>CM066044.1:107498957-108098957 GCA_033557465.1 Ichthyophis bannanicus
CTGGGGAGTCGGCAGCAATCGCCATGCCTGGAGGCAAACGGAAGAAGGCGGCTCTGGTGGAAGTATCTCAGGCAGGTGCCTTAGATAAACATGTGATCTCTACCCCACGGTCGACGGATCCAGGTACTGTGCCTCTCAAGCCTGTGTCCGAGGGAGCTAGTTTGAGCTCAATTGAGCGTACTCCTCCACTTCCCCCTGGTTTTTTAGAAGTGTCTTTTGAACCCCAAGACCCCTCGAGGGTGCAACTGGACTGTGCGCTTCCTAAAGTGGTGGTATGGGAGGAGTTTTCTCCTCCATCTAAGGACACTAAGGGGCTTGTTTACAAAGCCGCGGTAGCGGTTCGCGGTCGTTATCGGAGCCGCGGCCCCATTGAAATCAATGGGGTCGCGGCTCCGATAACGATCGCGAACCGCTACCGCAGCTTTGTAAACAAGCCCCTAAGGATCCTACTATTTCTCTTTTAGACGTTTGGAAAGTTGTATCACGTACTGAACAAGTTCTTGTTAATACTGTTCCTTCACTGTGTCAATTCTCTAAAGATACGGTAGCAAAATTGCAAGCTCTAGATTTACAAGTGAGTGCTTTGAGTTCTGAGGTTTCTACAATTGATACTCAGGTTAAATCCTGTACGGAGTTTCAATTGGCTCATTTGAAAGATAGTAGTATTATGCACCAGAAACTTGAAAATCTAGAAAATCAATTGCGCTCCAAAAATTTGCGTGTGCTTAATTTTCCTGTTTGTCCTTTGTTGTCCCCTCTGATTCTTTTTCGGAAATATTTAAAGGATACCCTCCTTCTTCCACAGACAGAATCTATTATACTTCTTAAATGTTACTATTTGTCTTTAAAAGTACCTGCCACTGTGGCAGATGAGGGGGAGATTCCTTTGCCTTCCGATAAATTTAATCTAACTGATTTCCTTGAAGATACGCAGGATGAAATTTCCTCTCGAGCAACGTTGTTGGTAACTTTTGCTTCTGAGGAAGATAAAATTACTATTCTTAAGACATACTTTAAGAAGAAAGCAGTTAAATTTTGTGGGGACCGTGTTTCCATCTTTCCAGATGTATCTCGTTCAACTCAATTGCGTAGGAAATCATTTCTAGCATTTAAGTCCAGAGTTCTTGCTCTCGGGGCAACTTTCTTTCTAAAGTATCCATGCAAATGTTGGGTCACTTTGGGTTATGATAAATTTGTCTTTATGGTATCTTTAGATTTAGAGAGGTGGATTCTTGGGAGGGAAAAGATACAATGATCCTGCACATATAGTTTCTTAATTTGTCTGTTTCTAGAGGGAGTTATGAGGAGCAACTCTCAGGCAGCATAGTTGGCCAGGGTTATATTTTCTCTGGCTTTGTTTTCTTTGAGTAATGTTTCTATTGTTTTCTTTGTAACTGACTGTTTCCCCGAGACGTGGGCTGTAAATTTATTGATTTCTTATGGTATTTGCTTTAGTTATTATTTTTCTGTATTTTCTTTATACTGTAAAGATATCTGTATAAAGTGAAAATTTCATAAATAAATAATTTAAAAAAAAAAAATGATAGAGGAGTAAAAGGGGCAGTAAGAGGGGACAAAGCTATAGCGGAGAGGCTGAATGAATTCTTTGCTTCGGTCTTTACTGAGGAAGATGTAGGGGTGTTACCCATGACTGCTGTATCACCTTTAAATACCACTTCAGAGGAATTGAAAGAAATATCGATACACTGGGAAGATGTATTACAACTATTTGATAAACTGAAGAGTAGCAAATCACCTGGACCGGATGGTATACATCCAAGGGTGTTGAAAGAACTGAAATATGAGATTGCAGACCTGCTATTAGTAATCTGTGAACTATCATTAAAATTATCTGTAATACCTGAAGATTGGAGGATCGCCAATGTAACACCAATTTTTAAAAAGGGTTCCAGGGGTGATCCAGGAAACTACAGACCGATGAGCCTGACGTCAGTACCGGGAAAAATGGTAGAAATCATCATAAAGAACAAAATTACTCATCATGTAGATAGTCATGGCTTAATGGGAGACAGCCAACATGGCTTTAGACAAGGAAGATCTTATCTTACTAATCTGTTATGTTTTTTTGAAAGTGTGAATGAACAGGTGGACAAAGGTGAGTCTGTTTATATAGTGTATCTGGACTTTCAGAAAGCCTTTAACAAGGTCCCTCATCAGAGACTTTTGGCAAAACTAAAAAGTCATGGGATAGGAGGCAGTGTACTATTGTGGATCATGAACTGGTTAAAAGATAGAAAAGCAAAGGGTAGGGCTAAATGGCCAATTTTCCCAATGGAGACAGGTGAATAGTGGTGTACCCCAGGGATCTGTGATGGGTCTGCTGCTTTTTGACATATTCATAAATGACCTGGAAAAGGGAATAACAAGTGAGGTTATCAAATTTGCAGATGACACAAAACTATTTAAAGTTGTTAAAACCCAAGAGGATTGTGGTAAATTGCAAGAGGATCTTGATAAATTGGAAGACTGGGTATCCAAATGTCAGATGAAATTTAATGTGGACAAGTGCAAAGTTATGCAACTAGGAAAGAACAACCCAAACTATTGTTACACGATGCAAGGTTCCACTTTGGGAACCACTACCCAGGAAAAAGATTTAGGCGTCATCGTGGATAACATGTTGAAACCCTCTGCCCAGTGTGCAGCGGCAGCAAAGAGAGCAAATAAAATGCTAGGTATCATAAGGAAAGGAATGGAAAATAAAACAAAGGATATTATAATGCCTCTGTATCGTTCCATGTTATGACCGCACCTTGAATATTGTGTGCAATTCTGGTCGCCGTATCTAAAAAAGGATATAGTGTTATTAGAAAAGGTGCAGAGAAGAGCCACCAAAATGGTAAAGGATGTAAGGATACTCCTATGAAGAGAGGCTAAGAAGGTTGGGGCTCTTCAGCCTGGAAAAGAGATGGCTGAGGGGAGATATGATAGAGGTCCACAAATTAATGAATGGAGTGGAACGGGTAAAGCACAGTTACTTACCTGTAACAGGTGATCTCTGGGATTTACAAGCTAGGAATTTATGTCCTTCTATATTCTTATGGGTACGTCGGAACCGACGGAGCCTGCGCGGGAAAGCTCCCCAGCTTCCCAGGAAGGAAGCTTTTGGGGTCTCCCACTGCACAAGCGCGCTGCCTTCCCGCCTTCCTGACCAGCTCTCCTCAGTTCGAGTTTATAGCTGAGACAATAGATAGAAGATACAACTCCTAGGAGAGGTGGGTGGGTTGTGAGGACTAATTCCTGCTGTTCCCAGAGTTCACCTGTTACAGGTAAGTAACTGTGCTATCTCCAGGAACAAGCAGGAATAAGTCCTCACTTATGGGGACTCCCTAGCTAAGATGCCTGGGAGATCCCCCTCCAAGGGTTCAACCATCTTCGTATGGTATCTCAGGCATCCATCCTGGGAAGGTGGGCAGGAGTGGTTCAAGTATGGAACAGGTGTTGAGGACAGCCTGACCAAACAAGGCATTCCGGCGGGAGTCCTTGTCCAAGCAGTAATGGGCTGTGAAGGTATGAACCGAGGCCCATGTGGCAGCTCGACAGATCTGATCTATGGATACAGAGTGAAGATGAGCCATAGAAGTGGCCATGGCTCTCACATTGTGAGCTGTGACATGGCCTTCCAGAGAAATATTTTACTATAGTAAAGCAAAGGAAATACACTGAGCAATCCAATTGGAAAGTTGTACGTTTGGAGACTGGAAGTCCCAAATGAGAAGGATCAAAAAGCCACGAAAAGCTGGGAAGACTTTCGATGTGGCTGAGTCCTGTTGAGGTAAAAGGCAAGAGCTCTTTTACAATCTAAAGTATGAAGGTTCCTCTCTGCACTGGATGCATGAGGAGCCGGAAAAAAAGACAGGTAGATATACCTCTGATTAAGATGAAAAGGCGAGACCACTTTGGGCATAAAGTGGGGATTCGTCCTAAGGACCACCTTATCATGATGAAACCTGGTATAAGGTGGATGAGCCACTAAGGCCTGTAGTTCACTGATGCGGCGAGCCGAAGTAACTGCAATAAGGAAAAGGACCTTCCAGGAAAGAAATTTCAAGGAGGTAGAAACCAACGGTTCAAAAGGTGGCTTCATAAGCTGACCTAGAACTAGGTTCAAATCCCATGCTACCGGAGGAGGTCGGATGGGAGGTTTAGTTAGAGTCAGGCCTCTCATGAACCTTGCAATAAGAGGATGAGAGGAGACAGGTTGTCCATTTATAGGTTTAAAGATACTGCAATAGCACTCAAATGGACTCGTACTGAATTTGTCTTAAGGCCTGCATTAGAAAGATGCAGGAGATAGTCTAATAGAGAATTCAAAGGAAGTGCTAGAGGGTCAAGACCCTATTGAGCACACCAAATGGAAAAAGCGTTTCCATTTGAAAGCATAGGAACGCCTCGTGGAGGGTTTCCTAGAGGCATTAAGGATATCTTTCACTGTTTGAGAAAGATTGAAGTCAATGAAGGCTTAGGCCTTCAGTAACCAAGCTCTGAGGTGTAGGGACTTGGGGTTTGGGTGGCCACAAAGTCCCCTCCTCCTGAGACAGAAGGTCTGGCGCAGCTCCCAGGTCCAGGGAGGGTCCCTGGAGAGATGCAGAAGTAGAGGGAAACCACACTGGCGTGGCCAGCGTGGAGCTATGAGGATCATCGATCCGTGATCCCTCTGGAGTTTGAACAGAGTCTTGGGAATCAAAGGAATGGGCGGAAAGGCATATAGGAATTCCTGACCCCAATGCAGGAGAAAGGCGTCGCTGGCCTGAGCTCCCTGACACGGATTCCTGGAACAGAACCTGGGAAGTTTGGCATTCCACGGACTTGCAAAGAGATCTATGTCCGGGGTTCCCCATTCCTGAAAGATTCTGCGTATCTGGTCCATATGTAGGGACCATTCGTGTGGAAGCAGAACTCGACTGAGTCTGTCTGCCCGAGAGTTTTGATACCCTGGAAGATAGACTGCCAGAAGATGAATTTGATGCTCTCTGGCGAAGGCCCATAATCTGAGAGCTTCGTTGCAAAGCGACAGAGAGCCTGTCCCTCCTTGTTTGTTTATGTAGAACATGGCCACCTGATTGTCTGTCTGTACTAGGACGGTCAGGTTGACCAGGAGGGTATGGAAAACTTTGAGGGCAAAGAAGATTGCTCGCAGTTCCAGGAGGTTGATGTGAAGGGTGGTCACTTGTGGAGACCAAGTACCCTGAGTGGAGAGGGATTGTAGATGGGCTCCCCACCCTGTTTGGGAGGCATCTGTTGTGAGGGTTGCTTGGGGCAACAAAGGTTGGAAGGGGGTCCCCAACAACAGATTGTTGGTGGACATCCACCATTGGAGGGACCAAAACAGAAGCTTTGAAGTGAGTATTTGGTCGGAGAGCACTCCTGATGCTTGAGTCTACTGGGTGGCCAAGGTCCATTGAGCTGCTCTCATATGAAGACGAGCGTAGGGCACCACGTGTACCGTGGAGGCCATGTGGCCCAGAAGTCGTAGCATTTCTCTGGCTGTCAAGTGACTGCTGGACTGAGCTTGGGAGGCCAAGCACATCAGACGTTGGCCCCGGACTTGAGGTAGGTAGGCCCTTGCAGTGGTGGTGTCCAACTGGGCCCCTATGAATTCCAGAGACTGAGTAGGGATAAGTTGAGACTTGGGAAGGTTTACCACCAGTCCCAGATACTGCAGAATGTGCCTTGTGCGGTTCAGCGAAATCTGGGCCTCTGACTGAGATGGAGCTCGGATGAGCCAGTCGTCCAGATATGGGAATACAAAAATTCCCAGACCTCTTAGAAATGCGGCAACAACTGCCATGCATTTGGTGAACACTCTTGGAGCAGAGGATAGACCGAAGGGAAGTACTCTGTACTGGAAATGTTTTCCCTGAAACAGAAATCTTAGATATTTTCTGTGGGATGGGTGGATGAGTATATGTGTGTACGCATCCTTGAGATCTAGAGAACAAAGCCAATCCTGATTCTGAAGGTTTGGAAGGAGAATGCCTAGAGAAAGCATTTTGAATTTCTCCTTGTACAGAAATTTGTTCAATTCTCTCAGATCTAGGATAGGTCTGAATCCCCCTGTCTTCTTTGTTATGAGAAAATAAGGGGTGTAGAATCCTGTCCCTTGTTGAAGAAGAGGAACCTCTTCTATTGCCCCTTGGGCAAGGAGAGAAGAGACATCCTGATCCAACAGGTCCAGGAGAGATGGGGGAGAATTGAAGTGCCTCACCATGGTCTATGGAGGAAGGTTGGAAAAATGAAGTTTGTAGCCCTCTCTGATGATAGAGAGGGTCCATTGCTCTGATGTAATTTGCTCCCATCTGGGAGCAAAGTGAGCTAACCTTCCGGGAATGGTGAGGGGCTCTGGTTGTTCTATAGCCAGAAACGTTAAGTTCTCTGGGGGCAAGTCAATACCCCTGAGGGGGTTGAGCCTGCTGAGGAGTGGCAGACACTGCAGGCTTTGATCTTGCCTGTTTAGGCTGCTGACGTTTAGCAGCAAAGCGAGGCTGAGAAGATTGTTGGCCAGTATTTGTGGAAAATCTGGCCTTCTTGTAGTAAGGCCTCTTGAAAGACTTTTTCTTGGCAGGAGTAGAGGTAGACTTAGAAAGTCTATCTAAGGTAGCATTTTCTGTGTCCATTTGAGTGGCTTTAATTTGCCAGTCTTTACCAAATAAGTTCTCACCTGTACAGGGCAGATTCGTAAGCAATCCAGGACCCAGGGTTCTAGGTCAGAGGCCTGGAGCCAAGCAAGTCGTCGGGCTGCAATGGCAATGCCCGAAGCTCTACCGGCACCTTCAAAGGAATCAAAGGCTGCTCTGTTGGAGAACTTAGAAACATCTAGAAGCTGTTTCACTATAGAAATGAACTCCTCCTTTTTATCCTCAGGGATAAAGGGGGCAAAATGCCGTACCTTTAGGGCAAATTCCCTGAGAAACATGGAGGGGTAGAAGAGTGCCTTTTGGTACTCTTAATCTTTTTCAGCGCAGACTTCACCACAATGGAATGGTGAGGCAGCTGAGCCTTTTGAAACCCAGGAGAAGGAGGGACCCGGTACATGGTGTCCAACCTACGAGAGTAAAGAGACAACGTCAGAGGAGCCTCCCATAAATCCATCAAGTGTTCTTGAAGGATTTCATGGATAGGCAGGGTGACTGCCTCTTTAGGAACCTTAGGGTATCCTAAAATAACCAATTTCTTTGACCTAGGTTCTTTTTCAGAGGATGTGGTAATAGAAAGTCCTTTAGCTAGCTCTATAATGAAGTCTTGAAAGGACAAATCCTCTGGTGGAGACATTCTCCTCTTTGGGGAGAGGGGTCTTCATGAAGAACTAGAGACAGCTCATCAGAGTCCTCAGAGGAGTCAAAATCCTCAGAAGAATCAAAGTATTCTCTATTTGCTTCCAACGCACGATACGCATACCGATCGGTATCGACATCAGGCGGACCGGGTATGGGATCGGTATCGGGTGAAAACCTGGATCTGGCATGCGGAACCGATATGCGTTTGGAAGTCGATGGTCTCGGTTCCGGTATGGGAGACGATACCGGAACCGGACCCGGTACCGCTAAACGCGGTACCGAGGGCATCGCAGCTTTAATAAAAGCCAGCATGGCCTGCTGCATGGTCTGAACAGTATTGCTGATAGACGGCACTGCTGCCTGGATGTCGGTACCGGTATGGGCCGGTACCCCAGAGCAGTCTAACAGGTGATCAGTCGAGGACGTGCCATCGATGTCAACTTGTAACCCCATAGATGGTGCTTTGGAAGTCAGAGCTTCCCACCGGGGTTGTTTGGCTGGGGCAGGATCCTCAGATTCAAAAGTGAGAGCCTCTCGATGCTTTGAAGGAGATTTGCTCTTTGAGGACCTGCCCGAAGAAGATTTGGTTACCTGAGATCCATCCGGAGAGGAAGACCTGGATGACTGTGATGCTGGATTATCTGAAGCAAACAGCACATGGAATTTGTTGGCCCGGTTCTGCAAACCACGTTTAGACATCTGGGAGCAGGATGAGCAGTCCGGAATGGAGTGGTCAGGTCCCAAACATTTAAGACACCATTCATGGGTGTCTGTGACAGAAATAACAGCACTACACTTGGTACACTTCTTAAAACCAGGGGCTGGTTTCTCCATGAGGAGAATTTGTGTAGGCCTAACAGAAGTCACCAAGTTGTGCAAAGAAAAGATTCTTTTTTTTTTTTTTAAAGAAAAGAAAAGAGAGACCGGCGGTACCGGTTTCGGTATGGGGAAGGCAGGTACGCGGTCTAAAGAAACAAACTAAAACAATAATTTCTTCAGCGGTGACAGGAACACGACCTGCTGGCTCAGCGGAAAAAGAGAAACTGAGGAGAGCTGGTCAGGAAGGCGGGAAGGCAGCGCGCATGTGCAGTGGGAGACCCCAAAAGCTTCCTTCCTGGGAAGCTGGGGAGCTTTCCCGCGCAGGCTCCGTCGGTTCCGACGTACCCATAAGTGAGGACTTATTCCTGCTTGTTCCTGGAGATAGAGAAAATGCACCCAGAATCTTCATGGACAGAAAGAGAAAATGCACCCAGAATCTTCATGGACAGAAAGGGAAAATGCACCCGGAATCTGCATGGACAGAAAGGGAAAATGCACCCAGAATCCATGGACAGAAAGAGAAAATGCACCCAGAATCTGCATGGAAAGAAAGGGAAAATGCACCCAGAATTTTCATGGACAGAAAAAGAACGCACCCTGAATCTTCATGGACAGAAAGGGAAAATGCACCCAGAATCTTCATGGACAGAAAGGGAAAATGCACCCAGAATCTTCATGGACAGAAAGAGAACACACCCAGAATCTTCATGGAAAGAAAGGGAAAATGCAACCAGATTCTTTATGGACAGAAAGAGAAAATGCACCCGGAATCTTCCTGGAGAGAAAGAGAAAATGCACCCAGATCTTCATGGACAGAACGAGAAAATGCACCCAGAATCTTCATGGACAGGAAGGGAAAATGCACCCGGAATCTTCATGGACAGAAAGAGATAATGCACCCGGAATCTTCATGGACAGAAAGAGAAAATGCACCTGGAATCTTCATAGACAGAAAGGGAAAATGTACCCGGAATTTTCATGGAAAGGAAGGGAAAATGCACCCGGAATCTTCATGGAAAGAAAGAGATAATGCACCCGGAATCTTCATGGAGAGAAAGAGATAATGCACCCGGAATCTTCATGGAAAGAAAGAGATAATGCACCCGGAATCTTCATGGACAGAAAGAGATAATGCACCCGGAATCTTCATGGAGAGAAAGAGAAAATGCACCTGGAATCTTCATAGACAGAAAGGGAAAATGTACCCGGAATTTTCATGGAAAGGAAGGGAAAATGCACCCGGAATCTTCATGGAAAGAAAGGAAAATGCACCCAGAATCTTCATGGACAGAAAGGAAAAATACACCCAGAATCTTCATGGACACAAAGAGAAAATGCACCCAGAATCTTCATGGACAGAAAGAGAAAATTCACCCAGAATCTTCATGGACAGAAAGGGAAAATGCACCCGGAATCTTCATGGAGAAAAAGAGAACACACCCGGAATCTTAATGGACAGAAAGAGAAAATGCACCCAGAATCTACATGGACAGAAAGGGAAAATGTACCCGGAATCTTCATGGACAGAAAGGGAAAATGCACCCGGAATCTTCATGGACAGAAAGGGAAAATGCACCCGGAATCTTCATGGACAGAAAGGGAAAATGCACCCGGAATCTTCATGGACAGAAAGAGAAAATGCACCCAGAATCTTCATGGACAGAAAGGGAAAATGCACCCAGAATCTTCATGGACAGAAAGAGAACATGCACCTAGAATCTTCATGGACAGAAAGAGAACACACCCAGATCTTCATGGAGAGAAAGAGAAAATGCACCCAGAATCTTCATGGATAGAATGGGAAAATGCACCCGGAATCTGCATGGACAGAAAGGGAAAATGCACCCAGAATCCATGGACAGAAAGAGAAAATGCACCCAGATTCTTCCTGGACAGAAAGGGAAAATGCACCCAAAATCTTCATGGACAGAAAGGGAAAATGCACCCAGAATCCATGGACAGAAAGAGAAAATGCACCCAGAATCTTCAAGGACAGAAAGAGAAAATGCACCTAGAATCTTCATGGACAGAAAGGGAAAATGCACCCAGAATCTTCATGGACAGAAAGGGAAAATGCACCCAGAATCTTCATGGACAGAAAGAGAACACACCCAGATATTCATGGACAGAAAGAGAAAATGCACCCAGGATCTTCATGGAAAGAAAGGGAAAATGCACCCAGAATCTTCATGGAAAGAAAGGGAAAATGCACGCAGAATCTTCATGGACAGAAAGAGAACACACCCAGAATCTTCATGGAAAGAAAGGGAAAATGCAACCAGATTCTTCATGGACAGAAAGGGAAAATGCACCCGGAATCTTCCCGGAGAGAAAGAGAAAATGCACCCAGATCTTCATGGACAGAAAGGAAAAATGCACCCGGAATCTTCATGGACAGAAAGAGAAAATGCACCCGGAATCTTCATGGAGAGAAAGAGAACACACCCAGAATCTTCATGGACAGAAAGAGAAAATGCACCCAGAATCTTCATGGACAGAAAGATAACACACCCAGATCTTCATGGAGAGAAAGAGAAAATGCACCCAGAATCTTCATGGAAAGAAAGGGAAAATGCACCCAGAATCTTCATGGACAGAAAGGGAAAATGCACCCAGAATCTTCCTGGACAGAAAGAGAAAATGCACCTGGAATCTTAATGGACAGAAAGGGAAAATGTACCCGGAATCTTCATGGAAAGAAAGGGAAAATGCACCCGGAATCTTCATGAAAAGAAAGGAAAATGCACCCAGAATCTTCATGGACAGAAAGGAAAAATACACCCAGAATCTTCATGGACACAAAGAGAAAATGCACCCGGAATCTTCATGGAGAGAAAGAGAACACACCCAGAATCTTCATGGACAGAAAGAGAAAATGCACCCAGAATCTTCATGGACAGAAAGATAACACACCCAGATCTTCATGGAGAGAAAGAGAAAAATGCACCCCGAATATTCATGGAAAGAAAGGGAAAATGCACCCAGAATCTTCATGGACAGAAAGGGAAAATGCACCCAGAATCTTCCTGGACAGAAAGAGAAAATGCACCTGGAATCTTAATGGACTGAAAGGGAAAATGTACCCGGAATCTTCATGGAAAGAAAGGGAAAATGCACCCAGAATCTTCATGGACAGAAAGGGAAAATGCACCCAGAATCTTCCTGGACAGAAAGAGAAAATGCACCTGGAATCTTAATGGACAGAAAGGGAAAATGTACCCGGAATCTTCATGGAAAGAAAGGGAAAATGCACCCGGAATCTTCATGGAAAGAAAGGGAAAATGCACCCGGAATCTTCATGGACAGAAAGAGAAAATGCACCCAGAATCTTCATGGAAAGAAAGGGAAAATGCACCCAGAATCTTCATGGACAGAAAGAGAACACACCCAGATATTCATGGAGAGAAAGGGAAAATGCACCCGGAATCTTCATGGACAGAAAGAGAAAATGCACCCAGAATCTTCATGGAAAGAAAGGGAAAATGCACCCAGAATCTTCATGGACAGAAAGAGAACACACCCAGATATTCATGGACAGAAAGGGAAAATGCACCCGGAATCTTCATGGAAAGAAAGGGAAAATGCACCCAGAATCTTCATGGACAGAAAGGGAAAATGCACCCAGAATCTTCATGGACAGAAAGAGAATATGCACCTAGAATCTTCATGGACAGAAAGAGAAAATGCACCCAGAATCTTCATGGACAGAAAGAGAAAATGCACCCAGAATCTTCATGGACAGAAAGGGAAAATGTACCCGGAATCTTCTTGGACAGAAAGAGAAAATGCACCCGGAATCTTCATGGACAGAAAGGGAAAATGCACCCAGAATCTTCATGGACAGAAAGGGAAAATGCACCCAGAATCTGCATGGAGAGAAAGGGAAAATGCACCCAGAATCTTCATGGACAGAAAGGGAAAATGCACCCAGAATCTTCATGGACAAAAAGGGAAAATGCACCCAGAATCTTCATGGAGAGAAAGAGAACACACCCAGAATCTTCATGGACAGAAAGGGAAAATGCACATAGAATCTTCATGGACAGAAAGGGAAAATGCACCCCAGAATCTTCATGGAAAGAAAGGGAAAATGCACCCAGAATCTTCATGGACAGAAAGGGAAAATGCACATAGAATCTTCATGGACAGAAAGGGAAAATGCACCCAGAATCTTCATGGACAGAAAGGGAAAATGCACCCAGAATCTTCATGGACAGAAAGAGAACACACCCAGATCTTCATGGACAGAAAGAGAAAATGCACCCAGAATCTTCATGGAAAGAAAGGGAAAATGCACCCAGAATCTTCATGGACAGAAAGAGAACACACCCTGAATCTTCATGGAAAGAAAGGGAAAATGCAACCAGATTCTTCATGGACAGAAAGGGAAAATGCACCCGGAATCTTCCCGGAGAGAAAGAGAAAATGCACCCAGATCTTCATGGACAGAAAGGAAAAATGCACCCGGAATCTTCATGGACAGAAAGAGAAAATGCACCCGGAATCTTCATGTAGAGAAAGAGAACACACCCAGAATCTTCATGGACAGAAAGAGAACACACCCAGATATTCATGGAGAGAAAGAGAAAATGCACCCAGAATCTTCATGGAAAGAAAGGGAAAATGCACCCAGAATCTTCATGGACAGAAAGGGAATGTGCACCCAGAATCTTCCTGGACAGAAAGAGAAAATGCACCTGGAATCTTAATGGACAGAAAGGGAAAATGTACCCAGAATCTTCATGGAAAGAAAGGGAAAATGCACCCGGAAGCTTCATGAAAAGAAAGGAAAATGCACCCTGAATCTTCATGGACAGAAAGGAAAAATACACCCAGAATCTTCATGGACACAAACAGAAAATGCACCCAGAATCTTCATGGACAGAAAGGGAAAATGCACCCAGAATCTTCATGGACAGAAAGAGAAAATGCACCCAGAATCTTCATGGACAGAAAGGGAAAAAGCACCCAGAACCTTCATGGACAGAAAGGGAAAATGCACCCAGAATCTTCATGGACAGAAAGGGAAAATGCACCCAGAATCTGCATGGACAGAAAGGGAAAATGCACCCCAGAATCCATGGACAGAAAGGGAAAATGCACCAAGAATCTTCATGGACAGAAAGAGAAAATGCACCCAGAATCTTCATGGAAAGAAAGGGAAAATGCACCCAGAATCTTCATGGACAGAAAGGGAAAATGCACCCAGAATCTTCATGGACAGAAAGAGAACACACCCAGATCTTTATGGACAGAAAGAGAAAATGCACCCAGAATCTTCAAGGACAGAAAGAGTAAATGCACCCAGAATCTTCATGGACAGAAAGGGAAAATGCACCCAGAATCTTCATGGACAGAAAGAGAACACACCCAGATCTTCATGGACAGAAAGAGAAAATGCACCCAGAATCTTCATGGAAAGAAAGGGAAAATGCACCCATAATCTTCATGGACAGAAAGAGAACACACCCAGAATCTTCATGGAAAGAAAGGGAAAATGCAACCAGATTCTTCATGGACAGAAAGGGAAAATGCACCCGGAATCTTCATGGAAAGAAAGGGAAAATGCACCCAGATTCGTCATCGACAGAAAGAGAAAATGCACCCAGAATCTTCATGGACAGAAAGGAAAATGCACCCAGAATCTTCATGGACAGAAAGAGAAAATGCACCCAGAATCTTCATGGACAGAAAGGAAAATGCACCCAGAATCTTCATGGACAGAAAGAGAAAATGCACCCAGAATCTTCATGGACAGAAAGGGAAAATGCACCCAGAATCTTCATGGACAGAAAGGGAAAATGTACCCAGAATCTTCGTGGACAGAATGGGAAAATGCACCCAGAATCCATGGACAGAAAGAGAAAATGCACCCAGAATCTTAAAGGACAGAAAGAGAAAATGCACCCAGAATCTTCATGGACAGAAAGGGAAAATGCACCCAGAATCTTCATGGACAGAAAGGGAAAATGCACCCAGAATCCATGGACAGAAAGAGAAAATGCACCCAGAATCTTAAAGGACAGAAAGAGAAAATGCACCCAGAATCTTCATGGACAGAAAGGGAAAATGCAGCCAGAATCCTTGGACAGAAAGAGAAAATGCACCCAGTATCTTAAAGGACAGAAAGCACAGTTACTTACCTGTAACAGGTGATCTCTGGGAACAGCAGGAATTAGTCCTCACTTATGGGTACGTCGGAACCGACGGAGCCTGCGCGGGAAAGCTCCCCAGCTTCCCAGAAAGGAAGCTTTTGGGGCCTCGCACTGCACATGCGCGCTGCCTTCCCGCCTTCCTGACCAGCTCTCCTCAGTTCGAGTTTATAGCTGAGACAATAGAGAGAGGAAAGGAAGATAGATAGAAGATACAACTCCTAGGGGAGGTGGGTGGGTTGTGAGGACTAATTCCTGCTTTTTCCAGAGATCACCTGTTACAGGTAAGTAACTGTGCTATCTCCAGGAACAGGCAGGAATAAGTCCTCACTTATGGGGACTCCCTAGCTAAGATGCCTGGGAGATCCCCTCCCAAGGCTTCACCATCTTCGTATGGATCTCAGGCATCCATCCAGGGAAGGTGGGCAGGAGTTGTTCAAGTATGGAACAGGTGTTTGAAGACAGCCTGACCAAACAAGGCATCCCGGCGGGAGTCCTTGTCCAAACAGTAATGGGCTGTGAAGGTATGAACCGAGGCCCAGGTAGCTGCTCGACAGATCTCATCTATGGATACAGAGTGAAGATGAGCCATAGAAGTGGCCATGGCTCTCACATTGTGAGCTGTGACATGGCCTTCCAGAGAAATGTTTTTTCTCTGGTAAGCAAAGGAAATACACTGAGCAATCCAATTGGAAAGTGTACGTTTGGAGACTGGAAGTCCCAAATGAGAAGGATCAAAAGCCACAAAAAGTTGGGAAGACTTTCGATGTGGCTGAGTCCTGTTGAGGTAAAAGGCAAGAGCTCTTTTACAATCTAGAGTATGAAGGTTCCTCTCTGCACTGGATGCATGAGGAGCCGGGAAAAAGACAGGTAGATATACCTCTTGATTAAGATGAAAAGGCGAGACCACTTTGGGCATAAAGTGGGGATTCGTCCTAAGGACCACCTTATCATGATGGAACGTATTATAAGGTGGATGAGCCACTAAGGCCTGTAGTTCACTGATGCGGCGAGCCAAAGTGACTGCAATAAGGAAAAGGACCTTCCAGGAAAGAAATTTCAAGGAGGTAGAAACCAACGGTTCAAAAGGTGGCTTCATAAGCTGACCTAGAACTAGGTTCAAATCCCATGCTACCGGAGGAGGCCGGATGGGAGGCTTAGTTAGAG
Organism: Ichthyophis bannanicus; assembly: GCA_033557465.1. Classification (NCBI taxonomy): domain Eukaryota; kingdom Metazoa; phylum Chordata; class Amphibia; order Gymnophiona; family Ichthyophiidae; genus Ichthyophis; species Ichthyophis bannanicus. The sequence goes on from CM066044.1 coordinate 107,514,394, forward strand.
TCAGGCCTCTCATGAACCTTGCAATAAGAGGATGAGAGGAGACAGGTTGTCCATTTATAGGTTTTTTGAAGATGCTGCAATAGCACTCAAATGGACTCGTACTGAATTCGTCTTAAGGCCTGCATTAGAAAGATGCAGGAGATAGTCTAATAGAGAATTCAAAGGAAGTGCTAGAGGGTCAAGACCCTGTTGAGCACACCAAATGGAAAAGCGTTTCCATTTGAAGGCATAGGAACGCCTCGTGGAGGGTTTCCTAGAGGCATGAAGGATATCTTTCACTGGTTGAGAAAGATTGAAGTCATGAAGGCTTAGGCCTTCAGTAACCAAGCTCTGAGGTATAGGGACTTGGGGTTTGGGTGCCACAAAGTCCCCCCCTCCTGAGACAGAAGGTCTGGCGCAGCTCCCAGGTCCAGGGAGGGTCCCTGGGAGAGATGCAGAAGTAGAGGGAACAACACTTGGCGTGGCCAGCGTGGAGCTATGAGGATCATCCGTGATCCCTCTGGAGTTTGAACAGAGTCTTGGGAATCAAAGGAATGGGTGGAAAGGCATATAGGAATTCCTGACCCCAATGCAGGAGAAAGGCGTCATTGGCCTGAGCTCCCTGACACGGAGTCCTGGAACAGAACCGGGGAAGTTTGGCATTCCACGGACTTGCAAAGAGGTCTATGTCCGGGGTTCCCCATTCCTGAAAGATTCTGCGTATCTGGTCCATATGCAAGGACCATTCGTGTGGAAGCAGAACTCGACTGAGTCTGTCTGCCCGAGAGTTTTGAACCCCTGGAAGATACACTGCCAGAAGATGAATTTGATGCTCTCTGGCGAAGGCCCATAATCTGAGAGCTTCGTTGCAAATCGACAGAGAGCCTGTCCCTCCTTGTTTGTTTACGTAGAACATGGCCACCTGATTGTCTGTCTGAACTAGGATGGTCAGGTTGACAAGGAGGGTATGGAAGACTTTGAGGGCAAAGAAGATTGCTCGCAGTTCCAGGAGGTTGATGTGAAGGGTGGTCTCCTGTGGAGACCAAGTACCCTGAGTGGAGAGGGATTGTAGATGGGCTCCCCACCCTGTTTGGGAGGCATCTGTTGTGAGGGTTGCTTGGGGCAACAAAGATTGGAAGGGGTTCCCAACAACAGATTCTTGGTGGACATCCAGCATTGGAGGGACCAAAACAGACGCTTTGAGGTGAGGATTTGGTCGGAGAGAGCTCCTGATGCTTGAGTCCACTGGGTGGCCAAGGTCCATTGAGCTGCTCTCATATGAAGACGAGCGTAGGGCACCACGTGAACCGTGGAGGCCATGTGGCCCAGAAGTCGCAGCATTTCTCTGGCTGTCAAGTGACTGCTGGACTGAGCTTGGGAGGCCAAGCACACCAGACGTTGGCCTCGGACTTGAGGTAGGTAGGCCCTTGCAGTGGTGGTGTCCAACTGGGCCCCTATGAAATCCAGAGACTGAGTAGGGAGAAGTTGAGACTTGGGAAGGTTTACCACCAGTACCAGATACTGCAGAATGTGCCTTGTGCGGTCCAGGGAAATCTGGGCCTCTGACTGAGATGGAGCTCGGATGAGCCAGTCGTCCAGATATGGGAATACAAAAATTCCCAGACCTCTTAGAAATGCGGCAACAACTGCCATGCATTTGGTGAACACTCTTGGAGCAGAGGCTAGACCGAAGGGAAGTACTCTGTACTGGAAATGTTTTCCCTGAAACAGAAATCTTAGATATTTTCTGTGGGATGGGTGGATGAGTATATGTGTGTACGCATCCTTGAGATCTAGAGAACAAAGCCAATCCTGACTCTGAAGGTATGGAAGGAGAATGCTTAGAGAAAGCATTTTGAATTTCTCCTTGTACAGAAATTTGTTCAATTCTCTCAGATCTAGGATAGGTCTGAATCCCCCTGTCTTCTTTGGTATGAGAAAATAAGGGGAGTAGAATCCTGTCCCTTGTTGAAGAAGAGGAACCTCTTCTATTGCCCCTTGGGCAAGGAGAGAAGAGACTTCCTGACCCAACAGGCCCAGGAGAGATGGGGGAGAATTGAAGTGCCTCACCATGGTATATGGAGGAAGGTTGGAAAAATGAAGTTTGTAGCCCTCTCTGATGTTAGAGAGGGTCCATTGCTCTGATGTAATTTGCTCCCATCTGGGAGCAAAGTGAGATAACCTTCCGGGAATGGTGAGGGGCTCTGGTTGTTCTAGCGCCAGAAATGTTAAGTTCTCTAGGGGCAAGTCAAAACCCCTGAGGGGGTTGAGCCTGCTGAGGAGTGGTAGACGCTGCAGGCTTTGACCTTGCCTGTTTAGGCTGCTGACGTTTAGCAGCAAAGCGAGGCTGAGAAGATTGTTGGCCAGTATTTGTGGAAAATCTGGCCTTTTTGTAGTAAGGCCTCTTGAAAGACTTTTTCTTGGCAGGAGTAGAGGTAGACTTAGAAAGTCTATCTAATGTAGCATTTTCTGCGTCCATTTGAGTGGCTTTAATTTGCCAGTCCTTACCAAATAAGTTCTCACCTGTACAGGGCAGATTCCGTAAGCCATCCAGGACCAGGGTTCTAGGTCAGAGGCCTGGAGCCAAGCAAGTCGTCGGGCTGCAATAGCAATGCCCGAAGCTCTACCGGCACCCTCAAAGGAATCAAAAGCTGCTCTGTTGGAGAACTTAGAAACATCTAAAAGCTGTTTCACCAGAGAAATGAACTCCTCCTTTCTATCCTCAGGGATAAAGGAGGCAAAATGCCATACCTTTAGGGCAAGTTCCCTTAGAAACATGCCCATATACAGACTGTATGAATTAATCCTTGCTATAAGCATACTAGCCTGGAAGATTTTCCTACAAAAAGAGTCTAGGGTCTTACATTCCCGCCCGGGAGGGGTAGAAGAGTGCCTTTTGGTACTCTTAATCTTTTTCAGCGCAGACTTCACCACAATGGAATGGTGAGGCAGCTGAGTTTTTTGAAAACCAGGAGAAGGAGGGACCAGGTACATGGTGTCCAACCTACGGGAATGAGGAGACAACGTTAGAGGAGCCTCCCATAAGTCCATCAAGTGTTCTTGAAGGATTTCATGGATAGGCAGGGTGACTGCCTCTTTAGGAACCTTAGGGTATCCTAAAATATCCAATTTCTTTGATCTAGGTTCTTTTTCAGAGGATGTGGTAATAGAAAGTCCTTTAGCTACTTCTATAATGAAGTCTTGAAAGGACAAATCCTCTGGTGGAGACATTCTCCTCTTTGGGGAAGAAGGCTCTTCAGGAAGAACTAGAGACAGCTCATCAGAGTCATCAGAGGAGTCAAAATCCTCAGAAGAATCAGAGTATCATCTATTTGCTTCCAACGCACGATACGCATACCGATCGGTATCGACATCGGGCGTACCGGGTATGGTATCGGTATCGGGTGAAAACCCGGATCCGGCATGCACCGATCTGTGTTTGGAAGACGATGGCCTAGGTTCCGGTATGGAAGCCAGTACCGGAACCGGACCCGGAACCGCTGGATGCGGTACTGAGGGCGTCGGAGCCTTAATTAAAGCCAGGATGGTTTGCTGCATGGTCTGAACAGTATTGTCCATAGACGCCACTGCTGCCTGGATGTCGGTACCGGCATGGGCCGGTACCCCAGAGCAGTCTAACAGGTGATCGGTCGAGGCCGTGCCATCGATGTCAACCTGTAACCCCATAGATGGTGCATTGGAAGCCAGAGCTTCCCGCCGGGGTTGTTTGGCTGGGGCATGGTCCTCAGATTCAAATTGAGAGCCTCTCGATGCTTTGAAGGAGATTTGCTCTTTGAGGACCTGCCCGAAGAAGGTTTGGTTACCTGAGATCCATCCGGAGAGGAAGACCTGGATGACTGTGATGCTGGATTATCTGAAGCAAACAGCACATGGAATTTGTTGGCCCGGTTCTGCAAACCACGTTTAGACATCTGGGAGCAGGATGGGCAGTCCGGAATGGAGTGGTCAGGCCCCAAACATTTAAGACACCAGTCATGGGTGTCTGTAACAGAAATAACAGCACTACACTTGGTACACTTCTTGAAACCAGGAGCTGGTTTCTCCATGAGGAAATTTTGTGTAGGCCTGAGGCCTAACAGAAGTCACCAAGTTGTGCTAAAAAAATAAAAGCTTTTTTTTTTTTTTTTTTAAGAAAGAAAGGAAAAGAGAGACCGGCGGTACCGGTTTCGGTATGGGGAAGGCAGGTACGCGGTCTAAAGAAAGAAACTAAAATAACAATTTCTTCAGCGGTGACAGGAACACGACCTGCTGGCTCCGCGGGAAAAGAGAAACTGAGGAGAGCTGGTCGGGAAGGCGGGAAGGCAGCGCGCATGTGCAGTGGGAGGCCCCAAAAGCTTCCTTTCTGGGAAGCTGGGGAGCTTTCCCGCGCAGGCTCCGTCGGTTCCGACGTACCCATAAGTGAGGACTTATTCCTGCTTGTTCTTGGAGATAGAGAAAATGCACCCAGAATCTTCATGGACAGAAAGGGAAAATGCACCCAGAATCTTCATGGACAGAAAGAGAACGCACCCTGAATCTTCATGGACAGAAAGGGAAAATGCACCCAGAATCTTCATGGACAGAAAGAGAAAATGCACCCAGAATCTTCTTGGACAGAAAGGGAAAATGCACCCAGATTCTTCTTGGACAGAAAGAGAAAATGTACCCAGAATCTTCATGGAGCAGGAGACGTCGGATGAACAAATTCTTCTTGGACAGAAAGAGAACACACCCAGAATATTCACAGAAAGAAAGAGAAAATGCACCCAGAATCTTCATGGACAGAAAGGGAAAGTGCACCTATAATCTTCATGGATAGAAAGGGAAAATGCACCCAGAATCTTCATGGACAGAAATAGAAAATGCACCCAGAATATTCATGGAAAGAAAGGGAAAATGCACCCAGAATCTTCATGGATAGAAAGGGAAAATGCACCCAGAATCTTCATGGACAGAAAGAGAAAATGCACCCAGAATATTCATGGATAGAAAGGGAAAATGCACCCAGAATCTTCATGGACAGAAAGAGAAAATGCACCCAGAATATTCATGGAAAGAAAGAGAAAATGCACCCAGAATATTCATGGTCAGAAAGGGAAAATGCACCCAGAATCTTCATGGACAGAAAGGGAAAATGCACCCAGAATCTTCATGGATAGAAAGGGAAAATGCACCCAGAATCTTCATGGACAGAAAGAGAAAATGCACCCAGAATATTCATGGAAAGAAAGGGAAAATGCACCCAGAATCTTCTTGGACAGAAAGGGAAAATGCACCCAGAATCTTCATGGACAGAAAGGAAAAATACACCCAGAATCTTCATGGACACAAAGAGAACGCACCCAGAATCTTCATGGACAAAAAGGGAAAATGCACCCGGAATCTTCATGGACAGAAAGGGAAAATGCACCCAGAATCTTCATGGACTGAAAAAGAAAATGCACCCAGAATCTTCATGGACACAGAGAGAACGCACCCAGAATCTTCATGGACAGAAAGAGAAAATGCACCCGGAATCTTCATGGAGAGAAAGAGAACACACCCAGAATCTTCATGGACAGAAAGGGAAAATGCACCCGGAATCTTCATGGACAGATAGAGAAAATGCACCCAGAATCCATGGACAGAAAGAGAAAATGCACCCAGAATCTTCATGGACAGAAAGAGAACACACCCGGAATCTTCATGGACAGAAAGGGAAAATGCACCCGGAATCTTCATGGACAGAAAGAGAAAATGCACCCGGAATCCATGGACAGAAAGAAAAAATGCACCCAGAATCTGCATGGATAGAAAGGGAAAATGCTCCCAGAATCTTCATGGACAGAAAGGGAAAATGCTCCCAGAATCTTCATGGGCAGAAAGGAAAATGCACCCAGAATCTTCATGGATAGAAAGGGAAAATGCACCATGAATCTTTATGGACAGAAAGTCCATACGTGAAAGGGAAAAGAATGAAAACACAGATCATGTAATATTAACAGAAATGATAGGAGCTAACAAATTTGACAACAAAATATTAATGGGAGATTTCAGTTGTCCCGATGTTCATTGAATAAATGTCACATGAGGAAATGCTAATGAGATAAAGATCCTTGACAAAATAAATTACTACTTCATGAAAAAGCTAGTTCAGAAACTGAGAAGATGCGGAGTTATATTAGACCTAGCCCTTAGTAGAACACAGGATTTGGTGCAAGATGTATAGGTGATGGGGACCATTTGTCCACAGTGGTCATAACATGATCAAATCTGACATAATAACTAGAGTGAAGACACTAAGGAAATCTACTGTTCTAGCATTTAACTTTCAAAGGGAGACTATGATAAAATAAGAAAAATGGTTTAAAACACTAAAAAAAGCGCTACAAGGGTGTAAAGTCCCATTCCGAGCGGGGCACATCCAGCCATCTGGATGTCCTAGTGCAGGACAGGACCATTAGGACACAATTCTGTACCACCAGAACAAAACGTCCCTGCAGCATGCAGAATCGGGCCTGAGGATGGCCCAGCATGCCCCTGCCTGCCTGCAGGGATGTCTTCACCGTAGGCTGTCCTTGTTGTCGTGGCTTGCCCCCCTATTCCCTGCAGTCCGATCCATGGCCGGCCAGCCGGGGCCTGGATTGGGCAGTGGGGACCCTCCATACCCGGCCCCGGCCCCAGGGGGGGATACCCTGGGCCCGATCGCCTGGTCAGTGCTGCTTATTCCACCTTCAAGGAGGAATAAGCAGCACATCCCCAAGGACCACAAAGGACATATAGGGCTGTGACTTGAATCGGCCTGGTACATCCTGCCGGGCTGGCCATCCCCCACTCTCGTCCCCTGCTGGCTCTGCCTTTCCTACTGCTCAGGACTTGTGGGGAGTGCAGGAGGGGGAATAGAGTCTGGATGGCTTGAATCTCTGAATCGGACCCTAAGTGTTGACATCAAGCATGAATGTTGTTCAAACATACCATACTGGAAGCCCAGACCAAATGTATGCCAGGTTTAAAAAAAGTCAAAGGTTAAAAGGTAAGTTGAGAGCGACTGTCATAGCCAAAAAAAATGTCTGTAAAAAATGGAAAAAGTATCTGAATAAAGAAAATGGGAAACAGCATGAATACTAGCAAGCAAGCTCTTTGAAGCCACTAACCACATCAGGTATTAGATCCTTCCCTACCCATCCCAGCTCCCATGCACCCCATGTGAGAATTCTTGCTTTATAGGGTTACTCTCCAATTAGCTATACACAGAGACATAGAACATCACTGTTAGAACACACATAAAATATATTATCACTTTTACTCTTATGGGACAGCTGAGGAACAGGTAGGGTCTTTGGTAGGTTTCTCTCATTTACTTCAAGAGGTACTAAAGCTCCACCAACTGAAAGATGGCTGAGAAAAATCATATTGCCAAAGTTGTTGCCCCCATTACAACTTCTGCCTCTGTCCAGACAGAGATCCCAATGCCAGTCGAAAAACTGGATCCATGTGCAAGATGTCTGTGAGCTGAAACCCTCATGAAACAAGTGGAGGAGCTCAGAGAAGAGGTGGTGAGGCTGAGAAGCATTTGAGACAGTGAAAAGTACATTGATGAGATGCTTCTTGAAACATCCAAGCTGTCCGACAGAGATGAAGAAGGGAGGCTACAGAATGAAGAGATTGGACAAGAGTAACCAGAGCCTGCAGAATCAAGACTCCAATTCCACCAGCCCTTGAATTAAAGAACCAGTATGCCAGGGGTTCTCAACCCTGTCCTCGTGACCCACCTAGCCAGTCGGGTTTTCAGGATAACCACAATGAATATGCATGGGAGAGATTTACATATAATGGAGGCAGTGTATGCAAATCTCTCTCATACATATTCATTATGGTTATCCTGAAAACCCAACTTTCTAGGTGGGTCCCGAGGACAGGGTTGAGAACCCCTGCAGTATGCAGTCCTGGAAGTGAAGGAGGTGAAAACATCCCAGGAAAGGGAAGCAACAGAGCTCAAGCACCCCATAGATGCAGAATCAGTGCCCACAAGGAAGCAAAGGGTAGTGGTGATTGGTGACTCTCTTCGGAGGGGTACTGAGGCATCCTTCTGCTGACCAAACCTATGTCCAGACAGGTGTGCTGTTTGCCAGGTGCCAAAATCTGTGATGTTATGGAGAATTTGCCAAGACTCTTCAAACCTACTGACTGTTATCTGATGTTGCTCATCCATGTCGGCACAAATGATCCTGCTATGTATCCCTCTATCAGAATTAACCTTCAGGTCAGGGCAAATCAGCAGTATAAATAGGAATACCCAACCTCAATCAATGACCACCAGAGTAAATATTTTTGTCGGAGCTAGCCGTAGGAAGGTCAGAAGGAAAACCGACCTACACCAGGCGGGTAGCTACTTTTTATTTATAGAGGTTCTTCACCAAAATTAAAGTTAAAGTTCAAATAATCAATAGAATTATGTTCAAAGTACCATCGGAAATGTGTAAATTCTTTGTTCAATGTAAACCGCGCTGATGCTGAATAGTGCGGTATAGAAGAGACTTTAAATAAATAAAATAAATAAAATAAATCTCAGTCCAGAAATGCCGGTTATGATGAATCCAACGCACGACGTGCACGTTTCGGGCACTTTCGCCCTGTGTCAAGTGCAATAGCCAGAGTTTCAAAATCTTCAACAGCCATATTCCAAATGCTGTCAATGCAGCTGAGGTCAGACATGTATCCCTCTAAGCATATCAAAAGTGACCTCATGGCTCTGGGACAGAGGGTGAAGCAGATAGGTGCACAGGCAATGTTCTCTTCAATCCTCCCTGTTGAGGGTAAAGGCCAAGGCAGAAAAGCTCGCATCCTGGAGATGAAAGCATGGCTGTGTGGATGGTGTCATCGAGAGCGTTTTGGTTTCCTGGACCATGGGATGATGTTCCAAGGGCTGCAGAGTAGAGATGGGATCCATCTGTTCAAGAAGAGTCAAAGTGTCTTTCGCAGCAGACTGGCTACCTACTGAAGAGGGCTTTAAACTAGATTCGTTCGAAATGAGTGAAGAGGGCCCCCAGGTAAGTGAAACATGAATACCTCTGTAGAAATGAGTAAAAGGGGCAACATCTGGAAAGCTGTGTGTATAAATGCCCGTAGCATGGCAAATAAGATCCCAGATGTTGAGGCTTTAATGGAAGAGGCTGACTTGGTGGTGGCTATGGAAACATAGTTCATGGACAATCATGACTGGGATGTAATTATACTGGGCTATACTTTATTCAAGAAGGACAGGGTAGGAAGAAGGGAAGGTGGAGTGACACTATATGTAAAAATAATATTAAAGCTATAGAATTACAGGGCTTAAAAGGGAGAGAGGAAGCACTGTGGGTTAAACTAGAAAGAGGGAAAGGGAAATCCATTTGCTTTTGAGTGATATAAAGATCTCCCTCACAGGGAGAAGAAGTGGACGGGGATTTAATAGAAGAGATACACAGTATTGCCATAAAAGGAGAAGTGCTACTGATAGGGGATTTCAATATGCTGAATGTGGATTGGCACATCCCTGCTGCAGTGTCCTCTAGAAGTAAGGAGATCCTAGACCATCTACGGGGAGAACTATTCTGGCAACTGGTAAAAGAACCCCCACGTGAAGGGGCCATACTGGACTTGGTGCTTACCAATAGAGAAAGTGTTTCTGATGTCATAGTGAGAGATCATCTCGCATCCAGTGATCACCAGATGATGTGGTTCAGTATTAGGACTAGGGCTGCTAAAATCTATTCAAAAGTGAGGGTCTTAGACTTTAGGAAAACTTTGCCAAGATGGGCCGATACCTCAAGGAGTCGTTAGCGGGATGGGAACAGCTGTGGGATGTAGAAAAGCAATGGGCAAAAATGAAAGGCGATATTTTAAGGGCAACAAACCTTTTTTTTAAATAGGTAAATTAAATGTAAGAGGAAAAGGAAGCCATTATGGTTCTGAAAAGAAGTAGCTGAAAATGTGAAGAAAAAGAGGGTCGCCTTCATAAAATACAAGAGTTCACAGAGAGAGGAAGACAAGTATCTATATTTAGTTAAACTTAGAGAAGAAACAAAGTAGTCAGGAAAGCAAAAATACGAAAAGAAGAAGAAATAACCAGTGCAATAAAATGGGGAGATAAGACATTTTTCAGATACGTTACTGAGGGGGGGAAGGCCAAAGTGGTATTGTCAGACTAAAGTGTGAAGGGGAGGAATATGTAGAAGCTGATGAGGATAAAGCGGAATTGCTTAACAAATATTTCTGTTCTGTGTTCACAGATGAAGGATCAGGAGAAGGACCTCAGAAAACACCCACAAATAGGAACAGAATTGACAGGGATCGGAAAGCACCGTAACACCAATCCATTCACTTACAATCCAGACTCGACCACTATACAACTTTCCCTCCAATCTTCTTACTTCAAGTCCTAAAGCAACACTACATCCCCTAACCCACTCAGACCAAATTATGTAAATAGTTATACATAGTTAAGTATGTTTAATGTTTATTGTACCTTGTTCTCTTAATTGTAAACTGCCTTGATTACCAGATTTGGCAGTATATAAGAATGTGAAATAAATAAATAAATCTTGAATGATTTTCAGAAGACTGTGTTTGTGAGGAACTAGCTAAACTAAAAGTAGACAAAGCAATGGGACTGGATGAGATACATCTGAGAATATTGAAGGAATTTAGGGATATTCTAGCAGCTCCATTGACTGACCTTTACAATGCTTCTTTGCAGTCAGGAGTGTTCCCAGAGGACTGGAGAGAGGCACATCTGGTCCATTTACACAAAAGCAGAAGTAAGAATGAGGTTGAAAACTACAGGCTGGTTTTTTTAACCTCTGTTGTGAGTATATTATTGAAAACACTGCTAAAAGAGAGAATAGTGAGGTTTCTGGAGTCCACTGGATTGCAGGATCTGAGGTAGCATGGGTTTACAAGAAGCAGGTCGTGTCAGACAAATCTGATTGATTTCTTTGACTGGGTGACCAGGGTGTTAGACCGAGTGAAAGCCCTAGATATGCTATACTTAAATTTCAGTGAAGCCTTTGACACCATTAAGAACATAAGAAGATAAGAAATGCCATACTGGCTTAGACCAAGATCCATCAAGCCCAGTATCCTGTTTCCAACAGTGGACAATCCAGGTCACAAGTATCCGGCAGATTCCCAAAAAGACACACAGGTTCCACAATGCTCATATTTGGGCAGGCAGTGGATTTCCCGAGTCCTCTTTAATGATGGTTCACGGACCTTTCCTCCAGGAACTTTTTTAAACCCAGCTACACTAACAGCTTTTACTACATCCTCTGGTAATGAATTCCAGAGTTTAATTTAGTGTTGAGTGAAAAAATATTTTCTCTTATTAGTCTTAAACAGGTAACACTGTAGCTTCATTGCATGTCCCCTAGTCTTACTACTTTTTGATGGCATAAACAATCAATCTACGTTACCCTTTCCACTCCATTTATTAATTTACATGCCTCTATCATATTTCCCCTCAGCCATTTCTTTTCCATGTTGAAGAGCCATAATCTTTTAAGCCTCTCCTAATAGGGGTTTCCTTCCATACCCTTTACCATTTAGGTGGCTTTTCTCAGTACCTTTTCAAATTCCTCTATATCCTTTTTAAGATACGGCGACCAGAATAGCACGCAATATTCAAGGTGCAGTCGCACCATGGAATGATACAGAGGAATTATAATATCCTTTGTTTTATTCTCGATTCCTAGCATTCTATTTGCTTTCTTGGACGCTTTTGCACATTGGGCAGAGGGTTTCAACGTGTTATCCATGATGACGCCTAAATCTTTTTCCTGGCTGGTGATTACTAATGTGGAACCTTGCATCATGTAACCAAAGTTCCGCACAGGCAACTTTAAAACAAACTCAACACCCTTGGGGTGGACCCTAAAGTGACTGACTTGGTTAGAAATTGGTTGAGAGTGAGTTGAGAAAGGGTACAGGTAAACATAGCTCACTCTGAGGAGAAGGAGGTTACCAGTGGTGTACTACAGGGATCTGTCTTTGGTCCAATTCTTTTTAACATCTTTGTTAGTGATATTGCGGAAGGGCTATCGGGTAAGATTTGCCTTTTTGCAGATGAAATCATAATCTGCAATAGAGTAGACTTGCAGGAAAGAGTAGATAACACGAGGAGAGCTCTAGCTAAGCTTGAAGAATGGTCAAGAGATTTAATGCTAAAAAATGCAGGGGCATGCATTTGGGCTGCAAAAATCCAAGAGAGCAGTACAGTGTAGGGGGCAAAGTACTTCTGTCCATGAAAGAAGAGTGGGAACTGGGCATGATTGTTTCTTATGATTTTAAAGTGGCTAAATAGGTTGAAAAGTCGATGGTGAAATCCAGGAAGATACTTGAGTGCATAGGGAGAGGAGTGGCCAGCAGAAGAAAGGAGGTGATAGTGCCTCTGTATGTCTTTGGTGCGACCTCTTTGGAGTATTGTGTGCAATTCTGTAGACTACACCTTCAAAAGGATATAAACAGGATGGAGTCAGTGCAGAGGGGGCCTAATAAAATGGTTAGTGGTCTTCATTATAAAGCATATGTGGACAGACTTAAAGATCTTAATATGTATACTTCAGAGGAAAGGTGGGATAGAGGAGATATGATAGAGATGTTTAAATACCTCTATGGCATAAATGCACAAGAGGAGAGCCTCTTTCAATTGAAAGAAAGCTCTGCTATGAGGGGACATAGGATGAGGGTGAAAGGGGATAGACTCTGGAGTAATATGTGGAAATATTTATTTACAGAAAGAAGGGTAGATGTATGGAAGTCTCCCAGTGGAAGTGGTAGAGATGAGGATAGTATCTGAATTCAAAAAAGCATGGGACAAACACAGAGGATCTCTAAAGGAAAAAAGGGGACTATTGTAGTTGATATGAAAGGGCAGACTAGATAGGCCATGAGGTCCTTTTCTACCACCATGGTTCTATGTAAGTTAAATGTGTTTCTCAAGCGGGTCCTGGTGTACCCCTTAACCAGTCTGGTTTTTAGGGTATTCACAATATTACAATTGCTAGTTCTCTGACTGGGAGCTCTTAAAAGGGTTTTTTGTATATTTTTTAAAGCAAGGTTACTTTCTTTTTAGTGCTTTAGGGGAACTTTCCTTGAGCACAGTAGGTTGCTGAACTCTAGTAACCTCCTCAGGTTTAGAAACTGCTAACACCTAATCAGGAGTTAGTGGGCCTGATTTCCTGAGTGCAGCTAAGGCCTGCATAAAAGGCTCAAGTGCCCTGCCCTGTTGAGGCTTTCCTAACCAGGGCTCTACAGATCAACAAACAGTAAGGATTTGAGGGTTTGTTTGTTTGTTTTTATTATATTACATTGCTAGCTCTCTGACTGGGAGCTCTTAAAAGGTTTTTTTTGTATATTTTTTAAAGCAAGGTAACTTTCTTTTTGGTGCTTTAGGGGAACGTTCGTTGAGCACAGTAGGTTACTGAACTCTAGTAACCTCCTCAGGTTTAGAAATGCTAACACCTAATCAGGAGTTAGTTCCCTCCCTATCCACCCCGACTCCCACCCACCCCTAGTGAGCAGTCTTGCTTTATAGGGCACCTCCCCCTTTAACAAATCACAGAGAATTGGACCAGCACATTTTGAATATAATTAAAGAGATTTAACTGCTTTTTCTCTGAAAGGACAGCTGGGAAACTGGCTGGTACTTGGTAGCACTCTCTCTTTTGCTTTAACAGATACCTAAGCTCCACAAACAGAACAATGGCTGGGAAAAATCATATTGCTAAAACTGTTGCCCCCGTTACAGCTTCTGCCTTGGTCCAGACAGAGGTCCTAATGCCAGTTGAAGGACCAGTTCCATGTGCAGGGTGCCTGCATGCTGAAGCTCTGAGGAAACAAGTGGAGGAACTCAGAGAGGAGGTGGCGAGGCTGAGGAGCATTCAAGACAGTGAGAAGTACATTGATGAGATGCTTCTTGCAGCAACCAAGCTCTCCAGCACAGGAGAAGATGGGTGCCAACAGAATGTCGATGGTTGGACACAAGTCACCAGGGCCTGCAAAATCACCAATCCAACTTCTCCAGCCCTTGAATTGAAGAACCATTATGCAGCCCTGGAAGTGGAGGAGGTGAAAGCATCCCTGGAAAGGGAAGAACCAGAGTTCAAGTACCCCAAAGTTGCAGAATCAGTGACCAGAAGGAAACGAAGGGTAGTGGTGGTTGGAGACTCTCTTCTGAGGGGTACTGAGGCGTCCATCTGCTGACCAGACTTGATGTCCAGAGAGGTATGCTGTCTGCCTGGTGCCAAAATCCAAGTTGTTACAGAGAGTTTGCCGAGACTCAAGCCCACTGACTATTACCCAATGTTCCTAATCCATGTTGGAACAAATGATACTGCCAGGTATACCTCGGAACATATCAAAAGTGACTTCATGGCTCTGGGACAAAGGGTGAAGCAGTTAGGTGCACAGGTGGTGTTCTCTTCAATCCTCCCTGTTGAGGGTAAAGGTCAAGGCAGAGAGGCTCGCATCCTGGAGATGAATGCATGGCTGCGTGGATGGTGTCATCGAGAGCATTTTGGTTTCCTAGACCATGGGATGCTGTTCCAAGGGTTGCAGAGCAGAGATGGCATCCATCTTTCCAAGAAAGGTCAACGCATCTTCAGTAGTAGACTGGCTAATCTACTGAAGAGGGCTTTAAACTAGATTCGTTGGGGATAGGTGAAGAAAGCCCCCAAGTAAGTGAAAGCCCCCAGGTAGGTGATACATTAAATACCTTTATGGAAATGGGTAACAGGGGTAACATATGGAAAGCAGTGTGTATAAATGCCCGTAGCATGGGAAATAAGATCCCTGATGTTGAAACTTTGGTGGGAGTGGCTGACTTGGATTTAGTGGCAGTTACAGAAACATGGTTCACAGAAAACCATGACTGGGATGTAACTATACCTGGCTATACTTTATTCAGAAAGGACAGGGTAGGAAGAAGGGGAGGAGGAGTGGCACTATATGTGAAAACTACTATTTAAGCTTTGGAATTACAGAGCTTAAAAGGGAGAGAGGAGGCATTGTAGGTTAAACTAGAAAGAGGGAAAGAGAAATCTTTTTGCATTGGTGTGATATACAGACCTCCCTCACAAGAGGAAGAGGTGGACAGAGAGTTAATTGAAGACATACGCAGCATTGCTAGGAAAGGGGAAGTGCTACTGATAGGAGATTTCAATATGCCAGATGTTGATTGGCACATTCCTGCTGCAGTATCATCTAGAAGTAAGGAGATCCTGGATTCTCTACAGGGAGAACTATTCAGGCAATTGGTAACAGACCCCACACGTGAAGGGGCCGTACTGGACTTGGTGCTTACCAATGGTGAAAGTGTTTCTGATGTTGTAGTGGGAGATCATTTTGCATCCAGTGATCACCAGATGGTGTGGTTCAGTATTAGGACTAGGGCTGTTAGAATCCATTCCAATGTGAGGATCTTAGACTTTAGGAAGACTAACTTTGTGAAGATGGGCCAATACCTCAGGGAGTCGTTAGTGGGATGGGAACAGCTGGGGGATGTAGAAAAACAGTGGGCAAAACTGAAAGGGGGTATTTTAAGGGCAACCAACCTTTTTGTTAAAATGGTAAATAAAGGCAAAAGGAAAAGGAGACCGCTATGGTTTTCGAAGGAAGTAGCTGAAAAAGTGAAGAAAAAGAGGGAGGTCTTCATGAAATACAAGAGATCACAGAGAGAGGAAGACAGGCATCTGTATTTGGAAAAACTTAGAGAAGCTAGCAAAGTATTCAAGAAGGCAAAGATTCAAAAGGAGGAGGAAATAGCCAATGCAATAAAATGGGGGGATAAGACATTTTTCAGATATATTAGTGAGAAGAGGAAGGGCAAAAGTGGTATTGTCAGACTCAAGGGTGCAGGGGGGGAATATGTAGAAGCTGATAAGGATAAAGCAGAATTGCTTAACAAATATTTTTGTTCTGTGTTCACAGATGAAGAACCAGGAGCAGGACCTCAGAAAACACCCATAGGAACAGAAGCGAGGGACATCTTGAACAATTTTCAGAAGACTGTGTTCGTGAGAAACTAGCTCAACTTAAAGTAGACAAAGTGATGGGACCGGATGGGATACACCCTAGAATACTGAGGGAACTTGGGGACGTTCTAGCAACTCCACTGACTGACCTTTTCAATGCCTCATTGGAGTCGGGAGTGGTGCCAAAGGACTGGAGAGAGGCTCATCTGGTGCCTTTACACAAAAGCGGAAGTAAGGATGTAGTTGAAAACTACAGGCCGGTTAGTTTAACTTCGGTGGTGAGTAAATTATTGAAAACGCTGCTGAAAGAGAAAATAGTGAGGTTTCTGGAGTCCAGCGGATTACAGGATCTGAGGCAGCATGGATTCACCAGAGGCAGGTCTTGTCAGACAAATCTGATTGATTTCTTTGACTGGGTGGCCAGGGAGTGGGACCGAGGGAGAGCTCTAGATGTGGTGTATTTAGATTTCAGTAAAGCCTTTGACACTGTTCCTCACAGGCGACTTATAAACAAACTGAGCACCCTACGGATGGACCCTAAAGTTACTGCTTGGGTTAGAAATTGGTTGGGTGGGAGGCGACAAAGAGTACAAGTAAATGGAGCTCACTCTGAGGAGAAGGATGTTACCAGTGGTGTGCCCCAGGGATCTGTCCTTGGTCCGATTCTTTTTAACATCTTTGTTAGTGATATAGCGGAAGGGCTGTCGGGTAAGGTTTGCCTCTTTGCGGATGATACCAAAATCTGCAATAGAGTAGACACCCAGGAAGGTGTAGATAACATGAGGAGGGATCTAGCTAAGCTTGAAGAATGGTCTAGAATTTGGCAGCTGGGATTTAATGTTAAAAAATGTAAGGTCATGCATTTGGGCTGCAGCAATCCAAAGGAGCAATACAGTATAGGAGGTGAAGTAGACACCATTATAGATTCCAGTATAGGAACCTAAATACCATCTTAGTACCTGACTGTATAAGAAAGACAAAAGATACAACAAGTGTCAGCGCTTTCTCATTTGTAGCACCAACCCTATGGAATAACCTCCCTGATCAACTAAGAGAGACAAAAGATCTACAAAAATTCCGAAAAGATCTAAAAACATATCTTTTCACGCAACACTACATCAATACAGATTGTGACCTTGATAAGTCCTCACATCCTCCATAACTCAGCATGTTTACATCCTCTCAAATAGACTCTCCTCAACTTCGATAAGAGAGCTTATGACGAATCATTAAATATATAATATGTAAAAACTATGTAATTACTTGTAAATAGTTCTAAATACTGTTATACCACCTGTATATAGTTGATTACAGTTCTATGTATCTGTTATATAATACTTCATTCTTCCATGTATTTTGATATTGTTTGATGTAAACCGCCACTGATCTTAGGAATTGGCGGTATATAAAAGTTTTGCAAATAAATAAATAAATAAAATAAAGTACTTTTGTCCACTAAAGAAGAGCGGGACCTAGGCGTGGTTGTGTCTGATGATCTTAAAGTAGCTAAACAGGTAGAAAAGGCGACGGCAAAAGCTAGAAGGATGCTTGGGTGCATACGGAGAAGAATGGCTAGCAGAAAAAAGGAGGTAATAATGCCTCTATATAAGTCTTTGGTGTGACCTCATTTGGAGTATAGTGTGCAATTCTGGAGACTGCACCTTCAAAAGGATGTGAACAGGATGGAGTCGGTGCAGAGGGTGGCTACTAAAATGATTAGTGGGCTTCATTATAAAGCATATGAGGACAGACTGAAGGATCTTAATATGTACACCTTAGAGGAAAGGCGGGATAGAGGTGATATGATTGAAAAGTTTAAATACCTCTGTGGCATAAATGTTCAGGGAGAGAGCCTCTTTCAATTGAAAGCAAGTTCTGCTACGAGGGGACATGGGATGAGGGTGAAGGGAGATAGATTCAGGAGTAATATGCGGAAATATTTCTTTACGGAAAGAGTAGTGGATCCATGGAATAGTCTCCCAGTGGAAGTGCTAGAGATGAGGACAGTAACTGAATTCAAAAAAGCATGGGACCAACACAGAGGATCTCTAAAGGTAAAAAGTGGACTGTTGTAGTTGTTGATATGGAAGGACAGACTAGATGGGCCATGTGGTGTTTTTCTGTCATCATGTTTCTATGTTTCTATGAATATGAGACAGATTTGCATACAATGGAGGCAGTGCATGCAAATCTATTTCATGCATATTAATTGTGAATATCCTGAAAACCAGATTGGCTAGGGAGTACACCAGGACCTGCTGGAGAAACACTGATATAAAGCAAAAAGAATTTGAAAGGAAGCTTTCCAGAGGCAAAAAAATCATTAAAAAACTTCTTCTGGGACATTTGAAGCAAGAATCTTGTTAGGGAGTCAGTTGGACCATTAGCTGACCATGGCTTAAAAGGGCACTCAGGGGGACAAGGCCATATGGGGGATTTACATAGTAACATAGGAAATTACAGCAGATAAGGACCAGCATGGTCAATCTAGTCTGCTTAGTAAGGTGGCTAGAGTCGTAGAGTTACACCTGTTACTCTGTGCTGTCTTATATAAACCATGGTCTCTTGGTTATCTGTTCTGATGAAGACCACTTTCTTTAGTAACCAGATTTTGAAGGCATGAATGCTGTTGTAGCTGGTATATAGTTCCAAAAGATTGATGTGATGCCTTTGTTCTATACAAGAGTTATATGAAGAAGATGGCCCCCCAATCCTGTGGTAGAAGTGTCCATGGTGAGGATGATGCTCGGAGGTGTTAATAATGGGTGTTCAATGAGGACATTGTCAGTTTGCTTATGTTTACCATTGCAAAGAAACTTTTTCTGATGAAATGATAGGGATCTTTTTGTTTAGGGAATGGTTTTGTTGATCCCAGTGAAGTCTTAAGTGTCACTCC
This sequence comes from Ichthyophis bannanicus, assembly GCA_033557465.1. Classification (NCBI taxonomy): domain Eukaryota; kingdom Metazoa; phylum Chordata; class Amphibia; order Gymnophiona; family Ichthyophiidae; genus Ichthyophis; species Ichthyophis bannanicus. The sequence goes on from CM066044.1 coordinate 107,533,258, forward strand.
AGTGCTTTCCCCTGTGATCAAAAAGACATGCACTCCTGCTGACATGTGCCCCGAAAGCTAGAGGAGAAAGTGAGGGACCCTGTGATTCTGGGCGATTAGAGAATAGAGTTGTTGGATCATCTCTGTCCTTTTTAGGGAAGGTTTATGGTTTATTGGTTTCTTAATATACTGCTTCCTAGGTAAAGCAGCAAAGCAGTTTACAATAGAAAATAAAATCAATAAAATGAAAAGGTATGTTGCCTTATGCTTTATAGTTTCTAGTTTATTACAAATTTTGATATACCACTGCCACCACAATCATATCAGGGTGGTTTACCATAAAAACTAAATAAGTTAAAAACAATAAAATCAAAGGGGGAAGAAAAAGGAAAACAAATCGAAAAACTAGGGGGCTTTACAATATTTAAACAAGAAGAGCAGGGAGAAAAGAAAAAAAGAATAGAATCCATCTCTCTTCAGACGTCTGCCACTACCCGCTTCTCCTCTCCCTCCTGAGATGGAATCGGCGGCAGCTGGGGGGGGGGGGGAGGTGGCAGCGGCAGAAGCTGAGGGGGGGGGGCAGCGGCAGCTGGGGGGAGTGCCATCAGCAGGGTGGGGGGACTAGGCTGGGGTGTTTGCCTAGAGCAGCAGAAACCCTTGGGCTGGCCCTGGGTATATAGTTCTGCTGGTCAGTTGTTATGCCCAGATATTTTACCTCCTGCTTGGCTTCTAGTTCAGTGTCATGGATTTTGAGTGTTTGGTGGGGGGAGAATGCCTTGTTTCTGGAAGTATGGAGCACTTCTGTTTTTTTGTAGTTGATCTGCAGTCCGTGTTTATGCAGCCATTGTGAGATTCCTTGGAAGCAGACTGTTATTTTGCTTAGGTTTTGGAGCAAGAATGTCATAAGGTTTAAATATCACGATGTCACTGCACTATCGTCTTTATGGCATCTGGTAATATGCTGAAGAGTAGTGAAGATAATGCAGAGCCTTGTGGAACTCCTCTGAGTTCTCTGACTGACTTGTTGGTAGAAGTCTGGCAAGTAGGACTGAATACATTTGAGTGTATGAAAAGCTTTGTATGCTAATGTGAAAATCTTAAGAACATAAGATATGCATACTGGGTCAGACCAAGGTCCATCAAGCCCAGTATCCTGTTTCCAACAGTGGCCAATCTAGGTCATACGTACCTAGCAGTTTCCCCAAAAGACACAAGTTCCACAATGCTTGTATTGGGTCAAGCATTGATATCCTGGGTCCCTTTTTAATAATAGTTTATGGACCTTTCCTCCAGGAACTTGTCCAAAACCTTTTTAAACCCAGCTACACTAACAGCTCTTACTACATCCTCTGGTAAGAAATTCCAGAGTTTGATTACATGTTGAGTGAAAAAATATTTTCTCTTATTTATCTTAAATAGTTTACCCTGTAGCTTCATTACATGTCCCCTAGTCTTTCTATATTCTGATAGCATAAACAATCAATCTACATTTACCCGTTCCACTCCATTCATTAATTTATAGACCTCTATCATAACTCCCCTCAACTGTCTCTTTTCCAGGTTGAAGAGCCCTAGCCTTTGTAGCCTCTCTTCATAGGAGTAGCCTTCCATCCCCTTTATCATTTTGGTGGCTCTTCTCTGTACCTTTTCTAACGCTATATCCTTTTTAAGATACGGCGACTGGAATTGCACACAATATTCAAGGTGTGGTCGTGCCATGGAATGATACAGAGGCATTATAATATCCTTTGTTTTATTTTCCATTCCTTTCCTTATGATACCTAGCATTCTATTTGCTTTCTTGGCCGCTGCTGCACATTGGGCGGAGGGTTTTAACATGTTATCCATGATGACTCTTAAATCTTTTTCCTGGGTGGTGGTTCCCAATGTGGAACCTTGCATTGTGTAACCATAGTGTGGGTTGTTCTTTCCTAGGTGCATAACTTTGCACTTGTCCACATTAAATTTCATCTGCCATTTGGATGCCCAGTCTTCCTATTTATCCAGATCCTCCTGCAGTTTTCCACAGTCCTCTTGGGTTTGAACAACATTAAACAGTTTTGTGTTGTCTGCAAATTTGATAACCTCACTAGTTATTCCCTTTTCCAGGTCATTTATGAATATGTCAAAAAGTAGCGGACCCAGTACAGATCCCTGGGGTACTCCACTATTCACCTTTTTCCATTGGGAAAATTGGCCATTTAGCCCTACCCTCTGCTTTCTATCTTTTAACCAGTTCCTGATCAACAATAGTACACTGCCTCCAACCCTATGATTTTTTAGTTCTGCCAAAAGTCTCTCATGAGGGACCTTGTCAAAGGCTTTCTGAAAGTCCAGATACACTATATCAACTGAATCACCTTTGTCTACCTGTTTATTCACACCTTCAAAAAAACATATCTGATTAGTAAGACAAGATCTTCCTTGTCTAAAGCCATGTTGGCTGTCTCCCATTAGGCCATGACTATCTACATGCTGAGTAATTTTGTTCTTTATGTTGGTTTCTACCATTTTCCCCGGTGCTGACATCAGGCTCACCGGTCTGTAATTTCCCAGATCACGCCTGGAACCCTTTTTAAAAATTGGCATTACATTGGCGATCCTCCAATCTTCACATATTACAGATGATTTTAATGAAAGTTCACAGATTACTAATAGCAGGTCTGCAATTCCTTATTTCAGTTCTTTCAATACTCTTGGATGTATACCATCCGGTCCAGGTAATTTGCTACTATTCAGTTTATCAAATAGTTGTAATACATCTTCCCGGTGTAGAGACATTTCTCTCAATTCCTCTGCAGTATCACCTTTAAATACCATTTAAGTCTTGGTAACATCCCTACATCTTCCTCTGTAAAGACCGAAGCAAAGAATTCATTCAGTCTCTCCGCTATAGCCTTGTCTCCTCTTACTGCCCCTTTTACCCCTCTATCATCTAATGGTCCTATTGACTCTCTCACAGGCCTTTAGCTACGAATGTACTTGAAAAAGTCTTTATTTCTAGTTTTTGCTTCTGTAGCAAGTTCCTTCTCAAATTCTCGCTTTGCCTGCCTTATCAATGCTTTGCATTTAACTTGCCAGTGTTTGTGCTGTTTCCAGTTTTCGTCGTTTGGCTCTTTTTTCCATTTCCTGAAAGATGCTTTTTTGGCAGCAACAGCCTCTCTGACCTCACCTTTAAACCATGCTGGCAGTTTTTTGGACTTTCTTCCACTTCTCTTAATGCGTGGAATACGGCTGATCTGGGCTTCCAGGATAGTATTTTTAAACAACACCCAAGCTTGATGTAAGTCTTTAACCTTTGCAACTGCTCCTTTTAGTTTTTTCTTAACTATATTCCTCATTTTATCATAGTCTCCCTTTCAAAAGTTAAAATGTAGTACTGTGGATTTCTTTACTATCCCTCCTCCACTAATTAAATCAAACACAACATGCTATGATCACTATTGCCAAGTGGTCCCAACACCCTTATTTCTTGCACCAGATCTGGTGTTCCACTAAGGACTAGGTCCAGTATGGTTTCCCTTCTGGTCAGTTCATGAACCAGCTGCTCCAAGAAGCAGTCATTTATTTCAACTAGAAACTTTATCTCCCTAGCATGTCCTGCTGTGACACTGACCCAGTCGATACAGGGGTAATTGAAATCACCCATTATTATTACTCTGCTGTGACTTTTGTTAGCTTCCTTGATTTCTTTGAGCATTTCATCATACATTTGTTCATTCTGGCCAGGCGGTCAATAGTACACCCCCACTGCCATCACCTTCCCCTTCATACATGGAATTTCAATCCATAGAGATTCTACAGCAAATTTTGTTTCCTGCAAAACTTTAATCCTTTCTAACTCAATGCCCTCTCTAACACAGAGTGCAACCCCTCCACCAATTTGATCAGTTCTATCATTATGATATAGTTTGTATCCAGGTATCACAGTGTTCCACTGGTTATCCTCCTTCCACCATGTCTCTGAGATTGTAATCATATCTAACCTCTCATTTAGTGCTATATATTCTAACACTCCCATCTTATTGTTTAGACTTCTAGCATTTGCATACAAGCATTTTAGAGAATGTATTTTCTTAATATTAATCTATTGGTAGGCATGGGTAATTTGGAATCTTTACGCTCTGTCTGCACCATAACTCAAGGGTATTTGGGCTACTTTACTCTTTTTTGGAACCTCACTGCTTTGGTAGTATCCTTCAAGGATACCTTCTTCCGAACCATGCGCTCTTGGGAGACTGTCGGCTTTCCCCTATTTTCTAGTTTAAAAGCTTCTCTATCTCCTATTTAAAGGTTAATGCCAGCAGTCTGGTTCCATCCTGGTTAAGGTGAAGCCCATCCCTTCGGAAGAGCCCCTCCTTTCCCCAGAATGTTCCCCAGTTCCTAACAAATCCAAAACCCTCATCCTTGCACCATCGTCTCATCCATGCATTGAGACTCTGGCGCTCTGCCTGCCTTTTGGGTCCTGCATGTGGAACGGGAAGCATTTCGGAGAACGCTACCCTGGAAGTTCTGGATTTCAACTTCCTAGCTAAAAGCTTAAATTTAGCCTCTAGAACCTCCCTACCACATTTTCCTATGTCATTGGTACTGACATGTACCAAGACAGCAGACTCCTCCCCAGCACTATTTAGGATCTTATCTAGGCGGTGCATGAGGTCTGCTACCTTCGCACCAGGCAGGCATGTTACCAGGCGATCCTCACGTCCACCAGCCACCCAGCTATCTACATGCCTAGTGATTGAATCACCAACTATAACAGCTGTCGTAACCCTTCCCTCATGGGCACATGGCCCTGGAGAAACGTCCTCAGTGCGAGAGGGTTTTGCATCACCTGGAGGACAGGTCCTAGTTACAGGATCACATGCTGCCACACCAGGGTGATGCTCTCCTGTCACGTGACCTCTCTCCTCCATGGCAACAGGGATGCTGCCAGACTGAAGGTGGGACTTCAGGACTATATCCCTGTAGGTCTCGTCTATGTACCTCTCTGTCTTTCTTATGTTTTCCAAGTCTGCTACTCTAGCCTCTAGAGAATGGACTCATTCCCTGAGAGCAAAGAGCTCCTTGCACCTAGTGCACACGTAAGACCTCTCACCAACTGGGAGAAAATCATACATGTGACACTCAATGCAAAAGACTGGAAAGCCCCCATCTCGCTGCTGGACTGTTGTCTGCATCTTAGTTTAAAGCTTGTGTTTAGGTATTTAAATTCTTTACTTACTAAGGGTTAGTGTAGATGCTTATACTAATAAAAGTGTATCTAATACCTCTAATATACCTTGGTCACCTGAAGCTTAATTAATCTCAGGTTCTCAATGTATGACTGATTTGGATAAAGAGCTGCACCTGAGAGCAGCCCCTTTCCTCTACGACGTGTAAGTACCTATAAAGCTACAATTACCCCAGGGCCCACCCGGGGAGGGAGGGAAATAAGACCTATTAAAAGAGGGCTGTTACAAGGTACCCTGTCCTGTACCCTCAGCAGGGGGGAAGGGGGTTAGTCCCTCAGGTAGGCTAGAGCAGGAAAAAAAGTTTAAAACGCAGCACGTTCTGGGGACAGAGCAGGGAGACATATTTAATTTAAAGTAACAGTTAACCTGGCTACCACACAAAGGCCAGTTAGTTGAGAGAGACAAGGTAAGTTATACAGCTGAGAAAACTGAAGTGCAAAACTAAAGGGCACAGGGAGGTGAAGTAGCACACCAATAAAGACAACAATAAATAAATAAATAGACAGCTAGAACTCACAGCAAAGTCGTCACTGGAGTTAAATATCCACCTCTCTAGCAGAGCACTGTGAGGGCACTGTCTCTTCCCAGAGCAGAGAGAGGCATGATGAGATAGGAAATACGGAGCCAATGGTTTTGGATCAGTAATGGAGTGATGTGATCAAATTTGGAGGCATAATGCAAGAGCTTGATAGCCATAGTTTGAACATGTTGAAGTTTTGATAGGATTGTAGCAGTGATAACATTTAGAATACTGTTACAGTAGTCCAAACAGGTCATCTCTAAGTTCAGAATAAGGACATGAAAAGCAGAAAAAGTGTGATATTCTCGAACAGAACAGAGTTTACATAGAGTGAAGAAAGACGCTTTACCTGCAGTAGCTATATGAGAGTTGAAGGCTATCTCTGAGTCAATAAAACAGCCAGGAATTATCTGATGCCCATCGAAGATGAGAGATATGGATGCAGTAGTTTTTAAGCTGGTAATTCACATAGCTTCATAATTTAATTCACATAGCTTTGCATAATTTAATTTCAGTTGTTGCCAAGAGAACCACTCACTAATGGCTTGCAGACATAGATTAAGTTGTGAAAGATCGGGATTGGTATAAGTAGTATATATTACTAATTATATGTCGTCTGATGCCATAACCTTGTTTCAGGGTAGCTAGAGGGCTGAGGAACAGGTTGAATAATGTGGGTGAAAGAAGGGAACCTTGAGGAACACCAGTTTTAATCAGGAATTTTTCTGATATTAATGGGATGAACTTTACTTGGAATGTACAATTTTTAAGATCTGAAGTGAACCATTGCAGTACAACCCCTCTGATGTCAATATTTGATAGGTGAGTGAGCAAACGTTGGTGGTGAACCAAAGGTTGCAGATAGATCCAATGAGATTACAAGTGCTATTTATCCAGCATTAAGATTCCTATGGATTTTGCTGAGGAGGGCTGTAAGAAGCGCCCCCATACTGTATCCAGTGCAGAAACATGATTGATATTGGTGTAAAGTATTTGTCTTTTTTAAGAAATTATCTAATTGTATAAGAACAACCAAAACCTGTGCTTAGAGAGGTACCATAACTTGGTGAGCAGATTTTCAAGTATTCAGCTTATATGAACATCTATCAATCATGCTTTAATCAATTACCTCTCAAATATGCTTAAGTGTCCAATTTTTTTATCAAAAAAGAAACTTTTCAGAAACTAAGAAACTTATCTTGAAAATCTGGAGAACAATCCATGTTCTCCAGTAATCATTCAATAAGCTGTCCACAATGACCTACAACAGAAAGACAAACCCTCCTGGTCCCTCTTTCTAATCAAGGGAATAGGTTAAGCTCTTGGGAGAAACAACATACCTCATGACCATTTGGAGAGTGGAAGGTGTCCTGGGACCAATATGATCCTGGAGGGGCCAGTAGCTTCAGAGAAGTTTCTGATTGTTCAAGGGGTGGGGTCCTGGGTGACTGAGGCAGTGGGAGGAGCTGGCATGTTTCTGGAGCAGTCTCTCAGATAAATGTTGATAAGAGTTGGAGCAGAGCCGCATGGGAAAATGAGGTTGCATTTTCCATCAGCGAAACCTAAAAGTGGTACCAGCATTGGTATGCTAGAGACTGGGGGGAGGGGGAGGAGTCAGACTTTGTAAGGCACGAGGGGAGGAGTTCCAAGCTTTTTTTCTGTTAGATATCTGAGAGGATTCTGTGTGCCTCTTTTGCTTATGTTTTGCAGTGGGTGCAGAGGTATCTGAAGTAGCTTGGTCAGCCTGTGAGGATACTGCCATATGTTTTGGCTTGTGCCATGGAATCAGATGCTTTGGAAGTTGACTTGCCTCTCTTAGTATTAGTCTTGGCAGAAAAACTGTCTGCTTGTGCTGCAGCCAGTGATGGACTGATACAGGGGCTTCTGTGAGGAGAACTATGAGCCAGGGTCAGAAAGGCGACTGCCTTAGAGAAAGTGGCAAAATGTTTCTGTGCCTTTAAATCCCCTGCTGGGGTCTGAACTGGGACAGCTGGGGTTTTCAGCATTGACTGGAGCATTTTACTTTCACTTTCTTAGAGACCTGAGAGAATGCCGAGACTGTCGGAGCAGAAGGGGGGGGGGAGAGCTGAAGCCTAGCTGGGGGGTTCATAACAGGCTCATGAACATTGCAAGAAAAAACAAGAAAGTGATGAGGTGAGGCGCATGCAAGGGAGGGCTTGACTGGAGAAAACAGACTGAGCCTCGGTTGTTGCAGGGTGAGCAGAATAGAGCAGCACAAGCACAATGCAAGACTCTTTTGACTTCCTTACTGCTGGGGGATGGATCTGCACTCACTGGATTGTTGGGGGACATCATCGGTGAGTGGGGGGAACAACTGCTTGTTTCTGGGAATTAATAGTATGGAATCTGTTACTTTTGAGATTTGGAGGTACATGTGATATGGATTGGCTACTGTTGGAAACAGGATATTGGGCTTAAGAACATAAGAAATGCCATACTGGGTCAGATCAAGGCCCATCCAGCCCAGTATCCTGTTTCCAACAGTGGCCAATATAGGTCATAAGTACCTAGCAGTTTCCCCAAAAGACACAGATTCCTCAATGCTTGTATTGAGGCAAGCAGTGGATTTCCCAGGTCCCCTTTAATAATGGTTTATGGACCTTTCCTCCAGGAACTTGTACAAACCTTTTTTAAACCCAGCAACACTAATAGCTTTTACTACCTCCTCTGGTAATGAATTCCAGAGTTTGATTACACATTGAGTGAAAAAATATTTTCTCTTATTAGTCTTAAATAGATGACACTGTAACGTCATTGCATGTCCTCTAGTCTTTCTATATTTTGATGGTGCAAACAATCTATCAGTTCCACTTCATTCATTTATTTATAAACCTCTATCATATCTCCCCTCAGCCGTCTCCCTTTCCAGGTTGAAGAGCCCTAACCTTTTTAGCCTCTCTTCATAGGGGTATCCTTCCATCCCCTTTACCATTTTTGTCACTCTTCTCTGTACCTTTTCTAATAACGCCATATCTTTTCTAAGATACAGTGACCGGAATTGCACACAATATTCAAGACGCGGTGGCACGATGGAATGATACAGAGAAATTCTAATATCCTTTGTTTTATTCCATTCCTTATGATACCTAACATTCTATTTGCTCTCTTGGCCGCTGCTGCACACTGGGCTGAGGGTTTTAACATGTTATTCATGATGACGCCTAACCTTTTTAGCCTCTCTTCATAGCCTCTCTTCATAGGGGTATCCTTCCATCCCCTTTACCATTTTGGTCACTCTTCTCTGTACCTTTTCTAATAACGCCATATCTTTTCTAAGATACAGTGACCAGAATTGCACACAATATTCAAGGTGCAGTCGCACCATGGAACGATACAGAGGCATTATAATATCCTTTGTTTTATTTTCCATTCCTTTCCTTATGATTCTTAGCATTCTATTTGCTTTCTTGGCTGCTGCTGCACACTGGGCAGAGGGTCTCAACATGTTATCCATGATGAAGTCTAAATCTTTTCCCAGGTGGTGGTTCCTAATGTGGAACCTTGCATCGTGGAACCATAGTTTGGGTTGTTCTTTCCTAGGTACATAACTTTGCACTTGTCCACATTAAATTTCATCTGTCATTTGGATGCCCAGTCTTCCTATTTATCAAGATCCTCTTGCAATTTTCCACAATTCTCATGGGTTTTAACAACTTTAAATAGTTTTATGTCATCTGCAAATTTGATAACCTCACTCGTTATTCCCATTTCCGGGTCATTTACGAATATATTAAAACAGAACCAGCACAGATCCCTGGGGTACTCCACTATTCACCTTTCTCCATTGGGAAAATTACCCTACCCTTCCATTTACTCTACCCTCTGCTTTCTATCTTTTAACCAGTTTCTGATCCACAATAGTACACTGCCTCCTATCCCAAGACTTTTTTTAGTTTCGCAAAGAGTCTCTGATGAGGGACTTTGTCAAAGGCTTTCTGAAAATCCAGATACACTATATCAACCTACTCACTTTTGTCTATTTATTCACACCTTGAAAAAACATAAGAGATTAGTAAGACAAGACCTTCCTTGGCTAAAGCCATGATGGCTGTCTCCCATTAAGCTATGACTATCTACATGTTCAGGTAATTTTATTCTTTATAATGGTTTCTACCATTGTTTCCAGTACTGACATCAGGCTTACTGGTCGGTAGTTTCCCAGATCACACTGGAACCCTTTTTAAAAATTGGCGTTACATTGGCCATCCTCCAATCTTCAGGTATTACAAATGATTTTAATGATAGTTCACTAATAGTAGGTCTGCAATCTCATTTTCCAGTTCTTTCAACACTGTTGCTTGATGGACCTTTATCCTAATCCAGTATGGCAGCTCTCATGTTCCTCTGTTAATTTATTTTTAAAGCCTTTAGACCACCCATTCCTTTAGACTACAAGGTCGTTTACAAATAATACAAAAATATCAAAACAAAGAGCAGAGGACCTTGATCTTCATTCACAGTCCTTGAGTGCTGCCAGTGGGCCAGGTTTTCAAGATATCATGAATATGCATGATACAGATTTGCATGCCAACTACTTCCATTGTATGCAAATCTTTCTCATGGATATTCATTAGGGATATCCTGAAAACTTGACCTGTTGATGAACCTCAAATACTGGGAATGATTACCACTGACATAAAATTTAAAACAACCTATTTAATAGAAACATAGATACAAAGAAAATGACAACAGATAAAGACCATACGGCCTATTCAGTCTACCATTCATAAGAACTACAGGAGTTCTACAATCCTTTCCTGTCCCTCAGAGATCCTCTCTACTTTTCCTATGCTTTCTTAAATTCAGACGCAGTAATGTGGTTTGTGCTGCTCAATATCCCCTCCTAACTGGGCTGAATACTCCGACACTAACTGGCTATCATTGGTGCATTCTCGGGATGGAACAGGCATGGAAATGTTAGCTAGTCAACAGCAATATTGAGCCATTAAGTGGCTAACTGAAAAGCCTAAATTTAGGACACAAAAAAGGCGGTCCTAACTTTAGGCAAATGGCCAGACACTTTAACAGTGCTGGCTGCCAGAGTTGAATAGTTCACATCTAGCGCTCTCCTCCAATCCAGTCAAAGAAATTAATCAGATTCGTCTGACAAGACCTGCCTCTAGTAAAGTGCTGTCTTGGATTCCAGAAACTGCACCATCCTCTGCTTCAGCAGCATTTTCATTAACTTGCTCACCACAGACTTCAGACTAACTGATCTGTAGTTACCATCCTCCTTCTTACTTCTACTTTTCTGGGCAGGAACCACATTCACCCATCTTCAGTCCTCTGGGGTCACTCCAACTCTAGAGAAGCATTGAAAAGGTTAGCTAGCATGGCTGCCAGTAATTCCCTAAGTTCCTTCAATACCCCCAGATGAATCCCTTCCAGCCTGCAATTGCTTTGTCTGTTTTTGTTTAGCTAGCTCCTTATGAACATGGGGCCCAATATTCAGTGGTGGGAATGGCTATCACCAAGGCATTCAACAGCGGCAACCGGGGATATGTGGTGCTACTCACCAGGATTAATGTGGTTAGCAGGTTTGTTAACCATGTTAATCACGTGGAATATCAGGCCCATGGTCTTCTGAAAATAGTTTGAATTCTACCTCACTTCCATTTCAATTTTTGCTTCTTATCTGAGGTCCTACTCCCAACCCGTCATCTGTGAATACAGAGCAGAAATATTTGTTAAGCAATTCTGCTTTATTCTTATCAGCCTCTATACATTCCTCCCCTTTAGCCTTGAGTCTCACAATGGCGCTTTTGCACTTCCTCCTGTCGCTAACATGCCTTTAAAAAGTCTGCCCCATGTTTCTCTGTATTGGGTATTTGTCTTTCGTTAGCATCTTTGTCTTTGGTTTTACACAATAATGTAAAGAAAAACCATTACTCAGTAATTTAAATCCAAAGAATGGGCATTTGATGCAGAAAGACTTACGCAGGGAAAGCCGTCAACCTAGGCAGCCCGGCAGCTGTAACAAGGTCATGATACAATACTTGAGTGACAGCACACTGCAACACTCAGATGGTTTTTGATGTAGAATCTTATGCACTATATAAATAATTTTACATTTTATTTGTTTTTGAACGTGGAACCATTGTAAAATTGCAAAATTGTATGCATATGAATAGCTCTTGAGATAATATGGGCTGCTGTATTTTAAATGAATTATATTCAACGCTGGCACAACCTAACTTACAGCAACTCACAATAATCTGGCCCAGAAGTTACTATAGCATATGCAATCCCTCTGAGCACTTACCTTGATATATTCTAAACATAGTAGAGAAACTTATTAATTGCCTACTGGGAATGATTCTAGACCAGATTCTGATCATAGGGAACATAGATGCTGTCACTCATATATAATGGGCTGCATTTTGATTCGGCCGGCCTTTGCTCCACCCCAAACCCAGCCGCATATTATACGGGTAGATACTGGGACATACAGGCAGATTTTTGATCCAATACTATCTATATATGGCTAGTAAAGTTTCGAGTGCACCACCTGCTGGTGAGCATCTAAATGCATTTGACTTTTAGAGCCATGGAGGTATTACGTAACACCCTAACATAAGAGAGCGCTTTGAGACCCCACAGCCACTCACATTCTGCAGGAGATTAGTATCTCGATTAGGCTGCAGTTTTCTAGTGTTGTTTGGAGGAATGTACATTCATTCACACACCATAAACTATTTCATGTATCAGTACTTGGAAAAATAGTAGAAATCATTATAAAGAACAACATTTCTGAACATGTAGATAGTCATGGTTTAATGGGAGACAGCCAACATGCTTTAGCCAGGGAAGGTCTTGTCTTACTAATCTGTTAAAACATTTTTTGAAGGTGTAAATAAACAGGGAGACAAAGCTGGGTCAATCGATGTAGTGTATCTAGATTTTCAGAAAGCATTTGACAAAGTCCCTCATGAGAGACTCTTGGCCAAATTAAAAACTCATAGAATCAGAGGCAGTGTACTATTGTAGATCAGGAACTGGTTAAAAGATATAAAGAAGAGGGTAGAGCTAACTGGCCAATTTTCTCAATGGAGAAAGGTAAATAGAGGAGTACCCCAGGGATCTGCTATTTGTAAATGACCTGGAAATGGGAATAATGAATGAGGTGACCAAATCTGCAGATGACACAAAATTATTCAAATTTGTTAAAACCCAAGAGAATTGTGAAAAATTACAAGAGGACCTTAATAAATTGGCAGACTGGACTTTCAAATGGCAGATGAAATTTAATGTGGACAAGTGCAAAGTTATGCAACTAGGAAAGAACAACCCAAACTATGGTTACACGATGCAAGGTTCCACTTTAGGAACCAACACCCAGGAAAACGATTTAGGAGTCATAATGGATAACATGTTGAAACCCACTGGTGGCCAAGAAAGAAAATAGAATGCTAGGAATCATAAGGAAAAGAATGGAGAATAAAACAAAGGATATGATAGGCCACACCTCAAATATTGTGTGCAATTCTGGTTGCCATATCTTAAAAAGGATACCATGGAATTAGAAAAAATACTGAGAAGAACCAGCAAAATGGTAAAAGGGATGGAAGGATACCCCTATGAGGAGAAGCTAAAAAGGTTAGGACTCTTCAACCTGGCAAAGAGATGGCTGAGGGGAGATATGATAGAGGTCTATAAATTAATGAATGGAGTGGAATGGGTAAATGTAGATCGATTGTTTACGCCATCAAAATGTAGAAAGACTAGGGGACATGCAATGAAGCTACAGTGTAACCCATATAACACTAATGAGAAAATATTTTTCACTCAATGCGTAATCAAACTCTGGAATTCCTTACTGGAGGATGTAGTAAAAGTTGTTAGTGTAGCTGCAGTTAAAAAAGGCTTGGACAAGTTCCTGGAGGAAATGTCCATAAACCATTATTAAAGGGGACCTGGGAAATCCACTGCTTGTCCCAATACAAGCATTGTAGAAGCTGTGTATTCTGGGAAAACTGCTAGGTACTTGTGACCTAGATTGGCCCCTGTTGGAAACAGGATACTGGGTTTGATGGACCTTGGTCTGACCCAGTAAGGCATATCTTATGTTCTTATGTTCATTAACCTAGGTATGAAGGTGTGTGTGCCATCATGTCAGTGCATGCTAATATAATTAATTTGCATGCACTCAAAAGTTCTAATGCATATAGCGTAGTTAATCACATGTAACAGGTGATTTTTGGGAACAGCAGGAATTTAGTCTTCACATATGGGTTACATCGGGTACCGACGGAGCACATGCTGGAAGCTCACCAGCTATCAATAGGAAAGCCTTTGGGAGCACTCCACTGTGCCTGCACTATTGCCTTCCTGCTCTTCCAACTCCCTCTACTCAGTTAGTTTGTAGCTGAATAGAAGGAGTGAAAACCAAAAACAACCCTACAACTCCATGGGGAGGAGGGTGGGTTGTGAAGACTAAATTCCTGCTGTTCCTGGAGATCACCTATTACAGGTGAGTAACTATGCTATCTCCAGGAATAAGCAGGAATGTAGTCTTCACATATGGGACTCCCTAGCTCCCAGATCTCTGAAGAGTTGAACCGGGTAAGAAAGTTGGAGAAGGTCATTTGAACTTAGACTTCCCTGCCAAGGAGATCTGGCAAGAAAGTGGTAGGAGTTGTTGCTATGTTCCAAAGAGATGTTGAAGGACCACTTGGCCAAAGGCTGTATCCTGGCAGGAATCCTTGTCCAAGAAGTAATGGGCAGCAAAGGTATGGATAGAGAACCATGTTGCAGCCCAGCATATCTCATCGATGGCTACTGAATGTAGGTTGGCCACTGATGTTGCCATTGCACAGACATTATGTTCAGTGACATGTTCCGTGAGAGTAAGTCCCACTTTGTCGTATGCGAGAGAGATACAATCTGCTATCCATCTGGAGAGCATACCTTTTATTACAGGTAGATCCAGGTGGTTAGAATCAAAAGAAACTAACAACTGGGAGGACTCCCTAGTTTCTTCAATCCTTTGAAGATAGAAGGCCAGTGCCCTCTTACATTCAAGTGTATGCAGGGTTGCCTCTACACGAGATGTGTGAGGTCTTGGAAAGAAGACCAGAAGGATGACTGACTGACATGAGGCTCAACTCCTGAAGCCTCCGTTTGAGCCCTTAGCTACCACATACCTGTGTTACTTATCTTGGAAAGTTTTATTCTTCATTGCCCTGACCTCAGACAGATGCATCAGTGAGCTGCAGGCTTTAGTAGCACATCCACCGTATACAAGATTTCATCATGACAAGGTCGTCTTTTGTACACATCCCCACTTTCTGCCAAAAGTGGTGTCTCCTTTCCAGATCAATAAGTCAGTCCGGTCTTCTTTCCAAGACCTTACACATTTATTTTATTTTAGAAATCCATTTAAATAAATAAAATAAAATAAATGTGAAGAATAAAACTTTCCAAGATAAGTAACACAGGTGTGTGGTAGCTAAGGGCTCAAATGGAGGATTCAGGAGTTGAGCCAATGATACATTAAGATCTCACACTACTGAGGATGGTTGAAGGGGTGGCTTTATGAGGAGGAGGCTCCTTGTGAAGCATGCCATGAGAGGAACTGTGGAGATGGATCGATCATCCACAGGTTTATGAAAAACTGATATAGCACTGAGATGCACCTGTACCGAATTCGTTTTGAGTCCTAAAGAGGACAAATGCAAAAGGTATTGAAGAAGCGTGGGTACTGGTGCTTCAAAGGGATTTTGATTATTTGGAGAGCACCATGAGGCATATCTACGCCATTTGAAAGAGTATGTTTTCCTGGTGGAAGGCTTTCTGGATGAAATGTAGAGTTGAAATCCAAACCCACAATCCGATATCTCGGCATCACATTGGACCAGCACCTGGATATGACAACACATGTGAAGAACGTTACAAAGACTATATATCATAAGATCAGAACACTACGTCACCTCCGCCCCCTACTGGATTCCACCGACTACCGAACAACCTTCCAGGCATTAGTCCTCCCACACCTGGATTTTGCGAACATCATCCTCCACGGTCTCTCTCAATCAACTTTAAATCCGCTCCACCTGGCTATGAATGCAGCTGCAAGAGTCCTCTCTGGATCGTCAAGATCTGACCACATAACGCCTATCATGAACGATCTGCATTGGCTACCTTTACATGCCAGACTCCAATATAAGTCATTAGTCCTTACCTTCAAAGCCCTGAATAACTACTCACCTACACCAATCAGCAAGCTAATTCACGGCACCCTGGAAAATAGAAACAGGAGGCCTACTGCAATGAACACCTTAATAGTCCCCAAGATGATGACGTCGTGTACCAAGGCTACTTCCAACAGGGCCTTCTCTATATTCGCTCCTTTAAACTGGAATGCCCTTCCCCATGAAATCCGTGGCATCAAAAGCCTAATCCTATTCAGAAAAGCTTTGAAACACCATCTGTTCACAAAATGCTACCCAGAAGCCATCCCAGACAATCACACAACTTGCAAGCTTCCCACAGGCCCCAGACGCCTTATGTGATGATGCAGAGGGCTTAAACAGCAAGAAAAAGGGTTTAAAACAGCAGCTTTCCTCAGATGCACACATTAAGGCAGGCAAGGAAGGGGTTAAAGCACAAGCCCAGAGAAACTCTCTGCACAGAAAGGCAGTGAGAGAGCCACACCCCAGCTCCAGGACAAACAGGGGAGCTGACGTAAGAGGCAAGGGGGAGGAGTCAAACCGGATAGGACAGCCCTATGCTCTTAACCAGGAAGTTACAGAGAGTGAGATCGAGTCTGAGGAGAAGTTCCCGTGCCAGTTCAGGTGAAAGCTCGAGTCGGAGAAACACTGATCTTGGAAGGAAGAGAGTTTGTGTGAGAGCAGGAGGAGTGCCTGGGAGAACAGGAAGTGTTCAGGCAGGAGACTCAGGACCTGACTTTGACCAAGTTGCAGAGAGAAGCAAAGGAAGGAGCAGCCATTGCCAGGATAGCACATGGGGCTGGGAGAGTTGCCTTCCAGACTGCTTTGAGACACGGAGGTCTCTGAGAAAGCAGTGGAGAAAGCTTCCTCTGAGAGAGAGAGGTCACTACGAACCAGACAGCCAGGAGAAGCAGGTGGGAAGCTACTTTTATTCTCATGGGGAGAGGCTGGAACCCTTACCCAGAAGAGATAGCATTACTTCCCTAGAGTCTTCCCTAGAAGCTGTGAACAAAGGTGAGAGTTTGAGCAAGTATAAAGTTCTGTATGATAAGCTGACTAAGCGTTCCAAGTGCAGGAAGCCTAATACTAGCAGAAGCTTAGAAACTAGCCCAGCTGTTCTTAACTCATCAGCTGATGGTAGGCTATGCCGACAGAAGCTAAAGCTAGCCCCTGCTAAGCCAGTGATACGAGAGCAGTGCAAAGACAGAGACTTGCCTTTTTACCAACCTTTGCAACCCAGACACACTAGAAGAAGATTAAGCCAGTGGAATTCCTTTAACACTACTTTAAAGGAGGCTGCTGATTCTAGTTACATTCAGATACCACAGAGGGAAAGGAATAGTAAGTGGAAACAGCTTAGACACCATTTGGAACAATGGAAGCCTGTTGATCTGCAGTACCCTGAATTGAATCATAAGACGTCTGACTCTGATGTTGAATCAATGCAGTTGGGTTCAACTAAATCAGATAGCTCTTATTCTGAGATGGAGGCAGACTGTGCTTTGTGTTGCCAAGAGTGAAGCTGTTGATATTAATGTATATGATAAGTGCTGAGAAGTTATTTCATGCTATTGAGTTTGCACGGAGAGAAGCAGCATTCTGCTGGATTGAAACTCAACGTCTTTAAGCAGCTGGGAATGGTGAATGCTATGTAAATGATTAGCTGCAACTAAAGCTGTTCATAACTGAAGAGAAGTTGAATTAACCTTGTATATAACTGACAAACCCTGAGAAGGATCAGGTTGGACTTTATCACCTTTTGGACTTTATTTTGGCATAAGAAGTATCCACCTTTTTGTTTCTAGTTAGGGGATGGTAGATGACAGAATCCTGTGCAACAAATAAAGTTTTTGTTATCACATAAAACCTTGGCTGTCTTCGTTTGGGCCACAACTACATGGAAACCCCAAACATCAGCACTTACAAGGATAATCTGGCACATTTCCCGCTCTTCCAGGCAACCGCCTATACACGGAGAAAGGGGGTGTGACACTTAGCACCTTAATACAACCATACAATGGTTAGCCTACACACTAGCCCACCTGCTAATCATCATACCTGTACCATCCACACGAAAAGCACATGCAATATCCAAACGAGTTTAGAGTATTGTATATAGTATCAAGTTAACCTGTACATAGTTCTCCCGGTTATCCCCTGTTTTATTTCCCTGTTCATTGTAAACTCAATGTTGCCTGTATGCATTGTAGTATGTTTTTGTTCGATGTACACCGCGCTGATTATAATAGCGCGGTATAGAAGAAATGTTAAATAAATAAATAAATAAAAGGAGGAGATCTTTTATAGCTGTTGATAATGACAGATGTTGAACGATCATGCTGTCAGCATCCACACTGTCAGGCGAAGAGACTGCAGATTGGGATGGAGGAGTTCTCCATTGTCTTGAGACAGAAGACCTTGCTTGGATCCCAATGGAATTGGAGGAGTCTGTGTCAGCAGTAGCAGGAGGGAAACCAAGGCTGACAGGGCCAGCGAGGGGCTATGAGCATCATGGATCCCTTGTCTGCTTGGAGTTTGAGGAGGGTTTTAGGGATGAAGGGAATGGGGGGAAACACATAAAGTAGTCCGCAACCCCAGTGGATAATAAAGGCATTGGATGCCAGACTGACTTTGTGGGGGTCTGGCAGGAATTTTGGCCCTTGTGGGTTTTTTTTTGTAGAGACTGAATTTGGATGGCATCCTGGAGCAGAACTGTGGAAACTGAGAGTTCTGTGGAGTAGCAAAGAGATCTGTCACTAGAGTTCAGCAAGTTTGGAAGAGGTTTGCAACTATTTTTGGATCTAGGGTCCACTTGTGGGGTTGTAAGATCTGACTTAATTTGTCGGCCAAGTGATTGCATTGTCCTGAAATATAAAGTGCACGAAGATGCATGTGGTGGAAAATGGCAACATTCCATAGGTGACAGGCTTCCTGGCAGAAAAGGAGGGAGCCTGTCCCCTGTTGTTTGTTTGTGTAAAACTTTGCCTCCTGATTGTCCTTCCTGACCAGTATCTGGCTGTTGGAGAGGTGATGTTGGAAAACTTGGAGGGCATGCATGACTGCTTGAAGCTCAAGGAGGTTTATCTGTAGGATTGATTCCTGGGCTGACCACTGACCTTGTGTGGAGATGGAATCTAGATGTGTTCTCCAACCGAGCTTGGATGCATCCGTAGTCAGGGAATGCTGAGGTTGGGGCATCTGAGAAGGTGATCCTATGAGAAGATTTGTTGGGGTGCACCACCAGAGGAGTGAGTCAGCCAGAGGGCGAATTATGTGTATGATATTGCATATGGCCTGGGTCAACTGGGTTGTGAGAGTCAATTGTGTCAGTCGCATGTGGAGTCTCGCGTAAGGTACTACATATACTGCGGAAGTCATGTGTCCCAAGAGGCACAAGAAGTCTTGAGCCATGGCCATCTGTTGTTGGCACATATGGGTGGCTGGGGCCACTAGTTTGCTCATGTGGTAAACAGGAAGAAAGGCTCTGGACTATTGGGTGTCCAGTATGGCTCCTATGAATTCCAACCTTTGGGTTGGAGCGAGATGGAATTTTGTGAAATTTATCACAAATCCCAGATGCTGCAATAGTGCAAGAGTTCTTTGATGAGATGAGCAGAGTTCTCCAGGAGAGTCTGCTTTTATCAGCAAGTCATCGAAGTAAGGGAAGACGAAAACTTTGTTGTTTCGAAGATATGCTGCTACCATGGCCATGCACTTTGTGAAGACTGTTGGTGCAGATGCAAGACCGAAGGGCAGGACCCCGTATTGGTATTGAGTGCCCTAACAGGTGAAGTGAAGGTACTGTCTGTAGTCTGGATGAATCAGAATGTGAGTGTAGGCCTCTTTGAGGTCTAGGTAACAGAGCCAGTCGTGTTCCTGTAAGTAGGGGAGGAGGGTTCCCAGGGAGATCATCTTGAATTTTTTTTTCTACAAGGAACTTGTTTAGCTCCTTGAGG
The DNA here is from genome assembly GCA_033557465.1 of Ichthyophis bannanicus. NCBI lineage: Eukaryota > Metazoa > Chordata > Amphibia > Gymnophiona > Ichthyophiidae > Ichthyophis > Ichthyophis bannanicus. Next base: position 107,553,137 of record CM066044.1, read on the forward strand.
TTGAGAATAGGCCTGTAACTCCCTGAGGTCAATTATAGGCCTGTAGCCTCTTTGGAATAAGGAAGTAGGGGGAATAGAATCCTTTTAGAAGTTGGACTGGAGGAACTGCTTCTATGGCTCCTTGGGTAAGAAGATTGTTGACTTCCTGCTTGAGCAGGGCATCCGGGGGAGGATGGGTGGGAAAATCTTCCCTGAAGTGGTGAGGGGAAGTTCCCGAAAATTTAGCTGATAACCTTTTTGAACAATGAACAGAGCCAATTGCTCTGTGGTGACGGAATACCATTGATGTGCAAAGTGGCAAAGTATCCCTGGGATAGTGGTGGGTTCCCGAATGTGCAGGAAAAAGACTGGTTGTGCTCCCTTTGTGGAAGTCAAAAGCTCGGTGTTGTCAGTGTCTGGATGGCTGGCTGTGGCTTGGCTAATTTGGACTTTTTAGCCTGCTTAGGACCCTGTTGTTTCTGTTGGGTTTGATAAGCCAGTTAGGGTTAGGAGAGGTAGAACCTTCTCCTTTTAGGGTAGAAGGGTTTTTTAGGTGCTGCCTTTTTTTGGTATGGTCAGCTGTTTTTCAAGAGAGCCTGTTCAGCATGGTATCATCCATTTCAAGTTCTCCCACTTTCTCCCTCCAGTTCTTTCCAAAAAGATTCTCCCCAGTGCAAGGTATATTACCCAGCTTATCCTGGACCCATTGTTCCAGGTCTGAAGCCTGGAGCCAAGCTAACCGCCTAGCACCGATGGTAATGGAAGAGGCCCTGCTAGTTGACTCAAAGATATTGAATGCTGCTCTATTTACAAACTTTGAGATGTTTTGGCTATGTGCCAGAACCGCCTGGAAGGTAGGCCTCTTTTCCTCTGGGAGGAAGGGAAGGAAACCTTCTCAGTCTTTGTTCAGTTCCTTTAGGAACATCCCTATATAGAGGATGTAAGAATTAATCCTGCTGGCTTGCATAGATGCCTGAAATTAGCGCCGGATGAAGGAATCAAGATTTCTTGATTCCCTTCCTGGAGGAATCGAGGCATGGGTCTTGCCACTTTTGATGCAACGCATCATCGATTCCACCACCATAGAGTGCCATGGTAGCTGTGGCTTCTGAAAACCAGGATACTCTGGTACCCTGTACATGGTGTCTAGTTGGCAACTGATTGGGGAAACTGTGAGAGAGGTTTCCCACATCCAGAGCATCAAGTTAAGTAGGATCCGGTGTACCGGGAGGATTGAGGCCTCCTTTGGGGCTGTAAGATGCTGGAGTATTTCCAGCTCCTCCACTCTCGGTTCCAGTTCTGATGCTGCTGGAATTAATAAGCCAGCCACCATGTCTCGGATGGACTCCTGAAATGAAATGTCTCCAGGAGGGGACTTACGCCGAGTACTGATGGATGGAGGCGAGGGTTCCGAGGCTATGTCCTGGAGGTCATTGGAATCGAAAGAACAGTAGTCGGAATCATAGGAATCCAAATCCGACACCGGTGAGTATTGACCCGATGCCTACGGCGGCATGAACGGTGTCAATGCTCAGTAATGTCTGCAGGGTCTACACCTGGGGTAGTCCATGGATTATCAGCTACCTATACTGATGCCGGAGTCGGTACTGAGGTTTCAATTCTCAGTGCAGAGTGCATCAGCGCTGAAGGTAGTACCGATGCCGAAACCTACACCGGAGTCGATGGTCATCGAAGTCAATGCTCCTGGTTGCAGGCCCACGGCTGTCGATGCAAGAGGAACTGAAGCTGTGAGGAGGGTCGCTAAAGTTCTCTCCAAGGACAGCATTTACTGATCCAGGGAGGTTGCCTGCATCTGGTCCAATGAAAGAACGGGGATGGGCGCCATTGTACCAGAGCAAGGCATTTGGGGCTCTCCAGAGGCTGGGACCTCGGGTGCCTCCCAATTCCCCATTAAAGCTTTGGAGGACAAGTCCTCCCACTGGGTATGCCTAGACCAATGACCAGAGTCAGAAAATATCCTGGAAGAGTCCCAATGTTTAGAGCAGGATCTGTCCCTTGATTCCCGAGGCTTACTCAAGGAATCTTTGGACCTCCCCTTTGGATCTTTCAACTTCGCTGAGAACTCTCAGAATTTTACCGTGTCTTTTGTAGGTTTTGAAGGAGATCTGGGATTTTTTGGCCTTCTTGTCTGAGTATCTCGCCTCTTTGGAATGCTTGGACCCGTGCGAGCATGAGGATGCTCTGGAGGAAGTGGAGGCAGCGACATTGATGGGAAGAGCTCTCCAAACCTTTTGGCCCAGTTCTCTAGGCCCCTCTTTATCATCTGTTTGCAGAGGGAGCATTCTTGGGGAATATGGTTGGGACCAAGGCATTTCAGTCACCAATCGTGTTTGTCTGTCATCAAGATGGTGCTGGAGCACTAGGTGCATTTTTTAAAAATACGGGAGGGTTTCTCCATGGTAAAGATGGTGGGCAAGGTCCGGTGGGCACGAGGCACTGAGATAAGGAAAAAGTGTTGTTTTTTTAAAAGAAAGGGAATTTAAAAAGAAAAAGAAAAGAAAAATTGAAGCAGTATTGAACAATACCGGTGTGGTTAGGCAGAAGCGTTTTTTCAAAAGGTTTTGAAGTTCTTTTCTCTGGTGAGGGTGTGATGACCCGTTGGCTCTGTGGAAAAAGAAGAACTGAGGAGAGAGAGCTGGAACAGTGAGAAGGCAATAGCGCAGGTGCAGTGGAGTGCTCCCAAAGGCTTTCCTATTGGTAGCTGTGGAGCTTCCTGCATGGGCTCCGTCGGTACCTGATGTCACCCATATGTGAAGACTACATTCCTGCTTGTTCCTGGAGATTAACATTTTTTATTAAACCAAATGTTGGAAATAAACTGGAAAAAAGCACTAGAAAATTAAGAACTTTCCTGAAAATTCAAAAAATGAACTGAAAATATTTTGGCTATGTGGATCTCTAATTCCTTTAGCTTTTGACTTAATATGAAGCAGCCCCTGGTGCAGTTTTGGTGACATGACCATTCATTCATTCCTGTCTTTGTTTCATTGTGCTACACCTCTGATTCTTTTGAACATCTTTGTTAGTGATATAGCGGAAGGGCTTTCAGGTAAGGTTTGCCTCTTTGCAGATGATACCAAAATCTGCAATAGAGTAGACACCCAGGAAGGGGTAGATAACATGAGGAGGGATCTAGCTAAGCTTGAAGAATGGTCTAGAATTTGGCAGCTGGGATTTAATGTTAAAAAATGTAAGGTCATGCATTTGGGCTGCAGCAATCCAAGGGAGCAATATAGTATAGGGGGTGAAGTACTTTTGTCCACTAAGGAAGAGCGGGACCTAGGCGTGGTTGTGTCTGATGATCTTAAAGTAGCTAAACAGGTAGAAAAGGCGACGGCAAAAGCTAGAAGGATGCTTGGGTGCATACGGAGAGGAATGGCTAGCAGAAAAAAGGAGGTGATAATGCCTCTGTATAAGTCTTTGGAGCGACCTCATTTGGACTATAGTGTGCAATTCTGGAGACCGCATCTTCAAAAGGATGTGAACAGGGTGGAGTCGGTGCAGAGGGTGGCTACTAAAATGATTAGTGGTCTTCATATGCATATGAGGACAGACTGAAGGATCTTAATATGTACACCTTAGAGGAAAGGCGGGATAGAGGTGATATGATTGAGATGTTTAAATACCTCCGTGGCATAAATGTTCAGGGAGAGGGCCTCTTTCAATTGAAAGCAAGTTCTGCTACGAGGGGACATGGGATGAGGGTGAAGGGAGATAGATTCAGGAGTGATATGCGGAAATATTTCTTTACGGAAAGAGTAGTGGATCCATGGAATAGTCTCCCAGTGGAGGTGGTAGAGATGAGGACAGTAACTGAATTCAAAAAGCATGGGATCAACACAGAGGATCTCTAAAGTTAAAAAGGGGACTGTTGTTGTTATGGAAGGACAGACTAGATAGGCCATGTGGTCTTTTTCTGTCATCATATTTCTATGTTTCTTACTCCCTTTTTAATCCCTCACCATTATATCTAGTCTAACCTATGAAGGGCCACCAAGAGCCACTGTCCATAGCTCATTCCTGATTGGGTATGTATGTCCCTGGATATGACCACTGAGTGTGTCTGTCGTACAATGGCTAGAACCAAGATCAGATGATTGTAACTCACAGAACTATGGGAAAGAAAATAAATATGTGAAATAAAGGCAACAGGAGGTCCTGGAGCAGTATCCAAAAGCAGGTCCATAATTATAAAATGTATAGAAATGACATATATTTTAGTTATTGTGCTGTAAATTGCCCAGGGCTCTCTCTCTCCCCCCTCCCCCACCCCAAGCCCTAGCCAGCACAAAGAGTAGAAATCCCAGCTCTTCTTGTTGCCGTGAGTTTGTAGTTAGTTTTAAGCTTTCTGTAGTTTCTGGATTGATATAATAAAAAGATTAGAATTGTAAAATATGTTACATTTAAGATTCATTATCAAGTAATACTCAGTACAATCGTATATATTCTTAAACTTATTTAAATGGTTATTTAATAAAGGAATACACTTCTTCTAGGAGAAAGATTTACAGTCCACATGAACCTACCTTCAAAAATCTCAGGCATGCTGTAAAATGCATGAGAAAGGAAGAAATGCTTTGGAAGGAAACATGTCCAGCTGAGAGCAGCAAAGAGCTTCTCTTTATGGTAACAAGAGCAAGGCGGAGGAATAGTTTCTTTCCTTCAACATTTGGGCAATATTTATTGTTTTCTCTATCCAGCTTATGTTGTATAAACTGCCAGATGGAGATTTCAACACAACATATTCCTAAAAGACAACTTACAATGCTTTTAAACAAAAGCACGTAACAAGAGGCAAATCTCAGTTCTGGTATCACTTTGCCTTAACTCTAACACAAACCAATGACAGCAAGTGAATAGGTAAGACCCCAAATTACCAAGGATGAAGAAAAGAGCTGTGTATAAGAAACTTGGCATTCACAAAAGCACTTATCTGGGTAGCAGCACCTGTGTTTTGGATAAGTGTTGCTGGCAGAGTCCATCCAGTGATGTTCAGTAGTAATATCCAGACAGAGCTGTGGAAAATCATATGTACCCTATGGTGCCACCATGGAGTATGAGCGGTCCCCAGCATTATCCAGCTAGCATCCATTTTGCTGTCCTAGGTTATCCGGATATTACTGCTATCCAGATAACTCTGATGTTGACCATGCTTTCTGGATATTCAGCACTGACTGCTGTCCGAATAACTCTGGCATTGACCATGCTCTCTGGATATTCAACATTGACTGCTGTCCAGATCACTCTATCATTGACCATGCTCTCTGGATGTTCAACATTGACTGCTGTCCAGATAACTCTGGTGTTGACCATGCTTTCTCGATATTCAGCATTGACTGCTGTCCGGATAACTCTGGCGTTGATCATGCTCTCTGGATATTCAGCACTGACTGCTGTCTGGATAACTCTGGCATTGACCATGCTCTCTGGATATTCAGCATTGACTGCTGTCCAGATAACTGGCATTGACCATGCTCTCTGGATATTCAGCATTGACTGCTGTCCAGATAACTCTGGCGTTGACCATGCTTTCTGTATATTCAGCATTGACTGCTGTCCGGATAACTCTGGTGTTGACCATGCTCTCTGGATATTCAGCACTGACTGATGTCCGGATAACTCTGGCGTTGACCATGCTCTCTGGATATTCAGCATTGACTGCTGTCCGGATAACTCTGGCATTGACCATGCTCTCTGGATATTCAGCACTGACTGATGTCCGGATAACTCTGGCGTTGACCATGCTCTCTGGATATTCAGCACTGACTGCTGTCCAGATAACTCTGGCATTGACCATGCTCTCTGGATATTCAGCATTGACTGCTGTCCGGATAACTCTGGCTTTGACCATGCTCTCTGGATATTCAGCATGGACTGCTGCCTGGATAGTGGGGTTGAGTATATATATTTTATTTAACAGCAGTGTCTGGTATATAAAAACACTGACCATGGCAGGTGAATATTGACCCCTTAGCATTTAAATAAACTATCAAAGCTATTTAGATGGCAGATCAAGGGAATAATGGAAAAGCTGGGTGAGGAGAAGAATTATGGCTGAAACTGAGGGTGGTTTCGCATCGAAGCACAATGTAGAGGTCCCAACAGCAGAAGAGATGAAATGACAGCAGAAAAATATCAGATTAACTCATCCAGTCATGCAACACAGTCATCCCTCTCCCCCTGTTTTTACTTGATTGTTCAGCCTTTATCCTATGGCTGCCCTCTATATCAGTCCTGAGCATTCCTTTAATCTGTTAAGCTATTGGCTTCCATCACTCCTGCTACAAGGGTCCCTCTATATGTTGTCTGTGGATTTTAAGGTTTAGGAATGCCATACAGAGGCTCTCTTTGGCACAAGGCAATCATTAGTATGTGCACTAGCAGTAACTCTGAGAGCATCTCACACACATTCTTGTTTAGGAGTAAGGTTCATTCCTGGTCATTGGGATGTCAAAAATGAACTCATTTGGAGATATTAGCCCATGTTAGCTTTAAACTTTCTGACAATCTATATAGCCACCCAAACATCCAGTCTCTATGCTCATTGAAATATGGATTTCAACCATGCCGGTTACCTAAGAAATCTGATGCAGTCATACCAGTGCTTTTGGTATCATAACTACTATTCTGGGCAAGTTATCCCAGCTACTCCTTGGAATTGAGCTGCAGCCTTACCAGTGTTGCTACAAAGGGTAGTAGATTACTGAAGTGCCTTCTTACATACTTTGTGCATACCACCTTTATTAGGATTATAAGTGCCAAAGGATGCAGGCTACAATCCTTATTGGATACCCCCATTGCCTGTTGTGTCACTCATTCATTATTCCCCCATTCTTGCTCTTTTTGCAAATAAGGATCCTATGTGTTGATCTCCTTTTTTGAAGCTTGTTATCTGATTAGCCTATACTACCCATTCTGAATGAGCACCAGACATCAAACACCTTTTCTCTGGAAACAATATTTCTAGGAGTTTTGAGTCTACACCCTGAAGATGTTCATATGATGATTCCAAGTTCTATCTATAGCATCCTTTCCACTGGAAAAAAACATTCTTATGAATATTTTTCAGGTAGTTAAATGTTCCTATCATATCTTTTCATCTCTCCTATTGGGGGGGGGGGGGGTGTCACAGAAACTATTATGCCCGTAGCATGGGAAATAAGATCCCAGATATTGAGGATTTAATGGGAGAGGCTGACTTGGATTTAGTGGCGGTAGCAGAGACATGGTTCATTGACAACCATGACTGGGATGTAACTATACCATGCTATACTTTATTCAGAAAGGACAAGATAGGAAGAAGGGGAGGGGGAGTGACACTATGGGGTCTGTTTACTAAACGGCGCACTTGTACGGGGCGCACATGAGCGCTCTAAAAGATGTAGTTAAGTGCTCTTAAGCGCCCCGTACGAGTGCGCGGCACATTAACGGGTCCCGCAAGCGTGCGCCGACAACGCGCACGTTTGCGGGGCGGTAATGTGCGAAAGAGGCGTGCCAAGGCGAAATGAGGGCGGAGGAAGGCCCCCTAGGGGCGGAGAGACGGGGTCAGTGGGCGGAATGTGGGAGGGGAGAGACTCGCCGCACAGGAGCGTGCCCGAATCTGCAGAGAAATTTACCGCCAGTGAGACACTCGCGTTAGAGGTGCTGTGCAGGGAAAAGAAACCGTTTCCGTCAGCAATGTGCAGCACAATAGTGGAAGCCCAAGAACCGTGAGCAGTGTGATCTATGTGCACAGATCAAACGCCGTAATGTCACAGGGCACTCACCACACGGGCGCCGCGCACCTTAGCGCAGCTGTCAATCACAGCTTCTGTTCTTCACGACGGAACGCCCACTCCTTATACGGCACCCGCTCGGTACCGCGGACCGCACAACACCGGCCTTTTAGTAAACAGACCCCTATATGTAAAAAATAATATTAAAGCTATGGAAATACAAGATTTAAAAAGGAGAAAGGAGGCACTGTGGGTTAAATTAGAAACAGGGAAAGAGAAATCTATTTGCCTTAGCATGATATACAGACCTCCCTCACAGGGAGAAGAGGTGGATGGAGATTTAATAGAAGACATACTCAGCATTGCCAGGAAAGGGGAAGTACTACTGATAGGGGATTTCAATATGCCAGATGCTGACTGGCACATCCCTGCTGCAGTATCATCTAGAAGTAAGGAGATCCTGGATTCCCTACAGGGAGAACTATTCAGGCAACTGGTAACAGAACCAACTTGTGAAGGGGCCGTACTGGACTTGGTGCTTACCAATGGAGAAAGTGTTTCTGATGTCACAGTGAGAGATCATTTTGCATCCAGTGATCACCAGATGGTGTGGTTCAGTATTAGGACTAGGGCTGCTAAAATCTATTCAAAAGCGAGGGTCTTAGACTTTTGGAAAACTAACTTTGCCAAGATAGGCCAATACCTCAGGGAGTCGTTAGTAGGATTGGAACAGCTGGGGGATGTACAAAAATGGTGGGCAAAACTGAAAGGAGATATTTTAAGGGCAACCAACCTTTTTGTTAAAATAGTAAATAAAGGAAAAAGGAAAAGGAGACCACTATGGTTTTCGAAAGAAGTAGCTAAAAAGATGAAGAATAAGAGGGAGGCCTTCATGAAATACAAGAGATCACAGAGAGAGGAAGACAGGCCTCTATATTTGGAAAAAGAGAAGCTAGCAAAGTAGTCAGGAAAGCAAAGATTCAAAAAGAGGAGGAAATAGCCAATGCAATGAAATGGGGGATAAGACATTTTTCAGATATGTTAGTGAGAAGAGGAAGCTCAAAAGTGGTATTGTCAGACTCAAGGGTGAAGGGGAGAAATATATAGAAGCTGATGGGATAAAGCAGAATTGCTTAACAAATATTTCTGTTCTCTGTTCACAGGGAAGGACATGGAGCACAGGACATCAGAACACAACCACAAACAGGAACAGAAGTGACGGGGATCTTGAATGATTTTCAGAAGATTGTGTTCATGAGGAACTAGCTAAATGTAAAGTAGACAAAGCAATGGAACTGGATGGGATACACCCAAGAATACTGAGGGAACTTGGGGACGTTCTAGCAGCTTCACTGACCGACCTTTTCAATGCCTCTTTGGAGTCGGGAGTGGTGCTAGAGGACTGGAGAGAGGCACATGAGGTCTCTTTACACAAAAGCGGAATTAAGGATGTGGTTGAAAAACTACAAGCTGGTTAGTCTAACCTCTATGGTGAGTAAATTATTGGAAACATTTCTGAAAGAGAAAATAGTGAGGTTTCTGGAGTCCAACGGACCGGATCCGAGGCAGCATTAGATGTGGTGTATTTAGATTTCAGTAAAGCCTTTGACACCGTTCCACACAGGCAACTTATAAACAAATTGAGCACCCTAGGGATGGACCCTAAAGTTACTACTTGGGTTAGAAATTGGTTGAGTGAGAGGCAGCAGAGGGTACAGGTAAATGGAGCTCACTCTGAGGAGAAATAAGTTACCAGTGGTTTGCCACAGGGATCTGTACCTGGTCTGATTATTTTTAACATCTTTGTTAGTGATATTGTGGAAGGGCTGTCGGGTAAGGTTTGCCTCTTTGCAAATGATACCATAATCTGCAATAGAGTAAACACCCAGGAAGGTATAGATAACATGAGGAGGGATTTAGCTAAGCTTGAAGAATGGTCTAGAATTTGGCAGCTGAGGTTTAACATATTAAAAAATGCAAGGTCATGCATTTGGACTGCAGCAATCCAAGGGAGCGATATGGTATGGGGGTGAAGTACTTCTATCCACAAAAGAAGAGTGGGACTGAGATTTGATTGTGTCTGATGATCTTAAAGTAGCTAAATGGGTAGAAAAGGTGATGGAAAAAGCCAGAAGGATGCTTGGGTACATAGGAAGAAGAATGGCCAGCAGAAGAAAGGAGGTGATAGTGCCTCTATATGTTTTTGGTGCGACCTCATTTGGAGTATTGTGTGGAATTCTAGAAACCACACCTTCAAAAGGATATAAACAGGTTGGAGTCTGTGCAGAGGGTTGCTACTAAAATGGTTAGTGGTCTTCATTATAAAGCATATGAGGACAGACTTAAGGTGCTTAATATGTATACTTTAGAGGAAAGGCGGGATAGAGGTGATATGATTTAATAACACAAGAAAACCTTACACACTCCACCCAACAAGCAAAGGACTTACCCAACCTGTTTGTTCTTTCGCTCTTGTAAATAACAACTTGCAATTAGTTATGTTATGTTTCCATGTAATATAACCTGTATATAGTTTAAAAATACTGTTCCAGCTAACGTATAAAAGTATGTTCCCTGTATAACACTTGTATATAGTTAAAACCATGTTCCATGTAAAGTATACAGAAGTATACACATTTTTGTTCACTGTTCAATGTAAACCACCCTTGATCTCTGGAAGGGGCAGTATAGAAGAAACTGTTAATTAAATTAAATAAATAAATAAATAAATATGATTGAGATGTTCAAATACCTCCATGGCATAAATGCACAGGAGGAGATCCTCTTTCAATTGAAAGCAAGCTCTGCTACCAGGGGACATAGGATGAGGGTGAAAGGAGATAGACTCAGGAGTAATATGTGGAAATATTTATTTACGTAAAGAATGGTAGATGCTTGGAATAGACTCCCAGTGGAGGTGGCAGAGATGAGGACAGTAACTGAATTCAAAAAGTATGGGACAAACACAGAAGATCTCTAAAGGAAAAAAGGGGACTGTTGCAGTGGTTTATATAGAAGGGCAGACTAGGTAGACTATGTGGTCTTTTTCTGCCATCATGTTTCTATGTTTCTGTTTATTGAGTGGATACTCAGATTTTTAATGATGAAGAGGCTTGTGGACTAATGAGGAGGGTCAAGCTACCTTATTGATTAGTCAAAGAGGAGGTTGATTGCTTCTGGAACGTGATTAGCACAGGGGAAGCATTTGCAGATGGTGTCTGGAGACTGCTTGGAATAATCACGTTCTTGGAACTATTGATAGACATGAAATCTTTTTCTTAGTGTAACAATTGATTTCTAGAAAGAGAAAATCAGCGCATGGCAGAGTGTTATGACAAGATGTTAGCAGTAGTGTGGCATGGCCACAGGTCTGGGAACGCAGACAGCTTAGAAGGAACAGACATGGCTTAGTGGCTAGATACTCTGCATGTGGGCTAAATATTCACTATCCTACAGTAGATGGAAATTGTGTCTTGATAGTGTAGAGATGCAGAGTGAATAATAGCACAGTAGCAAAAACCTCGGTGATAGTGAGAGTTCATGTGCCCCTATATATTAAGAATGATCTAATCTTCGTCCAGCATAAGAGAGAATCCAGGTCCTATAAACGAATCTTTTGGTAGGAGTAGAATGAGAAAAAGGATCATTGGAAAAACTCCTTGGTTCCGTCGGAGGGTGGGGTAAATGTGGGCGAGGGCTATTAATCGTTACAGGACCCTTGCATTAGGGTCATGAGTTGGACGTGCAAGTTATGGTCAGTGAGTGGTGCTTAGGAAGAACCTAAGGATGGACAGTGAACTGGGGCGGGGTTATGGGCGGGGACTGGGCGCATTGGAGCGGATCTGAGCTACCCAAAGTTGCCGGCAAGGAGCCCGGGATCAAAAAACTCTGCCTGCAACAGGCGAGGCAACGGAGGTCGGCGTCGCCCACATCGGCCGTGAAGCAGCGTCTGAGCGATGAGGAGGCTCCGGGAAAGCCGCCGCTGCTGCTGCTCCGATGGCCGGCAAGTGGCTGCGCTGCGAGGCTGAGAGCCAGGGGCCGAGCCCCCCGACGCTCCCGGCACTTCTTGCCGGCACGGTGGCGTTGTCTGTGTGCGGGGCTGCCGGCTGATTCCTGCAGCGGCTCCATGCACGACTTCGGCTGAAACCATGTCTGCTAGTGTGGGGCTGGGGAGGAGCCCGGCTGTCCGCGATGGCCCCATGCCGGCCCAGCCATGCCCTGCTCTCAGCTAAGGCGCCCCGCAAACTCGTCTTCCTCTTCACCCTCTCGCTCTGCCTCACTTACCTCTTCTATAGCTTGCTCAGCTGCTACAGCTCGCTGCATTTCCCTTTCCAGGCGAGCGGCGCCTACCTGCCACAGGGGCAGGGGCCCTTGCCGACAGGGGAGAGTCCCGCAAGCAGGAGCGGCACCTTGGACAGCGCCCGGAGCCGCAGCCGCTTCAGCACCACGGACAGCGGCGAGCACCGGCTCGGCTTCGCGCAGACCGCCGACAGCCTGGAGCTGGAACTGGGCGACCGCCGAGGCAGCAGCCCCGGCAACGGGACCCCCATCGCCATTGCAGCCCACATGACTCTGCCTAGTGCCACAGGCACCGCAGTCTACGAGCCCACCGAAGCGCTTAGGGTCAGCACAGCCGATATTACCCCCATTGCAAAAGGCAAACTTTACTCCAGCATTTGGTGGGTTTCTAACCCCTCTGCCTCAGCCACGGATTCTTCTGTGGATAGTGAGGAACCGGGTTGGGATCAAAGTCCCTTGGCTACTACCGAGATGATCCCAGAGCTGCCAACTGGACTTCAAGAATCCAGTGCAGTGGACCACAAAGCAGATGGACAAGTGAATAACACGACCCCGGAATATGGAGAAAAGAACTTACCCCAGGCTATCATTATAGGGGTGAAGAAAGGGGGCACTAGGGCACTGTTGGAAGCCCTCCGGGTGCATCCTGATGTGAGGGCAGTAGGGATCGAGCCCCACTTCTTTGACAGGAACTATGAGAAAGGGCTGGCGTGGTACAGGTGAGAGGCGCAAAGAGAAATGCTTTAGTCCAATTTGAAGAAAATGCATATTAGGTTCTCTTTAATCTCTGTAAAACTAGATTTACTTGGAAATCGTATTACCATTTATTCTGTCAACATAGATGTGATGTACTATGGTTGCTCAACATATTTCAGGTATATTCAATAGACATTATTTATAACTTGAATTATGTCAATTTTCACATAAAGTTTCAGGATTGTGGAATTCTCTGGTGTTTGGAGCTCTCTGTAAATTATATATATACACCTGTTCTCAAGGGGCAGCTGAACTTTCCACGGTTGATGAAATAAAACTAAGAAGGTTTTGTTTCAAGCATCATAAACTTAATATAAGCTTAGTAGGCTGTATCTACTAAATCGAGCTCATACCTTTGGTAACACTTTTGTAGATAGAATCTGTAAAATATTTCTTGTTTTAAATATCTCCAGGATGTGTTTAGACTAACCATATCAATATTGCTTGAGGCAGTATCTCTGGTAATTAATTGGGTGTCTTCTGTTTCAAAATTAATTGGCCTGAATTCTAACTTATTTTATTTACAGTTTGTTAATTCTGTGGAGTCTCTGTGCATGGATAGCTAGAAGGTTTGATAATGTCTGCCTCATCTACCTCTTCAATACTGGGGTTTTAGGAATATAGATGTTTGAATATATGATTAATTTACAAGATCCCTAAGTTTGGTTTTGTTTATAATATTTCTGGATTCTTAGTCTGGCTTTTTTTGTTTTGCAATATTAATCTTTAATTTTCTTTTAATATGATTATATGGCTTGCTTTATTTGATTGTAATGATTAATTATGCATGGGGTTCCATTGACTAAGTTGCTTTAGTTATTTATGCATTAATTGATTGCTATTATATTGCATGTTTTTCTTCACTCTCAACACAGTGATGTCATGAATAAGAAATTTTAAAAATAAATACATGAATTACTACTTTTAACAAAACAGTCCAATAGTGAAACACGCTGTTACCTCAACATATTCTTAGTCAAGAATCTTGTCCAGTATATACACATTTGGTTTCAATTTCCTCTTTCTGTAGGAAGACCTGGTACTCATAGCAATTTCAGAAGCTGCTATTTCTACAACGAAAAGTGCTTTTATGCAGAACACACACTGGTGATCCCAGGAGCAGAGGCTGGGTGGAGCTGGGGCACAGTGGTGTAATACTGCATGTGTTCACATACAGTATCTGTACAAGTTAGGTGACAAAAGTTTGACTGACCCAAACAGGTGTAACTTTGTGTATGAAAGTTTTTAGGGAGATAATTTTCTAGAGGCAATATATGTGCCTATGAGCCTTCACAACCTAGGTGTCCTGCTCTTAAATTGCCCTCCAAGTGTCCAGGACCATTCTGGAATACTGATGTGATTCACAAATACATTTTCTTAGTCTCCTTGGAATGTTGTTAGATTACTGGTTTACTCTTCCTCCATTAATATAGTATCAGGAATAAAAAATGTATATTATTTTCCTAAAACCATTTTTCACTTTTAAGACTAGAAAACTTTGTAACAATGAGTGATCCTGAAGAGAATGGCTGCTGTCCTTGGGAAAGCAGAAAAGATTTCAGAAAGGAAATATTTCTAGTTTTTAGTGTGGAACTGTCAACATTGGACATCCAAGAGTACGGCTGTGTGTATTACAGAAATTACCTACAGAGCAAGAGCTAAAACAGACACTACTTAGACTCTCCCATGAGGCCCTAGACACCATATTTGCTTCAAAATGTCTAATTTAGAAATATGAGTGTAGTAATACTATCATAATTAGATGCCCTGCTTAATAAGCATCTTTAATTAATGTCCTGCTATATCTTCAGTATCTTACATATCTTTGTTTTAATTTGATAACACACAATATTTCAAAGAACTAGAGATGAGAGGCAAGGTATTAATTTGGTTTAAGACTTGGCTATTCCATCAGGTCTCTGACATTTGATCACTGTGAGAGGTTCCACTCATGAACAGCGATGTCTATTTTGATCTCCTTGGCATTCTTGGTTCACCCTTTCCTGGTCTTTTGGAAGTCTTGTTTGCAGTGTTTCTTTGGATTGTGTATGCTTTGATTTTTCTTATCAAAAGGCAGTTTAGCAAATTTTCTAAACTAAAATAAATCAAATGGCGACCTGGTTTTACATATATGTACGCAGATGGATCAGTATTCAAAGGCACTACATAACTGACTACATAAGAAGAAATTAGACCTTACCTGCTAATTGTCTTTCCTTGAGTTCTCTCCAGGCTAGTCCAGGAACAATCGGGTTGTCAATCTCCTCCAGCAGCTGAGGACTGAAATCTGAAAGTTCTTGCTGACAGGCTATCCGGCTCCCCCTGGTGACAGCAAGCCAGTCTACCATTGTCACAGCAGCCCATCCAATATTAAATGCACCGCTTGACCTACTATTAACCAAATCCTCTTATCTTTTTTATTTCTTTTTACTTTTTTTTTTTATGACTTCCCCTTCCGCAAGAGGAACCCAAAATCCACTCCATCTTGACCTCCGCAAACACAATAAACAAACCACCGGAACCAAAACCGGCTAGTCCATTATCATCCCCTTCAGCTACCAGCGGCGTTACACAGCTCAAACTCTTCCCCCCCTGGCTTCGCTGAAGGTCACACTCTGCACACTCGCAGACTATATGGGTGGGTCCTGGACTGGCCCAGAGAGAACTCAAGGAAAGACAATTAGCAGGTAAGGTCTAATTTCTTCTTCCTCTTCGTCTCTCTGGGCCAGTCCAGGAACAGTCGGGAAGTACCAAAGAAGTTCCTAAACCAGGGAGGGTCCTGCGAGTCCTGCCCTAATGGCCAAGGTCCCCACTCTCGCATCTTCCATTTCCTGAACATCTAAGCGGTAGTGTTTCGCCAAAGTATGAAGGGACGACCATGTCGCCGCCCGACAGATATCCACCGGAGAGACCAAGGCGAACTCCACCCAGGACACTGCTTGAGCCCGAGTAGAATGCGCCCTGAACCCCTCGGGCGGCAACCTGCCCCTCGCTTTATATGCTGCACTTATCGCCTGCTTCACCCAAGGGCAATGGAGGCCTTGGAAGCCACTTCCCCTTTCTGCGGACCACCAAACAGAACAAACAGCCTATCCGACCTCCTAAATGGTTTCATCTTCCTCAGGTATCACTTGAGCACACGACCCATATCTAACCTACGAAGCGGCAGCCTCTCCTTAACCCCTTCCCGGCTTGGAAAGGTTGGAAGAGACACCGTCTGGTTTAAGTGAAACTCAGACACCACCTCCGGAATAAAAGATGGTACCGGCCACAATACCACCTTCTCCCTACAGGAGAGAGCTTGCAGATCTGAGACCCGGCGAGCCGAACAGAGAGCTACCAGAAAATCTGTCTTCCAAGACAGATGCTTCAAACCACCTGACTTCATGGAATCAAATGGAGGCTGCGTCAAAGCCTCCAATACCAAGTTCAAATCCTAAGGGGGCACCATCTGCCGAATGGGCGGCCTGATATTCCTTGCTGCTCTCAGGAAGCGATGCACGTCTGGATGCACCGATAAAACGACCCCCTGCACTCGCCCCCTATAGCACGCCAGGGCTTCCAGCTGTACTTTGAGAGTACTGATCACCAAACCCTTCTTTAGCCCCCCTTTCAGGAACGCCAGGATAGTAGGTAAGGATGCTGAGAACTGTCGTATGCGTTGCTCCGCACACCACGCTTCAAAAAACATGCCACACGTGAACATATGCTAGCAAAGTCAACTTTTTCTTAGACTTCAACATTGTAGCTATCACGGCTGATGAGTAGCCCCTTCGGTGCAGCCGCTCTCACTCAAGAGCCAAGCCATAAGCAAGAACCGATCCACCTGCGGTATCAACATGGGCCCCTGATACAACAGATTGATCCAACCGGGGAGTCTCCATGGAGGAGCCACCAATAGCCACACTAGATCCACATACCAAGGCCGCCTGTGCCAATCCGGAGCAATGAGAATCACCGTCCCTTTGTGCTTTGCTATCCTCCAGATGACTCATCTGATCATTGGCTATGGCGGGAACACATAAAGCAAGACTCGGACCGGCCAGGGCTGCACCAGGCTGTCGAGCCCTTCCGACATGTGCTCCCTGCCCCTGCTGTAAAACCTCATAAAGTTAAATAAGAGACTTCATCAAACTTAACAATATGCAACATTTAAACCTTAGCCAACGAGTGAAAGCCTCAGCAGAAACTCACTGATACTACAGAATCAGGAGTACTCATAACATCAATGGCTGACACTCGCTCATTATATCAATCACGATTCACAGAACAATGTTCAAACAATCATCTCTTTAAACATTTGTACAAACTATAATCACTGTATACATAAAACACATATATCACCAAGTCCGTGAATCGAGAAGAAATTGAATGTCCCGACGCATTCTCAAGACATCTTACATGAGCGTTTCGCTACTGCTGTCTCAAGGGGGTTCAACTCTAAAGAATAAAAAATCAAAATACACAATTGCTTAATAGAATGCCGCAAAATACTAAAGAAAAAGAAAAGACTCCATCTCTATACTGAACAGAAAACGAGAGACTTACCCAAAAACAAGGAAACTACAAACGCTAGCCAAACAACCGCCAGCTCACTCACCAGCCTCCATTCAGAGCAAGTCTCCAACATAATGGTAACTTCCGATCACATGATTTTAAACCCAACCGACCACAAAGCAGTCCATATCAGCTGAAACAACGAAAGATAATCAAGACCCTAACTGACAGCAATTACAACCAAAAAACCTCACCGACCACTTAACGCATATATAGACAAACTAAGCACAAGCACCCCATTCGATACATGAATTTAAACCAGAAGGAGACACTGTTTTTAAACGAAATATCCACCATTGTTCTCTATATAAAAGGAATTGATCCCGAGACATACCCTTAGACCCACTCCGAACATATTGTATAACAAAACATTTTAGATCACTAAAAACATGATTTATTATTATTTATTTATTATTATTATGATGCAATGTTAGGCAATGCTCAACCATAGGGGCTTCTCGCCGCTGACAATGAAGCCTGCTCTTATGTTCAGTCAACCGAATCCGAAATTTACGTGCTGTTTTGCCAATGTAGAGAAGCCTACACGGGCAAAAAATGCCATAAATAACAAAATCAGAATCACAAGTAGTGTTATCCTTCAAACTTATTAATAAACCATTATAATTAAAACTATCAGTTTCCCACATTACATCACAATAAGAACATGCACCACATTTTTTATGTCCAAAGCCATCGGAAGTAGCAGAAATTAAAGGTCTTAAAGAAGAAGGGCTCAAAATGTCTTTCATATTCGAATTTCGTTGCCACACACAACATAATTGTTTGGATTCCAAACCCGGAACCATACCCCAAACTGGCTTATATTTCTGTAAAATCAATTGTATCTGTTTACTATGGGGAGAATAACGAGAAATCAAATTTATTTGATCACTATCACTCTGTGCCCGCTGTCTAGGGGATAACAGCCAAGATCGATTATTATACAGCTCTACTAAAGAAATTCTTTAAGGTTAACTTTCTTATAAATTTCTCAAAATCGATACGGAACTGAAACGGATCATAACTAATACGTGGAACGAAAGAAAAACCTCTACATAAAACAGCCTCCTGTTCCGCTGTCAATATACAGGAGGAAAGGTTATTTTTCTTTTAATAATGAGCTATTTCAACAAATTAGTGGTATAGCTATGGGGGCATCCTTTGCCCCTTCTGTTGCTAATCTTTTTATGGGGTTGTACGAACAGCGTTGGTTAGTTTCATCTAAGTATCAGTCCCATATGTTGATTTGGCGCCGTTATATAGACGACGTCTTTTTGTTATGGGATGGCCCCCTTGATCTTTTGCTAGAATTTCATATCTGGTTGAATACACTGGATTCTCATATTCAGTTTACCATTAATCATAGTTATCAAGAAATTGTATTTTTGGACGTTAAAGTATTTCGGCAATTAGAGTCATGGGGCACTACTGTCTATCGTAAAATGACGGACAAGAATACCTATTTACATTTTTCTAGTATGCACCCTAGGGGTTTATTATGTGGATTACCATTTTCTCAATTTATCCGATTTAGACGTAATTGTTCCTCAGTTGAGGACTATAAAATAAAGTCATTGAGTTTGCGGCAAGATTTTTTACAACATGGTTATCCGTCTAAGATAGTGAATCGGGCCTATAAGAGGGCACTGTATAATAATCGATCTTGGCTGTTATCCCCTAGACAGCGGGCACAGAGTGATAGTGATCAAATAAATTTGATTTCTCGTTATTCTCCCCATAGTAAACAGATACAATTGATTTTACAGAAATATAAGCCAGTTTGGGGTATGGTTCCGGGTTTGGAATCCAAACAATTATGTTGTGTGTGGCAATGAAATTCGAATATGAAAGACATTTTGAGCCCTTCTTCTTTAAGACCTTTAATTTCTGCTACTTCCGATGGCTTTGGACATAAAAAATGTGGTGCATGTTCTTATTGTGATGTAATGTGGGAAACTGATAGTTTTAATTATAATGGTTTATTAATAAGTTTGAAGGATAACACTACTTGTGATTCTGATTTTGTTATTTATGGCATTTTTTGCCCGTGTAGGCTTCTCTACATTGGCAAAACAGCACGTAAATTTCGGATTCGGTTGACTGAACATAAGAGCAGGCTTCATTGTCAGCGGCGAGAAGCCCCTATGGTTGAGCATTGCCTAACATTGCATCATGTTTTTAGTGATCTAAAATGTTTTGTTATACAATATGTTCGGAGTGGGTCTAAGGGTATGTCTCGGGATCAATTCCTTTTATATAGAGAACAATGGTGGATATTTCGTTTAAAAACAGTGTCTCCTTCTGGTTTAAATTCATGTATCGAATGGGGTGCTTGTGCTTAGTTTGTCTATATATGCGTTAAGTTGTCGGTGAGGTTTTTTGGTTGTAATTGCTGTCAGTTAGGGTCTTGATTATCTTTTGTTGTTTCAGCTGATATGGACTGCTTTGTGGTCGGTTGGGTTTAAAATCATGTGATCGGAAGTTACCATTATGTTGGAGACTTGCTCTGAATGGAGGCTGGTGAGTGAGCTGGCGGTTGTTTGGCTAGCGTTTGTAGTTTCCTTGTTTTTGGGTAAGTCTCTCGTTTTCTGTTCAGTATAGAGATGGAGTCTTTTCTTTTTCTTTAGTATTTTGCGGCATTCTATTAAGCAATTGTGTGTTTTGATTTTTTATTCTTTAGAGTTGAACCCCCTTGAGACAGCAGTAGCGAAACGCTCATGTAAGATGTCTTGAGAATGCGTCGGGGCATTCAATTTCTTCTCGATTCACGGACTTGGTGATATATGTGCGGTTTTATGTATACAGTGATTATAGTTTGTACAAATGTTTAAAGAGATGATTGTTTGAACATTGTTCTGTGAATCGTGATTGATATAATGAGCGAGTGTCAGCCATTGATGTTATGAGTACTCCTGATTCTGTAGTATCAGTGAGTTTCTGCTGAGGCTTTCACTCGTTGGCTAAGGTTTAAATGTTGCATATTGTTAAGTTTGATGAAGTCTCTTATTTAACTTTATGAAGTATCATTTTTGAGGCTTTGATATTGGCTTTACAATCCTGCTGTAAAACCGACACGCTTTGGCATTGTTGAAAGTCGTCATCAGATCCATGACTGGCTGTCCCCAGCGCAAAGTAATGTCATGAAAGACAGCTGCGTTCAGCTCCCATTCTCCGGGATCCAAAACATGTCGACTGAGATAGTCGGCCTGAACGTTGTCCTTTCCTGCCACATGCGCTGCCGATAGGGCCACTAGATGGGCTTCCGCCCAAAGCATCAAGAGCTGACTCTCCTCCAGCAATGCTACACTGCCTTGCTGGTTGATATACGACACTGCCACCAGATTGTTGGAAAAAAAACGGGAACCACTCTGCCTTCTAACTGACTCTGGAACTCCCGCAGTGCCAGATGCACAGCTCTGAGTTCCAACCGATTGATAGGCCACCTGCTCTTCTCTGCAGACCATACCCCCTGCGTCACGTGCGCCTGACATTGAGCCCCCCAGCCAGAGAGGCTGGCATCCGTGGTGACCAACACCCATTCCGGGTCTATCAGCTGCACCCCTGCCTGAAGGTGCCATGGATTCAACCACCACCGGAGGCTGTCCGCCACGTCCTCCGGACACTCCATTCCTCGGGACAAAGGATGCTGCTGCGGCAACCATCTCAAAAGCAATGCCCGCTGAAGTGGTCTCATATGGACTCTGGCCCATGGGACCAGTTCTAAAGCCGCAGCCATGGAACCTAGCAGCTGTAAATACCTCCAAGCCATCGGCTTCTTTAACCGCAAGAAGGCCTGCACCTGTTTCAAAATCTTTCGTACTCTGTCGTCGGGCAAAACCACTGATCCTACCTCTGTATTGAACAATGCTCCCAGATATGTGAGCCGCCTTACCGGTTGCAACTGACTCTTTGCCCGGTTGATCACCCAACCAAGGCCCTCCAGAACGTGCACTACACGGGCGGTCGTGGAAATCGACTCCTTTAGGGACTCCGCCCATATCAACCAATCGTCCAGATAGGGATGCACTTGAATTCCTTCCCTTCGCAACGCCGCCGCGACCACCACCATCACTTTCGTGAACATTCGTGGCGCTGTGGCCAGACCGAATGGCAGAGCCCGGAACTGAAAATGCCCCATGGGAACTGCAAAACGCAAAAACGTTTGATGTTACACCCTGATGGGAATGTGAAGATATGCTTCCGTCAGATCTACAGATGAAAGCACTTCCCCAGGTCTTACCGCTCGAATCACTGATCGCAGGGTCTCCATACGAAAATGCGGAACTCGCAAACACCGATTGACCTGTTTTAGATCCAGAATCAGACGAAAAGACCCCTCTTTCTTGGGTATTACAAAGTAAATCGAGTATCGACCTAAGCCGTACTGGTCTGGGGGTACTGGCACAACTGCCTGTAGCCATAATAATCGGTGTAGCGTGTTGCTTACCGCCTGCCTCTTTGCCTGAGGCCCACACGGAGACATCACGAAAGACTCTGGCAGTGGAAGAGCGAATTCCAACGCATAACCCTCGCGGATGATGTCCAGCACCCACCTGTTCGTAGTTAAGGAGGCCCAGACGGAGAGAAGTCCCTGCAAACGTCCGCCTATCGGAATCTCTGCCTGGACCTGCCACATCTCATTGCGACTTAGAGGAGTTCTGCTGGGAATTAAAATATCCTCTGCCAAATCCCCAAGCTCCTCGAAAGGACTGCCCTCTGGCCACAAACTGACCCCTTTGATAAGGGGTAAACTGAGGACCACGAAATCTCCGAGAGTCTCTACCTGGACCTCTGAATACCGCTCCAGGCTTCGTCGTCTTCAGACGATCCTCTGGCAACCGACCTCCTTTGGAGTCCCCTAAATCCTTCACAATCTTCTCCAATACCTCCCCAAAGAGCAGCTCGCCCTTGTAAGGAAGCTTACTAAGTCACGTCTTTGAAGACTCGTCCGCCGCCCAACTCCTGAGCCAGAGAAACCGTCTAGCGGCAATCACCGACGCCTTCGACTTCGCTGAAATGCGAACCAAATCATAGAAGGCATCCGCCAAATAGGCCGGTGCTGACTCCAGCTTAGCTCCTTCGGCCACCAAGCCCTCCTCCTTGTCCTGGCCCGGCTCCCTCTGAAGCTAGTGGATAGACGCTCTTGAAACATACGCCCTGCAAATGGAGGCCTGCAGTGCCAGAGCACTTGAATCAAAGGCCTGCTTCAGAAGTGCTTCCAACTTGTGGTCCTGAAGATCTTTGAGGGCCGCACCACCTTCCACCGGGGTGGTCGTCTTTTTGGTCACCGCTGAGACCAACGCATCCACCTTAGGCATTCGCAACAACTCTCTCATCTTGGGGTACTGGGTAAAGATGCCCAATAGTTTGGCTATCCGGGCATTCCCATTCCGACTCAATCATCTGTTTGATCACCCTATGAACTGGGAAACAGTGTTGCTCCGCTTTAAAACCCCGTAACAAGGGATCCTCAAGCGGTTCCTGCTGAACCGCCGGGAGAGCAATGTTCAGAGCCACTAGGAAATGTGCAATAAGCGCCCTGAGCTCTTCTTTGTGAAATACCTGAAAAACGTTCAGATCTTTACCTGGAATTCTCTCCCCTTCTTCCAAATCACCAGCCAGGCTTCCAAACCTGCCTCCGAGAGGATTTCCCCTTCCTCTCCCATTTGAGGCTCTTAGAGGAGTGGTCCAAAGCCATCAGAACCTGCCTCTGCACCTCTGCCCCCTTGAGAGGTCCCCTCACCTGGATCTGCCACCTTAATCTCCTCTGACGCAGCCCCAAGCTGCTGAGAGGAGCTGCACTGCTGCCAGACTGCTCCACCTTTAAGCAATAAGCCTTGTGCAAGCAAGGACAAAGTCCAGCGAAAACAATGACTGCACTCCCTCAGAAACTCCTGCAAAGGAAGGCTTCTTAACTTTCACCTTTTTCTTCCCTGCCTTGCTGTGAGCCGTGGGAGAAACGGCCGCCCCAGACAAAATGGCCGCCATTCCCGCTTTAATTTCCTTGCTCTGAGGCCTGTCCACGAGGTCCCCTGAAGGTAAAATGGGCTCCATCAAGCCCCCAAAAAGCCTCTCGACACTGCCGCTGCCTTGTACACACGAACGGCAAAAACCCAGCCCCGACAGCCAGCGGCGATTTCCACACTGCACGCAGGCTGCCAACGCCGGTAACATGCGCATAATGCTGAAACAATCTCTCTGCAGCCCAAATTCAACACGCGGTTCTCTCACACACTCACACACTAACCTTCGCGTCTTCACAAATCCTTCCTGCACCAGCGTGCTGAAGCGGCAGCCCTCCTGTCTCCCGCTGTTAGCGGAGTATCAGTCACCGAGGCAGAGGGGTGGATTCTGGGGCCCCCAGGTTCTCCCTCACCTACCAATGAAACGGAGCCTCAGACCTTGGGCAGGCTCTGCCCAGATCGCTGACTGCTATAACCCCAGCCAGACGAGGATCGTTTCTTTTTTTTTTTTCCAAACGTAATGCCTCTACTGCCCTGGAGACATTGCCCTGCTAGAGCAATCCAACCAACAGTCTTTTCTGTCACCAACTCAGCCTTGAAGGTCTATTCCTCTTTGTCTCACCAGGGAGCCTGTCAGCCAAACATCCTGTCCAGCTGCTGAGGACTGAAAGACTGGCTTGCTGTCACCAGGTGGAGCCGGATAGCCTGTCAGCAAGAACTTTCAGATTTCAGTCCTCAGCTGCTGGAGGAGATTGACAACCTGACTGTTCCTGGATTGGCCCGGAGAGACTAAGAGGAATTGATCTCTAAAAAAATCCAGGCTACCTGAACAGATAAATTAATATATGGTCAAAGTTATGTGATGATAAAGGGCAGGGGACTTGGGCATTGCAGGGTGGCACCACTCAGACGTCTAACTAGTGATATCCAGCTGCTAAACATATAAATTAGACAGTCACATAGGCTGCCTGAAAAGCAGGTATAACTCAAAGAAGGTAATTTTATAAAGTCATTCCCACTGGATGTAGCCACATATGCACGTACATGGTCTCTTATGAAATACCAACTGGCATAAAAGAGCGTGTGCTGGCATGACAGTGTATTCTTTGCCTGTAGGCATAGCCAGTGCAGTAGTCTGAGCTAAGCATGAGCAGAGTTTGTAGGTGCATCTATGCGCATATGTGCATAATCTGTACATGTAACAGACTAAAGTATGTGCGATCAATTACTTTCAAGTCTCACTCTTTTCCACACATACTCATATTTTATAAAGATAAATAGGCGCCTGCCCTCAAAGAAGGGAATTATCTAAACTCCCATGTAATTCATGTGTGTGTTTCTGCACATCACGAGTGCCACTTTTATGAAGTCCAGTGTGCACGTACTTTACGTTATCAAATAGCGATGGAAAACATGCATTAAACCTTGGCATGAGCACTTAGGCCAGCTCTATGACTAGTGGAAATGCCCATGCCCAGACTTTTCAAGAACTTGCATAAATGACAGTATTTTAGAATTTGCAAAAATGCAATGCAATGCAATGCAATGTGTGCCTTCAAGTCAATGCTGACTCCTGGTGACCAAGCAGCTCCTGGGTTTTCTTGACAGGGTGAACAGAAGTGGATTGCCAGGCTTTTCTTCTCAGGAAATGTAGGGTCAAGTGACTTGCCCAAGGCCACAAGGAGTGCTAGTGGGAATTCAACCCTGGTCTCTTGGTTACCAAGCCACTAGGCTGCTACTCCATTTCAGAATTTACACATGTAAATTTGCACTCCACCAAGCATGCGATTGGCCTGATGTATGTACTTACAGAGTAGTGTCTGCCTAAAATATGCATGTAAGTGCCCATCAGTGCACATAAGTCATTGAAACTCCATGATTAATGCATGTAAATGGTGTAGAGCTTTCCATGGCTTCTTATAAGATTACCCCCAAAATATCTGTCTCAGCTGGTTCAAGTTATATGAGCATATTCTGTAGTACCACTTAAATGTGTTTATTTATTTAATAAACTTTTTATACCTCAAGGCAGTGTACAATGCCTAAAAACATGGCGTGTCTTAGGCATTTCGGATTAGATGCTCACCACATGGCTGAATATTGAGCTGAGAGTGTCTTAGAAGAGATGATGTATTTATCCGTTCAGCAATGAGCTGAAATGGTAGGTTCTCAATGAGCCAGGTTCACGGGATGTTTATATTCGCAGCTTCTTTGGGATTTGGACTCACTTGCTTCACAATTGATAATCTATCTGTCAGTCATTGGTATTTAATCTAAAACTCATTGTATAATTTATTTCGTATGACAGTGTGAGGTATATTTTTCTCTTTATTTCTTCCTATCACTTGAAATAAATTACATAAATAATGCACAGTTAAAGACATACAGAACATGTTTCAGGTTTCAAATAAGATGCCAGGAAATTGAAATTTTCCAGCTGTGCCGTATTTTATTTATTTATTTAACTCCTTTTATATACTACTCTATCCTTAAGTAAAACAGTTTACAATTAACATGATTTACATTTAAACTTACATGGAACAAGGGCGGAGTACAATTGGCTGTTTCAACAAACTAGTGTTAGTATCCCAGGCATTACTGTCAGAAATACTGCAACACTTGACAAGATGTGTAGTGATTACATGGAAGCCAATTCCATATAGGAGAGCCAGCTCCGGCGGGAACAGGCACGTCTGCAACCTAATTCCAGATAGCGTAGTTACTCACCTGTAACAGGTGTTCTCCAGGAGCAGCAGGAATCAGTCCTCACTTATGGGTGACGTCGGCGCCGACGGAGCCCTCGCGGAGCAATTTTCCCCAGCTTTCAAAGAAAGCCTTTGGGAATTGCAGCGCGCATGCGCGGTCGTCTTCCCGCCCGAGGGTGCCATCTTAGCCAGTCAGATGACATAGCTAAAAAAGACAGCATAAAAAATTTGCAAAAAGAACATAAGCAGACGATTGCAA
The DNA here is from genome assembly GCA_033557465.1 of Ichthyophis bannanicus. Taxonomy (NCBI): domain Eukaryota; kingdom Metazoa; phylum Chordata; class Amphibia; order Gymnophiona; family Ichthyophiidae; genus Ichthyophis; species Ichthyophis bannanicus. The sequence continues at coordinate 107,579,391 of CM066044.1, forward strand.
CTCCAAGGGGAGGAGGGAGGGTAGTGAGGACTGATTACTGCTGCTCCAGGAGAACACCAGTTACAGGTGAGTAACAACGCTTTCTCCAGGACCAAGCAGGAAGTCAGTCCTCACTTATGGGACTCCCAAGCTCAAGGCTACCGGAGACCCTAAGCACAAAAATGAGCTCCCTCTAGCTCAGCAGCACAGAAGGATAGAATCTTCGCTGAATTATCACCCACCGGTAGCCCACATCCGGGATGGAGGGTAGGAGTTGCTCAGACCTCAAAGAGATTACGGAGGACTGCCTGTCCGAAAGCACTGTCCCTACGGGACTCCCTCTCGAGACAGTAATGGACCGCAAAAGTCTGGCTCGAAGACCAAGTAGTGGCCCGGCAGATGTCTGCCAGCGGAACAGAGCGGAGGTAAGCCACTGACGTGGCCTTTGCCCGAACGCAATGAGCCGTGACTCGACTTTCTAAGGAGAGTCCGGCTGCCCCATAAGCCCAAGAGATACAGTCCGCAACCCAGATGGACAGAGTACGCTTGGAGACCGGGAGCCCCAATTTATTGGGGTCAAAAGACACAAAAAGCTGAGCAGCTTTACGGTGCTCCCACGTACGGTCAAGGTAGAAGTTCAATGCCCTTCTACAGTCCAGGGTATGGAGGACCGTCTCAGCTCGGCTGGAGTGTGGTCTGGGAAAGAAGGTTGGAAGTACCACCTCCTGATTGATGTGAAAAGGGGAGACCACTTTAGGCAGAAATTTCGGGTGAGTCCGTAGGACTACCCTATTCTTGTAGAACCTAGTGTAAGGGGGATCAGACACGAGGGCCTGCAATTCACTTACGCGTCTAGCGGAAGTGAGGGCTATCAAGAACAGTGTTTTCCAAGACAGAAAACGGAGAGAACAGGTAGCCATAGGTTCAAAAGGCGGACAGGTGATCCGCTGCAAAACCACATTCAGGTCCCAGTCAGGCGCTGGCGGGCGCAGAGGTGGTTTAAGTAGAAGGAGACCTCGGAGAAAACCTCGCTACGAGAGGGTCGTTGGAGAGAGGTCTGCCGTCCACCGGCACATGATGTGCTGAAAGAGCACTGAGGTGAACTTTGACGGAGTTGGACTTAAGTCCCAGATTAGAGAGGTGCAGCAAGTACTGCAAGATCACCGACACCGGGCAGGAGAAGGGATCCTGAGACTGTTGGGTACACCAGACAGCAAAGCGACGCCATTTAAGGGCGTAGCATTTGCGGGTAGAAGGCCGTCGCGAAGCCAAGACGACCTCCTCCACCTCCGCCGGCAGGAGAAGGGGAGCAAGGACTACCCTCTCAGCAGCCAGGCCATGAGGTTGAGAGACCTGAGGTTGGGGTGCAGTAGGGACCCCTGATCCTGAGTGAGGAGATCCGGTTGTACCCCCAGAGGGATTGGATCCTCCACCGCCAGTTGCAGCAGGAGCGGAAACCACGGCTGCCTGGGCCAGCGAGGGGCCACCAGGATCATGAAGGCTTTGTCTCGGAGAACCTTGAAAAGAGTCCGAGAGACTAGCGGGATGGGAGGGAAAGCGTACAGAAGGCTCCCCGACCATGAGATCAGAAAGGCGTCCGCCGCAACCCGAAGGGGGTGTGGCTGACGAGAGCAGAAGCGAGGAAGCTGCCGGTTGTGAGGACTGGCAAAGAGATCCACCGTGGGGAGGCCCCACTTGAGGAAGAGCTTCTGAACTACCAAGGGATCCAGACGCCACTCGTGCGGCTGGAGGACCCTGCTGAGTTTGTCCGCAAGGCAATTTTCTTGGCCCGGGAGATAAACTGCCTTGAGGAGAATGGCGTGACTGACGGCCCAAGAGCAGAGCTTCTGTGCCTCCCGGCAGAGGAGGAAGGAGCCCGTGCCCCCCTGCTTGTTCACGTAGAACATGGCAACTTGATTGTCCGTCTGGACAAGGACGGACTGGTGGGAAGTCAGGTGGGAGAAGGCCTTGAGAGCTAGGCGGATCGCCCTGAGCTCCAGGAAGTTGATCTGCTGAGCAGACTCCCACGTGGTCCAGAGGCCCTGAGTACGTGCCTCTTGGCAATGTGCTCCCCAGCCCAGGAGGGATGCATCGGTGGTCAGCACCCGGGTCGGCTGAGGTGACTGGAAAGGCATTCCGAATATTAGGTTCGGCTGCCGGAGCCACCACCGGAGAGACGAGATCAGCGGCTTGGAGACGCGCACTAGGTCTGCTAGGCCGCCTGTGGCTTGTCGCTACTGCTGGCGGAGACACCATTGAGCAGACCGCATATTCAGGCGGGCATTGGGGGTCACATGGACGGTGGAAGCCATATGGCCGAGTAGTCTCAGGAAGCGCCTGGCGGAGACCAGGGGCTGGCTGCAAAAGCGGTCGGCTAGGTCCATGAGCCGTTGAGCCCTGTCGAGCGGTAGGTATGCTCGCGCCTGAGGAGTGTGCAGTCTTGCGCCGATGAACTCGAGATCCTGTGAGGGGAGCAAAGTGGACTTTGCGAAGTTTATAACAAAGCCCAAGTGCTGCAGAAGAGTCACCGTGCGGCGCGTGGCGTCGGTGACCTCCCGAGCGGACGCTGCTCTGATGAGCCAGTCGTCAAGGTACGGAAAGACATAGAGGCCGTGAAGCCGGAGATGGGCCGCCACGACCGCGAGACATTTTGTGAAGACTCGCGGTGCGGAGGACAGGCCAAAGGGCAGTACTCTGTACTGGTAATGATTTCCTGCCACCACAAACCGTAGGTATTGGCGGTGGCTTGGGTGGATGAGGATGTGCGTGTAGGCATCCTTTAGATCCAAGGAGCATAGCCAATCTCCCTGCTGGAGGTAGGGCAGAAGGATTCCAAGGGTAAGCATTTTGAACTTCTCCCGCACAAGGAACTTGTTGAGGTTGCGCAAGTCTAGGATGGGTCTGAGGCCCCCTGTTCTCTTTAGTATCAGAAAATACCTGGAATAAAAGCCTTGACCTCTCAGGTGGTGTGGCACCGGTTCCACCGCCTGTTCCTGCAGAAGACCTGCTAACTCCTGAAGGAGCAATTCCCTGTGCAGAGGGGGTCGCGGAGGTTCTCCCGGAAAATAGGAGGGAGGAACCTGGTGGAAGTGGAGAAGATAGCCGTCTCGCACGACTTGAAGCACCCAGGCATCTGCGGTGATGCTGGACCACCTGTGGGCGAAGTGAACCAGCCGGCCACCGGTGCTGGGAGGAACCAGCGGGGGGGGAAAGGCTATGCTGTGTGAGTCAAAAACCCCCACCCTGCTGAGCAGGGGCTGGTGGTGCAGGCTTGGGGGCTTGCTGCCTACGGGACCCGTTACCCCGTCCCTTGGCCTGCTGGCCCTGTTGGGGAGCTGCAGGGGCCTGATAATGGGGGTATTGTTTGTAGGCAGCAGCCGCCTTCCTCGGGTAAAAGGACTTTTTCCCCGAGCCCTTCTTTTTCTGGGAAGGGGCGGAGGTCTTCCTAGAAAGCCTGGTCCTGGTGAGAGTCTCAGTCTCAATTTGCGCAGCCTTTTCCGCCATGGGCTTGCCAAAGAGGTTTTCGCCTCGGCAGGGGACATCGACCAACTTGTCCTGCACCCAGGGCTCAAGGTCTGACGACTGAAGCCAAGCCTGTCGGCGGGCACCGATGCCGGCTGCGGCCACTCGAGCCGATGCTTCAAAGCCATCATAGGCTGCTCGGGACATGAACTTTGAGCATTCCCGAATGCCAGTGGACAAGGCTAGGAACCTCCGCAAGGGTTCCTCGGACAGACCAGCGGAGAATCCGGCTAGCTCTTTAGCCAGATCCCGGAGATACATGCCCATGTATAGCTGGTAAGTCTGGACACGACATGCGAGCATAGAGCCCTGGAAACACTTCTTGCCAAGGCCATCCAGGTTACGGGCCTCCCTTCCAGGAGGCACCGAGGAGTGCATCTTCTGGCTCTTAAGACGATGCATGGCCGATTCCACTACCATGGAATGGTGTGGCAGCTGTGCCTTTTGAAAGCCAGGGCTCTTGCGGACTTGATAGATAGAATCGACCCGCTTGCTCAGGACCGGCGAGGAGGCCGGACTCTCCCACATGCAGAAGAGTAGTCGTTCCAGCATAGGAGGGACCGGTACAGTAAAGTGTTCCCTCGCGGGAGAGTCATACTGGAGGGCGTCGAGCTCTTCGGCTCGAGGCTCCTCCTCGGGATCCGCAGGGAAGGCCAAAGCCTTGGCCATATCCCTAACGAAGTCCGAGAACCGGGCATCCTCCGGGGGGGACTGCTCCGAGGCTCGGACTCCGGTGAGTCCGATGGGACACACCGAGTCCGGAAAGAATCAGGCGACTCTTCCTCCTCAGACTCCCAGACCGACTCCGACGAGGACTCGGTGGGGTCGGCCCGGGCAGGGTGCGGCGCCAGCCGCCCCGACGCCGAGGGAGTCGGCGTCGGCGACCTCGGTCCCGAACGGGAGGCCGAGGGTGACCTCGACCGAGGATCGACTCGAGTTCTCATCGACTCGAGGATCGGCTCGGTCTCCGGGGTCGACTTGGACGTCGACGTCCCGGCGGTCGGGGCAGCGGCGCCAGCGAAGCCAGCGAGCAGTGCCCTCTGCTGGTCCATGAAGGCAGACAGTCTGCTCTCCAAGGCCGTCAACCTGAGTCCGAGCTCAGGTGACCCAGCAGCCCCCGACTCGGGCCCCGACGGCGTCGGGCCCGACGTCGGCTGTCGCAGAGAGGCGAGTCCAGAAGGACCACAGGACTTACCCAGGCAGGCATCTCCGACTCCAGGCGAGGTCGCTTCGGGATGTGTTCCTTCTCCAAGGACCCGGGGCGGCTGTCGGGGCTATGCGACCTGGCCCTCGCGGAACCAGGAGCGTCCACCGACGCCGCCCTCGCGGGTTTCACCTTCCGACGATGGTCCCCGGAGGGAGAACCCGGTCGGAGGAACTCCGGCGACGGTCCGAGCTGGAGCCTTTCGACGCGGAGGCCTCGACGAGGTCCGGGTACGGCTGGGGTCAGCGAAGATTCTCTCACGCTGATGCCGCCGACTTCTCAACGCCTTTGAGGACATTTTGCTGCAGGGCCCACAGATCAGTTCCTCATGATCCGGGCCCAGGCAGCGGAGGCAAAAGTCGTGTGTGTCAGTTAGTGACATATTTCGGTCACACCGACCACACCGCTTAAACCCACTGGCAGCCATCGGGGGAAAAAGGGCCCCTGCGAGGTCAAAGGACCGGGCTGCCAGGGAAAAACCGAAAAACGAAAGCTGACTAAGTCAGAAAAACCGAAAAAAGTAAGAGGACTCGTGACCGGCGTCGCGAGTCCGGGCGGGAAAAAGATCGGCGTCGAACCGAAGGAAAAAAGGATAAAATAAAGAAGAAAATCAACTTTTTCGCGGGGACAAGACGGGGACGTCTGTAGGGCTCCGCGGAAAAAAAGAAGACTGGCTAAGATGGCACCCTCGGGCGGGAAGACGACCGCGCATGCACGCTGCAATTCCCAAAGGCTTTCTTTGAAAGCTGGGGAAAATTGCTCCGCGAGGGCTCCGTCGGCGCCGACGTCACCCATAAGTGAGGACTGACTTCCTGCTTGGTCCTGGAGAACAATGTGTTTAGATGCACACATGGTTCTGAAATCAGGACAGAGCTGTTCTCAATGCTGCACAGCGAACATGTGTCTGTTAGACAGCTGGGGCATGTGCATGTAAACAACAAAACCATCTCTGTTATGGGCCATCTAAAGCGCACCCACATGCTCCAGATCCTGCCCTTGTACCTCTGAAAACATTTTCAGGGGTCCCCACCCCATCCACATGTAACTCTGAAAATGTTTCCACCCCCATGAAGTGAGGTCCACACGCAACAGGAAACAGGATGGAGTAGTCCTTCCCCTTCCACCACAGCAAAATCCATATCACACATATTACAGCATGGTTTCACTCTGCAGGCTTGTCCTTATAGATGAGGAGGTGCTGCTGCCCACTGGGCACCAAAGGCCAGCCCAGGCTGCAGCACACAGGGGCTGGGACAGAATCCATAGCACCCTGGCACAGTAAGAACATAAATAGCAATAAGCACATGGGAAAAGGTAGCAGCAGGCAGCCAGCACTAGCACACATAAAGAGACTGAAACAGGCAAGTATAAAGTGAGGGAGAGTGGGCAGAAATGGGAAGGATCTGTTATATGCTGCATGCATGCATGTGGAGCAGCAACAGAAGAGCAGGTACCAAGGACAGCGGCACCAGTGAACAACCCAAGTGGGTTATAGGATGCAAGGTTCCACCTTAGGAAGCACCAACCTGGACAAAGATATTGATGTCATCGTGGATAACATGTTGAAACCCTCCGCACAGTGTGCAGTGGTGGCCAAGAGAGCAAATAGAATGCTAGGTATCATAAGGAAAGGAATGGAGAATAAAATCATGGATGTGATTATTGATATATTTAGCAGGGAGTTCATTTATAATGTAGGCACAGTGGTTTACACTGTAACTTATTAATGTACATTAAACAGGGACCTTGCTAACTTGGATCATACATTAACTTTCATCTGATGTGATGTTAAGTGACTTGCAACAAGGAGTACCAGTGGGAATTAAACTCCATTCCCTTGGTCATTAAGCTAGTACGCTGGCCATTACTCTGTTATAGCTGCATAGTTTGTGCAGTTCTGATGATAGAGTTGAATTAGAAAAGGTATCAAAACGAAACAAAATGAGGAGAGGCTGAGAAAGCAAAGGGCTCCACAACTTGGAAAAGAGACGGCTGAGGGGCAATATTATAGAGGTCTATAAAGTAATGAATGCAGTTGAACAGATAAAGCGTAGTTACTCACCTGTAACAGGTGATCTCCGGGAACAGCAGGAATTTAGTCTTCACATATGGGTATCGTCGGTACCAATAGAGCCTGCGTGGGAATGCTCCCAAGTGTCCAATAGGAAAGCTTTTGGGAGAGAGGCTCGCATCCTGGAGATGAATGCATGGCTGCGTGGTTGGTGTCATCGAGAGTGTTTTGGTTTCCTAGACCATGGGATGCAGTTCCAAGGGTTGCAGAGCAGAAATGGCATCCATCTGTCCAAGAAAGGTCAACGCATCTTCGGTAGTAGACTGGCTAATCTACTGAAGAGGGCTTTAAACTAGATTCGTTGGGGATGGGTGAAGAAAGCCCCCAGGTAGGTGAAAGCCCCCAGGTAGGTGATACATTAAATACATTTATGGAATTGGGTAACAGGGGTAACATATGGAAAGCAGTGTGTATAAATGCCCGTAGCATGGGAAATATGATCCCTGATGTTGAAGCTTTGGTGGGAGTGGGTGACTTGGATTTAGTGGCAGTTACAGAAACATGGTTCACAGAAAACCATGATTGAGCTGAAAATATACCTGGCTATACTTTATTCAGAAAGGACAGGGTAGGAAGAAGGGGAGGAAGAGTGGCACCAAATGTAAAAAATGCTATTAAAGCTTTGGAATTACAGAGCTTAAAAGGGAGAGAGGAGGCATTGTGGGTTAAACTAGAAAGAGGGAAAGAGAAATCTATTTGCATTGGTGTGATATACAGACCTCCCTCACAAGAGGAAGAGGTGGACAGAGTTAATTGAAGACATACGCAGCATTGCTAGGAAAGGGGAAGTGCTACTGATAGGAGATTTCAATATGCCAGATGTTGATTGGCACATTCCTGCTGCAGTATCATCTAGAAGTAAGGAGATTCTGTATTCTCTACAGGGAGAACTATTCAGCCAATTGGTAACAGACCCCACACGTGAAGGGGCCATACTGGACTTGGTGCTTACCAATGGTGAAAGTATTTCTGATGTTGTAGTGAGAGATCATTTTGCATCCAGTGATCACCAGATTGTGTGGTTCAGTATTAGGACTAGGGCTGTTAGAATCCATTCAAAGGTGAGTATCTTAGACTTTAGGCAGACTAACTTTTCCAAGTCGTTAGTGAGATGGGAACAACTGGGGGGATATAGAAATACAATGGGCAAAACTGAAAGGGGATATTTTAAGGGCAACCAACCTTTTTGTTAAAATGGTAAATAAAGGTAAAAGAAAAAGAGGGAGGCCTTTATGAAATACAAGAGATCACAGGGAGAGGAAGACAGGCATCTATATTTGGAAAAACTTAGAGAAGCTAGCAAAGTAGTCAGGAAGGCAAAGATTAAAAAGGAGGACGAAATAGCCAATGCAATAAAATGGGGGGATAAGACATTTTTCAGATATGTTAGTGAGAAGAGGAAGGGAAAAAGTGGTATTGTCAGACTCAAGGTGCAGGGGAGAAATATGTAGAAGCTGATAAGGATAAAGCGGAATTGCTTAACAAATATTTCTGTTCTGTTTTCACAGATGAAGAACCAGGAGCAGGACCTCAGAAAACACCCATAGGAACAGAAGCGAGGGACACCCATAGGAACAGAAGCAAGGGACATCTTGAACAATTTTCAGAAGACTGTGTTCGTGAGAAACTAGCTCAACTTAAAGTAGACAAAGTGATGGGACCGGATGGGATACACCCTAGAATACTAAGGGAACTTGGAGACATTCTAGCAGCTCCACTGACTGATCTTTTCAATGCCTCGTTGGAGTCGGGAGTGGTGCCAAAGGACTGGAGAGAGGCTCATGTGCTGCCTTTACACAAAAGCGGAAGTAAGAATGTGGTTGAAAACTACAGGCTGGTTAGTTTAACTTCGGTGGTGAGTAAATTATTGGAAACGCTGCTGAAAGAGAAAACAGTGAGGTTTCTGGAGTCCAGCGGATTAGAGGATCCGAGGCAGCATGGATTCACCAGAGACCGGTCTTGTCAGACAAATCTGATTGATTTCTTTGACTGGGTGACCAGGGAGTTGGACCAAGGGAGAGCCCTTGATGTGGTGTATTTAGAATTCAGTAAAGCCTTTGACACTGTTCCTCACAGGCGACTTATAAACAAACTGAGCACCCTAGGGATGGACCCTAAAGTTACTGCTTGGGTTAGAAATTGGTTGGGTGGGAGGCGACAAAGAGTACAGGTAAATGAAGCTCATTCTGAGGAGAAAGTAGTTACCAATGGTGTGCCCCAGGGATCTGTCCTTGGTCCGATTCTTTTTAACATCTTCGTTAGTGATATAGTGGAAGGGCTGTCGGGTAAGGTTTGCCTCTTTGCAGATGGTACCAAAATCTGCAATAGAGTAGACACCCAGGAAGGTGTAGATAACATGAGGAGGGATCTAGCTAAGCTTGAAGAATGGTCTAGAATTTGGCAGCTGGGATTTAATGTTAAAAAATGTAAGGTCATGCATTTGGGCTGCAGCAATCCAAGGGAGCAATATAGTATAGGGGGTGAAGCACTTTTGTCCACTAAAGAAGAGCGGGACCTAGGCGTGATTTTATCTGATGATCTTAAAGTAGCTAAACAGGTATAAAAGGTGACAGCAAAAGCTAGAAGGATGCTTGGGTGCATACGGAGAGGAATGGCTAGCAGAAAAAAGGAGTTGATAATGCCTCTGTAGAAGTCTTTGGTGCGACCTCATTTGGAGTATAGTGTGAAATTCTGGAGACCGCGCCTTCAAAAGGATGTGAACAGGATGGAGTCGGTGCAGAGTGGCTGCTAAAATGATCAGTGGTCTTCATTATAAAGCATATGAGGACAGAATTAAGGATCTTAATAGGTACACCTTAGAGGAAAGGCGGGATAGAGGTGATATGATTGAGATGTTTGAATACCTCTGTGTCATAAATGTTCAGGGAGAGAGCTTCTTTTAATTGAAAGCAAGTTCTGCTATGATGGGACATGGGATGAGGGTGAAGGGAGATAGATTCAGGAGTGATATGCGGAAATATTTCTTTATGGAAAGAGTAGTGGATCCGTGGAATAGTCTCCCAGTGGAGATGGTAGAGATGAGGACAGTAACTGAATTAAAAAAAACATGAGAGAAACACAGAGGATCTCTAAAGGTAAAAAGGGGACTGTTGTAGTTGTTGATATGGAAGGACAGACTAGATAGGCCATGTGGTCTTTTTCTGTCATCATATTTCTATGTTTCTATCCCACAGCACCTGCATGCTGCCTTCCTGCCTTTCCAGTTGAGTTTATAGCTGAGACCAAAGACAGAGGGAGAGAGAGAAAGAGAGAGATACAACTCCTAGGGGAGGTGGGCGGTTTGTGAAGACTACATTCCTGCTGTTCCCGGAGATCACCTGTTAAAGGTGAGTAACTACGCTATCTCCAGGAACAAGCAGGAATGTAGTCTTCACATATGGGGACTCCCTAGCTGCAGATGCCAGAGAGATGGCCCCAGGAAGTTGTAAGCCCTTGTGAAAGGGCTATGCTTCCCCCCATGGATTTCTGGCATCTTACGAGAGATAGTGGGTAGGTGTTGAAGAACAGCCTGACCAAACAAGGCATCCTGGCGGCAGTCCTTGTCTAAGAAGTAGTGGGCCATGAAGGTATGTACCAAAGTCCAAGTAGCTGCTCGACAGATGTCGTCAATAGAAACAGAGTGAAGATGAGCCGTTGAGGCTGCCATGGCTCTCACATTGTGAGCTGTGACATGGCCTTCAAGAGGAATGTTCTTACTCTCATAGGCAAAGGATATGCATTGTGCAATCCAGTTAGACAGAGTTCTTTTGGACACTGGAAGTCCCAAATGACTAGGAACAAAAGCAACAAAGAGTTGAGAAGATTTTCGATGTTGCTGTGTCCTCTGCAAGTAAAAGGCTAAAGCTCTTTTACAGTCCAAAGTATGAAGATTCCTTTCTGCACTGGAGGCATGAGGCTTCAGAAAGAATACCTTGAAGGCCTTGAAGCATCACCTTTTCATCAAATACTTTCCAGAGAACACAATAACACAAGTTCATCCAAATAGCTCTAATCCCATTCCTATCTAACAAGATGCCTTTTCATGTAATATTACTATCATATGTATATAGTTCAATGTCTATTTTCCTTTGTTACAATTACCCCGGTTTTCCAAGTCTTTCTTCCTGTTCCATGTAAAAACAGATATATGTATCTTATCTGATGTTTTGTAGTTCTATGTAAACCGCGCTGATAATAAATAGTGCGGTATATAAAAATGTTAAATAAATAAATAAATAAATAAATACAGGAAGGTAAACCGCTTGTTTTAAATGGAAAAGCGAAACCACCTTTGGTATAAAGTGTAGATGAGTCCTAAGAACTACCTTATCACAGTGGAACCTTGAGTAAGGAGGATCAGCCACTAATGCTTGCAATTCACTTATGCGACATGCTGATGTGATTGCAATGAGGAAGATGACTTTCCAGGAAAGGAATTTCAGAGGTGTAGTGGCTAATTGTTCAAAGGGCGGTTTCATGAGCTGCCCGAGCACCAGATTCAAGTCCCATGCCACCGGTGGTGGCTTAATGGGAGGCTTTGTTAAAAGAAGACTTCTCATAAATCTCGCTATGAGAGGATGAGAGAAAATAGGTTGTCCACTTAGAGGCTTGTAAGAAGCTGCAATAGCACTAAGATGGACTCTTACTGAATTTGTCTTAAGACCCGCATTTGACAAATGAAGGAGATACTCCAGTATCGATTCCAGAGGTATCACAAGAGGGTAAAGACCCTTCTGCTAGCACCATATGGTAAACCTTTTCCACTTAAAGGCGTATGAGCGTCTTGTGGAGGGTTTCCTAGAAGCATAAAGGATATCCTTTACCTGTTGAGAATCATATGACCTCTCTCTCTCTGAAGCTTGAATAGTGTTTTGGGGATGAGGGGAATGGGTGGGAAGGCATGTAGGAAGTCCTGACCCCAGTGAAGGAGGAAGGTGTCCCTTGCCTGACAATGTCGAGCCGGGATTCTGGAACAGAACCGGGGAAGTTTGGCATTCAGCGGACTTGCAAAGAGGGGTTCCCCAAATCTGAAATATTTGGGCAAGCTGGTCTGAATGGAGAGACCATTCATGTGGTAGCAGAACTTGACTGAGTTTGTCTGCCCAGGAGTTTTGAATGCCTGGAAGATACACCGCAAGGAGATGAATCTGATGCTCTCTGGCGAGGGCCCATAGTCGCAAAGCTTCATTGCAGAGCGACAGAGAGCCTGTTCCACCCTGCTTGTTCACATAGAACATGGCTACCTGATTGTCCATTTGAACTAGGACTGTCTTGTATCTGAGCTGGGCGTGAAATACTCGAAGAGCAAGGAAGATTGCTCTGAGTTCCAGGAGATTGATGTGAAGACAGGCCTCCTGTTGAGTCCAGGTACCCTGGGTAGAGAGATTGTGCAGGTGGGCTCCCCATCCCACCTGAGATGCATCTGTTGTTAGGGTGGCTTGGAATAGGGGTTGCTGGAAAGGAGACCCCACAAGAAGATATTTGAGCGATTGCCACCATTGGAGGGATGAAATAAGACGGACTGAGTTTGTTATTTTGTTGACAGGCGACCTGAGGCCTGTGTCCACTGAGTGGATAAAGTCCACTTGGCTGCTCGCATGTGGAGGCGAGCATAAGGAACCACATGCACGGTGGATGCCATGTGGCCCAGCAGTTGTAGCATTTCTCGAGCAGTGAGATAAGGTTTGAGCACTGCTTGGGAAGCTAGCTGTATTATGCGAAGACAGCGGGGCTGCAGAAGGAAAGCCCTTGTCTGTCTGGTATCCAGATGAGCTCCTATGAACTCTAGGGATTGTGTGGAGCAAGATTGGACTTTGGGAGGTTTATGACTAGTCCCAAATATTGAAGGATTCGCATTGTGCGAAACAAAGCAGAGCTGGCTTCTGGCACTGTAGGGGCTCGAATGAGCCAGTCTTCTAAGTAGGGGAAGACAAATATTCCCAGAGTGTGGAGAAATGCAGCTACCACAGCCATGCATTTTGTGAATACTCTTGTTGCAGAAGCCAGGCCAAAGGGAAGAACCCTGTACTGGAAGTGCTTTCCTTGAAACAGAAATTGGAGGAATCTTCTGTGATTTGGATGGATGAGAATATGAGTATACACATCCTTGAGATCTAGAGAACAAAGCCAATCCTGACTTTGAAGATATGGCAGCAGAGTTCCTAGAGAAACCATTTTGAATTTCTCTCGGAACAGATGTTTGTTCAATTCTCTGAGGTCTAAAATGGGCCTGTATCCTCCTGTTTTCTTTGGAATAAGAAAATAGGGGGAGTAGAACCCTGTACCCTGTTGCGGAATGGGTACTTCCTCTATTGCTCCTTGCGCAAGGAGTGTTGTGACTTCTTGACCTAAGAGATTGTTGAGAGAGGTCTGAGAATTGTACTGTCTTACCATTGTAGGAGGGGGCATGCTGTGAAAATGAAGCTTGTACTCCTCTCGTACAATGGACAGAGTCAAATTTTCTGCTGTTATTTGTTACCATCTATGGGCAAAATGACATAACCTGCCTGGGATGTCCAAGGGTTCTGGACCCTTCAGGGGCAGGAAGGTGAAGTTCTCTAGAGAGGAGTCAAAGCCCCTGAGGAGGCTGAGCCTGCTGAGCTGGCTGAGGTTTTACCGCTTTTGACTTCTTTTGTTGTCTAGGTTGTTGCTGTTGTCCCTTTTGGGCAGGCTGACCTGGACGGTGTCCCTGTTGGGTATAGGAAGGATAAAACATCTTTTTCTTATTGAAAAATGTTTTTTTAGAGGATCTTTTCCTTGCAGGATCGGCTGTAGATTTGGACAATCTATCCAAAGTGATATTGTCTGCATCTATCTCATTAGCCTTCTCCTGCCAATTCTTGCCAAAGAGATTTTCTCCTGTGCAAGGAATGTTTTCTAATTTATCCTGTACACAAATCTCCAAGTCGGATGCCTGAAGCCCGGCAATCTGACGTACACCAATGGCAATAGCAGAGGTTCTGCTTATGCACTCAAAACAGTCAAAGGCTGCACGATTTACAAACTTGGAAACATCCTGGGCATGTATGACAAGAGTAAGATAGTCCTGTCTTTTGTCATCAGGAAGAAGGGGGCTCATAAGCTCCAAGTCTCCTGTGACCTCTTTAAGGAACATTCCCATATACAAGATATAGGAACTGATCCTAGCTGAGAGCATGTAAGCTTGAAAGCATTGACGCCCAAATGCATCGACAGTCCTGCATTCGCAACCTGGAGGATTGGATGCATGTCTCTTTGCACTTTTCATCCTACGCATGGCTGATTCCACTACCATTGAATGGTGTGGTAATTGAGTTTTTTGAAAGCCAGGACAAGGTGGAACTCGATACAGAGTATTGAGTCTCCGAGAATGAGGAGATGTGGTTAGAGGTGTTTCCCACATTCTTAGCATAAGATCATGTAAGATCTCATGAATAGGCAGAGTAGCTGCCTCTTTGGGAGCCTTAGGGTTTTGGAGAATCTCCAACTCCTTTGCCCTAGGTTCTTTTTCAGGAGCTACTGTGATGGAAAGGCCTGAAAGGACATATCCTCTGGCGGAGACATTCTATGCTGAGGAGAAGAGGAATCCTCTGGGAGTAGTACTCTTGTATTGGCAGAGTCTTCGGAGTCATCAGACTCAGAGGATTCAAAATACCTCCGATCCCGGTGATCGTGCAGTGCACGGTACCGGTATCGATCGAAGTCGGTATCGGGTTGCTCCGGTAGCGATTTGTCGATGCTGGAGACAGACGCATGACTCGGTATGGGTGGCATACCCATCGACATTGATGCCATCGGTACCGGTACTGGTTGAGGTGTCTGAAACGGTTTCAATGGTACAGAAGCCATGAGAAGAGCCGCTAGGCTGCGTTCGATAGAAAGAAATTTCTGGTCTATTGACGCTGCCGATGCTTGGGTGTCGGTACCGGTAGAAGCGGCCTGAACCCCAGAGCATGGCGCCAGTAGTTCTGCCAAGGTTGAGGCCTCGAGAATATCTTGGAGCCCCGTTGATGCTTTGGAAGCCGAAGCCTCCCGCCGGGGCAGTTTTGAGGGTGAAAATTCCTCAAGGGCAACGCCAGTGGCATCTCGATACGTATAAGGAGATCTACCTTTTGAGGACTGACTAGATTTATGTTTAGTTACCTGAGATCCATGGGAGGAAGATGAGGCCCTGGAGGACGTTGATGTAACAGACACCGCATCTGAGGGAAAAAGGGTGCTAAGCTTTGCAGCTCGATTCTGCCAACCCCTTTTTGACATCATTCCACAGAAGAGGCACTCCGAAGTAGAGTGGTCAGGACCTAAACATTTGAGACACCAATCATGGGTGTCGGTGACGGAGATGGTACCGCCACACTTAGAATATTTTTTTAAATTAAATTTTAGTCATATACAATAGCCAAACTTATACAGGACACAGCTACAGCAATTAAAACAAAGAAATATATACACCCAAGTGATCAAACAGATCTAAGGAAATATTGGAAATATAGTCCACATCACGAGAGTTGGCTGCATAACATCAAAACAAATATTCAATTTAGAAAAGGAAATCAAGGTCATATTATGACCCGCAATTTAGGAGGTATTTTTATCATCACTACCTAACCCTGCCTGTCAGTCAAACATTTTTCAAGATGAGTCACTTCAAGAAAAATGTAAGAAGCGCCATCAAAATTAATGATGCACTTACAGGGAAAACGTAAAAAAAAGGTGGCACCCAAGGCCAAAACCCGAGGCTTAAGAGATAGAAATTGCCTTCATCGCAATTGGGTGTTTCAGGAGACATCCGGAAAAGTATTGACTGCCTGTCCACAAAATAAAGCTGACTTAACCTTAAAGAAAGCTTTTAAGATTTGCTGCGTCACCACAATGGATAAAAAGGTAACCAGCAAAGTGGAGCATACATTGATAGTATCTGAGGAATCTTCCAAGAATGCAGTAAGATTAGTCATAGAAGGAACAATCTCATCCAGCTCCCCATCTGCAGAATTTATCTTTTTGGAACCAGAGGGAACATAATAAATTTGTAGAACTTCAATAACATTGAATATGGCGAGAATCTCTTTTAAGTACTTATCAAGAAGAATTTTAGGTGACAAGAGAGGAGATTGAGGAAAATTCAAAAATCGTAAATTACAAGCCCGCATGGAATTTTCTAGCCTTTCCATTTTTGAATGCAAAATTAGAGAATCCTTAATTCCCATCACATTAATAGCACCTGAGATTCCAATTTAACCACCGCCTTATCCGTTATAGATACTTTCTCATCAAGCTGCTGCAAAGCAACCGCAGTTTCCTGAGAGAAAGTACAAAGGGAACCAGCAGCTAAGGAAACTTTAGTATCGATACATTTCAAAGCCCCCCACAGGTCCTTTAAGGTAACCTCTGCTTCCGGAGGTAGAACTGGTAGCTCAAAAGAGCTCTCCAGTACTACCGGCTGAACCGGAGTAGGCAAATTAATCACTATTTTATCCTTCCTTGCAGACTCAGAAGTAAACCCAAAGATAAATATTATATCAACGACAGGGAAGGGGGGGGGTCTCCCTCCAGGACTTAAAAGATGCCCCCTCAGGAGAGGACTGCGCTAGAGGAACGGGAGCAAAGTGCTTATCCAGAGGGCCTACCAGTTTCAAACTTCCGGAATCAGACGTCTGGGATCTGCTCTGCAATTTAGCTTTCCTCTTGCCCATAGTAAACACCAAAAGACTGATCAAAATTAATAAAAATAGCAAAAGAAATACCAATACATGCAGCAGTTACTCAGCTCCGCACCTCCAAGAATCTTAAAACGCTCCAACGCCGCTGTGACATCGAAAGGTTTCTAAGGGGCAGAACCTGCCCCTTTAGACACACCCCTTCAGACAGGCCCCATGGTCACGCTCCGCGGTCGCGGAGAAAAATGAAACACAACTTTATAGAGAAGAAGGCCCCTCCAGGAGCAGGCTGCCCCAGGAGTGCCTGCAATGGAACTGCAGCGTCGGCAGCACAATCCCAGCAATCCAACAGCCCTCAACAGGGCATGCACACCTCCTTCATGCTCCAACAGACAGCGCCGTTCAGGAGTTGCTTGGGGAAAGGTTTTATATCCATGAAGGGCCCCTCCAGGAGCAGGCTGCCCCAGGAGTGCCTGCGATGGAACCGCAGCGTCGGCAGCACAGTCCCGGCAAACCAACAGCCCTCAACAGGGAAAGTACACCTCCTTCATGCTCCAGCAGACAGCTCCCTAGAACATTTTTTGTTTTTTCCATTTTTAAGGAAAAATTGGGCCTAGTGCCCAAAATGGCGCCTAGCACCAAGGAAAAGATTTTCTGAAGTAAAATAGCTCAGAAACTATAATTTTGTTTTGTTTTTTTAAGAAGAAAGAAGAATGAACTGGTGGTACCGGTATAACGTCGAGAGAAGGCAGATGCGACCATACAAAAGTAGAAATATTAGGGGACATGCAATGAAGCTACAGTTTAACCCATTGAAGACAAATAACAGAAAAAATATTTGCAGTCAATATGTAATCCAATGCTGGAATCCATTACCGGATGATGTTGTAAAACTGTCAGTGTAGCTGGGTAGAAAAAAGGTTTAGACAAGTACTCGGAGGAAAGGGCCATAAACCATTATTAAAGAGGACCCAGGAAATCCACTGACCACCCTGTGACAAGCATGGGAACCTGCCAAGTACTTGGGACCTGGATTGGCCACTGTTGGAAACGGGATGCTGGGCTTGATGCACCTTAGTCTGACCAAGTATAGCATTTCATATGTTCTTATGAAGGGGCATGTCTTTCTCCTTTCCACAGACGCTTCCATATTATGCAGGACCTGGAGGCCTACCGAGTACGGTTCTGAACAATAAGACACACCCGGCCCAGACTGCTCCAGTGGATACATTGGCACCTGCAGCAGGAGCAAGGTGAGTATCAATGATGAGACTAAGACCAATTGAGAGGCAGCTATTCACCCTCCACTGAAGCTTACTACCATGACTACTACCACCAATGTTTTGTATAGGGCCACAAGGTATATGCAGTGCTGTATACACAGATGTCCTTCTCAGCTGAGCTGACAATCTAATCAAGACCAACAACATTGCAAAACTGGGGGCTAGAGTGTTGCAAAAGACACATAAGTAGTACACAAGAAATAGTGGAGCATCAGCATACAAGAGCAGCTACGAAGAGGTGGGTCTGTAGGCCAGAGAAGGAGCCTGATGTACAGACAAAGGCCTATGAGTCCAACACAAAAGCATGATTCCACGTTCACCGAACAAACCCAGTCAAAAAACGTGGATAACACAGGAAGAATACTTTTATTAAACCACTTTCAGCCAATGGCCCGACACAGGCTGTGTTTCGCTATATCTTCATCAGGGGCTAAGTTTGGCTAAAAATATAACATATAAAAACATATTAAATATAAAATCATATAAATTTTAACACAATAATTAAAAAATAAATTAAAAAACAACATCTTTAAAGGTAAACAAAGCACCATAAGCAAACAAAGTATACCTATAAATCCATTAAAACATAAATGAAATTATAAATATGTAAACAATGTATGTAAAGGTGATTTCACATAAAAACAAATTAGGACGTACTGCTGTTACTAAATATCCTATAATTTAAAAAACATATTTAATAATATTAAATACTCTAATAAATGAAAAACCGACAAGGCTGTAAAAAGAATGTTTTAGACACATAAAATAAATGTAACTAATAGAACTATGAACTAATAATTCTATCGATGTATACATAAAAGGCAGAGTTACAAGATGTAAATAAATAAATAAGCAAATAATTATGCATTACTCAGCACTAAAAAAGGGGGGAAAGAAGGCCTATGACACAGCAAGGTGGAATAAATGAAGTCTGGAGGTGGCAGTGGCAGAGAAGGGCATTGAGAAAAGGGGTCTGCCCCGAGCGTGGAGCCCCCAAGGAGGGGTATGCACTGAGACGAGAGAGTAAAGGCAGTGATGAGCAGCAGAATGAATGCACTTGTTGTTCAGTGGGAGAATTATGAACAGAATTCAGAAAATGAGAGGGAATCACTGACGTGACATAAGAAGAGAGGTCACAAGAGCAGGTCTGGCCCCAGAGCTGATTCAAAGTGGAGGCTCCCTAGGCAAACCGCAACCTGTCCAACCTCTCTGGCACTCACAATATACCAGTTAGCTTGATTGCCCCACCAGTGCCACCCCCAGAAGTGTCCACCTTAGGCAACCACTTACATTATCCATGTAGGTCAGCTGGCCTATGCACAGGTGTGTCACTGCACCATTAGAGACATGCAGGGGGGAGACATGCTCATGGGGACAATGAAGGAGAAAGAGACAGATGCTGGGGGAAAAACACAGGTACAAAGCAGACATGGTGAGGATCCAGGGGGACACACAAAGCTGATGACACAGCCCTCAATGCAAGGGAAAGATGCATGGGGATTTGAGGAGAAGGCAGCCCATATGAGGGCAGTGATGATCCCTTCACAGCCCCCATTGGAATGAACGTCACAGTGGTCACTTGTGTGAATGGGAACGTGCCCAAAATACAGAGGCAAGATTGAAATGTGCAACATCAAACATGGTGTTTAACTCGCATCTGTCCCTCCCCAGCCTGTCCTGAGCCATATGGTACCAAAACCTTGACCTTTGCAGTACACACATCGAACACATGATCCATCAAGTCCCCATGCAATCCAGCCCTGCCACACAGTCCATTATCATGCAGATCTACAAGTCTGGCCCCAGTGAGAGTCACATGGTGTGTGATCTGCAGGAATACTGCACTGCTCATGGGAATCCAGCCACCCCTGCAAACATGCCATGTGCCTGAGCTGCCACACCAGGCCCATGATGTACCAGTTCTCTATGAAAGAGCTCCACAGGCCCCCAGCCCATGCTAGATCAGTGTTAGATGGAAGAGGATCTCAATAATCATGAGTCAACGCTTATAACATTTGATATACCGCCCTTCACTAGTTGCACCAGGGTGGTGGGAGAAGGAAAATAGAAAGAGGAATGCTGTAGATTGAGAGGAAAGAAATTGCAGTGTGACCAAGGGAGGGCAGAGTCAGAGGAGAGAAGAGTCAAGAGGGCAAAGGACATGAGGATGGTAACGCTAACGCTTGCGGCAATACGTGGGCTAAGAACTGAGACATCAAGTTCGTATAGGCAGATTCAAAGTGGAGGTTGGGGGTAGTGCATTCCATAGTGATGGGCCAAGGGAATACAAGTGGAGCTTCAGATGAATACTATTCACAGTAGCAGACACTCCACCAACACTGGCACCAGGAACTGCCGTCATCTAATGCAATGCACCGTAGTTGCAAGACATGATTCTAATGGCCACAGATACAGTATAACCTCTAACTAGAAATGAATAAGATCACATTACACTACTGTTCTAATCATATCACACACAGTTGTTCATTAACAAGTAATGAAATAGTTTACTGCTGCGATGTCATCTTGCACCATGCACCTCTAACCCCCTAAGGCAATCTGTTGGCTGGAGTAGCTGCCAGTCAATGTTATCAAGTAAGAAGGTGCTACAGATGTGTATTCACTGGCTGAGAAACTCCTAAAGGAACAGTTAGGGACACAATGTCCTCCATGTAAGAAAGAATGTTGCCATTCAGAGTGGAGGAGTAGTCTGAAGGTATAACCAATGTCCTAAAATCCCAGAGATCAGGGGTCAAGTTGCACTATGGAAAATCAGAAGGACCTTTGAAAATCTGAAACAAAACATACCTAATGAAGGTGAATAATGTACATAAAATGGAGGCCTGCAAAGGATGAATGCATATCCCTGTAATAATCCAATCAACAAATGTATCAATAATGTGTTTGTTAGAATCAGTGCATGTACCTGCCCATTAGAAAGCCCAAATCCACAAGAGGTTCTAATCAGTCACTGCAGGCATAGGTCAATAACACCTGCCTCATTGCTGCCTGTAGGTGCTTGCATATGGGTAAAGTAGAATCCTACAAATTGACAAAAAGGCTCACAGGTGACCACAGTATGATTTCCCCTGACCGAGATAGTCCCTGAGGTCATAGGATAGCAAACTAACTAATGACCCACCTAGAGCAGCCAGCCTCATTGGGTTGGACATCCTCAAATGCCTACCCAGCAAGCATGTCCAGACACTCCATCAACATACACTAGCACATGCCAATTGCATGCCAGAGGCTCTTATCCCCACTGCTGGGGCAAAGAGATGAAAAATGGGACAGGTCCTGCTATCCAACACCAGTCAGATGTAGACCACCCATGTCTTGAATGTAAGCTAGTCAGCAAATAGCAGAGAGGTTGCCCCTCCCCACCTGTATGTCTTCGTGGGAACCTATCAGCCCCTCAAGCCAACTGTAATGGGTTCAAGACTTGTCATATACCCCGGGGACCTCTACAAAATGGGCCCAATCTCAAACAATCCTACAATAACCTCTCACCCATGGGAACCGCATAGGCTGCCCATGTAAACCCAGGACACAACGAGAAGCACAAAAGGTGTGAGCAAAGAGGAAACAAATGCCGGCTGATTCATGTGTATTTGATACTGATCACGCAGAAATATGGAAAGAAGCAGCCAGCTCGCTCATACCAGGATGTTGACCTGCCATATAGCATGCACACATACTAGTTGTGGTAGCTAATGTGAACTTCTTTGTCTCCCATATACAGCTGTGCCTAAGAACGACTCACCTCCACCAGCTCCTGAAGAGGAGTTGCCAGCTGTCCCCTGCAGACAGAGCACCATGAGTCCCAGTAGTAGCACCAGCAGCAGGATCAGCTGAAGCAGCAGGGGCATCACCCAGGCGACCCGCAGCATCGGCGGCCCAATTGTGCTGTCTAGCCCCTCCCATTCAGAGGAGGGTGAGGAGGGTGAGGAGGTTATACTAACATTGATGGAGGTGTGAAGCCCTTCCAAAGAGGAGGGGCTAGAAAGCACAGGGCAGCAAGAAGTGGAGCCCTTGGAGGAGTGGAAGCCGCTGGAGGAGGAGGTGGTGGCAATGGAGGAGGAGGAGTGACTGGGGGATGGAAGGGGGGAGGAGGCAGGGATCAGGCTGGGGGATGGAAGGGATGAGGGGGAAAAGTGAGAGGGGTGAGGGGACTGGGCTGGGGGATGGGAGGGGGAAGGCAGAGGAGGCTGGGACTGGGCTGGGGAACAGCCGCCGCTATCCACCTCCCATCCAGCTGTGCTGCATCACAAGGAGGCACCAGCATCCAGTGCAGCCAGTGAGACCCTGTCGTGCCTAGACTCAGTTGAGCACTCGATGCAGCAGGGCCTCGCTGCCCTGGCCAGGCTACTGGACCTCCTGATGATGCACCTTGATGGCCTGCAAGGGGAGGTGTGTGGCTTGAGAGAGCAGTTGCATCGCCTCTCCCAGCCACATACCTCCCCTCCAGCTGGCAGTAAGCCAGGCAGAGCCACCGGGCCATAGGCACTAGCACTCCTTGTGACCTTGGGCAAGTCACTGTACCCTCCATTGCCTCCGAAGAATCCAAGTTATGAATGTCCCTGTTTAATGTACATTACCAAAGTTAAGTTACTATGTAACTATGATAAAGCAGTGTAAAACTAAATAACTCATTGTGTCATATGCCTGTAAAGCACTGTAAATACTGTAATAAATAGAAATGGTTATAAGGGAGTTGCTGATTTCCACTACTGTCATCATTTAGTGTCACTGGGGAGCACTGCCCTGTAACAGGCACCCAGTGCCTCTAACACATGTGTGATATTGTGTGCCATGGCCACAGGGAGCACTGTAGAACAAAAGCCATCCACTCAGAGGATGCAGGGGTGGGCCTACATGTGACATAAATACTGCTGTCTGTGGGTGACACTATCAGGAGACACCTGCCAAATGCTGGATTATGTGTATGGCTGATGTGACAATAACATGACAGCACCAGGACTCTCACATGCAGCACACTCTAGGGAACACAATTACTATAGCTCTCTTACTGGGACAACAGGACAAGTGGATCTCATCTTCAGTTCTACCCAGAAATGCCACACAAGGAATCTCACACCTCAGTCACACAGAAAAAACACAGAGAGACTCTCACCAAAAAATAGAACTAGGAGCCAGAAGTTAAAAGTCAAACCGTGTTCTCCTAGTGTAGGACCGGGACACAGATACCTCAGCAATGCACAATTCCCAAAGCACAATAAATACTGGCTTCCACCCTGCCGTGTGACATTTCTTTGAAAATGTGAATTAGCCACATTCTCTCTTTTGCTTCCCTCTGTCATCATTGAACACTCCTTCCAGGATCAGCTATCCTTCTGCTAATTCTCCTCGCTACCCATGCCATCGATCATTGCTTCACTATATCTGTGTCTAACATAGTAAATGCTGTTAGTGTAGTTGGAGGATGCTGTTAGTGTAGCTGGGTTTAAAAAAGGTTTGGACAAGTTCCTGGAGGAAAGGTCCATAAACCATTATTAAGAAGGGACCCAGGATATCAATGCTTGACCCAGTACAAGCATTGTGAAACCTGTGTCTTTGGGGAAACTGCTAGGTACGTATGACCTGGATTGGTCACTGTTGGAAATAGGATACTGGGCTTGATGGACCTTGGTCTGACCCAGTATGGCATATCTTATGTTCTTATATTGATCTTTCCTTCTTAGCATTTTCACCCCATGTCATTCTCTATCCACTCTGATGTCATCTTCCCTCTACACCTTTATCACTTCATAACCTCACAACTCTTTGTCATTTACATCTGTCACATCCAGTCTATCTACTTTTCCTTAGCTCACACCTTCCGTAGCCTCTTCTCCCCAAGTCTCGCTCTTTTTACGCACCCTCCTCCCTCCCTCCCTCATCTTGGCATGACCCTCACTGGCCTCTCCCTCATGGTTCCACTATGGCCTGCATCTTACCTTTTTCTCTCCCACAGACTCTCTGACCATCCTCTTGCCTGTCCCTCCACCCCTGCAGTCAAGTACCCACCTCTCTTTACTTTCCAAAGTCTATGTTTTCTCTCCCTCACCAAACAACTAGCTGCCATCTACCCCCCACACTCTACCTGTTGTCCTCCCCTCCATGGTCTAGCATCAACCCTCTCTGTCCACCCCCTCAGAACCCAGCACTTGTCCCATATTTCTTTCTCTCCACCATTGAGCGTCCAGCCTCTGCCCCCCCCTCTTGCTCGCTCTGTCCACTCTTCAGAGCCTAGTGTCTGCTGTGTCTTTGTCTCTCTCTCTCTCTCCCTCCCATTCAAGGCAGAGCTGTTCCTTCCCTCAGCTCTGGTCTCCCCTTACTGCCAGCACACAGGAACAGCTCATTGTGACCTGCGCAGGCATTTGGAGGACATGAACATACAAGCGCATGTGTCCCCTCCAATGCATCCTCCTCAGTAACAGGATGTTGCACCAGCGGGGGGGGGGGGGGGGGTGGTCATGCCAGATGTGCAGTGTGCAGGTGTGCCTGCCTGCCTCTTGCTGCTACTGCCTGCTTACTGCTTATCTACACTGTCTGTCACCTGCTGCCTGCCTGGTGCCACTGCCAAAACCACTGCCTGCCTTCTACCAGGTTCACTGTGCCAACTGTGCCACCCTCCCATGGCTGCTGCCCTGTGCAAGTGCCTGCTTTGCACAGTAGGTCACTCCAGCCCTGTATGCAGGCATGATGACAGCCTATAATAAATGGTGTACCAAGCATGTGGGAACATATATATGTGTATGATTACGGTGTGGGGTATTGATACATCTGGGGGGGGGGATATACATTCTCACCTACTTTTATGGGGCTTAAATATGCCTATTGACTCTGCATGTATCCGTTGTCACAGATCATCCCCACCCTCATAAGCTTTCCAAATGCCACAGTGCATGCCTTCCACTGCTGCCACATAGCTGATCTTTATTTAGTTACATTCTCTTATATACCGTGCTATTCTGCATCAGTGTGGTTTACACTGAACAAACTGAAATTACATTGAACAGGGCATTATAACTTGGAGATAACTATTTTACAGGGAACATGGGCAATGGAGGGTTAAGTGGCTTGCCCAAGACCACAAGGAGCACCTGTGGGACTAGAAACCCCAGTCCTTCCAGCCCAAGGTTGCTGTCCTCTACTGGGATTTGAACCCCCGACCTTCCGGCCTGAAGTACCTTGCCCCAACCACTAGGCCACTCCTCCACTGTGCTGATCATGTGCTCTCAGCATACCTGTTCGTGTCTGCGGCAGGGCCAGCGCTAGCTGGTAAGCATGGCAGGGAGTTGCTGATGTTAAGGGGCATGCTACATCCGTGGACTGGTGGACACGACGTCCACTATCACGGTCAGCAATGGTGCCTGTGGCCACTGACCTCATCAAATATGCTACAAGAGCCAGAGCTATTATATTTTTTTCGACATGTGTTGGAATCAGTCAGCTTTGGTCCCGTTCGTTTCACCAGTCCTGCCTCCACCCTCCTCTGAGATAACCTCAGCCGCTGCCTCTCACAGGCCCTGTGCTCTGAGGCAGATGCCCCTTCCTTCCCTGAGCCCAGGATGTGAGGGGCAGCAAAGCAGGAGGATCACTCAGCATGTGCTGGGCCTCCCCACCTCCAGATTGGAGTAGTGGGAGCCACCAGCTGCTGTTCCCACCTACAGCCAACTGCTGAGTGAGGCTCAGGGAACTGGGATGGTGTGAGAGTTGCCTAGGCTGGACCAACAATGGCAGGAGCTGTTAGAGGACAGTTTTATCTACTTCCTTATGATGGGCATATTAGGATCAGGTATTATAGGCATATTCCTGGCCCCAGAGGGCTTGTGATAAAAGTTTGCACCTGAGGAGTAGCAGTGAGATTTGAACCCTACTCTTTCCATTGCTAGGCTGCTGCCCTAACTGCTAAGCTACTCCTCCACTCCAGTGGTGGCTCAGTGGGGTAGATGTGGCCAAGGATTCATTGACTAGTGAATCATCTAACCAGAGTTTATGCTGCACTGGATCTTTGGGTGACAAAACAGAGAAAAGGCAGAATGGCCAGGAAAACAGGAAAGGAAAAGCAGGGCCTTATGAGAGCAGCCAAGAAAACAGCGCTCCTCAGAGTCTTTATATCGGTGACTGTTTTGAATGGGGGGGAGTGGTGACAGAGGCAATCCCAACAAAACTGTGCCACAGCGTTCCTCATTGACTCCTTTAACGTTCCCAGGACAGCAAGGGCAATGTAGAGAATTCCTGGAGCTCCCTAAAGCAGGGGTCCAGCACAGGAACACACAGTCTGAGCTCATAATGGGGCAACAAAAGCTTTGAGCTAGTGCTGATATGGTGTTTCTTGGCAATGTAACCAGAAGCAAATTGGCAGGCTTTTCCTCAATGAGGCTTGGCCACAACCACAAGGAGTGTTGGTGGAAATCAAACGAAGGTCACTAGGTTAGCACACCACTCCATATTGACTGTATAAAGTAGCGATAACTATGACCTCGAGGAGACAGGTGGCTGAGCAGAAGATGATGCTGGAGAACTACAAGGGCGATCTGAACCGATGTGTGATGATATGCAAACACCTGCCTACAGTGGCGTAGCGTGAGTTGTCAGCACCCGGGGCAAGGCAAGTAATTTGCGCCCCCTAACCCGTGGATTTTAGCCGCCGGGGAGCTTCTTTGCACGGGGGAGCCAACCGTGATCCTACCCCGGGAGGGAGCGATCGTCAGCATTGACCTCGCTGAGCCAGAGTCCAGGGAAACGAACAGCACAGCAGCAAGAGCCCGACAAGCATGGTTAAACGCCCAACAGCAGGGAAGAGGAGGAGATCCGGAACCAGAAACTCGTGATGCCACCCTGCAGCTCCGCCTTCTCGAGCGCACAGGGCGATCCGACCCCAACCCCAGCTTTACATTGAGATCGAGGGGCGACGACGTGATAAACAGTCCCCCTCCCACCCCGCCCCGGCAGAATGTGGGAAAAAGCAACCAAGAGGGGGTCAAACGCATCGCCTGCGCATTGTTGCCGATTGGTTGCACAGAACAATGCGACACCCAGGACAGCTGGCTCGAGGGCTATAGCGCAAACCTCTTTGCAGTGCCACCACCAGATGGCGTACGCGCCAACATGTATCATAGGGACCTGCCTTTCCCCCTCATCGGCAACAGAGAGCTGCGAGTGCGAGCGCCCCCCCCCCCATTTTGCGCCCGGTGCGGCCGGCCCCCCCTGCACCCCCCACGCTACGCCTCTGCCTGCCTATAGCACAGACAAAGCAAGAAAAGATGACATGCAGTGACAAATGTATGCAGGGCCAGCTGAGGCGGAGTAACTGCACTAAGAGTCGCATAGGACCTATTTCACCAAACAGCAGACAAATGGCTACACCTCTGAGAACTGCATATGGAGGGGAGACATTCTCTGAGGAAACAGATGGAAGAGCCACAAAAGACATTGATGAAATGGGAACCTCCTACCATTGGGCATATGCCACCTGCCAATAATGAGCAGGAACCAAGCAAATGCAAGGCCACTGGCACAGAGGTTGAAACATTGACATTAGAGGGGTACCCTGGGCATGAAGACATCCTACAGGTTTGACTAGGTGGGTTTAATGCTGCCAGATATACACGGCGTATGACTGCCTTACCAAATATCAGCAAGGGACTGACTGTCAGTGATCATGAGGGAGCCACAGATGCCCGTTCCTGGAGCTGTACCTAGAACATAGTCTGGCAGAACATTTCACAAAACCCTAATCCATACTGAGACTAGCCTCCCTGCCCACAGTTTTACAACTTTGACTAGGTCATCTTAACATGGAGACAGTTCATGTTCTGCCATGGCTGCCCACATCTTGAGGAATATGGGTTCAAGAAAATGCACAACATATTGGCCCAGTGCATAGTCAACATACCCCCCCCCCCCCCACATAGACATACCATGGAAATTAATGAAAACGTTAAGAGGATTAACTACAGTTAAGGGGACTTCTCAGATAAGGAGGAGATAATGTACTGCTACTTTTATGCTACAAACCCTATCTTTAAATCAAGAGGGTATACAAGGAAAATCTGCCAAAAACTGGAAGAAAGAGGAAAATTGCTACAAGAAAAACTGCAAAAAGCAACAGATGCAAATTTAAGATCTCTAATTATGCAGATCAAAGCAAAGAAGTATGTGAATGATAACATCTTGAAGCAACTAAGGGCTTCCGTGGAAAAAGAAATACAGGGAGGAGGCAGCAACCTGGGTGAGAGTACCAGAAGAAAGGAATATGCAGAAACAGAAAGAGATGGAGCTTGGAGATCTGTAACTGCAGGAGAGTGAGGTAGCTACAGGACAGGTCAATCAATCAACTGAAGAGGGGGGAGAAAGGGAGGAGAGACCCAGAGGTGGAGGAAGTCAAGATCGAATTCCTAGTGCACATGGAAAGAGATGAATATGCTGGATTTCAGGCAAGAGAAAGATTACCCAAGTTAAATTTAACACCTAAGGTTAAAAATATTTATTTATTTATTTAACTGGTTTTATATACTGCCTTTCAAGGTGGTTTACATTGAACGGTAACTTAACATGGGATACATAGAACTTTAGTATGTATGATTGTAAAGATGAATAAGGCCATATCTAGTACAGATGATTTATTGACATCACTAAAATAAATCAAATACAGTATTTTGCAGCTTAAATTATTACTGCAAGAATAATACCAGCTAAAGCGCAGGGCCAGAAGAAAAAGAAAACAATAATAGTTCCTCCTTGGAAAAAGCATATTGAGGGAAAAATAAAGTCATTGCATATGGAGGTATTCCTGATAGATGGGTATCTAAAAGGATTAAGATCATCGAAAATATTAAGGAAGATCCAAAACATCAAGCTGAAGCATGCTGCATTAACAGAAGATGACCTGAAATGTATATGTTCGAACAATAAATTGAAAGTAGCAGCAGAAGTACAAAAACTGCGAAGATATGAAGAAAACCAAAAAGAAAGATATCAAAATAAGCTATTTAGAGAGAACCCAAAACAATTCTACTGGGAAATGGGAAAGAGCATTAAGATAATAAAAGCACCACCAACTAAAGCCGAAACAGAAAGTTTCTGGATAAAACTATAGAGGAACCTATAAAGCACAATCAAGAAGCCGAATGGTTACCCTGCATACAGGAGCATTTAGAAAAAGCAAACATCAAACCTATGGAATGTCCTGCAATAATAACAAATGAGCTGGAAAGCAGGTTAAAATAAGCCCCAAACTGGAAGAGCCCTAGCCCAGATGGAGTAACCAACCTTTGGCTCAAACAGTTATCACTCCACCCAGACCTGGTGAACTGCAAAAATCAATTGTTTAAGCAACCATTTTTAACACCACAATGGCTTACTAAAGGAAGAACATTTTTCCTTCCAAAAGGAGACCCAAGTATCACTACCAACAATTATAGACCAATAACTTGTCTACCTACAATCTATAAGGAGGGAGTAGCCTAGTGGTTGGGGCAAGGTACTTCATGCCGGAAGGTCGGGGGTTCAAATCCCACTAGAGGACAGCAACCTTGGGCCGGAAGGACTGGGGTTTCTAGTCCCACAGATGCTCCTTGTGGTCTTGGGCAAGCCACTTAACCCTCCATTGCCCATGTTCCCTGTAAGTATTAGTGTATGTGTCTCATATCCCAGTGTGTTAAATGTATCCCCCAATTGTGTTGTGACCGCTTTGATTGAAGGATAAGGCGGTATACAAAACTGTCTAAATAAATAAATAAATAAATAAGCTGTTCATTGCAATAGATGCAGAAAGAATATGTGATCATATTGAGTTCAATAATATCATGGCAATAGAGCAAAAGGGCAACAAGAGAGGGGCATAAGACACCAAAGACCAGTTAATGTTGAATAAGGCCATCATGGCTAGTGCTAAGAAAAACAGAAATCTCAGTACAGCATGGATTGATTAAAGAAAGCTTTTGACAGCATCCCACACTCTTTGATAATAAATTGCCTTGAAATGTATAAAATAAATCCTGGTTTGATAGGGTATATTAAGTTCACCATGACAATATGGCAAACCACACTCCTTTTGAAATATGAAGATGATCAGTATATCATTCGTAACATCAGGATTCAGGGATTCCCTGTCACCCCTTCTGTTTTGTGTGGCACTTAATCCAATGAGTACTCTCATCAACTCTTTTGGATATGGATTTAGTATGAATCCTAAAGAAGGTAACAACCCAGAAACAACATCTCATTTATTATTTGTAGAAGATCTGAAACTCTATAGTTCCAGTGACCAACAGAGCAACTCCTTGTGGTGAAGAGCTTTTCTGATGACATCAGTATGACCTTTGGCACCTTGACAAATGTGCTAAGGCAACTTTTTTTAGAGGAAAATTGAGCAAAACAGAAAACATCTCCCTGGCTGAAAGGCTGTGATATCAAGGATTTTGAACAGGAAGGCATATTTAAGTATCACGGAGTGGAGGAAGGAACGACACTCAAGCAGAAATTACTTAGAGAAAAGATTAGTAGAGAATACTACAGGAGACTAAAATCATTATGGAAAAGTGCTTTAACATCACAGAATAAAATACAAGCCATCAATCAGCTGGCATTTCCTGTACTTTCATACAGTTTTGGGGTTGTGGACTGGCCTCTTAAAGATTTTGAAAACTGGATATGTGAACATGAAAACTCCTCCATGCCCATGAAGTGATTTACAAGACTGTACATCCATAGAGCTGAAGAAGGGCTAGGACTCATAGAGATTGATTACATATACAGAGCTACTATCATAGGCCTTCATGCCTACTTAACTACATCCTCAGATCCAAATGCACAAAAAGTGTTGAAATATGAGAGTAAACGCCCAGAATCTATCTCCATCATCAAACTTGGACAAACATTACGATGACTAGAATGAATGAATGAAAATACACAAGCATGCACAAGGAAGGCAGTAACAGAATTTGCAAAACAAGAGAAAAAAACTCTTCAAGGAATTAGATCAACAAACAAGGAAAAACAAGTAGAAGATGCACAAATGCAGTGACAAATACAGAGTATTACTCCAGGAACTCTTTGTCAATCAAGGAAGGACACATGAATGGTTAAGGAGGGGTGAACTGAAACCGAAGGATGAGAGGTTGATAGTTGCAGCCCAGGACAGCGGCTTACGGACGAGATGGTTTACAGCGAGCATTGAGGAAACTGGCAACACAGACATATGTCCATTTTGTAAGAAAGACCTGTAAACAGTGACTCGCCTCATAGCTGGCTGTGAAGTTCTGATGGCAGAAAATTTCTATACAGAAAGACATAATAAAGTAGCGTTCCTCATCCATTGGAAACTCTAAAAGCACTAGAACATCACTGTGCCCGAAAAGCACTGGGATCATAACCCTAAGAGAATTACAGAGAATGAGGAGGTTATGATCAACTGGGATACTCCCTTTCTGACTGGTAAAAAGCTGGATGCAAGGAAGTCGGATATAGTGGTTAAGGGGAAATACACCAGAATGGCATTGATAATAGAGGCTTTCAGCATTTTTCCCTGCAGATTCCTGGAGATAAATAAAGTTCTAACTCTGTAGACCAGGGGTCTCAAACTCCAGTCCTGGAGGGCCGCAAACCAGTCAGGTTTTCAGGGTATCCCTAATGAATATTCATGAGATATATTTGCATACAATGGGGCAATGCATGCAAATATATTCATGCATATTCATTAGGGATACCCTGAAAACTTGACTGGTTTGCGGCCCTCCAGAACTGGAGTTTGAGACCCCTGGTGTAGATTGAGAGAACTGCAGCCATCTGTCTTCTACAGTATTTAAAAACTACCCCCGCAAATAATACTACTTTACTATATAAGGTGATGACATCGTGAGAGTTGTAGTGAAAATTGCATACTGCCAACTTTGCTTTCACAATTGGCTCTCTCCAAGCAGCATGAGCCTTGTGGTGAAGAAAGTTCAGGTAGATCTTGGAGACTTGAAACCACAAGATTACCCTGACCTTCCTGCACTGCGTGGCTTGGAGAGAACCTTTCCTGGAAATAAAATTAGCAGCGTGCCATTTTTGTTACAGCACTGACAGATACAAGCCTTCAGAGAAATGAAATCCCAGGCATCAGGGTGCAATGTCTAGGTGCCATGTTGAGTCCTGCTATGGGGTATGTTTACTAAAGGTGGGGAGGCCCATGCTAACTTTTGGCAGTATATGCATCCGTCACCCTGCCGGTAGCACATTTGTGGTGGTAAGTGCACCCAGCTAACAGCAACATTCGCAATTAGCATGTGCACATAACACTCATTCTAACTGCGATGTGCTGTCAATGCCCACATTATTCCACTAATCCTCCTGGTCTGTGAGGTCCTGCACTAACATTTAGCAGGGTGTGCTTAGCATGCGGCAAATCCAGCACTGTTAGCACAGTTCAGTAAATATGCCCCTATAACATATGTGCTTTCGGCACAGATATCACATGACTTGCACTTCACCCACTTTGTTTTATAAAATAGGGTGATTTGTGCTTTCCTTGGTAAGCTTTATAAAATTACCTCCTAAATGAACAAAGAGAGTTTCATAATTAGAGATTCTAAAGGGATATGTTCTGCTTGTGATTCAAGAAACCTCCCCACTAGCATTTATATGAAGCACACAAAGTCAGCTAGCTGCTCATTTGGTCCTGGGATTTGGAGGGAGGAATTGTTTTTAATCCTCTAATGTTCAAAACTACTTCAGTTTTGGAATTGGTTCTTTCTGGAGGTACAATTTTGCATTTTCCATTAGCTCTAGCAAGTATGAGATCTCCCACTCACATGTATGATGTTGAGACTTACATGCAGAAAGCCTTACATGATAACTCAGTTTCTGAAGATCTTCTTTCTGTGTAAAACGACAGCTCCTTAGTGCATGCATTTTATATGTGGCCCTACTCATAGTTCAGCCATCCATTTGAAAATATGCTAAAAATTGTGACAGTTCCAACTCAAACATTCCTTTAGCAACCTAGATTCGCTGTACAAAGCCGAGCTTGTAAGACATTTCTGAGACTCTGGTCCACTTTCTCTTCCTGATCTTGCCGTGAGGGATTTCTCTTCCTTGAGTTATTACAGCTGAATTGTTATTGCTTTGGGGCTGGAGGGAGTCTTTGGTACATTTTCACTGCTCAGGCTATAATACACTGAGGTAATTTCTTTCAAATGATTTTTGCTTGAAATGTTTTTCAATGAATTGCGAAGGGGAAGAGCGTGAATGAATGGTAAGCTTTTATCACTGAATTCAGGGAAGAGAATAGACTGTGAAACACTGCTGAGCTGATAGGATAAGTTCACTGGTGGGATAGAAAGAAGCAGTACATTGTATTCCATTTTATTAGAATAGACATTGGGGTAAGTTCCTTCTCGATCACTTTTAAAACTATAGTTATTGAGTATTATAACACATAGCGCTTCCTTAACATATTTGTCCCACTGGGGACAGAACAGCAAGATGATATTGATTTTAAACTATATTAATAGGTGATAAATTGGGTGGAGGATTATTCCATTTCTGCTCTGCGCACCAGTTGCATGCTGATCACTAAAATTCCTTTATGACTTTATTACCTCAATCCACTTCTCCCTCTCCTCCTAATTACAACTAAGTTACAATGTTGAACGCTCAATGTTTATTCTAAATGTTAAGTTGATAAATATCTCTGTTAATACGTTCCCTGTAATGTCATGTTATGTTTTATGTAAACACCTTGATCATTGGAGATGTGGTATATAAGTCTTTCACATAAATAAATCAGTAAATAAATTCCATTTCCTAATATTTGTACCGGGACCCGAGGGGCTGATTTTCAAATGCCACAGTGGTGACATATCGGCAGTAGTCAGATTGAACAGTGCTAACCTTTATTTAGTTCAGATCTTTCCAGTAGCAGTTCAAGGTGAATTATGTTCAGGTACAGTGAATTTCCCTATCCCTGGAGGGCTTACACTCTAAGTTTGTACTTCCTTGGCTTCAGGCATAGGACAGATTTTCAAGTGATATAATTTGGCCAGATAGGTGGCGACTGAAGATCCTGCTTACTGGATAAAATCGCCATTTATCCAGTTAGCGCTGACACTGCCCTCATCCTGCCCATGGTCCACTTGTGCAATAACTGGATAGGTCCGGGGTGGTCTCTAGAGAGATATATAGTGATGAGTACCCTTAGCTGTCCAGCCTCCTATTGGCTGGCTACTAAGAGCTTTGAATATCAGCCCCATGTATTTGTATATAGATGTGTGTAGCTGTATTAGTGAGGACCTATTACATAGGGTGAAAGAATATATGTATATAGTTAACCAGCCATACTCGTTTCTCTCTATGTGAATAGTTCAGAGATGGGTTTTTTCTATTTTCTTATTGTTATATGTAACTGCTATACACGCAGAACTTAAATGTTTAAATGTAAACCACTGCTGATCACTGGAAGGAGCGGTATAAAAATAAGTGCAAATAAATAAATAAAGAAAGAACAGCCTAATATACACAGGGAGTTATGTATTTCTAAGTATTTGCTCTACCACCATTCAAAATGTCAATCAACATCATGAAGGTTTAGAATATGAGAGATAAAAGCCATCATAAACATAATACAATCAAGAACCCAACTCAGTAACATGAAACACACAAGAAGGGCACAACATACTGGCATACAAAAGGGAAAATGAAAAATCAACAGATTTCAAAATTTCGAACCTGTAAATAAAATCAAAATTAAATTACTCAATATTGTAAGATTAGAGTTAATTGGATCTTAATTGGAGATTCAAAGGATGGATATGAGCTGAGCATTTCTCCTGGTTGCATAGGAGCAAATGATTTTTCAAATAACCAGGTCTTTTTTTAAGACTAAGCTTATTTATTATCTTTCTGCAATACAACATAAACCTAGAACATAAGAACAAAAGATATGCCATACTGGGTCAGACCAAGGTCCATCAAGCCCAGTATCCTGTTTCCAACAGTGGCCAATCTAGGTTGCAAGTACGTGGCAGTTTCCCCAAAAGACACAGGTTCCACAATGCTTTTATTGGGTCAAGCATTGATATCCTGGGTCCCTTTTTTAATAATGGTTGAGGGACCTTTCCACCAGGAACTTGTCCAAATCTTTTTTAAACCCAGCTACACTCACAGCCTTTACTACATCCTCCGGTAACAAATTCCAGAGTTAGATTACACGTTGAGTGAAAAATATTTTCTCTTATTAATCTTAAATAGTTTACCCTGTAGCTTCATTGCATGTCCCCTAGTTTTTCTATATTCTGATAACGTAAACAATCGATCTATGTTTACCCATTCCACTCCGTTCATTAATTTAATTTATAGACTTCTATCATATCTCCCCCCAGCCGTCTCTTTTCCAGGTTAAAGAGCCCTAACCTTTTTAGCCTTTCTTCATAGGGGTATCCTTCCATCCCCTTTACCAATTTTGTGGCTCTTCTCTGAACCTTTTCTAATAACGTTATATCCTTTTTAAGATACGGCGACCAGAATTGCACACAATATTCAAGGTGTGGTCTCACCATGGAACGATATAGAGGCATTATAATATCATTTGTTTAATTTTTCATTCCTTTCCTTATGATACCTAGCATTCTATTTGCTCTCTTAGCTGCTGCTGCACACTGGGTGGAGGATTTTAACGTTATCCACAAAGACGCCTAAACCTTTTTCCTGGGCTGTGGTTCCTAATGTGGTTCCTAATTGCATCATGTAACCATAGTATGGGTTGTTCTTCCCTAGGTGCATAACTTTACACTTGTTCACATTAAATTTCATCTGCCATTTTGATGCCCAGTCTTCCAATTTATCAAGATCCTCTTGCAATTTTCCACAATCCTCATAGGTTTTAACAACTTTAGACAGTTTTGTGTCATCTGCAAATTTGATAACCTCACTCGTTATTCCCTTTTCTAGGTTATTTATGAATATATCAAAAAGCAGCGGACCCAGCACAGATCCCTGGGGTACATCACTATTCACCTTTCTCCATTGGAAAAATTGGCCATTTAGCCCTACCCTCTGCTTTCTATTTTTTAACCAGTTCCTGATCCACAATAGTACACTGCTTCCTATACCATGACTCTTTAGTTTTGCCAAAAGTCTCTGATGAGGGACCTTGTCAAAGGCTTTCTGAAAGTCCAGATACACTATATCAACCGACTCACCTTTGTCTACCTGTTTATTCACACCTTCAAAAAAACATAACAGATTAGTAAGACAAGATCTTCCTTGTCTAAAGCCATGTTGGCTATCTCCCATTAAGCCATAACTATCTTTTTCTTTATGATGGTTTCTACCATTTTTCCTGGTACTGACATCAGGCTCACCGGTCTGTAGTTTCCTGGATCACCCCTGGAACATTCGCCATCCTCCAATCTTCAGGTATTACAGATGATTTTAATTATAGTTCACAGATTACTAATAGCAGGTCTGCAATCTCATATTTCAGTTCTTTCAACACCCTTGGATGTATATCATCTGGTCCAGGTGATTTGCTACTCTTAGTTTATCAAATAGTTGTAATACATCTTCCCGATATGTATCGATATTTCCTTCAATTCTTCCGCACCTTTAAATACCACTTCAGTCATGGGTAACATCCCTACATCTTCCTCAGTAAAGGCCGAAGCAAAGAATTCATTCAGTCTCTCCGCTATCGCCTTGTCGTCTCTTAGTGCCCCTTTAGGCCCTCTATCATCTAATGGACCAACTGACTCTCTCACAGGTTTTTTGCTATGAATGTACTTGAAAAAGTCTTTATTATGCGTTTTTGCTTCCGCAGCAAGCTTCTTCTCAAATTCTCCCTTTGCCTGCCTTATCAATGTCTTGCATTTAACTTGCCAGTGCTTGTGCTGTTTCCAGTTTTTGTCATTTGGCTCTTTTTTTCCATTTCGTGAAAGTTTTTTTTGGCAACAACAGCCTCTCTGACCTCACCTTTAAACCATGCTGGCAGTTTTTTGGACTTCCTTCCACTTCTCTTAAAGCGTGGAATACAGCTGGTCTGGGCTTCCAAGATAGTATTTTTCAACAACACCCAAGCTCAATGTAAGTCTTTAACCTTTGCAACTGCTCCTTTTAGTTTTTTCTTAACTATTTTCCTCATTTTATCAGTCTCCTTTTCGAAAGTTAAAAGGTAGTACTGTGGGAGGCAGAGCCCCCGTGGACTAAGATGGCCACTTAATCGTCGCCCTCTGCTGAATCCTGCCTAACTTCGATTCCCTGAAGTGTAATCATATTCTTCTTCTTCTTCCCTTTGCTACCAAGTGAAGTGCAAGATGGCAGCCAGCAAACCCACCAGGCTGGAAGATGGTGTGGTGGCAAATTCGGGAGTTAAGAGACCGAAACCCGATCCGCCCTCTCTGCAGAAGCCAACGTACCCCCGGGAACACGCCGAAGGATTGCAAGAAATCTTGGCTGAGAAGAAATCCTTGAGAGAAATGGTGGCTGCAAATGGGGCAATGTTAGCAGGGGTCAAAACTGACATCCTGGAGCTGAAACAGCTGAAAGAACAACTAACTTCCCTCACTGAGAAAATGGTGGAGGTCGAAGTCGAAATGGCTGCCCATGACGATCGCTTGCAACAAGTCGCAAAAAATAGTAAGTGGATTGAATTGCTAGAGAGAAGTTTGGAGGACCAAAACAATAGAGCTCGCAGAAATAATGTATGACTTGTGGGGCTCCCAGAGGGTGCAGAAGGTGCTAATGCAGTTGAATTCTTGGACAGAATCATCCCAAAGATCCTCCAGTTACAATTTGCCCAGCCTTTCGAAATAGACAGGGCACACCGGGTCCCCACGCAGACCGGCCCACACACTCAGCAACCGCGCCTGGTGATTATGCGGGTGTTGCGCTACTCCCAGGTTGCGCAGATAATGGCGACGGCCAAGTCTAGATCCCCTATTAAATTCGAGGAGCACAATGTGTCTTTCTCTCTGGATTTCAACAAAGCAACTGTCGAGAAGCGCAAGCAACTTTTGGCATGTCGACCCAGGCTACAACGTCTACAGGCCAGATACGGTATGTTTTTTCCTGCGAGGGTGAGGATAACTCTGCACAATCAAACTCGCACCTTTGAGGACCCAATGGCTCTTCAATCCTTTTTGGAGGAGAAAGAAGAGGCTTTAATGCAGTGAGCCCTCCTCCCCATTTGGTTTAACCCTAAATTCAAGATAGGACGTAAGACCTTTGCTTGGAAGACATGGCAAAATTCCGGTACATGGACTATAGGTCAATTTGTAAAGGAGAAAAAATGGAAAACATTTGAAGACCTTCAGAAGGAGTTTGGCATTCCAAGATCATGCTCCTTTCAATGGGTGCAATTAATCCACTGCCTTAATGGCAGTATTGGGGATCTTAAAAAGATAGGGGAGCAGTGGGAACTACTGAAGATGGTTGATACGTGTACCAGTACAAAAGCTAGCATGTCTAGATTTTACGCCATCATAAGAGATAGTATGTGGCTATCCTCATATGGCCCTGGGCAGAGTTGGGAGTTAGATTTGGGGTATTCCATACCGACGTGGGTTGTGGAATTTAGTATGGGGCCGAGTAAACAGAGTCTCCAGGGTGGCTGCCCTCACACAATCCCTATATTTTCTAGCACAAAGGGCGTATTTAACCCCAGTTAGGGTAGCGAAGTGGGCTGCCCAAGCCCAAAATAAATGTCGGTCCTGTTTGGAAGCCCCAGGTACCTTTAGACATGTTTTTTGACTGCCTTTACGTTCAGAGATTCTGGCAAACTGTATGGAGAAAGTTTGAAATAGTGTTAAAATTTCAGTCCCCGTTGAGGTGGGAAATTATTTTTCTCCGCTCCTGCGCGAGTGGCCTCCACTAACTAAAGATACATTTTTTTCTATTCAACTTTATGATGGCCACAGCATTAAAGCTTATAGTATCTAATTGGAAGGATTCTGCCAAGCTAGATGGTCACCAGTGATGGAGTCTTCTGTGCATGTACTCCAAATTTGAAAAAGCACAAGACATTAGTGTTGCCCAATGGGGACTGAGGAACAAGTTAAGGCAGATGCAGAAAATTAATGATGAGGAGAGTCAGGATAAAAACAAGTGGCAACTCCTAGACGAGTACATGGTACAGGCTAAATGTAGCCATACAGCGCGTAACAGTAACTTGTAGGCTAAAGTCACGTAAATACGGTTAATCTCACGTATGGATGGATCTTCCAGGAAGGCGGGGAGAGATGGGGAAAGAAGGAGAGGAGGAGGGAGGGTGGGGTTATTGTGATGAAGGTTGTTATAAACTATAAGTGTAGTTGGATGTTGTGTGTTGTAGTGAGTAGAAGTGTAATTGTTGTATTGTAGCATTGCATTGTAAAGCAATAAATAAAAATTAAAAAAGCAAAACAACAACAAAAAAAAAAACACTGGCCCGCGCTATCTACCTAAGAAGATGGTTTCTTTTGTATGGGCGGGGTGTATGGCAGCCAGACTAGTTGTGGCTCGAAGTTGGAAGCAATTGGAGCCCCCAGGGATGTGAGAAGTGGAACAAAGGGTGCATCAATTGTATCTTATGTATAAATTAACAATGATGGGGAAAACATGGGGAAAGTATTAAAGTATGGGGAAAGTATCTGGAATAGAGTGAGCCGAAAGGAGAAATAATTAAGGTGTAATTAATAATCCATAGATCTATCTGTTCAAGTTGTGCTTTTGGTTGCTAGTCTAGAGAGCAGGGGTTGGGGATTGGTTGTCGGGGGTGTTTATATGCCTGTGTCATGGGTATGGTGAAGATGTTTTGGTTTTGGTATGTGTTGCATTTCTTAATAAAAAATAAATGGAAAAAAAATAAAAGGTAGTACTGTGGATTTCCTTACCATCCCTCCTCCACTAACTAAATCAAACATGATCATGCTATGATCACTATTGCCAAGTGGCCCCAACACCCTTATCTCTTGCACCAGACTAGGTCCAATATGGCTTCCCCTCTGGTCGGTTCATGAACCAGCTGCACCAAGAAGCAGTCATTTATTTCATCTAAGAACTTTATCTCCCTAGCATGTCCTGCCGTGACACTGACCCAGTCGATACCGGGATAATTGAAATCATCCATTATTATTACTGTGCTATAACGTTTGTTAGCTTCCTTGATTTCTTTGAGCATTTCATCATCCATTTGTTCATTCTGGTCAGGCGGTCGATAGTACACCCCCACTGCCATCGCCTTCCCCTTTTTACATGGAATTTCAATCCATAGAGATTCTACAGCAAATTTTGTTTCCTGCAAAACTTTAATCCTTTCTGAATCAATGCCCTCTCTAACATAGAGCGTAACCCCTCCACCAATTTGATCAGCTCTATCATTACGATATAGTTTGGACCCAGGTATCACAGTGTCCCACTGGTTGTCTTCCATCCACCATGTTGCTGAGATTCCAATCATATCTAACCTCTCATTTAGTGCTATATATTCTAACTCTCCCATCTTATTTTTTAGTCTTCTAGCATTTGAATACAAGCATTTTAGAGACTGTATTTTATTCATATTAATTAGGCTATTCATAGGCATGGGTAATTTGGAATCTTTAAGCTTTGTCTGCTCCATACTCAAGGGCATTTGGGCTACTTTACTCTCTGCTTTTGGTAGTATTCTTCAAGGATACATTCTTCCGAAACATGCACTCTTGTGCGACTGTCGGCTTTAATCTAGTTTAAAAAGCTGCTCTATCTGCTCTATCTCCTTTTTAAAGGTTAATGCCAGCAGCCTGGTTCCATCCCGGTTAAGGTGAAACCCATCCCTCCGGAAGAGCCCCTCCTTTCCCCAGAATGTTCTCCAGTTCCTAACAAATCCAAAACCCTAATCTTTGCACCATCATCTCATCCACGCATTGAGACTCCGTAGCTCTGCCTGCCTTTTGGGTTCTGCGCGTGGAACGGGAAGCATTTCGGAGAACGCTACCCTGGAAGTTCTGGATTTCATCTTCCTTCTTAAAAGCCTAAATTTAGCCTCCAGAACTTCCCTACCACATTTTCCTATGTCATTGGTACCGACATGTACCAAGACAGCAGATTCCTCCCCAGCACTATCTAAGACCTTGTCTAGGTGGCACATGAGGTCCGCTACCTTCGCACCAGGCGATCCTCAAGTCCACCAGCCACCCAGCTATCTACATGCCTAATGATCGAATCTCCAACTATAACAGCTGTCCTAACCTTCCCTAATGGGCAAATGGCCCTAGAGAAACTTCCTCAATATCACAAACACATATGTTAAAAAGACTTATTAAAAGAGGACTGCTACGCAGTACCCTGTCCTGTGCTCCTGAGGTAAGCTGTGACCAACTTCCTGGGTGATTAACAGTCCTTGCTTGGATAGAATGAGTCTTTCAAAATGGCCTTTTGACCTGCCACCTGGCTTTAACACCTATTGAAAATGTTTCACAGGTCTCTTGCCCCCTAGGTAGAAGGCCTCTATGTAAAGGTCTCTAGAAGACTTTATTTGTTGCTCAAAGAATACTGACCCTGTTTTGACTTTTATGCTAAGTTATATTCTGAATTGATTTAAATTAAAGCTCTTTGCTGCTGCTAGGCTCTGAGGAACACAGAGCACTGTGTGGGGAAGAGTGAAAATAACCAGACAAAGGGAAGAATGAGGCATAAAAGGAGGGAATCTCATGAGCATTGTGATGTCATTAGAGGTATCTTTGGTACCCAAAGTTTTATGAAATGGCCTACCTTATGCTGCTTACTTGCAGACATACATTAAACAAAGTGAGTTCCATCGAAAATGTACATTAGCCAAAGGCAAAACTTTTCAGTTGTCTGTTACAGTATGTAGCGCATCCCCCAACATAAGATCCAAAAGGCCAACTTGTTGAGGAGCATTTAAGTCATCTAGTGCTGCAGATTTCAATATTAACAATCTGAAAAGACAGGGAGGACAGCATAAGAAGAAGGGGAGGAGGAGTAGCACTATATGTGAAAAATAATATTAAAGCTACAGAATTACAGGGTTTACGAGGGAAGGAGGAGACACTGTAGGTTAAACTGCAAAGAGGTAATGGAGCACCCATTTGCACTGTGATAATTTAAAGATCTCCTTCACAGGCAAAAGAAGTGGACAGAGATTTAATAGAAGGCATACACAGCATTACCATGAAAGGGCAAGTGCTACTGATGGGTGATTTCAATATGCCGGATGTTGATTGGCACATCCCTGCTGTTGTGTCATATAGAAGTCAGGAGATCCTGGATTCTCTACAGGGACAACTACTCCAGCAATTGCTAACAGACCCACATGTGAGGTAGCTATTCTGGACCTGGTGCTAACGAATGGGGAGAGTGTTTCTGATGTTACAGTGGGTGATCATCTCGCATCCAGTGATTATATTTATTGGATGGTGTGGTTCAGTATTAGCGCTAGGGCTGATAAAGTCCAGTCCAAAGGGTCCTAGACTTTAGGAAAGTTAACTTTGCCAAGATGTGACAATACTTCAAAGAGTCATTAGCAGTATGGGAACAGTTGGGGAATGTAGAAAAGCAGTGAGTGAAACTGAAAGGGGATATTTTAAGGGCAACAAACCTTTTTGATAAAAAAGTAAATAAATATAAAAGGACATAAGAACATAAGATATGCCATATAGAGTCAGACCAAAGGTCCATCGAGCCCAGTATCCTCTTTCCAACAGTGGCCAATCCAGGTAACAAGTACCTGTCAAGTTCCCAAAAGTTATCCAGATTCCATGTTGCTTGTCCAAAGGGTAAGCAGCGGATTTCTCCAGTTCTATTTAATAGAGGTTTATGAACCTTTCCTCCAGGAACTTGTCCAAACCTCTTTTAAATCCAGCTACACTAACAGAGTTTACGACATCCTCTGTAGCTTCATTGTGTGTCCCCTAGTGTTACTGCTTTTTTTTAGGTGATCTTTATTAAACTCTTGAAGGAGTAAACAACCAATCTACATTTATCCGTTCTACACCATTCTTTATTTTATATAGCTCTATCATATAGAAACATAGAAACATGATGACATAAAAAGACCACATGGCCTATCTAGTCTGTCCTTCCATATGAACCACTACAACAGTCCCCTTTTTTCCTTTAGAGATCCTCTGTGTTTGTCCGATGCTTTTTTGAATTCAGTTACTGTCCTCATCTCTACCACCTCCACTGGGAGACTATTCCATGGATCCACCACTCTTTCCATAAAGAAATATTTCCGCATATCACTCCTGAATCTATCTCCCTTTCACCCTCATCCCATGTCCCCTCGTAGCAGAACTTGCTTTCAACCGAAAAAGGCTCTCCCCCTGTGCATTTATGCCACGGAGGTATTTAAACATCTCATCATATCACCTCTATCCTGCCTTTCCTCTAAGGTGTACATATTAAGATCCTTAAGTCTGTCCTCACATACTTTATAATGAAGACCACTAACCATTTTAGTAGCCACCCTCTGTATGGACTCCAGCCTGTTTATATCCTTTTGAAGGTGCGGTCTCCAGAATTGCACACAATACTCCAAATGAGGTTGCACCAAAGACTTATACAGAGGCATTATCACCTCCTTTCTTTTGCTGGCCATTCCTCTCCCTATGCACCCAGGCATCCTTCTAGCTTTTGCTGTTGCCTTTTCTATCTGTTTAACTACTTTAAGATCATCAGACACGATCATGCCTAGGTCCTGCTCTTCTTTAGTGGACAAAAGTACTTCACCCCCTATACATTTCATGAACAGATAAAAAGAACAACCAATTCCATTTACTTCAAGATACGAATGCTAAGGAACCTCCATCCATTACTAAACCCAGATTTCTTTCGAACCGTCTTCCAGGCTCTAACAACCTCGACCCTTCACTACTGTAACCTTATATACCATGGTCTCCCAAAACACACCCTCCACCCCCTCCAGATGACGCAAAATACTCTTGCGCTTCTAATAACAAGCTCACCACAACAAGCACACATCACCCCCATTCTAAAGGACCTTCACTGGCTCCCCATACAAGCTAGGATAAAATTCAAAATCATTACCTTAATTCACAAAGTTCTACACAATGAATCTGCTTCATGCTTACTCTCGCTCCTTTCAAAAATAAACTCGGGAGGAGTGGCCTAGTGGAGGGAGGAGTGGAGGGAGGAGTGGAGTGGAGGAGTGGCCTAGTGGTTGGGGCAAGGTACTGCGGCGCTCCTGC
Source organism: Ichthyophis bannanicus (assembly GCA_033557465.1). Classification (NCBI taxonomy): domain Eukaryota; kingdom Metazoa; phylum Chordata; class Amphibia; order Gymnophiona; family Ichthyophiidae; genus Ichthyophis; species Ichthyophis bannanicus. The sequence continues at coordinate 107,623,259 of CM066044.1, forward strand.
CCGGCCTTGGGGCTAAAGACAGGAGCGGCGGTCTGATGCTTCGTGAGGAAGGAGAGTAACCTGTATCCAGGGAATGCTGGGTATTGTAGTTCCTGCTCCTCTCGCTCCGAAATAAAGAGTTGTAGTTATGGGGTTTCCAGTATTTTATTATAGTAAAGGATATTGTTCCATCACATGGCAAATAAATGCAAACAAAATAGGTGCTTCAAATGCTAACAGGAAAACTTAGGATAAAGGCAACTTAAAGTATAACTGCTTCTTTTCACTTCCAAGCAAATTACACTCACATACGGTAAAAAGCAGTTTCCTTCAGCTTGGCATCTCTATACAGCAGACCGTGCAATCCATGCTCTCACAATCTGGTAAGTCTGTATTATCTTGTGTTAACTCTTCAAGCTGTATGGAATTACTGGCTTCTGGTAACACTGGCTGTCTTCTAGCTTGCAACTCTAAAAACTGCTTAAAACTCTGTAGGAGCAATTCAGCCTGCTGTTTGGGAGGTAGGGAATTGCTATCAGCTATACAACTTCCCTCTGGCTTAAGGCTGTTTATTTCTCCTCTCTTAGATTAATTGTATCAGAGTAACTGCTAGTCTCTTTTGCTAATGTTTCACACACAGGAGAGTTAGCTTTTACGTTCAGCCTGGAAACTTTGTGGCCATTCACTTACTTGTTGCCATGCCGTTCTGACTTCAGATGGCTCCAACGTTCTCCAGCTGTTAGAATGTTTGTTGCTCTCTGGCTCAAACGGTACTTCACAGAATGATTGTTTTCTTTCTTGTGCCTGCCTTGAAGGCTTCCTTTCCCAGGGCTGTGCCTTCCAAGGGTTATCTAATTCAGGGCTAGGTCCTCTCTCCTTGGGACTTCTACTCACTGCCTCTGAATAGAACTTTGCAGGTTTCTTTCCAATGCCAGGTTCCCAAGTATCAGCATACTGTCTTCTGGACTTCCAATCATTCTCCTGCTTCTTCTTTATCCGTCTCTCCTTCTTCTCCTCAATCTTAATCCCATTCTCCTTCTGACTAGCAAAGCCATGCTCTGGTTTAAAACCACGTTCTCTCCTGGACACGCCCCTTCCCAGGACAGGGTGTGCCCAATCAGGACTGCAGGACTCCTCCCCTGGGCTTCCATGCTCAGCTCTGTGGAATAGAGTCTCTCTTTCTTCCTTGGTTTCTCAAATAGGCATAAATCCTGCTGAACCTCAGGATTTTCATCCGTTTCCATAGGCTCAGGAGGGCGCTGTTCACCACAGTACTTCAGGCTGGAAGGTCAGGGGTTCAAATCCCACTAGAGGACAGCAACCTTGGGCCAGAAGGACTGGGGTTTCTAGTCCCACAGATGCTTCTTGTGGTCTTGGGCAAGCCACTTAACCCTCCATTGCCCATGTTCCCTGTAAAATAGTTATCTCCAAGTTATAATGCCCTGTTCAATGTAATTTCAGTTTGTTCAATGTAAACCACTTTGATATAATGAAAGGCAGTATATAAGAAATGTTAAATAAAATAAACTCCACTAGACCACGTAGATCCAACACAGTAAATATCCTAAGCATTCCAGCACAAAAGAAAAAATGCACTCAATCCACATTCAATCATGCCTTCTCCTTCTATGCTCCCTCTATATGAAATGCCCTCCCCCTCCCTCCTCTCCACCCCCACCCCCAGCCCAAGAGGCTGCAATGACCATTCAGAATTCCGTGAAATGCTAAAAACCTTCCTTTTTTCTGAATACTACTCACTGCCCCTTAAACCCCAGAACCCCTTCTTACTCCTAATTAATTCTCATTAAACTAGCAAAATCCCCCCTACTCCCCCATCCCCCCATTTACATACCCCTATCCTAACCCCCCCCCCCCCCCCAAATTAATGTAAATAATTCTGTTTAAATGTTCAACCATTGTTCAAATTGTTTTTGTTCCATGTAAAACAGCAATAAACACACTGTTACTTTTGTTCATTGTAAACCGTTTTGAATTGCAGAAAAATGGTATATAAAAAAATGTTAAATAAATAAAATACTATATTGCTCCCTTGGATTGCTGCAGCCCAAATGCATGACCTTGTGTTTATTAGCATTAAATCTCAGCTGGCAAATTCTAGACCATTCTTCAAGCTTAGCTACATTCCTCCTCATGTTATCTACATCTTCCTGGGTGTCTACCTATTGTAGATTTTGGTATCATCCACAAAGAGACAAATTTTACCTGACAGCCCTTCCGTAATATCACTGACAAAGATATTAAAAAGAATAGGACTAAAGACAGATCCCTGGGGCACACGACTGATAACCTCCTTCTCCTCAGAGTGAGCTCCATTTACCTGCACCCATTGTCGCCTCCCACTCAACCAATTTCAAACCCAGGCAGTAACTTTAGGGTTCATCCCTAGAGTGCTTAGTTTGTTTATAAGGTGCCTGTGCGGAATAGTGTCAAGACTTTACTGAAATCTAAATACACCACATCTAGGGCTTTCCCTTGGTTCAACTCCCTGGTCATCCGTTAAAAAAAATCAATCAGATTTCTCTGACAAGACCTGCCTCTGGTGAATCCATGCTGCTTCTGATCCTATAATCTGTTGGACTCCAGAAACCTCACTATTTTCTCTTTCATCTACGCTTCCAATAATTTACTCAACACCGAAGTTAAACTAACCGGCCTGTAGTTTTCAACCACATCCTTACTTCCGCTTTTGTGTAAAGGCACCACATGAGCCTCTCTCCAGTCCTTTGGCACCACTCCCGACTCCAACGAGGCATTGAATAGGTCAGTCAGTTTGCTGCTAGAATGTCCCCAAGTTCCCTCAGTATTCTAGGGTGTATCCCATCCGGTCCCATCGCTTTGTCTACTTTAAGTTGAGCTAGTTGCTCACAAACACAGTCTTCTGAAAATTGTTCAAGATGCCCCTCACTTCTGTTCCTGTTTGCAGGTGTTTTCTGAGGTCCTGCTCCTGGTTCTTCATCTGTGAACACAGAACAGAAATATTTGTTAAGCAATTCCACTTTATCCTCATCAGCTTCTACATATTCCTCCCCTTCACCCTTGAGTCTGACAATACCACTTTTGCCCTTCCTCTTCTCATTAACATATCTGAAAAATGTCTTATCCCCCCATTTTATTGCATTGGCTATTTCCTCCTCCTTTTGAATCTTTGCTTTCCTGACTGCTAGCTTCTTTAAGCTTTTCCAAATATAGATGCCTGTCTTCCTCTCTCTGTTATCTCTTGTATTTCATGAAGGCCTCTCTTTTTCTTCACCTTTTCAGCTACTTCTTTCAAAAGCCATAGCGGTCTCCTTTTCCTTTTACATTTACCATTTTAACAAAAAGGTTGGTTGTCCTTAAAATATCCCCTTTCAGTTTTGCCCACTGTTTTTCTACATCCCCCAGCTGTTTCCATCCCGCTAACGACTCCCTGAGGTCTTGGCCGACTTCCCAGCTGTCCTTTCAGAGAAAAAGCAATTAACCTCTTTTAAGTGTGTTCTAAATGTGCAATTCCAAGTCCCTGTGTGCAGCTAATTGGGGAGGTGCCCTATAAAGCCAGATGTCTCACATGGGGTGGGTGGGAGTTGGGGGTAGGGAGGGAACTAACACCTGATGAGGTGCCCATAGCTTCAAAGAGCTGAGAAAGATATTAGAGTTTTAAACCTACACCACTAAAGATAATATTTCCTCTTTTGAACTAACGCACCAAAAAGAATATAAAACTTTGTTTTAAAAATGTACCAAAAACCCTTTTAAGAGCTCTCAGGCAGAGAACTAGTAATTAAAAATCATATACCCTTACCTTTGCTTGAAATGCAGAGCCTCTGTTAGGAATTCCTCAACATGCAAGGCTCTAAAGGCTTTTATGCAGCCCTCATTTCTTTCACAGGCTTATCAGGCCCACTAACTCCCGATGAGGTGTCAGTAGCTTCAAGGAGCTGAGAAAGATACTAAAATCAGAATTTTAAACCTACATCACTAAATAAAATATTTCCTCTTTTGAACTAAAGCACCAAAAAGAATGCGATTTTTTTTTTAAAATGTACCAAAAACCCTTTTAAGAGCTCTCAAGAAGAAAACTAGTAATTAAAAGCCACACACCTTACCTTTGCTTGAAATGCAAGGAATGCAATGAATCAATCAAGGTTTCTTGTTAATCTTCCTGGACATTTCATCAGCCTTCGACGCTGTGAACTACCAACTACTATTACAACATTTCCGCACAATAAGAATACAGGGAACTGTCCACAAATGGTTCAGATCATGCCTCACCGACAGATATCAACATATAAGAATTGGAAACAACTCCTCTACCCCATACAAGAAAACCCAAGGGGTCCGCTATACTCTTCAACCTATACCTGTGCCTACTCTGCACAATCATAAGAACACATAACCTACAACTCCACGTCTGTGCCAATGACATCATGATATATGGACCAATTGACACACACCAACCCAAAATAACAGTCCACTAAGAATGCTTCACAGAAGTAACATAATGGCTAACTGACAACAACCTACAAATAAACTATAACAAGACAGAGGCCCCCTACATAACAAGAGACACCATAGTTATCCCCCCTACTAAAATAACGCTGAACACCACCACAATTAAAACCAAAGCTTCCCACAACTTCCTAGTGGTCAATCCTTCTAAATCTGCAGCTATATGGCTCACCTTTAGCGCTTCTCCCCCCACTCTGTCACCACACATGTCTGATTCTCCTATTCCCCTAGTTTCTCACCTACGTTACCTTGGTGTTACTCTCGATTCCTCCCTTCCCTTCCATCAACACATTTCTGGTGTGGTACGTAGCTCTCTCTTTCACCTTCGCAGGATTAGGGCCGTCCGGCCACTGTTTTCAGCTCCATCCCTCACCACCCTGGTGATTTCCTTAGTAATTACCCGACTCGATTACTGTAACTCTCTCCTCGCTGGCCTCCCCTACTATCAACTTCACAGACTACAGCTCATTCAAAACACCGCTGCCCGTCTTCTCACCTTCTCTTCATGCCGAGATCACATCACTCCTCATCTCCTTTCCCTCCACTGGCTCCCTATCAAGGTTCGCTACCAATACAAAATCCTTATTCTTACACATAGGGCCCTCCACACAAGCACGCCCCAGTACCTTTCCGATCTCATTTACCTCCAACCCGTACCTCGCCTTCTTCGTTCTTCCCACGGCAATCGCCTTTTCCTACCTTCCCCCAAAAATGCACACCTTGAGTCAACCCGCCGCGCCGCTTTCTTCTTTGCAAGTCCCGCTCTCTGAAATTCTCTCCCACACTCCCTCCGCATTGAAATGTCCTTTCCCCGATTCAAGACCCTCCTTAAGACCTATCTTTTTCACCAAGCCTTCAACCTCCCTGACCCCACCTAGAAATCTACGTGTCATCTATTAAGTCATCCCCACTTCACCAGCCATGCTTCCTATACCTCCCATCAATTTACACAACCCTGACTTCCCTACTCCCCATAACCCCTCGGACCCTTGTACACCTCCTACTTTAACCACCCAGCCCTTACCTACCCTCACCTCCTCACCCCCCCTTTCCGCCCACCCTCCCCATTTCTCTTCTGTGTTTGTATTGACATCTGTCCTGTTCTATCTTTCCACCTTTATCTCTCACTCCTTTCCTATCAACTTTTGGCGTTCCTTTCTCCCTTTATTTTCTAGCAGTCCATTACATTGTACACCGCCTTAACGCTTTGGTACAGGGCGGTTTATCAAATATTTCAAATAAAGAATAAAGAATAAAGCTGAGGTGAAATACCTAGGGATCACCATCAGCGAAGACTTAACTTTCAAAAAGCACATAGACAAAACCACCCAAACAATCTCTTACAAAGCAAAGACACTCCAACGCCTCCAACCTCTCCTTGAGCCAGAAGACTCCTGCACTGTATTCCAAGCATCAATAATACCCCACCTGGACTACTGCAATACCATCTTCCAAGGACTGCCACAATCCACACTCCTACCTCTCCAGACAGCGTTCCACTCAACAGCAAGAATCCTACAGGCAGCAACAAGAAAAGAACACATCACCCCAATACTCAGACAACTCCACTGGTCTCCCTCCAAAGCCGCATAACATACAAAACCATCATGCTAACCAAAAAAGCAATCCACTCAGACACTCCCACACATCTACGATCAATCACTCCCAACCACACAGATCTAGACGAACTGCAACAATGAATACCCTCAATGTCCCCCACATCAAAACCAAATCAAACCAACAGGCATGCAAAAGAGCTTTCCAACTCTATGCACCTTCTATATGGAACAGACTGCCATACCAAATCAGGAATACCACAGACCTCAAGACCTTCCGCAAACAGTAAAAGACACATCTGTTTACCGAGAATTTCAACATAAGAGACTAACTCCCCTCCCAGAAGAAAAATGCCCAACCAACTATCATTACTGTTGTATATAATCAAACCTGTATATAGTTAAGAGGCAAAAGCTCATTGATTGCATGCTGTACATAGTTTGATACCATTGTTTCAATGTAAGTTACATTTCAGTTCCATGTAAACTGCCTTGACCCAGTGAAAGGTGGTATATAAATTCAGCTAAAGAAATAAATAAATAAACAATTTTTTTAGTGTTTGACCCAGATAGGGTGTTTCCTTGCCTCGCTTTTTTTGTTTAACCTTTTTTTTGCTAAGCCTTCTATCTTTATCATCACTTATAATCAGCGCTGTTGTAATAATGATGACAAGATGTGGGTGTTGTTTAATGTGTGAGTTATAATAAGTACTTTTTCAGATTAGTACACTAGTTAAATTAAGGATACTTGGTTAGTGGGAGGAGTTCATATTTTAATTCACTCCCATAAGAGTATCTGAAATGATATTTTTATTTTTATTTTCTGGTGTTTGCACTGAAGGCAGAGGAGAGTTTCCTTCATGTTTTTATATCTGCTCCTACCCGGTTTTATGTATATGTGCAAGGTTGACGGTGTGGTCTGTTTGCTCTTTTAGGATGCTCCTAGTATTTTTCTTTTTATGTGACAATAGTCTTCAAGGCAATTGTTGAGTAGAGTGCGTTTTTTTGGCTGCACCGTATGAGAGAAATAATCGATTGGGAGGTGTTTTCATCTCCCCTTTTTTCTCTTATACCATTGTTATAGCACAGTGTCGTATATTTGTAAAAAATTCTTTTAAAGCTTTTGAGGATTTACAGAGGTGATTGTTAATAACGTCTTACCATTAAGCAAGGATGGATGTATTTAGATTATTGGCAGTGGTGCTTTAAAAGCACTTCCTTACTGGGGGCAAGTGTCTGGAATCTGTGTCTTTTTGAAAGTTACTTGTTTAATTTTGATTCCATTTTGGTTTCTATGGAAGATTTTACCAGTGTACAGGGAGGAGTTGCGTGCCTCACTCTGGTATTTTAGATATGCTCCTGTGCGGTGTGAGACTGATGGTAAGACCTAAAAGCTGCCATAGAAAGGGATTGTCCAATCTTTATGTCTACAAATGTAATAGGCTTGTTGTACTTTTATGCCTATATTGATTGCTGTTTGGGAGCTATTATTCTTGCATTGTTGGAATCACTTTGCAGTACGTCTGTTTGAAAGAAAAAGCTGTCATACCTCTCTCTGTCTTCCTTTTGCTACTTAAGGAAGGAGGGTGCTCATAGGACCTTTGCTCCTGCTTTCCTCTTTCTAAATATGTTTTTGTAAGAGGATTTTTTTGATATATGTGATCTTTGATCTTAATAGAAATATGGATCGCCTTCCTCCCTTCTCCCTCCCTCCCCTTCTTCTCCCCTCCCCCTCCTTTCCTTCCCTTCCCCTCTTCCCTCTCCCCCTTTTCTTTGTCCCTAGAAGGATTCAGTGTTAGCTGTTATTAATATGGGAATTCTATATTGCTAAAGTAATTCACACTATAAAGTTTCCTCTGTCTGCTTATGTGCTGGATTAGCCCTTCTCTCTGGTACTTCTCTCTGCAAAATGAGTAATGTTTGTGCATGTATCTATTTTGTAGGTTATGTTTAACACTTCAATGACAATTTGTGCTACTATTCGAGTGGAGGAGTAGCAAAATGATAGAGCACTGGCTTGAGAACCAAAAGACCTGGGTTCAGTTCCCACTTACCACTCCTTGTAGCCTTGGGCAAGTCACTTAACCCTCCATTGCCTCAGAAAAATCCAAGTTATCAATGTCCCTGTTTAATGTACATTACAAAGTTTAAGGTACAATGTAAACCACTTTGACTGAAATGATAAAGTGTTATAAAAAAAACTGTTAAATAAATATAGCTTTTGGCAATGAATTGTTTAATGACCACATTTTTTGGGTGGTTCCAATTACCATTGTTGCTTCTTTTTGTAAACTATTATATTTAATATTCTTGTTTATAAAGTATTTTTATTTGTTGCTTTTATAGACCCCTGATACAGGCCTAAGTGCCGAAACTTGGCCAAGTCGGATTATTCAATAAAACCCCTGTGCAAAGATTCTTCTGGTGTGGCTGTGCTTTTGTTCCTCCACTTTGTGTTTCTTCTAGTTTTGACTGTGGAGTACCCATCTCTTTTTTGTTGACACACAAGGAAGCTATAATGTAGCACATTTAAGAATAACCAAAGAATTTATTTTTTCACTCAACGAGTAACAAATTCTGGAATTCGTTGCCAGAGGATGTAGTAAAAGTTGTTAGTGTATCTGGATTTAAAAGTGGTTTGGACAAGTTCCTGGAGGAAATGTTCATAAGCAACTATTAAAGAGAATCGGAGAAATCCACTGCTTACCCATTGGACAAGCAGCCTAGAAACATGATGACAGAAAAAGACCATATGACCTATCTAGTTTGTCCTGTCACATCAACTACTATAGTCCCTTTTTTTTCTTTGGAGATCTTTTGTGCTTGTCCCATGCTTTCTTGAATTCAGAAACTATCCTTGTCTCTGCTACTTCCACTGGGAGCTATTCCATTCATCTACCACTCTTTCTATAAATAAATATTTCCGCATATTACTCCTGAGTCTATCCCCTTTCACCTTTATCCTATGTCCCTTCACTGCAGAGCTTTCTTTCAATTGAAAGAGACTCTCCTCCTGTGCATTTAGGCTACAGAGGTATTTAATTGTTTTTATCCTATCTCCTCTCTCCTGCCTTTCCTATAAAGTATACATTTTGAGATCTTTAAGTCTGTTCCCATATGGCTTAAAACAAGGACTTCTGACCATTTTGGAAGCCACCTTCTGCACCGACTCCATCCTATTTATATACTTTTGTAGGTGTGGTCTCCAAAATTGCACACAGTATTCCAAACGAAGTCTCACCAAAGACTTATACAGAGGAACTTAATCTCAATTTATCAGAGCTTGTCATGTTGCCTTGTAAATACAATGTGTGCCATCACATCAATGCTGACTTCTAGCAACCTAGCCCCTGGGTTTTCTTGGTCAGTTACAACCAAAAGTAGATTTCCCAGGTTTTTCTTCTATGCAGTGAGTTTACATCTCTGGTATTCCAAGTTGGTCACCCATCCAAGATATTAACCAGGCCTGTCCCTGCTTAGTTTCAGAGATCAGTTGAGAACAGGTTCATTCAGGAGTAGAATCATATCCAAGCTATACTGCATGAGAAATTCTTGCACCCCAAGTTCATTCAGCGGACATATTCAGGGGATTTCTGCAAGTAACAAAGTTCTTTAAGGGACAGAGTCAAAAGGATTAACATGGTTAGCAGACCCGTGAACTACTTTAATCCCAGTGAGTGGGATATTCAGCAGCATATATCTATTTTGTGCTGTCAAATAGCACCTTGTAAAGCCACTGCACACCACATAGCATTGGGAGTTCTGGGGGTGGCACTCAAGTTAACCAATCAGCAGCAATATTCAGTTATTGACCAGTTAACTTAAACCAGCAGAAGTTAGGCACAGTTTAGCTATATGGCTAGCAGCTGAATATTGCCGTGGGCAAACTGGATATTCAGCGCCACTGGCCGGATATGACCCCAGCATTGAATACCCAGGTATAATGTTAAACAATGATAGTCGGCCGCTTTACAAGCGCTGCTCACCACCACTGAATACCGCTCCCCCCAGCTTCTATGTTACTTATCCCCAGGTTTACTTTAATAATGGATAATGGAATTTTCCTCCAGGAATTTGTCCAAAGATTTTTAAACTCGGCTATACTACATCCACCAGCAATGAGTTCCAAAGACTAATTATACATTGAGAGAAAAAATATTTTCTCCTATCTGTTTTGAATATACAATCTTGTTCTTCTAATAGTTTCTGATTCTATTTCCTTGCATATGTCATTGTTGTACTTCTCTGTACATTACTTTCCATCATTACCTCTCTTTCTCCTCTGGCTTCTCTGTTTTTCTGAGCAATTTTCAGTTTGTTCATTTATTCCATTTTGGCTTTTTCACCTTTTGCAGAGACTTTACTTTTTTAGATCACAACTTTCTTGATGTCATCCCATAACTCTTCTGCTCATTTGTATCCAAAGTGATGAATCGATTTTGCAGGCAGTCCTTAAATTCCGGTGGTATATTCTCAAGGTCATATTTTGCTACATTCATGAGTGGCTTGCTCTTTTTCAGCTTTAGCTTGAGTTTACATACTTATAGCTGATGATCTGTACCACAGTCAGCACCAGGTTTTGTCTTCGTCGATTTTATTGAGCTTGTCCAATGTTGACTTTCACAGATGTAGTCAATTAGATTTTTGTACAATCCATTGGGTGAAGTCCATGTGTATAGTCGCCGCTTGTGTTGCTGGAAGAAGGTGTTTGAGACGAATAGATCATTGGTCTTGCAGAATTCTATCAGTCTTTCATATAATCCATTGGGTGAAGTCCATGTGTATAGTTGCCGCTTGTGTTGCTGGAAGAAGGTGTTCGAGACGAATAGATCGTTGGTCTTGCAGAATTCTATCAGTCTTTCTTCAGCTTTATTTCCATTGCCAAACCCATATTTTCCAACCATTTTGCCTTCTTCTTTGTTCCCAATGTATTCATTCCAGTCACCAGTATATCTTGTACTTATTCATAGAACAGATCAGCTTTGTTCACCTGCTGTTGACACATATATCTGAATAATTGCTGTATCTTTTGGTATTCATCATAGACAAATAGAAACTAAAAATTCAATGATTGCATTACAGGTTTTGTAAGTTTTTTCTTAATTAGTCATACAAAAAACATTTCTTCTTGGTCTTTCATTTCCAACATAGTAGACCATGTGATCATCAGGTTCAAAGTGCCCAATCCCAGTCCATTTCAGTTAGTTGACACCCAACAGATCGAGTAGTGAACCTTCCATTCATTTTTGACCACCTCTAGCTTTCCTTGGTTCAATCATGGTAAGTTCCAGGACATCTTTGCAGTTTCTGACTCTCATTTCATGCGTAGCTATATCAGCAGTTCCAACTGCATCATAAATGCTAACTTTACTTTGAAGAGACTTCATTTCTTCTACAGTAGCCCATTGAGTCCCTTCCAACCTTATCTTCCAGTACTATATCATAATTAGTTTTGTTGTGATTATCCATTGAGTTTCCGTGACACGATACAGAAATAGATTTTCAGGCATTTCTTCTGTGCAAGTAATGTCAGTGTTGTTGCTATTTTCATAGTTACTTGTTTAGAGTGTATTTTTAAGTTTGCTTGTGTCTCAGTTGTAACCAATTTTATTTTGTGTATTTGTTGTAGCTTTTAACTTTACTTGAGCTACTGCTTGCTCTTCTCAAACCCTACCCTTGAGTAGATTGACATTTACGATTTAAAACACCCGTTCTGCAGTGTGCAGCTGCAACCGGAGCATGCCGGCGCACACTCAGGCTACATCCAAGTCTCCTCATTATCGTTTATTGTTTCTTTGGTACTTGTTATACCACCCTTTGGTGGTTTACAGAAAAGTAAAAACCATATAACCAAAAGAAATGAGAAAGGAATGAGGATAGAGGACATAGATGTGGACAGGAGATAGCAGACTGCAGACAGCAGAGATAAGCATACTACAGACAAATAGGCTTCAGGAAGAGTATAATGAATGCACTCATAGCCTATGATGTACCCAGACCAAAGGTCTGTTCAAAAACATGGGTTTTCAAGAGGGATTTAAATTTTGGGAAAGATGGTTCTAGGCAAATGTGAGAGAGGAGACAGTTCCAAAGGGATGGTGCCAGGGACTCATATTTGATGTGGGCAGAGGAAGGAATAACTAGTCTAAGGTCGTGGCAGACTAGATGGACCATACTGGTCTTTATCTGCCGTCATTTACTATGTTACTATGTTGTAGAGGGGGCCTTTACCAGAGAGAGCTTTATGGGTAAGAGAGAGAATTTTAAAATGCACTTGTTGGGGAAGGGGGAGTCAAGGTTGATGAATAAGAAGAGGAGTGATGTGGTCAAATTTCCATGTGAATGAGAGGTTACGAACAGTTATATTCTGTATTGCTTGTATCTTTTTTAACTGAGGTTGGGAGAGACCAGCGTATATTACATTACACTAATCTAGGCATGAGATTACCATGGAGATGAGAATAGTGGTTAGTGCAGATTGATCAAGCAGGGGGCAAAGGGCCCTAAAAGAGCATAAGGCTATAAAAGAGGATTTGACAGTGATATTGATGTGGCGAGAGAAGGAGAGAACTGTGTCTAAGAAGACGCCTAAATAGCAGAATGATGAGTGAAGGGAGATGGGGGAATGACCCAGGGATGAGGCCAGAGAAGGAGCAGAATCAGAACCCATGATCCAGGTGGTGGTGGTCTTTGCTGGGTTTGGTTTAAGGGAGTTTTTAAGTAGCCAGCCACAAATGGCTTTGAGTGAGGCATTCGCAAATGCAAAATCAGGGGCCAAACTGTCCATGGGGAAGATAAGGAGAATATTATTGGTGTAAATATAGAATAGAATGCCAGGTGACTGCATGAGGGTAGCTAAGGGACTAAGGAAGACACTGAAGAGTAGCAGAGAAAGTGTCAAGCCTTGGGGCTCACCACAGGGGAGAGAATACTAGGAAGAGTACCTAATATAAAGAAGATAGGAGCGGTCATGGAGAAATGAGGAGAACTGGGCAAGGGCAGTACTGTGAAAGCTGAAATTGGAAAGACAAGAGATGAGAATGTTGTGATCAACCAGGTCAAAAGCAGCAATAAGATCGAGTGAAATAGTGATTGCAATGGAACCATGGTCGAGAATGTTGTGTAGGTAGTTAAGGATGGAAGTGACAATGGTCTCGGTGTTGTGGTGTGGCTGAAAGCCTGACTGGCACGGGTGTAGGGCCAATGTGTGCTTGAGGTGGTCCATAAGTTGGGGAAGAATGATGCATTCGGTGAGCTTAATCAGGAGCTGCAAACTGGCAATAGGTCTATAGCTGCAGGGGTTATAGGGGTCAAGCTTAAGATTTTTAGGCAATGCCAAATCAAGGTATGTTTCCAAATGGAGGGGACAATACCAGATGATAGGCTAGAAGAAATCATAGCATGAATGAAACGGGTAAGACACAGTGCTGGCAGAGGTAGCCAGGAAGAAGGAATAGGGTCAAAGGGATATGTGGATTTCTTTATAGAACCGAGAAAAGTAGAGAGAGCTTCCGGTATTGGAAGATTAAAGGCGTGATAAGTGTGAGTCAAAACTGAATCAGTAGTGGGTAAGGTGGACGGAGAGAGAAGAATAAAAGTAGATGAAGTGGGGAGGCCCAGACAGGCGTTATGCATTTTTGGCCTGCTCATCACATCCCAGTAGTAACTGGGCAAAGATGAATGGCACCCAATTGCTAGTTGTCTCATGAAATACTTCTCTTTTCCACCAAATTGCGGCAAATTGTTCTCATATCCAGAGACCTTGGCCCCAGCTGTACGGCTTTCACCGCTACCTCGTTTAAGGTAGGACTACTAAATATTCACTCATTAAGAAAGAAGCAGGACTTAGATATGGACATTATTTCCCAGCACTCTCTTTATATTATGGCACCTATAGAAACATCCAATCACAAACAGCAAAGTAACCCCTCGGGCTGACAGGTTCACCAAGCCCAATATAATATATACCCTATAGGTGAACTCAAATAAGAAAACTTCCCTCCTAAGAAACAAGAATATTTTTTTGTTGGACTAAAGATCCCAGAACTGAAGCTACCTCTTAACAAAGCTACGGTAAAGGAGAACAAAAGTCCATTTTAATCAAAAGAGCAGCAGTAACACATTAAAGCCAAAAAATTATTTATGGCCACAAAATCACTTTACTTAGCTGCAAATACTGGCGATATGTACTCCAACATGGGTGACCAACACGACACAGTCCTGCGTTTTGGGTTCCAACTTTCAAGTACCCTGCTTCAGGTTCAATTCGTCACCACCTAGCAGGAAAAAACGCCAAGAATGGATTGACCAAGGAAGCCACTTTAAATGCCAACGTCTGACATAAGAGAGCTGAGCACATGTTCACTATCTGACCAATCCGGGGCAAGCAGCACAAAATGCCACCGCCTCTGAAAAACAGACTTCACAGTAAACTGTGCCAGTCCAATGCCAAATTTAGACCTTTCTGAGCAACTGTATTAAGCCTAAAAATCCAACGTTGTCCTATATATTGTAGTCTCTGTATTCTATTCCCTCCCAAAGTATGAGGGGGTATCCAATCAATTGCTCTCCAAGAAAGTTGTTCAAAAGTGTGGTTGTGAGTAATTACATGTTGGACCAATGGGGCCGAAAGAACCCCAGGGCGGATCCGTGATCCATGTTCCGCTAACCAAATCCTAAGGGGCCGAGTAGTGCGGCCCACATAACAAAGGCCACACGGGCAACAGATCAAATAAACTACAAATGTAGAATCACATGTAGTAGACTGTTGGAAAAGCCACAACTTCTTGGTAGAAGGGTCTCTCCAAGTAGTGCCCACCAGAGAGCCTGAACAATAAGAACAGTGCCCACAAGAACATAAGATATGCCATACTGGGTCACACAAAGGTCCATCAAGCCCAGTATCCTGTTTACAAAGGTGGCCAATTTAGGTCATACGTACCTAGCAGTTTCCCCAAAAGACACAGGTTCCACAATGCTTGTACTGGGTCAAGCATTCATATCCTGGGTCCCTTCTTAATAATGGTTTATGGACCTTTCCTCCAGGAACTTGTCCAAACCTTTTTTAAACCCATCTACACTAACAGCCTTTACTCCAACCTCCGGCAACAAATTCCAGAGTTTGATTACACATTGAGTTCCCTGTAAGTATTAACATATTTATTTATTTATTTATTTATTTAACAGTTATTTATATACCGCTCTTTCCCATGTTTCAAGTGCGGTTTACATGTAACAGTAGGTTAATTGGTATGAGATATACCAGGACATTTTACATAGAACAGATAATTATAAATTACAAGGAAAAATTGTAACATTACAAGTATAACATATTAGAACATATATACATTGCTAGTTAAATTATTAATATTATTATTAATTATTATTAAATATGTGTGTCATATCCCCTCGTGTTAAATGTATCCCCCAATTGACCGCTTTGACCTGGTGAAAAGCAGAATATAAATACAGCTAAATAAATAAATAGTTTACCCTGTAGCTTCATTGCATGTCCCCTAGTCTTTATATATTCTGATAATGTAAACAATCTATCTACGTTTACCCGTTCCACTCCGCTCATTAATTTATAGACTTCTATCATATCTCCCCTCAGCCGTCTCTTTTCCAGGTTAAAGAGCCCCAACGTTTTTAGCCTTAATTCATAGGAGTATCCTTCCATTCCCTTTACCATTTTGGTGGCTCTTCTCTGAACCTTTTCTAATAACGCTATATCCTTTTTAAGATACGGCAACCAGAATTGCACACAATATTCAAGGTGCGGTCTCACCATGGAATGATATAGAAGCATTATAATATCTTTTGTTTTATTTTCCATTCCTTTCCTTATGATACCTAGCATTCTATTTGCTCTCTTGGCCGAGGGTTTTAACATGTTAGCCACAATGACGCCTAAATCTTTTTCCTGGGTGGGGTTCCTAATGTGGAACCTTGCATCGTGTAACCATAGTTTGGGTTGTTCTTCCCTAGGTGCATAACTTTGCACTTGTCCACATTAAATTTCATCTGCCATTTTGATGTCCAGTCTTCGAAATTTATCAAAATCCTCTTGCAATTTTCCACAATCCTCTTGGGTTTTAACAACTTTAAATAGTTTTGTGTCATCCGCAAATTTGATAACTTCTCTCGTTATTCCCCTTTCCAGGTCATTTATGAATATGTCAAAAAGCAGCGGACCCAGCACAGATCCCTGGGGTACACCACTATTCACCTTTCTCCATTGGGAAAATTGGCCATTTAGCCCTACCCTCTGCTTTCTATCTTTTAACCAGTTCCTGATCCACAATAGTACACTGCCTCCTATCCCATAACTCTTTAGTTTTGCCAAAAGTCTCTGGTGAGGGACCTTGTCAAAGGCTTTCTGAAAGTCCAGATACACTATATCAACCGACTCACCTTTGTCCACCTGTTTATTCACACCTTCAAAAAAACATAACAGATTAGTAAGACAAGATCTTCCTTGTCTAAAGCCATGTTGGCTGTCTCCCATTAGGCCATGACTATCTACATGCTGAGTAATTTTGTTCTTTATGATGGTTTCTACCATTTTTCCCGGTACTGACGTCAGGCTCACCGGTCTGTAGTTTCCCGGATCACCCCTGGAACCCTTTTTAAAAATTGGCGTTACCTTGGCGATCCTCCAATCTTCAGGTATTACAGATGATTTTAATGAAAATTCACAGATTACTAATAGCAGGTCTGCAATCTCATATTTCAGTTCTTTCAACACCCTTGGATGTATACCATCCAGCCCAGGTGATTTGCTACACTTCAGTTTATCAAATAGTTCTAATACATCTTGCCGATGTATCGATATTTCCTTCAATTCTTCCGCACCTTTAAATACCACTTCAGTCATGGGTAACATCCCTACATCTTCCTCAGTAAAGATCGAAGTAAAGAATTCATTCAGTCTCTCCGCTATCGCCTTATCGCCTCTTAGTGCCCCTTTAACCCCTCTATCATCTAATGGACCAACTGACTCTCCCCCAGTTTTTTTGCTACGAATGTACTTGAAAAAGTCTTTATTTCTCATTTTTGCTTCCGCAGCAAGCTTCTTCTCAAAGTCTCCCTTTGCCTGCCTTATCAATGCCTTGCATTTGACTTGCCAGTGCTTGTGCTGTTTCCAGGTTTTGTCGTTTGGCTCTTTTTTCCATTTCCTGAAAGATGCCTTTTTGGCAACAACAGCCTCTCTGACCTCACCTTTAAACCATGCTGGCAGTTTTTTGGACTTCCTTCCTTGATATTTCTCCTTGTCACACAACGTTTTATATTTATCCTGAAGTTCCGTCAAGTGTGCTGAAATGATCTCCTCCTCCGTAGTGGTTCGTTCTACCAAAAGTGTTATCAAATCAAATGCACACTTATTAAGAATTCCATTCCATTTAGACAAAAAATCAGATTCATCCGAAAATAACTTTGGGGCTTTGTTGATCCGTAGACCAAGCGGGATAATCTGTGTCTTAAGATATTGAGTGAGGTAAGCCCCGTGCAACTGTACACGGACATAATGCTTTCGAGCCATTTGCAACTCTTCAAAAACATTGGAATCCACCTCAGATTGAGAATCATCTTCAAACAAAGCCTATAGAAACATGGTAAACACCACTGTCTGTTACAATCCTGCCCTAATACTTCTCAATCAACCGTCCCTCTAGGTAAGGTAGAGGCACTATTAGGTAGTGAAAGGGGAAATGGATTTGGCTCACACCTTTTCTCAGATCAAGACAAGTTGCATTTAGATACAACAGAAACTTTCCTGTCCCTGGAGGTTTTACAATCTAAGTTTGTACCTGAGGCAATAGAGGGTTAAATGACTTCCCCAAGATCACAAGAAGCTGTAATGGGATTTAAACCCTAGCTTCCCTGATTCTAGCCCATTCCTCTAGCCATTAGGCTACTCATCTACTCCGTTAATTGCTGAAAGATTAAAGGCAAAAAGAATACCTCTGCAAACAGCTTGTACCTCTGACATTTTAGTGGTACACCTTTCCACAATTTCATCGATGTACTCTGTCTGCCTCTTGAGGAACTGAGTTTATTAATTGCAGAATTTAGTTTGCTTCCTTGTTATGTATTTTGCTTAGTGACCTTGATTTGCATGTTGATGCCTCTGATTCTGATGCAGAGTCTAAGGGCCCAATATTTTAAAGGCATTTACATGGTTTAGTGCCGTTGAATATCGCCTTCTAACCCCGCTACACACTCTGATGTTGTGCGGTTAGCATTGGGGTGTGTTGAGGGTGTTCTGGGACTGAGCGGAGGCAGAGACTGTCGCTAAACGTGTAGCGGTGATATTGCACCATATCTGGTTAGCGATCGGCGGGTAAAACTAGGCATAGTAAAGGCTGGCCTAGTTTTAGCCAAGGAAGCTAACCGGATAGCAGTACAATATTGCCGCTACACGGTTAGCTTCGGCAGCTTCGGGGAATGTACGGCAACCCCAGATATTCTATGCCGTCACTGGGCAGGCTATGTGCCATAGGCGGGCAGGCTATGTACCGTAGTGGGCCCTAAATTTTTAGCTCTACTGAGTAATCTGGGCTTTTCTCTTCTTTCCCTGCTCCGATGCAATCAGCAGGCCAGTGCTTCGTTCCACTTTATTTTAGAAGTGTTCACTCTCAGCCCCAATTATCACAGCTTTGTCATGGACAGATCATTATCACATCCATTTTTCTAGCTCTTTGGTATTTTCATTTCCCCCAGTTTCTAAATTAAGAAAAAGCCTTGAGGAATTTAAAATCTCTGAGCAAAGATACTTTTGCACAGCATATTCCATCCATTTTTGGAACTTATCCTTAAATCAGAAAGTTATCAACTGAAACACAACGTTAACAACCTCCAACGATCTGTTTGCTCCTGTTAAAATTGAAGATATTAACAGTTTACTGCTGATCATAGAAAACCTAAGCACCAGATGTGCCAGGTCGAAAGGGAAGGGAGGAAATATTTATTTATTTAACTGCATTTGTATCCCGCTTTTCACCGGGTCAAAGATTGCCGTTCCTTGGCAAATTGCAAGCTTTTCCAAACGAAATATAAAGCATCATTTAGGATGGCTAAAAAGGAATATTACTACAGTTTGATTTGTTTAAGTGAAAACTATTCCCAGCAACTATTCACCTAGTTCATGAACTGGTGCTAGAATGCTTTTTAATTAATCCTGATCAACTTGCTACCCATTTAACTGAAAAAACAAGAACACAAAGAAATTCCTTGAATTCCCTGGCTTCTGGAAGTCACACCGCGGAGCCCATTTTCCCAGTTCCAACCATTGAGCAAATTTAAACTTGAAGCCATGATATTGATGAATTTATGTCCTTCTCTTTTTGATCTGATTCACCCCAAATTATTACAAGAACTACCTGAGTCAGTACGCCAGGCTCTCCATCTGTGGACCTATTCAAATCCTAGCTAAAAACTCACCTCTTTGAGATTGCTTTTGGATTCTGGTCCCTCTAGTCTCCTGTTTTTATTTATTTATTTATTTACATTCTCTTATATACTGCACTATTCTGCATCAGTGCGGTTTACATTGAACAAACTGAAATTACATTGAACAGGGCATTATAACTTGGAGATAACTATTTTACAGGGAACATGGGCTATGGAGGG
Source organism: Ichthyophis bannanicus (assembly GCA_033557465.1). NCBI lineage: Eukaryota > Metazoa > Chordata > Amphibia > Gymnophiona > Ichthyophiidae > Ichthyophis > Ichthyophis bannanicus. The sequence goes on from CM066044.1 coordinate 107,642,932, forward strand.
TTTAAGTGGCTTGCCCAAGACCACAAGGAGCACCTGTGGGACTAGAAACCCCAGTCCTTCTGGCCCAAGGTTGCTGTCCTCTAGTGGGATTTGAACCACCAACCTTCTGGCCTGGAGTACCTTGCCCCAATCACTAGGCCACTCCTCCACTCCACTGTTCACCTCCTATATGTTTTCTTACCATTCCCCTTGATATATCCTAGTCCTCAGTTGTGTTGTTTGTCTTGACTAGATTGTAAGCTCTTATGAGAAGGGACTGTCTCTTACATGTCTCTGTACAGCATTGCGTACGCCTTGTTGTTGATGTTGTTAAGTGCAGTCGAGTCGGTGTCGACTCATGGCGGCCCTCTTGATAGTTGTCCTAAATTATACAAATGATAAGTAGCAGTAGTAATATTTAGTTCTATTCTATTTCTCTACTAATCTTCTAGATCTGATTAAATCCATCCTTATTCAAGGGCATGATCCAGATCAATGGAAGAGCTTGGTCATTCGTCCTATCTTAAAGAATGCATATTTGGATTCCTCTGATTCAGGAAACTACAGACCAATCTTAGTCTCCCATTTATGGACAACTTCATAGAAAAAATGGGTTTTCAACAGCTCACCTTTGTTGAGGCAAATAACTCCCTCTACCAAAGAAAGCTTGGCTCCAGGGCCTTCCATAGTATTGAGACTCTATTAGTGGTGATGCAGGATGAGGTTCTAACACTGAGACAATGGGAAAGGTTTCTTAATCCTGCAGTTAGAGATGACTGCTGCCTTTGATTTAATTTATTTAAAATTATTACACAGACTACAGAAAATAGGATTAAGTGGATCTGTATACAAATGGTTTAATTCCTATTTATCCTCACTGTCTTTTACAGTTAGCAATGGTCAATCATTCTCCATCCTGTGGAATCCCCCATGGTTCAGTCTTATCACCATTCTCTTTAATGTATTTCTCTTTAATTTATCCAAGGAATAGGATGGCTAATTATTGTTGCCCATGATACTTTTACGCCCCTTCTATCAGATCCCTTGGGCAACCTTACCATTGAATCAAGGGCCATAGATTAGTGCTTAATATTAAAATAATCCTCTGCTATGTGGCTCTCCAGACACATTCCCTGCTGCTTCATTCCATATATTGCCATTCTCCAATCACTATCACAGACACTATAAGGTCATTATGAGTAATCATTGAAATTGTCCTCTCTTACAAACCTTGAATATCTTCAATGGTTAAGAGGTGCTATTTTTGCCCTCAGATTAATCAGATCTATTAGACCATTCCTGGACAAAAAGGGGGATGCCCAGACCCACTAAACGGCTGGGCAGCCTGCTGGAGACAGAGCTCCCCATAAGAAAAGGTGATTTGTATGGGGAGCTCTATTCATGGGAGGGAGGGGCGGGACAGAGGCAGAGCAAGGGCAGGCGGTGGGCAGATGGTGACCCCGGATGTACAAGGCCAATTCTGAGATCGGCCCTGTATGTCCAGGGTTGGCCATGGAGAGGGGGGACCCTGGCGCAGGGCAGAGACAAGAGGTGAGGGGGTGCAGGGGGATCCCCGCAGCCTGACCTTGGCCAGATCAGGGGTCGGGTTGCGGGAAAAGGATGTCTCTGGCAGCTGGCGATTGCGGCTCCATTCAGAAGCCTGGCTGTGCTAGACAGGGAGAAGCAGGACATATGGTCAATCAGAACAGGGCACAGCCTGCACATCCCGGCTGGTAGATCCGATTCTGATCCCACGGGGGCTAGATGTGCCCACAGGATCAAAATCGGGTCTACCTCTGTATTCCCTGATTCTGATCGGCTGTACAGGGGCTGGACAGCCAATACAGAATCGGCCTCAAAGGGGTCTGTTTACTAAAAGCCCGGTGGTGTGCGGTCCGCGGGACAGAGCGGGTGCCGTATAAGGAGTGGGCGTTCCGTCGTGATGAACAAAGCTGTGATTGACAGATGCGCGAAGGTGCGCGGCGCCCGTGTGGTTAGTGCCCTGTGTGCAATTACGGAGTTTGATCTGTGCACATGGTTCACACTGCTCACGGTTTTTGGGCTTCCACTATTGTGCTGTACATTGCTGACGGAAACGGTTTCTTTTCCCTGCACAGCACCTCTAACGCGAGTGTTTCACTGGCGTTATATTTCTTTGCAGATTCGGGCACGCTCCTGTGCGGCGAGTCTCTCCCCTCCCACATTCCGCCCACTGACCCCGTCTCTCCGCCCCTAGGGGGCCTTCCTCCGCCCTCATTTCGCCTTTGCACGCCGCTTTCGCACATTACCGCCCCGCAAATGTGCGCGTTGTCGGCGCACGCTTGCGGGACCCGTTAATGTGCCGCGCACTCGTACGGGGCGCTTAAGAGCACTTAAATACATCTTTTAGAGCGCTCATGTGCGCCCCGTACAAGTGCGCCGTTTAGTAAACAGACCCCAAAGTATCTAAAAACACTTATTTGTTAGACGATTGCAATTTTTTGCTGATTGGAATCCTTCATTACTCTGTTAAATGCTCACAATTCATCCAGAACACAGCTGTAAAACGTATTTATAGCACCAGATGTTTTGACCATGTCTCGCTCCTTAGGATAGAACAACACTAGTTACTAGTACTTAGGAGGAGTAAGTTCACGGCACAAGGCACTTTCTAGTCTGCTTTTTGCATTATTTGTATTCTCATCTTAGTCCTTAAGATCCTCACATCATCATCTTCTGGTGCTTTCTTCTGCTTCTAAATTTTTAATTTAGTGTCGACTAGTGTAGCTGCTTGAATCACTAATCAATAAAGAAACGACAAGAAAAGAAATCTGATGATACATTGCTCTTGACAGAATGGTTATGAAGGACCTAGACAAGATTCTTAAGAGCAGAGATGTCTCTCTCCATACAAAGATTCAACTTGTACAAGTCATGGTATTTTCAATAATGTCATGTGGATGTGAAAGTTGTATACACCACACAAAGGTACTAACAACAAAAACAGTGGTGATAAAAATAACAATAATGAAAACAGATAAAGGTACTGATAAATTTATTATATAAATTCATAAAAACATAAGACCATACAAAGATTAATAACAATAATAAATCATAAAACCCAACATGTTTCGGCCGAAGCCTGCTTCAAGTGTAACATATAAATAAATAAATCTCATGGTCAAATCAATAAATAGATCATCACTAGTATGGTCAAAAACACACACAATATGAACACAAAGATTTTGGAGATCCCTAAAAGGTTTTACCTTTAAAGGGTCTCTAACAATTTTGTGTTCATATGGAGCTTGATCCCAAAAAGGACACATCTGGGTCGATATTAGGGGAAAGCCGACAGTCGCCCAAGAGCAGATGGTTCGGAAGAATGTATCTTTGAAGGATACTACCAAAAGCAGAGAGGTTCCACAATAGAGTAAACTAGCCAAATGCCCTCAAGTATGGAGCAGACAGAGCTTAAAGATCCCAAATTACCCATGTCTAACAATAGCCAAATTAATATGAATAAAATACATTCTCTAAAATGCTTGTATGCAAATGCTAGAAGTCTAAAAAATAAGATGGGAGAGTTAGAATATATAGCACTAAATGAAAGGTTAGATATGATTGGAATATCAGAGACATGGTGGAAGGAGGACAACCAGTGGGACACTGTGATACCTGGGTACAAACTATATTGTAATGATAGAGCTGATCAAATTGGTGGAGGGGTTGCTCTCTATGTTAGAGAGGGCATTGAGTCAGAAAGGATTAAAGTTTTGCAGGAAAAGAAATCTGCTGTAGAATCTATATGGATTGAAATTCCATGTAAAAGGGGGAAGGCGATGGCAGTGGGGGTGTACTATCGACCGCCTGGCCAGAATGACCAAATGGATGATGAAATGTTCAAAGGAAGCTAACAAAAGTTACAGCGCAGTAATAATAATGGGTGATTTCAACTACCCCGGTATCGACTGGGTCAGTGTCACGTCAGGACATGCTAGGGAGATAAAGTTCCAAGATGAAATGAATGACTGCTTCTTGGAGCAGCTGGTTCATGAACCGACCAGAGGGGAAGTCATATTAGACCTAGTCCTTAGTGGAACACCAGATCTAGTGCAAGAGATAAGGTTGTTGGGGCCACTTGGCAATAGTGATCATAGCATGATTGACTTTGATTTAATTAGTGGAGGAGGGATAGTAAGTAAATCCATAGTACTACCTTTTAACTTTCGAAAGGGAGACTATGATAAAATGAGGAAAACAGTTAAGAAAAAACTAAAAGGAGCAGTTTCAAAGGTTAAAGACGTACATCAGGCTTGGCTGTTGTTGAAAAATACTATCTTGGAAGCCCAGACCAGGTGTATTCCACACTTTAAGAAAAGTGGAAGGAAGTCCAAAAAACTGCCAGCATGGTTTAAAGGTGAGGTCAGAGAGGCTGTTGTTGCCAAAAAAGCATCCTTCAGGAAATGGAAAAAAGAGCCAAACGACGAAACCTGGAAACAGCACAAGCACTGGCAAGTCAAATGCAAGGCATTGATAAGGCAGGCAAAGGGAGAATTTGAGAAGAAGCTTGCTGCGGAAGCAAAAACGCGAAGTAAAGACCTTTTCAAGTACATTCGTAGCAAAAAACCTGTGAGAGAGTCAGTTGGTCCATTAGATGATAAAGGGGTTAAAGGAGCACTAAGAGGCGACAAAGCGATAGCAGAGAGACTGAATGAATTCTTTGCTTCGGTCTTTACTGAGGAAGATGTAGGGATGTTACCCATGACTGAAGTGGTATTTAAAGGTGCAGAAGAATTGAAGGAAATATCAATACATCGGGAAGAAGTATTACAACTATTTAGATAAACTGAAGAGTAGCAAATCACCTGGGCCAGATGGTATACATCCAAGGGTGTAGAAAGAACTGAAATATGAGATTGCAGACTTGCTATAAGTAATCTGTGAACTATCCTTAAAATCATCTCTAATACCTGAAGATTGGAGGATTGCCAATGTAACACCAATTTTTAAAAAGGGTTCCGGGGTGATCCGGGAAACTACAGACCGATGAGCCTGTCGTCAGTACCGGGAAAAATGGTAGAAACCATCATAAAGAATAAAATTACTCAGCATGTAGATAGTCATGACCTAATGGGAGACTGCCAACATGGCTTTAGACAAGGAAGATCTTGTCTTACTAATCTGTTATGTTTCTTTGAAGGAGTGAATAATCAGGTGGACAAAGGTGAGTCGGTTGATATTGTGTATCTGGACTTTCAGAAAGCCTTTGACAAGGTCCCTCATGAGAGACTTTTGGCAAAACTAAAGAGTCATGGGATAGGAGGCAGTGTACTATTGTGGATCAGGAACTGGTTAAAAGATAGAAAGCAGAGGGTAGGGCTAAATGGCCAATTTTCCCAATGGAGAAAGGTGAATAGTGGTGTACCCCAGGGATCTGTGCTGGGTCCGCTGCTTTTTGACATATTCATAAATGACCTGGAAAGTGGAATAATGAGTGAAGTTATCAAATTTGCAGATGACACAAAACTATTTAAAGTTGTTAAAACCCAAGAGGATTGTGGAAAATTGCAAGAGGATCTTGATAACTTGGAAGACTGGGCATCAAAATGGCAGATGAAATTTAATGTGGACAAGTGCAAGGTTATGTACCTAGGGAAGAACAACCCAAACTATGGTTACACGATGCAAGGTTCCACATTAGGAACTACCACCCAGGAAAAAGATTTAGGCGTCATTGTGGATACCATGTTAAAACCCTCGGCCCAGTGTGCAGCAGCGGCCAAGAGAGCAAATAGAATGCTAGGTATGATAAGGAAAGGAATGGAAAATAAAACAAAAGATATTATAATGCCTCTATATCGTTCCATGGTGAGACCGCACCTTGAATTATGTGTGCAATTCTGATCGCCGTATCTTAAAAAGGATATAGCGATTTTAGAAAAGGTTCAGAGAAGAGCCACCAAAATGGTAAAGGGGATGGAAGGATACTCCTATGAAGAAAGGCTAAAAAGGTTAGGGCTCTTTAACCTGGAAAGAGACGGCTGAGGGGAGATATGATAGAAGTCTATAAATTAATGAATGGAGTAGAAACGGGTGTAAACGTAGATCGATTGTTTACGTTATCAGAATATAGAAAGACTAGGGGACATGCAATGAAGCTACAGGGTAAACTATTTAAGACTAATAAAAGAAAATATTTTTTCACTCAACGTGTAATCAAACTCTGGAATTTGTTACCGGAGGATGTAGTAAAGGCTGTTAGTGTAGCTGGGTTTAAAAAAGGTTTGGACAAGTTCCTGGAGGAAAGGTCCATAAACCATTATTAAGAAGTGACCGAAGGAAAGAATCTCTTCGAGGGCGGAGCTTGCCGCGTTCAGGAATGGCTGTCTAAAGGAACTGCTCCCACCCGCCGTCCGAACATTCGACTTATTCCCCCAGACAAACCCAGCTGTGCTTGATAATTTGTGGCATAAGAGATAGGTGAAATGTCCTCCTTAAAACCGGCGAAGCTAGATTTTTCGCCGACGGCCGGACACGCCGTGAAGAGAACGAAACAAGAGGCGGCCTCCCCGCACAAAATGGCGTCGGAAAAGGAAACCGCGGAGGGCATTAGAGAAGTGCTACAAGAGCTTCGGACAGTCAAGAGCATGGTAGCAGAAAATCGAGAAACCCTAACCTTGTTGCAAGGAGACATGAGCGAGCTGAAAAATCGGGTGTCGGAAGTGTGGGAACGGCCTGCATAAGGTAGAGTCAGTGCTGGAAAGACATGACCCCCTTGTTGCGCAGATTGCCCCATTACAAAAAAGAGTTGCAGATCTGGAGGATCAATATGAGGAGCAGAATAACCGGGCTCGCCGGAACAACCTCCGGATACTCGGCATTCCAGAGGGCCGGGAGGGGCAGGACTCTGTAAAATATATGCAGAAATTTATTCCTGACTTGTTGCAGATAACCTTCCTAGAGCCCTTTGAGATAGAGAGGGCCCATCGTATACCATCACATTCACTGGGAAAAAAGCCATATCCGCGCCCTTTCATCATTAAAATTCTACGGTACCCGCAAGTTCTTCAAATACTACAAGCTGCTAGGCAGATGTCTGAAGCGCGCTATGAGGGACATAAAATCAGTTTCTTCCCTGATCTTTGTAAAAAAACGACGGAGAGGAGAAAGGAACTGTTGGAATGTAGACCACTGCTACAGAAATTGCAGGCAAAATATGGCCTCTACTACCCTGCACGAATGAGAGTAACTCTGGGGAATGTCACCAAGACCTTTGACACCGGGGAGAAACTGCGGGCATATCTCCGTGAGTGGAACCAAATGGAGACGGATCCATCCCATACCTGAGGTCATAGACACGCTGTGGTATTTAATACTATAGCTGTTGGATCAGGCGAGGACTCTTACCCTTCACTGCAAGAGAAGTAGCAATTGTTTTGTGTTTCTGCAATACGGGGAATTTTTTTTTTTTTGTTCAACTCGAGAGGCTGGGGGGGAATATGTCACTGTTAAATAGCAAGGCATGATTGGGCGGGTGGGAGTGGGACTCAAGGGTGGCGGGGGGAAGGAGGGCGAGTCAGGTTCCACCATTAAAAGATAACACAGTTAGAAGCTGATCACATGACGTTCAGCTTTGGTGTCTTTTGTATTAAAATAATGTTATTGTTCCAGTGTTTGCAGGTGGCGAGTGGCATCCCCAGAGACTGGGCCAGCTATCATGACAAATATTGAGAAACTGAGAGTGGCATCCCTTAATGTGCAAGGAATCAATAACCCTGCTAAACGAAAGAAAATCTTAAACTATTGTAAAAGGCTGAAAGCTGATGTCGTATATATCCAGGAAACCCATTTAACACTGTCTGAATCTTGCAAGGTAACCGGGGGTGGCTACCAAAACATATTAACAGCACCGGCATATAAGCGGAAAGGGGGAGTCCTAATATTAGTCCGTGCTGCGCTGAAGACCACAGTTGAAGACACAGTCATAGACCCGGAGGGAAGGTGGGCAAAAGCACGCGTCCAGATCTTTGGCACTAACTATACGCTTATGACTCTCTACGGGCCCAGCCACGATGATCACACTTTTTTGAGAAGATTGCTCAAGAAGTATTGCTCAGTGGAGCCACTAATGTAATCCTTGGGGGAGACTTCAACCTCATCCAAGACCCGTTGATAGACCGGACACCCTACAAGCAACAGCATAAACCGCGGGCCAATAAACAATTGATGGGCATGATGGAAACCCTTGGCTTAGTTGATCCGTGGCGGCTTCTGTACCCAGTGGAGAAAGACTATACTTTCTACTCAATGCCGCATAACACTCAGACACGAATTGACTACTTCCTGATCTCGAAGACTTTAGTATCACAGTTGTTGACAGCGGATATTGTCGCGAAAACAGTCTCGGATCATGCTGCAATTACTATAGAACTTCGTTCAGGGCAAACTAGGAAAGCTACGCCTAGATGGCAATTTGATCGCGCTTGGCTCCAAAGTGAAGAGTTCCGCGACGCCCTACGTCCGCAGATTGAGGGTTACTTCAAGACAAATGAGCTACATGACACCCCCACCTTGGCGTGGTGGGAAGCATTTAAGGCCACGATACGGGGGTGCATCACCTCATACAGTATCAAGCAGAAGAAGGCTGCGGCAGCGCAGCTGCTTCTTTTGGAACGGGAGATTCGGGCGGGAGAACGGTTACTTTCCAAGCGTACAGATGCACTTGTCCTGCTTCGACTGCAGAAGCTGAGATATCAATACAACTCTATTCTCAATGTGGAAGCTAGCCAGCAAATTCAGGCCCAGCAGAGCATGTATTATCACGAAAATAATCGAGCAAGTACGCTCTTAGCGCAAACACTGCGCGCCAAAAGAGCCCAATCACACATCGCTGGCCTGAAGGACGTTGGAGGGAATTTGCAGCGGCAAAATGAAGATATACTGAGAATATGTGAAACCTTCTACTCACAGCTTTATCAAACAGAAGGAGTTTTTACAGTAGATGGGTTCCGCAACTTTACCGCACATTTAGTTGGCCCCAAACTTACTGAGGAGCAGCAGCGTCAACTGTCGGGCAATATCACATGCACGGAAATACAGCAGGCAATGCGACAACTCGCCAAAGGGAAAGCTAGCGGACCTGATGGTTTGCCGATAGAATTTTACACCACCTTTTCCAGAGAACTGCTTCCCGAACTGCACTCATATTTTGTGGAACTGGCAAAAGAGTGTCCAGCGGTTGGTAATATAGCTGCTGCAACTATAGTAATACATCCTAAGCCAGGCCGTGATGATCAACAGATAGAAAACTACCGGCCAATTTCACTTCTTAACGCCGATTACAAGATATACGCCAAAATTCTAACTAATCGTCTTACTACTGTAATGGAAACCCTGATAAAGCCAGATCAGTGTGGCTTCATGCCTGGCAGGTCCACAACTGACAATGGACGTCTTATGGCGCATGTGCTTGGGCAAGCCTTTCAGCTCGAGGAACCGATAGTAGGGCTAGCATTAGATGCCGAAAAGGCGTTTGATCGCGTGGAATTGCCCTACTTGTTTCAAGTGTTGCAGTGGTTCGGAATACCGGAAGGCTTCCTAGCCAATGTACGGGTACTTTACTCCCACCCCACGGCACGCATAGCGGCAAATAGCGGGCTCTCCCCTGAATTTGGCTTGTCAAGGGGCATCCGGCAGGGATGCCCCCTCTCACCACTGTTATTTAACTTAGCTATGGAGCCACTTCTGATGAAAATCCGGCAATCTCCGAGTATAGAAGGGGTGCGCGTTGGAGCTACCCAAGTCAAGTTATCTGCGTATGCAGACGACCTCTTGCTTCTACTGCACTCAGGATCATTAGAACCCGTGATGTCGATCATTGCTGAGTACTCAGGCATCTCCGGATATAATTAATCTGTCCAAAACTATCATCATCCCACTGAACGAGCACGTCTCTAGCGAGCTGTTACATGGATACCCGTTTACAGTAGAGAGCAAGTCTTTTAAATATTTAGGTGTAACATACGGGCCCACTCTCCTAGATACTGTACAGAGCTCTATGGCTCAGTGTGAACGTATAGTGGAAGAATGTCTCAACAAATGGTCCCCGTTAAAATTTAACGTGGTGGGGCAGAGGGGAGACTATCAAAATGGTCATTGTGCCCAAAATATGTTATATACTCAACATGGTCCCGACTTTATTTGAAAAGAAATTCTACGGAAGACTGGAAAAGCGGCTGATATCCTTCCTTTGGCGTAACAACCTCCACGTATTGCTACATGGAAGCTCAAATCCCCCAAAGCTAGAGGTGGAATACACTTCCCTGATTTTTATTGGTACCACTTAGCATCTCTCCTTAAACAGGGTGCCCAGTGGAGCGAAGATTTCATTGGGGACGAGGCTCCGGTTTGGCTGCAGATAGAGAATGCCCTGAGCCAACCGATTCCATTGTGGATGCGGCTAGGTATGGACAGCGAGAGTGCCGGCCCGACCAACGACATACTGCGAGATACGCAGCTGGCCTACCAAATACTCCGACAATATATGGGAACGAACCTGGACTTCTCAGAATCCACGGGGATATGGCGCAATACCAAGTTCAAGATAGAAGGGCGTAGTTTGCTATGGTTACCCTGGCTCCAGGCCGGCATATACAATCTGGGACATCTGATAATAAGTAAGGCATACAAACCTTTCCCAACTCTTCAATATGAATTTCAGCTACCCAAAAGATGTTTCTATCAGTGGTGTCAGCTGCGCCATTGTTTGAGTACAGCGGGTGTTCTACCCATGGCATTAAATGCCGGTCGCCCCTTTCATCAGGAAGTGCAGGAATTTCGGTTAGGATCCAAGCTTATCTCCAGGTTTGTTGGCATACTTAGGGAAGGGGAGAAGAAACGATGTACTGGGCTGCACATGGTATGGCAAACTGAAACGGGGCAGCCCGAAGATGCAAACGTATGGGAAGAGATCTGGAACCGACAACGGCGAACCACAAGATCGGCCTCACTCAACCAAATGTTATATTTTCTAACCCACCGGGCCTACTACACACCGGTGCGCATAGCTAGGTGGAGTGTGCAGTCAGATGCGCGATGCTGGAATTGTGGAGTGGATACAGGTACCCTTGCCCATATGATATTTTCTGTCCAGTACTCCGCGAATATTGGCAGGCTGTTTGGGCACGTATCTCCCAGCTACTGGGGCTGGACACGGAACTGACATATCGCATTGTCATTTATAAATCGCTAGCAGGAGTGCCTACACTGAAAGAACAAATGTCCACTCTCTTTGACCTGCTCTTAAGCCTTGCTCTGAAAGCTTTATTAAGCCACTGGAAAAACTATGATGGTCTGTCCAGCGTCTATTGGTGGAGCCTCGTCTGCTATCACCACGCCTGTGAGATGGCTTATGTAAGGCGAAAACCTACCTTCCGGCCCATTTTGAGAAAATGGGATGCCCTCAGACAACAAGTATCTTGATAGTTGCTGGAGACAGGGATATGGGGATGCTGCTCGTCACTGGAAGATGTTATTTCCGTTTAGTTTTTTATGGCTCAATGTTAGCTTCTTTTATATGAGGTTTATCTGGTACCTTGACCATTAGAACACGCTGTTCATTGGGTATCATCACATTGTTAAGAGGCTGCGTGCTTGTTGTTGAATACTGATACTATTGTTGAATCTATGAATGTTATTCATTGGCTGTTTCCATTACCTCATGTTTGTTTTCCAAAATTAAATAAAGCATTTAAAAAAAAAAAAAAAAAAAAAAAAGAAGTGACCGAAGATATCAGTGCTTGACCCAGTACAAGCATTGTGGAACTTGTGTCTCTTGGGGAAACTGCTAGGTATATATGACCTAGATTGGCCACTGTTGGAAACAGAATACTGGGCTTGATGGACCTTTGGTCTGACCCAGCATGGCATATCTTATGTTCTTATGTTTGGATGGGGTCCACAAAAAAACAGCACTAGCCACTCAACCGAGCAGGAGCAAAAAAAAGGAGCGGCAGATACACACCCAATAAACTTTAAAACTTTATTAAACCAAAGGGGTGGCCAAAACCCAACACAGGCCGTCTTTCGTAATCACTTCATCAGGGGCTATCCAGGCACACTGTGGGTGTGAAGTACAAAGACTCCACCAGGTTCGATAGAAAAACTGGCAGATACTAATATCAGAATAGCTTCTTAACAACATCCAGTGGACTCCTTGCGCCACGTTATCCAATCCGAGTTTCAGACGCATTAACCGGAAAACCAAGGAACCATCTGTTAAGAAGCTATTCTGATATTAGTATCTGCCAGTTTTTCTATCGAACCTGGTGGAGTCTTTGTACTTCACACCCACAGTGTGCCTGGATAGCCCCTGATGAAATGATTACGAAACACGGCCTGTGTTGGGTTTTGGCCACCCCTTTGGTTTAATAAAGTTTTTAAGTTTATTGGGTGTGTATCTGCCGCTCCTTTTTTTTGCTCCTTATGTTTGGATGGCCACAGACTGGACAGGCCAGAATATACCCTATTCTGAATTGCGGGAGCAAGATGCTCCCGTGGTTGCAGGATTGGGCACCAAGATGGTCCAGCGTGCCCCTGCATTAGTCACAAGAGACATCCAGGAAGCAGCATGACCAGGCCTCTCTCTGCTCCTGCTAGTGTGCCGGTGCCGTGGCGTCCTGTCACCATGGCACCAGGAGGCTCAGGAGAAGCACCGAAGGTCCAACTCCCCACCAGACCAGTTTTCCTGCTACCCGACCCTCGGCAGGTGGAATAAGTTGGGCATCCTCCTGGTAACCGCTGGACATATAGGGTCATGACCTGAATCGGCCCTGTATGTCCGGGTGCCTGGCCACCCCCGCTCTCCCCCCTCTCCTCCCCTGTTCTGCCCCCATCCAAATCTCCCCACAATGCAACTGTGTGCGTGTGGGGAAATTGTGTTACAGCATACAGGCCAGACGGATAGCAGGGCAACATGTCCCACTGGGATGTACTGCCCCACTATTTGCATCTCAGGATCGGGTCCATTGTGTGTTTTTCTGACCATACTAATGATGATGTATTTATTAATTTGACCATAATATTTATTTATTTAATTATTTATATGTTACCCTTGAAGCAGACTTCAGCCAAAACATGTCATTTTTTATGATTTTTTATTGATATTAATCTTTGTATGATCTTATGCTTTTATGAATTATTTTTTGTATAGTCTTATGCTTTTAGGAAAGCATAGATACTCACCTGTAACAGGTGTTCTCCAGGAGCAGCAGGAATCAGTCCTCATATATGGGTGACGTCGGCGCAGACGGAGCCCTCATGCGGATCATTTCCCCAGCTTTCAAAGAAAGCCTTTGGGAATGCAGCACGCATGCACGGTCCCCTTCCCGCCCAAGGGGCCATCTTGCTCAGTCTGATGACATAGCTAAAAGACAGCAAAACAAAATGAAGTATATAACTGCATCTCCAGGGGAGGAGGGAGGGTCGTGAGGACTGATTCCTGCTGCTTCTGGAGAACACCTTTTACAGGTGAGTAACTACGCTTTCTCCAGGACCAAGCAGGAAGTCAGTCCTCACATATGGGACTCCCCAGCTCTAGGCTACCATGAACCCAGAGCTGAAAAAATGGCTCCCTCTCAAGAGCCTCAGCATCCGTGATAAGAATTTTCTCTGAGAACACACCCCGTACGGTAGCCCAACACAAGGGTAGGAGTTGCCTAAACCTCAAAGAGATTACGGCGTACCGCTTGGCCGAAAACACTGTCCCGCCAGGACTCTCTCTCTAGGCAGTAATGGGCTGCAAAAGTCTGGCTTGAAGACCAAGTTGCGACCCGGCAGATGTCTGCCAACGGAACAGAGCGGAGATGAGCTACTGATGCGGCTTTCGCCCTGACACGGTGGGCCATGACCCGACCCTGCAAGGGGAGGTCGGCTGCTATGTACGCCCAGGCAATGCAATCTGCTACTCAAGTGGACAACGTATGCTTGGAGACAGGTAACCCCATCCTATTAGGGTCAAATGAGACGAAGAGCTGAGTAGCCCTTCGATGCTCCCGCATACGTTCTATGTAAAAGGACAATGCCCTCTTACAGTCCAGGGTATGCAAGACTGTTTCAGCCCAGCTGGCATACGGCCCGAGATAAAAGGTCGGAAGAACCAACTCCTGATTGAGGTGGAAAGAGGAGACCACTTTTGGGAGAACTTGGGATGGCTTCATAGGACCACCCTGTTCCTATAGACCTGCGTGTACGGTCTATCAGAAACCAGAGCTTGTAGTTCACTCACACGTCTGGCCGAGGTAAGAGCCACCAGGAAGAGCGCTTTCCAAGAGAGGAAGCACAAATGGCAAGTAGCCATCGGCTCAAACGGTGGGCGAGTAAGTTGCTGCAAGACCACATTCAAATCCCACTAAGTCGCAGGTGGACGAACCGGAGGCTTGAGTAGAAGTAGACTTCTGAGAAATCTGGACACCAAGGGATGAACCAACAGAGACTGTCCTTCCACCGGTGAGTGGTGTGCTGACAAAGCACTGAGGTGGACCCGAACAGAGTTAGACTTAAGGCCTAGGTCTGAAAGGTGAAGTAGATACTGCAGTACTACCAGCACAAGGCAAGAGAAAGGATCTTCATTGCACTGAGCACACCATACCGTAAACCTACGCCACTTGAGGGCATAGGACTTTCTGGTGGACTGCCTCCTAGAGGCCAAGACCACCTCCTCAACCTCCTTAGGTAGAAGTAAGGCAGCTAGCACTATCCTTTCAGCAGCCAGGCCATCAGATTGAGGGACCTGAGATTGGGGTGCAGAAGGGAATCCTGCTCTTGAGACAGGAGATCGTGTTGCAGCCCCAGAGGGAACAGAGCTTCCACCGCCAACTGCAGAAGAAGTGGAAACCACGGCTGCCTCGGCCATCTGGGGGCTACCAGAATCACCGAGGCCTTGTCCCGGAGGATCTTCAATAGAGTTCGGGCCACCAGGGGCATGGGAGGAAACGCATACAAGAGGACCATAGACCAAGAGATCAGAAAAGCATCTGCTGCCATCCTCAGGGGATGCGACTGTCTGGAGCAAAACCTGGGCAGCTGACGGTTTAGTGGACTTGCAAAGAGATCGATGGATGGAAGTCCCCAGCGGAGGAAGATCTGCTGGACCACCAATGGATTAAACTGCCATTCGTGAGGCTGGAGAATCCTGCTTAGCTTGTCTGCTAGAAAGTTTTCCTGACCAGGTAGATAAACTGCTTTGAGAAACATGCCTTGTTTGACCGCAAAGGAGCAAAGGGCCAGTGCCTCCTGACATAAGAGCCTGGACCCTGTGCCCCCTTGTTTGTTCACATAAACAATTTCCACCTGATTGTCCGTCTGAACTAGGACAGACTATTCAGAGGGCATGACAGAAGGTTTGCAGAGCTAAGCGGATTGCTCGCAGCTCTAAAAGGTTGATTTGCTGTGTGGCCTCCCAAGGGGACCACAGGCCTTGAGTGCATGCGCCCTGGCAATGTCCACCCCAGCCCTTTAAGGAAGCATCTGTCGTCAGTACCCTTGTGTGTGCTGGAGCCTGAAAAGGTATGGCAGATGTAGCAACCACTGTAAGGAGTTCAGAAGTCGTCTGGACACCTTTACTCTGTCTTGGAGGTCGCCAGTGGCTTGGGTCCACTGATCTCTGAGGCATCATTGAGCAGCCTGCATGTGCAGACGGGCATTCGGGGTCACATGTACAGTGGATGCCATGTGGCCCAGAAGCCGCAGGTAGTGCCTGACGGAAACATGAGAATTGCTTTGGAACTGGTTGGCCAAGTCCATCAGTCTGTGGGCCCTGTCCTCGGGCAAGTAAGCTCTTGCCTGAAGGGTATCTAGTCTCGCCCCTATAAACTCTAGGTCCTGAGAGGGGAGCAAAGTGGAATTTGCATAGTTTATGACAAAGCCCAGGTGCTGAAGAAGAGAGACAGTGTGAAGAGTGGCCTGTCGGGCCTCCTGGAGTGACTGGCCACTAACGACGCCCTCACAAGCTTTTTCTTCCTTTTGTGCTCCCGGATGGGAGACCCCCTCTCAGAGGACCCACGACAATGCTTGGGGTCAGACTCTCGAGATGTCAAGGTCTCTGACGAAATTCGGGCCCGGCCAGACGCGGACTCCGAAAAAATTCTTTCACGTTGATGCTGACGGCTCCGAAGCGCCTTCAACGACATCTTACCGCACGAGCCACAGACCAGCGGGTCATGGTCGGGCCCGAGGCATCGGAGGCAACAGTCGTGTGTGTCGGTGAGAGACATAAGTTTCTTACATCGATCACGTTTCTTGAACCCGCTGGCAGCCATCGGGGGAAAAAGGGCCCCTGCAAGGTCAAAAGACCGGGCTGCCAGTGAAAATAACAGAAAAAGAGCGAACGCTAGTCACAAAGGACAAAAAACGAAAAAGAAGTTCCGGACTCGATACCGGTGTACCGAGCCCAGGCGGGATGGGGAACCGGCTTTAAACTGGATAAAGAGACGCGAAAAATCGCGGAAAAAAAATCAACTTTTCCCAGGTGACACGAACTACGTCCATTGGGCTCCGCGGAAAAGAAAGACTGAGCAAGATGGCACCCTTGGGTGGGAAGGGGACCGCGCATGCGCGCTGCATTCCCAAAGGCTTTCTTTGAAAGCTGGGAGAATGCTCCGCACGAGGGCTCCATCGGCGCTGACATCACCCATATGTGAGGACTGACTTCCTGCTTGGTCCTGGAGAATTTATGTAATAAATTTATCTGTACCTTTATCTGTTTTTATCATCTTTGGTTTTTATCACCACTGTTTTTGTTGTTGATGTGAATGTTGGACAGTGAAAAAGATAGACAGGAAGAAAACTGATGCCTTTGAATTATGGTGCTGGCAAAGAATACCATGCATACCGTGGATGTCTGAAGAGCAAACCAGTCAGTACTAGAGGAGATGAAACCCAAGCTTTCTTTAGAAGCTCAGATGACAAGACTTTGACTTTTATACTTTAGACACATTATGCGAAAGAGAGGTCAACACAAAAGAGGAAGGCCGGCAATGAGATGGATCAATACAATAAGAGCAGCTATGGATGCCACTCTATCAACAATAAGCTGCCTGATTGAAGACTGAACATAGTTTAGGGCAACTATCTTGAGGGTCTCAATGTGTCGACACCGACTCAACAGCACTTAATAACAACAGTGCAGCTTCCACCTTTTCCTAACAGGGGCCGGTTCTTTGGAACTTCCTGCCTTTTGATACTAGAGCTGTAAGGTTTAACAACCTTTCAAAACCTGCATGGATGCAAATTGATCCAGTCCAAACTTTCTAGCCAGCTTCCTCAGTATAGGCTGGCTGTGAAGCACTAGGGCAGCCCTTCCCCCTCAACCTCTCGGAGGTGTTTTATATCCTGCACACCCCTTGTCAAACACATCAAAACATTAGAAATAGCTCAGTTCACAAGTCCTAGTTGATTCTATTCTTCACCTCTGGGCAAACTCATACTCTTTCTGCATTTGCTTGAATAAGGTGTGGAAGCCTTCCATCCATACCTCCCCTAGGCATTCCTTGCAGTTTGTTTATGTTTATGTTTCTCTTTATTTGATAAACTGCATATCTGAATCTACCTATGTGGGTTACAATGAAAACAACACAAAATAAGAAAGGAATGCCAATCTGGTGACAGGAAAGGTACACAAGCAAAGTAGACACAAAACCAAAAGATTAAGTATCATAAGGGGCCTAGAGCAGAAAAGACCGTAGCAATTGACAAACCAAAGGCGACTCACACAGGCACCATTTCATATGGTAAAATGATTAAGCAGGTCCACTCACACACATTAGTTACTGGCTTCCTGATATGCCATTTCCTCAAATAACTAATCAATACGTTCAACTATATCCAGTTCCATAGCTGTTGGTACTTTATAGTTTGTATATAGCTCACGAGGAGACTGATTCCAAGCAGATGCCGTGCTGGGCTTTGAGAGCTGCCAGAAATACTGCTCCTCTTCCCAGCCCCACCGTACTCCACGGGCCCCTTGGAAACCACCCAGTCACGGGATTCCCTCCCTTTGCCCTACATTCTAGTCTCTTTGTGCTGAGGTTTTCTAAACTCTGACCAGATCCTTCATAGTTTTCCTTCTAGGGCTTAACATAGGTCTCCCTTCCACCTAGCAGGGATGTTCCTGACCCTTGTAGGCTCTTGGGGCTAGGGACACTGGCGTCCTTTACCCTAATGGAGACACAGACAGGCCAGTATGGGTGCCAATAGGGAGCCTTGAGGGACCCCATAAGTCAGATAATACTTTTGTAAAAGAACCCGTAATAAACTAGTGAAGGAAGAGCAAAACCATTTCAAGATCGTGCCTATAATCCCTAATTCCTTAAACTGCCAACTCAATAGCAAATGAACTACATGAAAAGCCAATGAGAGATCCAGAGAAACCACTAAAGCTTCTAGAGCAGCATGAACTAGAGGACTAGGGGACATGCAAAGAAGCTACAGGGTAACCTATTTAAGATTAATAAGATAAAATATTTTTTCACTCAATTTGTAATTAAACTCTGGAATTTGTTACTGGAGGATGTAGTAAAAGCTGTTAGTGGAGCTGGGTTTAAAAAAGGTTTGGATAAGTTCCTGGAGGAAAGGTCCATAAACCATTATTAAAAGGGACCCAGGATATCACTGCTTGACCCAATACAAGCATTGAGGAACCTGTGTCTTTTGGGGAAACTGCTAAGTACTTATGACCTAGATTGGCAACTGTTGGAAACAGGATACTGGGCTTGATGGACCTTGGTCTGACCCAGTATGGCATAGCTTATGTTCTTATCCAAGAACAGTCTCTGTACTGTACCCTGAAAGGAATCCTAGAAACATAGAAACATAGAAACATAGAAATATCACGACAGAAAAAGACCACATGGCCTATCTAGTCTGTCCTTCCATAACAACTACAACAGTCCCCTTTTTACCTTTAGAGATCCTCTGTGTTGATCCCATGCTTTTTTGAATTCAGTTACTGTCCTCATCTCTACCACCTCCACTGGGAGACTATTCCACGGATCCACTACTCTTCCATAAAGAAATATTTCTGCATATCACTCCTGAATCTATCTCCCTTCACCCTCATCCCATGTCCCCTCGTAGCAGAACTTGCTTTCAGTTGAAAGAGGCTCTCTCCCTGAACATTTATGCCACGGAGGTATTTAAACATCTCAATCATATCACCTCTATCCCGCCTTTCCTCTAAGGTGTACATATTAAGATCCTTCAGTCTGTCCTCATATGCTTTATAATGAAGACCACTGATAATTTTAGTAGCCACCCTCTGCACCGACTCCATCCTGTTCACATCCTTTTGAAGGTGTGGTCTCCAGAACTGCACACCATACTCCAAATGAGGTCGCACCAAAGACTTATACAGAGGCATTATCACCTCCTTTTTTCTGCTAGCCATTCCTCTCCGTATGCACCCAAACATCCTTCTAGCTTTTGCCGTCGCCTTTTCTACCTGTTTAGCTACTTTAAGATCATCAGACACAACCACGCCTAGGTCCCGCTCTTCTTTAGTGGACAAAAGTACTTCACCCCCTATACTATATTGCTCCCTTGGATTGCTGCAGCCCAAATGCATGACCTTACATTTTTTAACATTAAATCCCAGCTGCCAAATTTTAGACCATTCTTCAAGCTTAGCTAGATCCCTCCTCATATTATCTACCCCTTCCTGTGTGTCTACTCTATTGCAGATTTTGGTATCATCTGCAAAGAGGCAAACCTTACCTGAAAGCCCTTCCGCTATATCACTAACAAAGATGTTAAAAAGAATCGGACCAAGGACAGATCCCTGGGGCACACCACTGATAACATCCTTCTCCTCAGAGTGAGCTCCATTTACTTGTACTCTTTGTTGCCTCCCACCCAACCAATTTCTAACCCAAGCAGTAACTTTAGGGTCCATCCCTAGGGTGCTCAGTTTGTTTATAAGTCGCCTGTGAGGAACAGTGTCAAAGGCTTTACTGAAATCTAAATACACCATATCTAGGGCTCTCCCTCGATCCAACTCCCTGGTCACCCAGTCAAAGAAATCAATCAGATTTGTCTGACAAGACCTGCCTCTGGTGAATCCATGCTGCCTCGGATCCTGTAATCCGCTGGACTCTAGAAACCTCACTATTTTCTCTTTCAGCCGCGTTTACTCACCACCGAAGTTAAACTAACTGATTGACTGGGATGAAGGACCAGTGAATCCTCCAAAGCCAGGGTTAACCACTGCAGATAAAAGCTGTAAATGCAAACACGTCTTCCTTATGTTAACTCATACTAGTGGTTGAAAGTATCTTTGCTGGATGGCATAGTTTTAGCTATGCTAAAAATGCGCATTGGTGAGGGTGGGTATAGCTGGGTTTAAGAAGACTTGGGACAAGTTACTAGTTGGCTCCAGGTCATGAGGGACAGGTTCTGCCAGTCCTTGTTTTACTTACATTGCAATCAAACAATCAGAAAACTTCTACCCAAATGATTTTTTATTTTTTCAGAATTATTCACAATCTACATACAGGCTCATTCCAAGCCACGAATAGCGGGGATGGATGTCCCATCGGCGTCTAACCTCCCCACCGATTGTACGGGGACACTAGATGGGGGAAGGAAAGGGGAGGATCAGGACAGCATTAGGGCGGGCAGTGGGCAGTTGCCGGCCTTAGACATACAGGGCTGATTCTAATGTCAGACGTACAGAGAGGGTGTATGTTCGGTATCGAATCGGGCTGATAAGTTAATAAGTGATAAAAGTATGTGCAGAATTTAATCAAGCATTCACTGTAAAAAAGAGGGGAAAAGGCCTCAGTAATTCAACCCAAAGAACATAAGAACATAAGTTATGCCATACTGGGTCAGACCAATGTCCATCAAGCCCAGTATCCTGTTTCCAACAGTGGCCAATCTAGGTCATACGTACCTAGCAGTTTCCCCAAAAGACACAGGTTCTGCAATGCTTGTACTAGGTCAAGCATTGATATCCTGGGTCCCTTCTTAATAATGGTTTATGGACCTTTCCTCCAGGAACTTGTCCAAACCTTTTTTAAACACAGCTACACTAACAGCCTTTACTACATCCTCCGGTAACAAATTCCAGAGTTTGATTACACGTTGAGTGAAAAAATATTTTCTTTTATTAGTCTTAAATAATTTCCCCTGTAGCTTCATTGCATGTCCCCTAGTCTTTCTATATTCTGATAATGTAAACAATCTATCTATGTTTACCCTTCCACTCCGTTCATTAATATGTAGACTTCTATCATATCTCCCCTCAGCTGTCTCTTTTCCAGGTTAAAGAGCCCTAACATTTTTAGCATTTAGTCATAGGAGTATCCTTCCATCCCCTTTACCATTTTGGTGGCTCTTCTCTGAACCTTTTCTAAAATTGCTATATTGAGAATGTAAATAAATAAATATTCTCTTATATACCGCGCTATTCTGCATCAGTGCGGTTTACATTGAACAAACTGAAATTACATTGAACAGGGCATTATAACTTGGAGATAACTATTTTACAGGGAACATGGGCTATGGAGGGTTAAGTGGCTTGCCCAAGACCACAAGGAGCACCTGTGGGACTAGAAACCCCAGTCCTTCCAGCCCAAGGTTGCTGTCCTCTAGTGGGATTAACCAAACCACATCAAGAACAACAACGACATCACATCATTTAAGAAACAGCTAAAGACAATCCTATTCCGTGAACATCTTTCAACGGAAACACCACCATGACCTCACACTTAGATTTTAGCAGAAGTAAATCATGTCCATGTCCACCCATAATCATTAATTGTTGACCCTGGTGATGGCCCCTTCCTAAAAGAAATTACCCCTCCCTATGTATACATGTTACACCGCTTTGACCCGGTGAAAAGCGGGATATAAATGCAGTTAAAAAAAATAAATAAAAATTTGAACCCCCTGACCTTCCGGCCTGAAGTACGTTGCCCCAACCACTAGGCCACTCCTTCATTCCTATATCCTTTTTAAGATACAGCGACCAGAATTGCACACAATATTCAAGGTGTGGTCTCATCATGAAACGATATAGAGCATTATAATATCTTTTGTTTTATTTTCCATTCCTTTCCTTATGATACCTAGCATTCTATTTGCTATCTTATTAAAAGAGGGCTACTACACAGTATCCTGTTTTGTGCTACTGAGGTAAGCTAAATTCTGATTTGATTTAAATTATAGCTCTTTGCTGCTGCTAGGCTCTAACTTATTATGAAATTTATTTATTTATTTATTTATTTTATTTAGTATACATTTTGTATACCGCTACTTCCAGCGATCAGCAGCGGTTTGATTACAGATTGGAAATTGTCAAATCATGACAGGAAATTTTTGAGGTATAAACACATTGATTAGACAGGAAAGCACAGCACACAGAGAACTAATTTAATTTCTACAAGCTTTTAAACTACAAGAAATTTCTACAAGCTTTCTACAAGAAATTTCTACAAGCTTTCTACAAGCTTTCTACAAGAAATTTCTACAAGCTTTCTACAAGAAATTTAAACTACAAGCTCTCTGCTGGGTTCTAAATTTAACCAGAAAGCTCTCTTCTGTGTTTTAAATTTAAACTAAAAGTACTTTGCTGTTACTAGGCCCTGAGTGACTATTAAATTTAAACTACAAGCTCTCTGCTGGGTATGAAATGTAACCAGAAAGTTCTTTTCTGTGTTTTAAATTTAAACTTAAACTGCTGCTACTAGGCCCTGACTGATTTGACAAAAAATAGTGGGTTCACAGATTAATTAGCTTTAATACAAAGAATTCCTTTCAGAAAATTCCCAGAAGTATATACTCACAATTGCAGATCTCTCTCCAGATGTAACAGTCCCCTTTTCTAGTCCTTCAAGACATTTAATGCACACAACACTATGCCTAGTTTTCAAAATCAACCACCTTCACTGGTCAGAAAAAAACCCCTGTTATTTGTGCTTTCTCATTTTAATCTTGAAAATTTTTTATATATATAAAGTGTATTATAATTATTATTCCTAAAAATAAAGAGAAGCTTATCAATATTCAAGTCTTGTGTGCAAAAGAATCACACCTTATAAAGATTGTTTCTGTTGCATGTAACAAATTCCTAGCCAGGGGTAACAACCACTGGAATCCTTCCTAGGCCCTTGGTTTTCTATCTCTGGTCCCAGAAGCAAGTGAGAAGAGCTGAAAACAGCACATACAGAATTATATCTTAACAATAACACAATTCTAATATAGCTTTAGGGAGGAAAATTATAAATCCACAAACTCGAGTGGTCACCTGTAACACCCTCAATTAGCTTGGCCGCAGCTCCTTCTTTTATGTGGAAAAAATGCTACCTTGTACAGTTTCATCTTATTACTCTTTGTCATGCTTTTGCTTTAAGCTTTAACAATATCTACACATCACAAGCCAAATTATGCATAAACATATGTCAGGTTCTAGTCATGGCAAACTTCCTGTGAGAACAAGCTTTACAGAATATGACCCTAACAATATACTTCATATATCAAGTTGTTCATAAACCTAATTGGCCTGGCCTAAGCATACGTAGTTTTCTACAAAAATGAGCTTCTTATCTAGTTCCCTTGCAAGATACAATCTTGATAGCCTTACTTATACATAAACATCCCTTGTAACACTGACAGCACTTTTTAAGCTGCTTTCACTCACCAGACTCTCTCCATGAGATTCCATTACCCCTATAAGTCCCCTTCTACAGTTTCCCTTCTTCCACTTTTTAGGTTCACTACCATTCATTTATTCAGCTTTTCTTATTTAAAACACGCGGTGAAGCAACATTTCTTATTCCAAACACAGTGCATGCAGCGTCAATCACTTAGAGGCTAATCAATTCACTTATTCAAGGCACAAACATCAATGCACAAGTCCTGTAGCCAGCAGCACATATAACTGGTGGAAGAAAATATACTTAGCTTCACACTCCACATAATGCTGTCCCACAATGCCCCTTGGCGTTGAATCTGGGAAGCAGCGCTGAAAGTGTCATTCTAGCTTTGGAGAACACAATGCTTTGTAGGCTTTGGCGCAATAATTGGAAAAAATTATCTGTTGGCCCTGATGCAGCTACTAGCAAAATGTCCAATGCCAGTAATGTCGGCTTACTTACTGCAGCAGCTAAAAATCAAAAGGGACATTGTGGGACGGCATTGTGAATAATTTTGAAAAATAAAAAATCTTTTGGATCGAGTTTTTGTGATTGATTGATTACTATCAACCCTTTTTGGCTATTTTTAATTGTGGTTTACTTCCATTACATTCCAACTTACTGTTCTGGTGCATTTAATGGAAGTTAAACCAGGACTGGGACAGCCTGTTCCTGATGACCTGGAGCCATATGCTAACCTTACTAGAGGACTGGTCAATTACTAATCATTAGCCAGGTCAACTTGGTCATCTCTACTTCTTGGATGTAAATTCTAGAAGGAACCACATAATGTTACACACTATCAACATGCATAAGTCATGTCTTTTCAATTACTTACTCGCATGGAGGGGCCTTTACACATGTATTTTAGCTGGTCTTTATCTTGTAAGTATGCACATCAGGCTGAAGGGGCATACTTTTGGTGTGGGCATGCACAGAGGCGGAGCTTGAGCAGACTTTATGTTTATTGAATCTTCTTTACCGCCTTTATATGTAAAGGCAAGGCAGTTTACAATTCTATAAAAACATGGAGAATTAGAAATGAACAACAACAGTAGATAGGATAGAGGGGACAGGGAGAGTAGAGCAAAGAGTCAGAGCGGGGGGAGGGATACTAGTGAGGGGAGCGGGGTTTGTTCAAATGTCCCAGGTAGTCTAGGCCTCAAAGGCCCACAAAAAGAGATATGTCTTAAGCTGAAATTTGAAAGATGAATAGGAATGCTTGAGGTGGAGCGTGCTGGGCAGAGAATTCCAAAGAATGGGGACACAGAAAAAGAAGACCAAACAATGAGTAGATTCAAGCTATGTTTTGGTGGGGGTCCGGGATATGAAGTCTATTATCCTGAAGGGAACGAAGGGACCGAAAGAAGAGGTAGGCAGGGGAACTAGTGCAGAGGACCTTGCGCGTTATAGTCAACAGTTTGTTTTGGATCTGGGCATAAACTGGCAACCAATGGTGAGATTTCAGGAGTGGTGTAGCATGATCAAATCTTCTCACATATGATAGAATATGGTTGGTGGTGTTTTGGATTGCTTGGAGACACTTTAGTGAGGAGAGAGATAGTCCAGTGCTGCGTACACCTTGTAGTGCTATACAAATGATCAGTAGTAGTAGTAGAGTTGCAGTAGTCAAGACGAGTGATAACGCAACTGAGCAATGGGGAAATCAGAGCAGAAGAATCAAAAAATGGTTGGACAGAGCAACATTTGTTTAGGGCAAAAGAAGATTTCTTAACTATTGCATTAACATGCTGTGTGAAGGACAAATAGGAATCAAGGATAACACTGAGATATTTCAAAGTGGAAACAACTTGGTTGGGTGACTGACCAATACAAGGAACATAGGACATAGAACCACCAGTGAACCAAATGGCTGTTGTTTTCTTGGAGTTTAATTTAAGACATTTGGTGTTAAACCAAGAGGCAATGAGGGTAAGTGTGCAGTTAATGAAAAGAAAGTCAGATGCAAGAGAATCCAGATGGCAAAGAAGCAGGACATCATCAGCATAGTAATAAGCACTGATGCTGAGATCCTGGAACAAAATGACAAGGGGACTGAGGTAAATATTGAAAAGTACTGGGGCCAAGATAGAGCCCTTTGGGACTCCACAGGAAAGGGGCAACAATTTAGAGTGAGCGTCATTGATGAGCACCTGGAAGGAACGACTGGAGAGAAATGAAGAAAACCAAGTAAGCACAGGGCCAGAAATCAAATGACAAAGAAGAATTGAGTGATCGATGGTGTCAAAGATGGCAGTAAGATCCAGAGAGACAGCGAGAATTGTGAAAAGGGCAAAAGATGAACGTTGCACCCATACCGATGGAATAGGGTCAAGATGGCAGGTTGTTTTATGCGTAGAGGAAATCACCTTAGACAGGGAATCCAGGGAAATGGGATTAAAGGTAGTTGCAAATATGATTGGACAATTTATTTATTTAGCAATGAAATTCATGTTGAGACACTCATGGATGGAGGGTGCCCATCATTTGGAAAGGACTGAGAGATGAGGGTAATTTTATCTGAGAAATAGGGAGCAAATGTGTCGGAGGCAGGGGGAGGGGGAACCTGGCCAAACATGCTGGGCTGCATTGTCCTGGAGGGATGTTAGTTACAAAATGATGGAAAAGAGTTTCCTCGGCCGATTCACAGAAGTAGTTATGAGATGAGAGAAATAACGCTTCTTTGCAAGCCAAATTTCAGAGCTAGCCTTAAAGAGTTCAAGTGTATCCACAGTCTTACTTTTGTGCCTTTGTCTTGGCACTTTGCAAGACAGAGGTCGGAATGGTGCCAGGGGTGGCTACATTTAACAGGGGCAGCTCAAGGCAGTTTGGGGGCATATAGAGGATAGTGCTGGGGAGAGAGTATCATTCTTCCAAACTTTGGCCTTATCCTCAAGAGGAAGAGAGTGAAAATCTTCTGAGACAAAGTATCAGCAACTGGGAGGAGAGCAAGGGAATTGTGTGGTAAAGCACACCGGCAAGTCAGCGAGGCACCACAGTTATCCAAATGTATGAGCTTGGACGGAATGGATAGGGAAAATGAAACAAGGAAGTTGTCCATTGAGGGAAGGGCTTGAGTGGTGAACTGAGATAACTGTGATGTGGAGATGTCATTTGTGATAGCCAAGTCCAATGTATGGCCAGGGGCATGAGTGGTGCTTAATAAATGATGCTTCAGGGATAGGTCCGATAGAAAAGTAAGGAATGCCCTAGCGTGAGCTCGTGTGGGGACATTGACATGAACATGGAAATCACCAACAGTTAGTAAATCAGGAAAAGGAAGAGAGAGTTCGGAGATGGATTACAGAACTCGATCCCATGCAGAGGGATCTAACCATGGAGGGTAATATAGTAGTAGGAGGTGGAGATTTTCCAGCCTGGTGGACCTCATGTAAAGGGACTCAGAGAGTATAGGGAGGCAGACGTAGATTCATTTAGTGCTAGGGAAGATCTAGAAATAACAGCTAGGCTACCACCCGTTCTACCAACACGTGGGGAAGAAAAAGCCAAGTAACCTGGTGGCAGACAGCAATTCAGATAACCTTCTTCACCGTCCTGTAGCCAGTCATCGAATATTCAGGCATAGAGGGTGGTCAGAGCACAAATTTATATGTGTACTTAGGTGCATTCTTTAGAAATTTAGGCTCCGGCCTTAGAGCTGCCGTAAGTGCTTGCACCTAGATTTAACACGTGCTTTGGCCATTTATGCCTCTATTTTATAGAGAAAAATAGGTGCCCATTTTTATTTATGAGAGAGGCTTAAGATAAGTGCATTCTAGGAGCCTAAAACTAAGCATCTGGTTATAAAATTACCCTTCTTATGCTGACCACAATATTCAGTGGCACTATCCATGGTCCATGGGCAGAGCGAGGAGGATGTGCAATAGAATGTGTCGACTTTATATGGTCAGTGGAATTTTCAGACAACTTAGGCCAGATGAAAAGCTGCGTTAAGTTGCATCTGGATAAGTGCCGGCTGAATGTTGTGCTGCATTTATGTGGATTGCGCTGCTCAGCAGCAACTCCTATGCAGACACTGCGGCTGAATATCCCATGGATATGTCAGCACTGTGATATCGGGGCACATAACGGTGTTACTTAGGGGTATTCAATGGTGCTAACCGAATATCCCTCTAAGCAGCATTTACAGTTTACAAGTCTATAAACATAATTTACAGAGCTGAAAACCATGTAATGTCCCTTCCAGGGATATTTAGTGGCACTAACCATGTTAGCGGCATTGAATGTCCTCAAGTAATGGCACTACACACCCTGATACTTCACGGTTAGCATTGAGGTGTGTTATGGGCATTCTGGGGCGCAGTGGAGGCGGTGCCCATCGCTAAGCGGCAGCGACAATATTGCACCGCTGCCTGCATAGCAACCCTGGGGAAAGATAGGCACAGCAAAAGTTGGCATATCTTTATCCATAAGAGCTAAGCGGGCAGCGGCTCAATATTGGCAATGTCCGGTTAGCTTCAGCGACGTCTGCAGCTGTGCTGTGATCTCAGATATTCAGTGCCGGAGCCACAAATGACCACAGCATTGAATATCCACGTTTAATGTTCAGCGCCAGCGGCTATCTGCCAGGGCTGAACATAAGGACTCGATGCATTCTACAGTGTGCAGGAGTGCAGGAGTAGCCTAGTGCTTGTAGCAGCAGCCTCGCACCCAACAGCTCCGGGTCTGATTCTCATTGATGTTCCTTGTGACCTTGGGCAAGTTATTTTATCTTCCATTCTACAGTGTGCAGGAGTAGCCTAGTGCTTATAGCAGCAGCCTCGCACCCAACAGCTCCGGGTCTGATTCTCACTGATGTTCCTTGTGACCTTGGGCAAGTTATTTTATCTTCCATTCTACAGTGTGCAGGAGTAGCCTAGTGCTTATAGCAGCAGCCTCGCACCCAAGAGCTCCGGGTCTCATTCTCACTGATGTTCCTTGTGACCTTGGGCAAGTTATTTTATCTTCCATTCTACAGTGTGCAGGAGTAGCCTAGTGCTTATAGCAGCTGCCTCGCACCCAACAGCTCCGGGTCTGATTCTCACTGATGTTCCTTGTGACCTTGGGCAAGTTATTTTATCTTCCATTCTACAGTGTGCAGGAGTGCAGGAGTAGCCTAGTGCTTATAGCAGCAGCCTCACACCCAAGAGCTCCGGGTCGGATTCTCACTGATGTCCCTTGTGACCTTGGGCAAATTATTTTATCTTCCATTCTACAGTGTGCAGGAGTGCAGAAGTAGCCTAGTGCTTATAGCAGCAGCCTCGCACCCCTACAGCTCTGGGTCTGATTCTCACTGATGTTCCTTGTGACCTTGGGCAAGTTATTTTACCTTCCATTCTACAGTGTAAAGGAGTGCAGGAGTAGCCTAGTGCTTATAGCAACAGCTCGCACCCAACAGCTCCGGGTCTGATTCTCATTGATGTTCCTTGGGACCTTGGGCAAGTTATTTTATCTTCCATTCTACAGTGTGCAGGAGTGCAGGAGTAGCCTAGTGCTTATAGCAGCAGCCTCGTACCCAACAGCTCCGGGTCTGATTCTCACTGATGTTCCTAGTGACCTTGGGCAAGTTATTTTATCTTCCATTCTACAGTGTAAAGGAGTGCAGGAGTAGCCTAGTGCTTATAGCAGCAGCCTCGCACCCAACAGCTCCGGGTCTGATTCTCACTGATGTTCCTTGTGACCTTGGGCAAGTTATTTTATCTTCCATTCTACAGTGTGAAGGAGTGCAGGAGTAGCCTAGTGCTTATTGCAGCAGCCTCGTACCCAACAGCTCCGGGTCTGATTCTCACTGATGTTCCTTGTGACCTTGGGCAAGTTATTTTATCTTCCATTCTACAGTGTGCAGGAGTGCAGGAGTAGCCTAGTGCTTATAGCAGCAGCCTCGCACCCCTACAGCTCCGGGTCTGATTCTCACTGATGTTCCTTGTGACCTTGGGCAAGTTATTTTACCTTCCATTCTACAGTGTGCAGGAGTAGTCTAGTGCTTATAGCAGCAGCCTCACACCCAAAGCTCTGGGTCTGATTCTCACTGATGTCCCTTGTGACCTTGGGCAAGTTATTTTACCTTCCATTCTACAGTGTAAAGGAGTGCCGGAGTAGCCTAGTGCAGCGTTTTTCAACTAGTGTGCCGTGAGATATTGTCTGGTGTGCCGTGGGAAAAATTCCAATTTCATCCGTAACATGTGGCCTCGGCTCACAAATTATGGTTGCCAACTGGCCGGTTTTCAGCCGGCCTGGCCGGTTTTTCCATGGCCAGGCCGGCTGCCAGCACAGTTGTTAAACCGGCCATTGAAAAGCCGGTTTTTTGCTCTTGCCGCAAGATCGGGAGCGGCCAGAGCCAAAAACCGGCTTTTGTGCCGAAGTCCGCGGCGCGAACGCGATTCTCTATAGCACTGCAGCCGCTGGTTCTGCTTTGTACAGAGCAGCCGGGCTGCACTACACTTACATTGAAAAGTAAAGAGAAACTGTGTCAGGAGCCATCCGATCATGCAGAGCACGAGGAAGTGATGTCATCGGGGCGGGCTCATCACAGGCTGTCTTTCCTTTGCAAATTAACTTTAGCTGCAATAAAGTAATTTGAAAAGGAAAAGACAGCCTGTGAGGAGCCCGCCCCCATGACATCACTTCCTCGGGCTCTGCGATGGACGGAGGGCTACTGACACAGTTTCTCTTTACTTTTCAATGTAAGTGTAGTGCAGCCCGCTGCTCTGTACAAAGCAGAAACAGCGGCTTGGGCAGAGGGGTGTGTGTGTGGTGTGTGAGTGAACCCAGCCAAGGGGGGGGGGAGTGTGAGTGAACCAGCAAGGGGGGGGGGGGGGGGGAGTGTGACAGTGAACCAGCAGTGGAGGGGGGGGGGGGGGTGGTGTGAGTGAACCAGCAGGGGAGGGGGGGTTGGTGTGAACCAGCAGGGGAGGGGGGATGGTGTGAAACAGCAGGGGAGGGGGGATGGTGTGAGTGTTTGATTCCTATTCAAGAGAATTACTTTATATATAGTCAATATAGGCACAGAGGTAAATTTTTTTAACATTTTCTAATGGTGGTGTGCCTCGTGATTTTTTTCATGAAAAAAGTGTGCCTTTGCACAAAAAAGGTTGAAAAACACTGGCCTAGTGCTTATAGCAACAGCTCGCACCCAACAGCTCCGGGTCTGATTCTCATTGATGTTCCTTGGGACCTTGGGCAAGTTATTTTATCTTCCATTCTACAGTGTGCAGGAGTAGCCTAGTGCTTATAGCAGCAGCCTCGCACCCAAAGCTCTGGGTGTGATTCTCACTGATGTCCCTTGTGACCTTGGGCAAGTTATTTTATCTTCCATTCTACAGTGTGCAGGAGTGCAGGAGTAGCCTAGTGCTTATAGCAGCAGCCTCGCACCCAACAGCTCCGGGTCTGATTCTCACTGATGTTCCTTGTGACCTTGGGCAAGTTATTTTATCTTCCATTCTACAGTGTGCAGGAGTAGCCTAGTGCTTATAGCAGTAGCCTCACACCCAAGAGCTCCGGGTCGGATTCTCATTGATGTTCCTTGTGACCTTGGGCAAGTTATTTTATCTTCCATTCTACAGTGTGCAGGAGTGCAGGAGTAGCCTAGTGCTTATAGCAGCAGCCTCGCACCCAAGAGCTCCGGGTCGGATTCTCATTGATGTTCGTTTTGACTTTGGGCAAGTTATTTTATCTTCCATTCTACAGTGTAAAGGAGTGCAGAAGTAGCCTAGTGCTTATAGCAGCAGCCTCATAAGAACATAAGACATGCCATACTGGGTCAGACCGAGGTCCATCAAGCCCAGTATCCTGTTTCCAACAGTGGCCAATCTAGGTTATACGTATCTAGCAATATCCCCAAAAGACACAGGTTCCACAATGCTTGTACTGGGTCAAGCATTGATATCCTGGGTCCCTTTTTAATAGTGGTTTATGGACCTTTCCTCCAGGAACTTGTCCAAACCTTTTTTAAACCCAGCTATACTAACAGCCCTTACTACATCCTCCGGTAACAGATTCCAGAGTTTGATTACACGTTGAGTGAAAAAATATTTTCTCTTATTTGTATTAAATAGTTTACCCTGTAGCTTCATTACATGTCCCCTAGTCTTTCTATACTCTGATAGCGTAAACAATTGATCCACGTTTATCCGTTCCACTCCATTCATTAATTTATAGACCTCTATCATATCTCCCCTCAGCCGTCTCTTCTCCAGGCTAAAGAGCCCTAACCTTCTTAGCCTCTCTTCATAGGAGTAGCCTTCCATCCCCTTCACCAATTTGGTGGCTCTTCTGTACTTTTTCTAATAACGCTATGTCCTTTTTAAGATACGGTGACCAGAATTGCACACAATATTCAAGGTGCAGTCGTACCATGGAGCGATACAGAGGCATTATAATATCCTTTGTTTTGTTTCCATCCCTTTCCTTATGATACCTAGCATTCTATTTGCTTTCTTGGCCGCCGCTGCACACTGGGCGGAGGGTTTTAACATGTTATCCACAATGACTCCTAAATCTTTTTCCTGGGTGGTGGTTTCTAATGTGGAGCCTTGCATCGTGTAACTATAGTGTGGGTTGTTCTTTCCTAGGTGCATAACTTTGCACTTGTCCACATTAAATTTCATCTGCCATTTGGATGCCCAGTCGTCCAATTTATCCAGATCCTCCTGCAGTTTTCCACAATCCTCTTGGGTTTTAACAACTTTAAACAGTTTGGTTACATCTGCAAATTTGATAAACTCACTAGTTATTCCCTTTTCCAGGTCATTTATGAATATGTCAAAAAGCAGCGGACCCAGTACAGATCCCTGGGGTACTCCACTATTCACCTTTTTCCATTGGGAATATTGGCCATTTAGCCCTACCCTCTGCTTTCTATCTTTTAACCAGTTCCCGATCCACAATAGTACACTGCCTCATATCCCATGACTTTTTAGCTTCGCCAAAAGTCTCTGATGGGGGACTTTGTCAAAAGCTTTCTGAAAGTCCAGATACACTATATCAACCGACTCACCTTTGTCTACCTGTTTATGCACACCTTCAAAAAAAACATATCAGATTAGTAAGACAAGATCTTCCTTGTCTAAAGCCATGTTGGCGTCTCCCATTAGGCCATGACTATCTACATGCTGTGTAATTTTGTTCTTTATGATGGTTTTCTACCATTTTCCCTGGTACTGACGTCAGGCTCACCGGTCTGTAATTTCCTGGGTCACCCCTGGAACCCTTTTTAAAAATTGGTGTTACGTGGTGACCCTCCAATCTTCAGGTATTACAGATGATTTTAATGAAAGTTCACAGATTACCAATAGCAGGTCTGCAATCTCATATTTCAGTTCTTTCAACACTCTGGGATGTATACCATCCGGTCCAGGTGATTTGCTACTATTCAGTTTATCACATAGTTGTAATATATCTTCCCAGTGTAGCGATATTTCTCTCAATTCCTCTGCAGTATCACCTTTAAATACCACTTCAGTCTTGGGTAACATCCCTACATCCCTACAATCAAAGTTTATTTACCTGAGTTGTAAAATTACCCTGTTGTCCAAGTTGTTAACCCTGTTTAATGTAACTCAGACATTTTTGTGTACTGAAATGTTTTGTTTGATGTAAACCGCGCTGATGTCAAATAGTGCGGTATATAAGAAATGTAAATAAATAAATAAATAAATACATCTTCCTCAGTAAAGACCGAAGCAAAGAATTCATTCAGTCTCTCTGCTATAGCCTTGTTTCCTCTTACTGCCCCTTTTACCCCTCTATCATCTAATGGTCCAATTGACTCTCTCACAGGCCTTTGGCTACGAATGTACTTGAAAAAGTCTTTATTTCGTGTTTTGCTTCTGTAGCAAGTTTCTTCTCAAATTCCCGCTTTGCCTGCCTTATCAATGCTTTGCATTTAACTTGCCAGTGCTTGTGCTGTTTCCAGTTTTCATCATTGGCATCTTTTGGCTCTTTTTCCATTTCCTGAAGGTTGCTTTTTTGGCAGCAACAGCCTCTCTGACCTCACCTTTAAACCATGCTGGCAGTTTTTTGGACTTTCTTCCACTTTTCTTAATGCGTGGAATACAGCTGGTCTGGGCTTCGAGGATAGTATTTTTAAATAACACCCAAGCTTGCTGTAAGTCTTTAACCTTTGCAACCGCTCCTTTTAGTTTTTTCCTAACTATATTCCTCATTCTATCATAGTCTCCCTTTTGAAAGTTAAAAGGTAGTACTGTGGATGCCTTTACTATCTGTCCTCCACTAATTAAATCAAACATGATAATACTATGATCACTATTGCCAAGTGGTCCCAACACCCTTATTCTTGCACCAGATCTGGCGTTCCACTAAGGACTAGGTCCAGTATGGCTTCCCCTCTGGTCGGTTCATGAACCAGCTGCTCCAAGAAGCAGTCATTTATTCCATCTAGAAACTTTATCTCTTTAGTTTGTCCTGCTGTGACACTGACCCAGTCGATACCGGGGTAATTGAAATCACCCATTATTACTACTCTGTTGTGACTTTTGTTAGCTTCCTTGATTTCTTTGAGCATTTCATCATCCATTTGTTCATTCTGGCCAGGTGGTCGATAGTATACTCCCACTGCCATCACCTTCCCCTTCATAAATGGAATTTCAATCCATAGAGATTCTACAGCAAATTTTGTTCCCTGCAAAACTTTAATCCTTTCTGACTCAATGCCCTCTCTAACATAGAGCGCAACCCCTCCACCAATTTGATCAGCTCTATCATTACGATATAGTTTGTATCCAGGTATCACAGTGTCCCACTGGTTATCCTCCTTCCACCATGTCTCTGAGAGTGCAATCATATCTAACCTCTCATTTAGTGCTATATATTCTAACTCTCCCATCTTATTGTTTAGACTTCTAGCATTGGCATACAAGCATTTTAGAGACTGTATTTTATTCATATTATTCTGGCTATTGGTAGGCAGGGGTAATTTGGAATCTTTATGCTCTGTCTGCTCCTTACTCAAGGGCATTTGGGCTACTATACTCCCTTTTGGAACCTCACTGCTTTTGGTAGTATCCTTCAAGGATACCTTCGTCCGAACCATGCACTCCTGGGTGACTGTCGGCTTTCCCCTATTTTCTAGTTTAAAAGCTTCTCTATCTCTTTTTTAAAGGTTAATGCCAGCAGTCTGGTCCCATCCTGATTAAGGTGAAGCCCATCCCTTCGGAAGAGCCCCCCCCTTTCCCCAGAATGTTCCCCAGTTCCTAACAAATCCAAAACCCTCATCCTTGCACCATTGTCTCATCCACGCATTGAGACTCCGGAGCTCTGCCTGTCTTTTGGGTCCTGCACGTGGAACAGGAAGCATTTTGGAGAACGCTATCCTGCAAGTTCTGGATTTCAACTTCCTACCTAAAAGCTTAAATTTAGCCTCCAGAACTTCCCTACCACATTTTCCTATGTCATTGGTACCAACATGTACCAAGACAGCAGACTCCTCCCCAGCACTATCTATGATACTATCTAGGTGGTGCGTGAGGTCCGCTACCTTCGCACCAGGCAGGCATGTTACCAGGTGATCCTCACGTCCACCAGCCACCCAGCTATCTACATTCCTAATGATTGAATCACCAACTATAACAGCTGTCCTGACCCTTCCCTCATGGGGACATGGCCCTGGAGAAACGTCCTCGGTGCGAGAGGGTTTTACATCACCTGGAGGACAGGTCCTAGTTACAGGATCACTTCCTGCCACACCAGGGTGATGCTCTCCTGTCACGTGACCTCTCTCCTCCATGGCAAACAGGGATGCTGCCAGACTGGAGGTGGGACTTCAGGACTATATCCCTGTAGGTCTCGTCCATGTACTTCTCTGTCTTTCTTATGTCTTCCAGGTCTGCTACTCTAGCCTCTAGAGAACGGACTCGTTCCCTGAGAGCAAAGAGTTCTTTGCACTTAGTGCATACATAAGACCTCTCACCAACTGGGAGAAAATCATACATGTGACACTCAATGCAAAAGACCGGAGAACCCCCATCTCGTTGCTGGACTTCTGTCTGCATCTTAGTTTTACCGCTTGTGTTTAGGTCTTTTAAATTCTGTATATAATACGGATTGGTGTAGATGCTTATACCAATAAAAGTGTATCTAATACCCCTAATACACCTTGTGTACCTGAAGCTTAAGTAATTAATCTCAGGTCCTCTGTGTATGACTGATTTGGATAACGAGCTGCACCTGAGAGCAGCCCCTTTCCTCTAAGATGTGCAAGTACCTATAAAACTACAATTACCCCAGGGGTGGGTGGGTGCCGGGGAGGGAGGGAGGGAGGGAGATAAGTCCTATTAAAGAGGGCAGTTACAAGGTACCCTGTCCTGAACCCTCAGCAGGGGAGAGAGGGGTACCACACAAAGCCCAGTTAGTTGAGAGAGGCAAGGTAAGTTATAACTGAGAAGGCTGAACTAGCACACCACTAAGACAAACAATAAATAATTAAATAAACAGTTAGACAAACAATAAATAATTAATAAACAGCTAGAACTCACAGCAAGGTGTCACAGGAGGCAATATCCACTTCTCTAGCTTCGCACCCAAGAGCTCCGGGTCGGATTCTCACTGATGTTCCTTGTGACCTTGGGCAAGTTATTTTACCTTCCATTCTACAGTGTAAAGGAGTGCAGGAGTAGCCTAGTGCTTATAGCAGTAGCCTCGCACCCAAGAGCTCCAGGTCGGATTCTCACTGATGTCCCTTGTGACCTTGGGCAAGTTATTTTATCTTCCATTCTACAGTGTGCAGGAGTGCAGGAGTAGCCTAGTGCTTATAGCAGCAGCCTCGCACCCAAGAGCTCCAGGTCGGATTCTCACTGATGTCCCTTGTGATCTTGGGCAAGTTATTTTATCTTCCATTCTACAGTGTGCAGGAGTGTAGGAGTAGCCTAGTGCTTGTAGCAGCAGCCTCACACCCAACAGCTCCGGGTCTGATTCTCATTGATGTTCTTTGTGACCTTGGGCAAGTTATTTTATCTTCCATTCTACAGTGTGCAGGAGTGCAGGAGTAGCCTAGTGCTTATAGCAGCAGCCTCGCACCCAAGAGCTCCGGGTCGGATTCTCACTGATGTCCCTTGTGACCTTGGGCAAGTTATTTTATCTTCCATTCTACAGTGTGCAGGAGTAGCCTAGTGCTTATAGCAGCAGCCTCGCACCCAACAGCTCCGGGTCTGATTCTCACTGATGTTCCTTGTGACCTTGGGCAAGTTATTTTATCTTCCATTCTACAGTGTAAAGGAGTGCAGGAGTAGCCTAGTGCTTATAGCAGCAGCCTCGCACCCAACAGCTCCGGGTCTCATTCTCACTGATGTTCCTTGTGACCTTGGGCAAGTTATTTTATCTTCCATTCTACAGTGTAAAGGAGTGCAGGAGTAGCCTAGTGCTTATAGCAATAGCCTCGCACCCAAGAGCTCCAGGTCTCATTCTCATTGATATTCCTTGTGACCTTGGGCAAGTTATTTTATCTTCCATTCTACAGTGTGCAGGAGTAGCCTAGTGCTTATAGCAGCAGCCTCGCACCCAAGAGCTCCGGGTCTGATTCTCACTGATGTTCCTTGTGACCTTGGGCAAGTTATTTTATCTTCCATTCTACAGTGTAAAGGAGTGCAGAAGTAGCCTAGTGCTTATAGCAGCAGCCTCGCACCCAACAGCTCCGGGTCTGATTCTCATTTATGTTCCTTGGGACCTTGGGCAAGTTATTTTATCTTCCATTCTACAGTGTGCAGGAGTAGCCTAATGGTTATAGCAGCAGCCTCGTACCCAAGAGCTCCGGGTTGGATTCTCACTGATGTTCCTTGTGACCTTGGGCAAGTTATTTTATCTTCAAGCCTAGCAATCTATTGCTGGTCACACCTTGCCAAGAAAACCCAGGGGCTGTTGGGTTGTTAGGAATCAGTATTGACTTGACAGCACTTAAACGAAAAAATTCTATAAAAATTGCAGATCTTAGTTTGAGATCCTGATGCAATGCTCCTGAAATTCCATAAGTGTGAAACAGCCAAGGACTATAGGATTTTACTTAATGATAAATTTAACTGAAATTTGTGCTTGTAAAGGACAAATCAGACTGCAATTTTAAATGGAAAAACTGTTTAGCTGTAGCTAAACGTTCTTCAAGCTCATTATTCATAAAAAAGACGTTGTTGCTATCCTTCATTGGGAAAATGTTGCAACCAAAGCAAAATATTTATCTTTTGGACTTTAGCCTGACTTTTATTGCTCATAAATTTTAGTGATATTGTCTTATATGATTAAATGTAAACTCCAACAAAAGTTAGTTTGGGTTTGAACTGCTCAAAAGGAAATACCAGTCAGCTAAACAGTTCTTAGATTCAGTTCCCAAAAGGAGAAGCTGATTAAAAACTGGGCTGATCGTTAGGGCTTTTTCGATGAGCTGTTCAGGAGGCTCCAATCAGATTTCAGTAGTGATATTTATTCATCAAAAGCTGTTTAAGCTGCTCCATCCTCCCTCTTGCCCTAGCTTGCAGCTCCTCAGGGTGCCCGAGATCTCCTCTTGCCCTAACTTGCAGCTCCTCAGGGTGCCCAAGATCTCTTTCAAATCATTCAATTCCTTGTCTTTCTGACCCCACCTATCTTTGCCCAGTTTTGCTCCCTTTGCCCCATTGGAGTCCCCAGTCTCGGAGCCTGACCGCCTTTCCTAGAAACATATAAGACAATATTCAGTCTAGGCAGCGGCACTGAATATACCTGCAGATCACTGATTGCCAGTAGCAATAAGCAGGCCCAAAGGAAAGTGCCGGACTATACATATAGTGCTGAATATCACCACTGTTCGTGTAGCTTGGCATTATTGAAATTCTGAGGGTCATTTTATAACAGTGGAACTAGGTTTAGAGGTGGAGAATGCACCTATGGTGGATGTACACATTTCACCTGCTCTCGAACATGTAAAGGATGTGTGCACATGCATATTTTAGAAAATCCAAGCGTAAATGATGACCATGATTGTGCTCCACCCAAACTCTTCCCTTGTGTGCCCCTACTCTACAAATACGCTCCTAAATGGTCTGCACTTACTTTTAACCCAAACAAAGAAAAATCCGAAATAACTGAATAATTCCCACCCTGCAAAAAAATTATTTTTTGTCGGAGCTTAGTCAACCCAGTGCCAGGGACACCACCCTCAGCACCACCGTGACCACTCCATTTTAATCAAGACAAATACTTTTGAAGAACAAAAAGTCCAAACTTAGCTGTTGCAGCGCCAAAATGCCGAGACTGTAGTTGACGACGTGGCTCCACGTTTCGGGTCTGCCACCTTTCAGCACAACAACCCTGCCTCAGGTCCAGAGAAACAACAAATGGCCAACATAGCAGCTTGTAGCATCAGGAACATGTAACGTACTTTTAAGTTCACTGCATCTGACGTCAGAAGAGCATACAGCCAATCACAATTGAAATAACCCGAGCATCACAGGGGACACCCACTGCACAGGGAATCCCCCAGAAAACCTACGGGCGGCTAGCAGAATCAGAGTATAGTGTGCCAGTGCAATTGAAGGTTAAGGCCATTCGGCTCTACTGAATTAAGATGATAAATCCAATGTTGCTCTCCGCCCGTAGGTTTTCTGGGGGATTCCCTGTGCAGTGGGTGTCCCCTGTGATGCTCGGGTTATTTCAATTGTGATTGGCTGTATGCTCTTCTGACGTCAGACGCGGTGAACTTAAATGATTTTAATGATAGTTCACAGATTACTAATAGCAGGTCTGCAATCTCATATTTCAGTTCTTTCAACACCCTTGGATGTACACCATCCAGCCCAGGTGATTTGCTACTCTTCAGTTTATCTAATAGTTGTAATACATCTTCCCGATGTATCGATATTTCCTTCAATTCTTTCGCACCTTTAAATACCACTTCAGTCATGGGTGACATCCCTACATCTTCCTCAGTAAAGACCGAATCAAAGAATTCATTCAGTCTCTCCGCTATCGCCTTGTCGCCTCCTAGTGCCCCTTTAACCCCTCTATCATCTAATGGACCAACTGACTCTCTCACAGGTATTTTGCTACGAATGTACTTGAAAAAGTCTTTATTTCGCGTTTTTGCTTCCGCAGCAAGCTTCTTTTCAAATTCTCCCTTTGCCTGCCTTATCAACGCCTTGCATTTGACTTGCCAGTGCTT
This sequence comes from Ichthyophis bannanicus, assembly GCA_033557465.1. Lineage (NCBI taxonomy): Eukaryota > Metazoa > Chordata > Amphibia > Gymnophiona > Ichthyophiidae > Ichthyophis > Ichthyophis bannanicus. The sequence goes on from CM066044.1 coordinate 107,682,718, forward strand.
GTGCTGTTTCCAGGTTTCGTCGTTTGGCTCTTTTTTCCATTTCCTGAAAGATGCTTTTTTGGCAACAACAGCCTCTCTGACCTCACCTTTAAACCATGCTGGCAGTTTTTTGGACTTCCTTCCACTTTTCTTAAAGCATGGAATACAGCTGGTCTGGGCTTCCAAGATAATATTTTTCAACAACACCCAAGCTTGATGCAAGTCTTTAACCTTTGCAACTGCTCCTTTTAGTTTTTTCTTAACTATTTTCTTCATTTTATCATAGTCTCCCTTTCGAAAGTTAAAAGGTAGTACTGTGGATTTCCTTACTATCCCTCCTCCACTAATTAAAACAAAGGCGATCATGCTATGATCAATATTGCCAAGTGGCCCCAACACCCTTATCTCTTGCACTAGATCTAGTGTTCCACTAAGGACTAGGTCTAATATGGCTTCTCCTCTGGTCGGTTTCATCTAGAAACTTTATCTCCCTAGCATGTCCTGCCGTGACAGTGACCCAGTCGATACCGGGGTAATTGAAATCATCCATTATTATTACTGCACTGTAACGTTTGTTAGCTTCCTTGATTTCTTTGAGCATTTCATCATCCATTTGTTCATTCTGGCCAGGTGGTTGATAGTACACCCCCACTGCCATCGTCTTCCCCTTTTTACATGGAATTTCAATCCATAGAGATTCTACAGCAAATTTTGTTTCCTGCAAAACTTTAATCCTTTCTGACTCAATGCCCTCTCTAACATAGAGCGCAACCGCTCCACCAATTTGATCAGCTCTATCATTACGATATAGTTTGTACTCAGTTATCACAGTGTTCCACTGGTTGTCCTCCTTCCACCATGTCTCTAATATTCCTCTCATTTAGTGCTATATATTCTAACTCTCCCATTTTATTTTTTAGATTTCTAGCATTTGCATACAAGCATTTTAGAGACTGTATTTTATTCATATTAGTTTGGCTATTGGTAGACATGGGTAATTTGGGATCTCTAAGCTCTATCTCCTCCATACTCAAGGGCATGTGGGCTACTTTACTGTACAAGTGCAAAGTTATGCACCTAGGGAAGACTAACCCAAACTATGGTTACACGATGCAAGGTTCCACATTAGGAACCACCACCCAGGAAAAAGATTTGGGCGTCATTGTGGATAACGGTTAAAACCCTCAGCCCAGTGTGCAGCAGCGGCGGTCAAGAGAGCAAATAGAATGCTAGGTATCATAAGGAAAGGAATGTTCAGTAATTTTGTTCCTTATAATGGTTTCTACCATTTTTCCCAGTACTGACGTCAGGCTCACCGGTCTGTAGTTTCCAGGATCACCTCTGGAACTCTTTTTAAAAATTGGCATTACATTGGCCATCCTCCATTCATAAGGTATTACAGATGATTTTAATGATAGTTCACAGATTGCTAATAGTAGGTCTGCAATCTCATATTTCAGTTCTTTCAACACCCTTTGATGTATACCGTCCAATCTCGGTGATTTGCTATTCTTCATAGTTGTAATACATCTTCCCGGTGTATCAATATTTATTTCATTTCTTCTGTGGCAACACCTTGAAATACCATTTCAGTCATGGGTAACATCCCTACATCTTCTTCAGTAAAGACTGAAGCAAAGAATTCATTCAGTCTCTCTACTATAGCTTTATTTATTTATTTATTTATTTTATTTAACAATGATTTATATACCGCATCTTCCACAGTTCAGTTGCGGTTCACAATAAACAACAGTTAACAAATCGGAGTTTGTTTTACATATAATATCATGTGACCAAAAACAATAAGATAAACAACCAGTGTTAATACAGAACAGTATAGAACAGTGTAAACTATATACATTATGTACAAATACACATTATGTGGGACTTAAGCGTTATTCAAAGTACAGTATCAGCTATGAAGAATTGTATGTGTAGGTCATTTGGGATTTGTTAGATTAAAAACTGGTTAGCCATTATCTAAGTCTATTGAGGGATGGTCTGAGTTGTTGTAATGTTTAGAAAAGAGATAGGTTTTCACTTTTTTGCGGAATTCGATGATCTCGGTTAGCATTCTTAGATCATCTGGGAGGGAATTCCAGATTGTTGGAGCTGCATGAGAAAAAGCTCTATTGTTTGTGAGTTTATTAGCTTTTATGAAGTCTTTGGGAGTTTTTAGTTTATTTGTTTGTCCTTTTCTTTGAGTAGATTTTGAGTGCTCTTTGCTGATTAGGTTACTTAGGGTGACTGGGGCCATGTCGTTTAGAGTTTTAAATGTGGTTATCAATGTTTTGTATACTATCCTACTTTGTATAGGCAGCCAGTGAAGGGTAACCAAGGCAGCTCGAACCCGGTGGTACCCTGATCCTCCCCCTCCCCTCCCCCCCACCCTTACTTCGTCATTCTCCCTTTTTCACCCAATAATCAGTCCAGACAATAACTTGGCTCAAAATGGTCGCAGCTTTTATTAACCAAATTATAACATTCCAAACATTGCTTAAACCATACAACCATTATATAACAACCCCCCGAGTAGGATGAGCCCTCACCCGCCATATTACTAGCAAGGTGAACTCATTCCACTCCCGCCGCGGCCGAGCCAGCGGCAAAGCCAACCCCCCTTTCCCCGGCCTCGCCATATTACTAGCAAAGACCGGCCAGGGGTCATCCGGGTTGGGGGCGACCGCCCCCCCCCTCCCCAATACAAGCTTAAGGCTCCGGACCCCCGAAACCTCCGGGATCCCGCCCCACCCCCAGCTGCGACAACCCTACCCAAAGCCCACCAAAGCAAGGGCGGGCGGGTGGGACGGACCTCTCTCTCCGCTGCTGGCCCCCGAGAGACCGCCGCCGCCGCGCGCCCTCCTTTAAAACCCCCCCTTCAGCATCGCCCTGCTCATTGGCTCGCCCCCAACTCTTCATCGGGGCGAGCCAATAGATTTAAATTATGCCCGCGAGGGCCCTCCCCTCATTAACCGTGGGCAGGGTCCCCGCACCGGGCCGCGCGCCTGGTTATCTTCGGCCGGGGGGACCCTGCCCCGCGGCCTCGCCATAACCAAGGCAGCTCGGACCCGGTGGTACCCTGATCCTCCCCCTCCCCCCCCCCACCCTTACTTCGTCATTCTCCCTTTTTCACCCAATAATCAGTCCAGACAATAACTTGGCTCAAAATGGTCGCAGCTTTTATTAACCAAATTATAACATTCCAAACATTGCTTAAACCATACAACCATTATATAACAAACCATTATATAAACAAACCCCCGAGTAGGATGAGCCCTCACCCGCCATATTACTAGCAAGGTGAACTCATTCCACTCCCGCCGCGGCCGAGCCAGCGGCAAAGCCAACCCCCCCCTTTCCCCGGCCTCGCCATATTACTAGCAAAGACCGGCCAGGGGTCATCCGGGTTGGGGGCGACCGCCCCCGCCCCAATTCAAGCTTAAGGCTCCGGACCCCGGAAACCTCCGGGATCCCGCCACCCGGCGTATAGCGCACCTGCGCCTCTACGCCGCCCCCCCACTAAGCTGCGACCATCGAGCCTCCTGCTGGACTATGCATTCCAAGGCCTCCTGCCAGTCGTTTAACAGGAGGTCCACCCCCACTGGAGATAAATGCACACCGTCCATGCGATATAGCCCGGCACAGTCCACATCCACCCAGGGGTGCATAATCTGAAACCCTCCTTGCTGACAGACCCACCGCCCGATCTGTCGATTGACCTTTGCCAACCCCCGGGACCAATGCCGTTGGTGCCGGCAGACAGGCCTTGGAATTATGTCTGACCACATTAACGTAACCTGTGGGAACATCCTATACACTATTGCAAAATCCCGCTTCGCTGCTCGAATGATCTGCTTGCAGGTCCATCCATTCAGATCATTCCCTCCAACATGCAGTAAGATCACAGCGGGTTCGGCTCTCACTCGGCTATGGTGTCGAAGCATAGGTAACAGCTGCGGCCACCGCAGACCACGCTCACCCAGCCATAGAAGCGACAACACAGCCGGATCAAGACCCAAGTTAGGCCCCAGCGGTCGTTCAGCTGCCTGCCGCCCCGCCCAATGCACAAATGAATGCCCGAACATCCAGCATATTTGCGGGCACCGCACAGCATCTGAAACAGAAAGCACAGGTTAGCAACAGGCCCCCCCATTCCCCCTATAAACGGACATAACCTTTAAACGCCTGCGACCGCCACCTGCCAATGCCCTGAATCGCAGCCTCCGACAGCCCAGCCGCAGCTGCGCTTGTCGCCGCTCCAATGCGGAAGGAATGTGGAGCGAAGTGTGCCGGATCCATGCCTAGCCTCCTGATGGCCAACCGCAGCACCGCTGCCACTTGGAATCGGGTCACCCACCTTGCATTCTCGTGCAAGAAAAACAAGTGATCTGCGACCGGTCGCCTCGCCAAATATGCCCGCACGGCCTCCACAGGGCAAGTCGGCAAGGATACCACCTCCCTCAGCACCACCCACAACCCCTTGCCCAATTGATCGGTCTTGGACTTCGCCAGCCGAACCCTCAGCTGCCCATTTTCAAGCTGCACGTGCTTAAACAATAACCCCCCTGCCCGCTCAGCCCTGCTCGAGCTGGCCACCATTTCCCCAACCCGGAAGGCCCCAAAGAAGGCCAAGCAGAATATTGCCTTAAACAAAACCGCCTCGTAGCGTGATTCCGCCACACACGGCAGTATCTCGCAAAGTCTCACCAAAAGATCATGTGTCACTGGCAACCGGGAGTCACGGGGAGGCGGGCTCCCTCTATCCCAGCCGCGAAGCAGCCGCTGTACCAAAAATCCCGGCTTCCTTGACACCCAGCCTGCCGCTCTGGCAAAGAAGGTAAAGCCCGCCAACCGCCTACGCAGTGATGCCCGGGACGCGCCAGCGCACTTCTTCTCCACTACATAATGCCCCAATAAACAGTCAACCCCAGCTCCGGGTCGCCAGCCTTGCGACTCCAAGTAGCCAAGGACCATGTCAAATCCTTTCCGGTAAGCCACCCAAGTCGCCGGTGCCAGGGAATCCTTCAACAGTCGAACCATCTCTGCTGGCCAATCGTCCATAAATGCTCTGGAACCGTCCTGCCTTCCTCGCTCGCCTCCGGCGCCAACTTCCGGAACACATCCCACTTGAAACGAGAAAGAGCATTGGCAATTCGATTAGTGCAGCCCGGAATGTGTCGTGCCTTCACCGCGACATTTACACGCAAACACTCAAACACTATGTCCCGCATCAAACCCGCTACCAGCGAACAGCGCGGTGTATACCGGTTGACTATCGCCACCACCGCCTCATTGTCGCACCACCATGTCACTCTGCGGTTCCTCAGGCGTTCCGGCCACAAGTGCAATACGACCAACCACGGGAACAACTCCAAGAACGTAATGTTGCTAGTCAGGCCCGCCGCGTGCCATGAATGGGGCCACTGCGCCGCACACCAGTCACCCCTAAAGTAAATCCCCAAACCCTTATCGCCTGCCGCGTTCGTATAAAGCTGCAATTCTGCACTAGAGACCTCCTCCTCCATCAGAACAGATACCCCATTAAAGTCCCTAAGAAAAACATCCCAAACCCTCAAATCAGCCTTCATGACCTGCGACATTCGAATACGATGATGCGACTTGCGCACCCCCGCCGTGGCTGCCGCCAAGCGACGCATAAATACCCGGCCCATCGGGATGACCCTGCAGGCAAAATTCAACGAACCAATCAATATTTGCAATTCCTTCAGAGATAACTTGCTAGACGCTAACCCATTCGCCACCAGGACCCGCAACTTTAACACTTTGTCCATCGGGAGGCGCGCCACCATTCCGACCGAGTCAATCTCCACCCCCAAAAAGGTAATACAAGTGGCGGGACCCTCTGTCTTGTCCTCTGCCAGCGGGAGCCCACACGCCCTTGCCATGCTTAGAAAACCATCCATTAACTGTTGACACTCCCCGGAACCAGCCGCCCCCACAAACAGAAAATCATCCAGATAGTGTACTACATTCCGAACACCCACCCGCCGTACTAAGTTCCAGTGCAAAAAGGAACTAAACATTTCGAAGTATGCACAAGACACCGAACAGCCCATTGGCATGCACTTGTCCACATAAACTTCATTCTCAAACGAAAAACCCAGCAAATAAAAGGAAGACGGATGGACCGGCAGCAAACGAAAAGCCGATTCGATATCAACTTTTGCCAACCGAGCCCCTGGGCCACAGCGTCTCACCAGACCCACCGCCTCATCAAAGGACGCGTAGCGAACCGAACACAGCTCCTTCGGAATATGATCATTCACCGAGTCCCCCAATGGAAAGGAGAGGTTATGTATCAAACGAAATTTCCCCGTCTCCTTTTTAGGGATTACACCCAATGGGAAGACCACTAGATTCTCCACTGGCGGCTCCGCAAATGGACCTGCTATTCTGCCCAAACGCAACTCGACCGCCAATTTCTCCTTAACCACCGCCGCCAAGCGCCGCACTGACGGAGAGTTGCGCGCAGCCCTACCCACTATAGTACCCTGTACCGGAATAATGAACCCTTCAAAAAACCCACGCATTAACACTTCCCTCTCCCGCCGCCGTGGATAAGAACACAGCCACCCGCCGATCACCTCCCGGGAAAGTGGAGAGGGCGCCAACTCCGCCAAATCAGAATTACTTGTTAGCTGGGGCGGTGGCGGGAACCCCACCCTTTTTGAAACATTTGAGAGCGGAATGCCCGCCCCCGCAGGCCGCGCATGCGTGCTTAAACTTGCAGTCAGGGAAAGGGCACGAGGACCTGTTGAAACGCCAACAGATATCTCCTTGCCCCCCCCCCCCTGCCCTCTGCTGCACTGAACCACTGTTTGCACGAAAGGGCCGCCCTGCGCCCCCCAAGCCGCCCCCCACCCCACGCCCCCCTGCCCCTCCACACCCCCCCCGTCCCAATGGACATCTGGGTTAACCACAAGTTGATATCCTGTGTTCCCCAGGATAGCCCCTTGCTCTCCTCCATCTTGTCACGAAATTTCTCGTCGTAATTCAGCCACGCAAAGCCGCCATGGGTCTGCGCAGCTTCTACTATAGAGTCCGCGTACGCCAAAAGCATTCCATAATCCTCTGGCGCCTGCCGCCCCCAAACACTCGCCAATCTTAAAAAGGAGCGAACCCAATTAAAAACATTCCGGGACACTTTCTTGACGCGACCCGCCTTTTCATCTTCCTTCCGCTTTTTCCTACTCTCCCCGGACCGCCTCCGCCCTTCCAGCAATCAAAATATATCAATATACCTCCTCTTCCATATCTTGCGTCGCAAATGCCGCGGAACCCCCTCCCACAATTCCGTGAATGCTACCGTCGTAGGAACCCCCTTTCCACCCGAAGGTCCCACAGGCACCGGCTCACTGCCCTGCCCTGCACGGGAAGGCGCACTCGAGGATGATGATGTGGAGACTGTGGATGACGAAGAACCCTCCGAACTGTGTTGACGGCGTCTTACGTGCCTTCGCTTACGCTTAGCCTTCCGCCCCCTTTTATCGGGCCCTTCAGATGGAACCGTCCCACCCACCCCCCCCCATTGCCCCCAGACAACTCACCCCCAGCACCTCCAACGCTGGCCGGCAGATCCGGCAGCAATCCGTCCTGTTCTCGCCTCCCCCTGCTGGTTGTCCGCGCCCCTATCCCGCTCGCCGGGAAGTCCTCACGCCGGTGGGGTTCCTCAGAGCCGGCTCCAACGTCCTCTGTCATTGCCGTACTCTGCCCACCGGACCGCTGTACTGTCACTGGAACCGCTGCGTCGACCTGTGAAAACAAAAGAGAAGAAGAGGGGGGAGAGGGGACCGCTGGGGAACCCCCCGGCTGCCAAGCCCACAACCACTCTGCCCGTGACGAGCCTTGGCCTCCCCCTTGCCAATGGTCCCACGGCGCATAGCCCATGGGAGTACCCATGCTCCCAGCGACTCCCCTATGGCCGAAGGAGCCTTGCCCATAGTTCTGTGCTCCAAACCAAGGAGAAGCCCACCCAGGGAAGAAAGGCCCCCCCCCAGCCCACCCCCCCATCCCATGTCCCTCCCCACTGCTACTTACCGCAGCCGCCGCCCCCAACCCTGCCTCTCCTTGCCCCCCAGAGTTCACTTCCCCCCCTACCAGCCAACCCCACGGCCCCCCGCACCACCCCATCCCTGCCTGGTTCTTGGGCCCCATTATCCCCCCTTACCGGCCCCAAGCACAGCTCTCTCTCCACCCTGCCACCCCCCCTCCTTTGCCCTCTAGCTGAGGCTGCAGCCTTGCCCCCAGGGGCTCGAGCCCCCCCGGAGCCTTTAGCGCCCCGAACCCTGGCCCCCCCAGCCACTTTCGGCCCAAACCCCCTCCCCGCCGCTCCTCTAGCCGCCCCTCCCCCCCCGACGGAGCAGGCGAAGGCTGCCCGCGTCGCATTTCCCGGCCCTGCTCACCCCAGCCACGTGGTGAACTGCGGGCCTGCCGGCCTCTCCGTGGTGGCATGCTCGCTACCCGCCCGCAGAAAACTGTCGCCTCCCACAACCGGCCGCCCGACGGGGGCCCGACTCCGTCTGCCTCCCGACCCCCCACGGACCCTCAAGCCGGCAATCGCAGTGCGTCCGAAAAGTTTTATTCTCTCTTTGGGGTTTTTTTGGGGTTTTTTTTGTATACTTGCGCGCCGCCACACGGGCCCACCGCTGCAAGCCTCCGGTCCATCAAGGTCCTTTCTAGCCCGGCGCTACGCACACTGGTCAGGCACGGGATCTGCTGCAGACCGACGACGACGACGGACCTATCTCTCCGCTGCTGGCCCCCGAGAGACCGCCGCCGCCGCGCGCCCTCCTTTAAAAACCCCCCTTCAGCATCACCCTGCTCATTGGCTCGCCCCCAACTCTTCATCGGGGCGAGCCAATAGATTTAAATTATGCCCACGAGGGCCCTCCTCTCATTAACCGTGGGCAGGGTCCCCGCACCGGGCCGCGCGCCTGGTTATCTTCGGCCGGGGGGACCCTGCCCCGCGGCCTCGCCAATTCTAGTATTGGTGTTATATGTTGATGTGCATGTACTTTCGTTATTATCCGAGCTGCTGCATTCTGTGCAAGTTGAATTCTTTTAATGTTTTGTTTTGTTATACCCAATAAAATTAGGTTAGCGAAGTCAAAGTGAGGGGTTATGGTGGCTTGAATTATGCTGATGAAATCGTGTATGTATACAAGGGGTCTTAGTTGTTTAAGGATTTTGAGTTTGAAATAGATTTTCTTTGTGGTGTTTCTAATGTGAGTGTCTAATGTAAGGTGTTTATCTAGAATAACACCTAGATATCTTACTTCAATTTTTATTTTAATTTCTTGGTTTTGAAGTGTTATGTGTGTAGGTGGAGTATAGGATTGGTTTTTGGTGACGATTAGCACTTCAGTTTTGGAGTGATTTATTTGGAGATTGTGGGTATTTAGCCAGGATGTGACTTCATTGAAGCAATCTGACAGAGTTTGCATCGGTAAGTTGGGAATCGTGAACGGAATGTACATCATGATATCATCTGCATATAGATGATAGAGTACACCAAATTTTTTAAAGATATTGCAAACAGGTTTTATGTATATGTTAAATAGAAGTGCTGATAACGCTGAAACTTGAGGTAAACCGGTTTCCAGTTTGTATGAATCAGAGGTTTGATTACCTATTCGTACAGTTTGTGTCCTATTATCTAGATAAGAGGAGAACCATTTATGAACTGTGGCATTTATTCCTATTTGACTCAGGCTGTTGAGCATTATGGTATGGTGGACGCTATCAAAAGCAGCTGAAATATCAATAAATAATAGAATGAATGCTTGTTTGTGATTGTCGATTCCTCTTAATAGAGTATCTGTTAGAACTGTGAGGAGAGTTTCCACGCCATGCTTTGGGCGAAAACCATATTGCTGTTCGTCGAGTGGGTAAGATGAGTCTAGGTGCTCCTGCGTCTGTATTTGTACTGTTTTTTCTATTACTTTTGCTAAGAATGGTATACTTGAGATGGGTCTATATGATTTGGTGAGGTTTTATCAAGGGTGCTGTTCTTGAGAATTGGTCTTATTTGTACGTGTTTAAGTGTGGGCGGGAGGTAACCTTGGAGTAGTGAGAGATTGACAATGGGGAGTATGAATGAAAGAAGGATTGGGAGAGTGTTTTTTATCCAGATTACTGGGCAAGGATCTAGGTAAGAGGTAGTGGTGTTTAGGTTGAGTATGATATTTTTTAATGATGTTTTGGCTATAGGGTGAAATTCTGACCATACGTCTATCAGGTGATGAGGTTTGTGGAAAGAGTCTGGAGTCGTGAATTGTAGTTTTGTTTTGTTTTGGTAATAGTTAGCTAATGTTTGTGCTGAGATGTCAGTGATTTCCTTGCTGGAAGTTTGTGAGTTATTAGTTAGGTTACTAACAATGGAGAATAGTTCTCTTGGTCTATTATAAGAATTTGATAGGATGCTGGCATAGTAGTTTTTCTTTGTGCTGTCTAAGGTTTCCTTGTATAATGTGAGGTGGTTATAATATAATTCTTTGTGGATGGTGGATTTGGTTTTGCGCCATTTGGCTTCTAGTTTTCTTAGATCTCTTTTCATATGTTTTAAAGTGCTGTTGAACCATGGGGTTGTCTGCTCTTAGTGCCCCTTTTACCTCTCTGTCATCTAATGGTGCAACTGACTCTGTTACAGTTTTTTTGCTATGAAAGTATTTGAAAAAGTCTTTATTATGCATTTTTGCTTCCACAGCAAGCTTCTTCTCAAATTCTCTCTTTGCCTGCCTTATCAATGCCTTGCATCTAACTTGCCATTGCTGATGTTGTTTCCAGTTTTAATCATTTGGCTCCTTTTTCCATTTCCTGAAAGATGCTTTTTTGGCAACAATAGCCTCTCTGACTTCACCTTTAAACCATGCTGGCAGTTTTCTGGACTTCCTTCCACTTTTCTAGCCTAGCCCACCCATCAGCCCATTTCCAGTCGTATCCGAGCCCCCCATCAGTCCACTTCCAGTCCTAGTCCCCCATCATCCCTTTCCAGTTCTATCCTAGCCATCCCAACAGCCCATTTCCAGTCCTAGCACCCCCACCCCCAAGAGCCCCGCACCTGTCTTACCGGCTTCAGAGGAAGCTGGGGAGGCCCGAGGCCACGGCCCACCTCTGCACAGTTGCTGGAGTAAAGAATGATATTTTTCTTCACTCCAGCAACTGTGTTCTCCTGGAGCCTGCTGGCACACTGAGTACTGGGAAACAAGAAATGCCAAAATGGATGACCAAAAAAACTCTGAAAATTGCCCAGAAACACAGAGAAGCTAAAGCTAGAGGAGAAAGAGAAACTAATCGCAGAACTCAGAGATTTCCAATGTGCAGCAAGACAAGACAAGGAGAAGTATTACAATGATGCATGCAAGGAAACAGAAGCAGAAACTATTAGAGGAAGAACAAGATTGGCTTTCCTAAAGCTATGAGAGTTAAAAAAAATTCCTGCCTCAAACTGGAATGTTACAATAATCTCAAATATCCATACTGAATGATGCTGAGAAGATAAAGAAAAGATCAAAAGAAGATACAGAGTTATATGATAAAGATCAAGTGGACTAAAAGCTGTTTCAACCTGAACCTTATGATTTGGAACCATTGGTGATGAAAGAAGTCGAAGCAGCATTGAAAGCCTTATCAAAGAACAAAGCACCAAGCATTTGATGTCTTTCCCATTGAAGTATTACCCCAGTCTGATGCAGCTGTTACCATATTTACAAGGCTCTGCCAGGAAATTTGGAAGACAACATCATAGCCAACTGTTTGGAAAAGATCTATGTTTATACCAATACTAAAGAAAGGTGATCCAACTTACTCTGGAAATTATCACAAAATTGCTTTGATCCCACATGCCAGCAAGATTCTACTTAAGATTATTCAGCAGAGACTACAATCATATCTGAAACGAGAACTGCCTTAAGTGCACGCAGGGTTCAGGAAGGGGTGATGAATGAGAGACATCATCATGGATGCGAGATGGATTCTTGAAGACTAAAGAATACCAAAAGGATATCTATATGTGTTCTACTGACTACAGCAAGGCTTTTGACTGTGTAAACTATGAAAAACTCTGGTCCACATTAAGAAACATGGGTATATCAGAACACCTGATCATTCTCTTGCACAACCTTCACACTTATCAAAAAGCAACAGTTCAAACAGAACAAGGAGAAACAGAATGGTTTAAAATCAGAAAAGGTGTACGACAAGGCTGCATACTTCCCCCCTACCTGTTTAATTTATATGCAGAACAAATCATTAGAGAAGCAGGACTGTATGAAGACAACTGAGGTGTGAAGATTGGTGGAAGACTGATCAACAACCTTCGCTATGCTGATGATACCACATTACTGGCTGAAAGTGAAGATGATCTGAAACATTTGCTTCTCAAGATCAAGGAACATAGTCTTAAAATGGGCCTGCACCTTAATGTAAGGAAGACAAAGATCCTGACAATTGGCAAAATCAATAAGTTCATCATTGATGGAGAAGAAATCAAAATAGTGGACAACTTTAGCCTACTTGGATCAACTATCAATAAAGAAACAAGCAATCAAGAAATCCAACTACACATTGCTCTTGGCAGAATGGTATGAAGGAACTAGGCAAGATTCTCAAGAGCAGAGTTGTCTCTCTTCATACAAAGATTTGACTCATTCAAGCCATAGTATTTTCAATAATGTCATATGGATGTGAAAGCTGGACAGTGAAAAAGATAGACAGGAAGAAAATTGATGCCTTTGAATTATGGTGCTAGTAAAGAATACTGTGTATACCATGGACTGCCCGAAGGACAAACCAGTCAGTACTATAGGAGATCAAACCTAAGCTTTCTTTAGAAGTTCAGATAACAAGACTTTGACTTTCATACTTTGGATATATCATGTGAAGAGAAAGATCATTGGAGAAAGACATAATGCTTGGCAAGGTAGAAGGTCACCATAAAAGAGGAAGGCCGGCAATGAGATGGATCAATACAATAACAGCAGCTATGGGTGCCACTTTGTCAACAATGAGCCATCTGACTGAAGACCGAACACAGTTTAGGACAACTATCCAGAGGGTTGCTATGAGTCGACACCTATTCAACAGCACTTAACGACAACAACAATGCCTCTGTATTGTTCTATGGTGCGACCGCACTTTGAATATTGTGTGGAATTCTGGTCACCATATCTTAAAAACGATATAGCAGAATTAGAAAAGATACACAGAAGAGCAACCAAAATTGTAAAGGGGATGGAAGGATATCCTTAGGAAGAAAGGCTTAAAAGGTTAGGGTTCGTCAACTTGTAAAAAAGACGGCTGAGGGAAGATATGATAAAGGTCTATAAATACAGAAACGTGATAGCAGAAAAAGACAATATGGCCTATCTAGTTTGCCCTTCCAAACCAACTACTATAGTCACATTATTTTTTTAGAGCTATTCTGTGTTGTCTCATGCTTTCTTGAGTTCAGATACTGTCCTGGTCTCTACTACCAGTCCTGAGAGACTGCTCCACGCATCTACCACTCTACCACTATTTCTGTATATCTCCTCTCTCTTGCCTTTTCTCCAATGTATACATACTGAGATCTTTAAGTCTGTCCCCACATGCCTTATGACGAAGTCCACTGACCATTTTTGTAGCCACCCTCTGCACAGACTCCATCCTGTTTATATCCTTTTGAAGATGTGGTCTCCAGAATTGCCCAGAATACTCCAAATGAGGTCTCACAAAAAACTTATATAGAAGCACTATCACTTCCTCCTTCCTGCTGGCTATTTCTCTCCTTATGCACCCAAGTATTCTTCTAGCTTTTCCCATCGCCTTTTCTACCTATTTAGCCAACTTAAGATCATCAGAAACAATCACACCAGATCCAGTTCTTCTTTTGTGGACAGAAGTACTTCACCCCCTATACTATACTACTCCCTTGGATTTTTGCAACCCAAATGCATAGTCCTGCATTTTTATCATTAAAATTCAGCTGCCAAATACTTGATCATTCTTCAAGCTTAGCGAAATCCCTCCTCATTTTATCTATACCTTCCTGGGTGTCTACTGCATTGCAGATTTTGGTATCATCTTGTGGTAAGGAAGCCTATCCTGAGTAAGGGGAAAAGGAAAAAGGCAGAGTTCACCCTAGTAAAAGGGCCCCTTTTGCAAGGTCAGGGTAACAAAACCACAACCCCACCTAGGAACCAGAAACCCCCCAGCTGGAACAGGTTTCAGGTTTCCCCTAGTGAAATAAGGGAGAGTGAATACAGACCTAAGGTCCAAGACCCTTACGTCAGTAAGCTCCCTGATTACTCAGGTGCCAGAAGGCAGAGTGATCTCCATCACCTGGGAAGAGAGGAGGTGAGGCTAGAACCCTGGAGATATAAGCCTATGCTAGATTATAGTAAAGGAGAAAGAGAGAGGGTGGAAAGAACACCAGAAGCAAGGGCAGAGGCAAAGGCAAGAAGAGGAGAAAGAGAGAGAAGCTGATACAAGCCGAGGCACAGTTACAAGCCTAAGAAGCCTGATTAATGCTGAGCAGAGCAGGAGAAGCCTGACTTATGCTGGGCAATGCAGAGGAGCAGGAGACGCTCTCAGCTCTAATGAGAGGCTGTTAGCCGAGCCCGGTGAGCCAGGAGGAGAGTCAGAGTCTATGCAACTAGGGGAGCCTGATCCTGAGCTGAATGAGGAAGACACCCTCATGGATTGCTCTTTGTGCCAAGCCTTAGCCACAGAAGGGTTGAAGGAAAGCCAGCCCTGAGAGGAAGCCCTCCAAAGAAAGGTAACCATAAGAAGCAGGTAGATGGATTGTAAATTCCTACGTGGTAAAGAGAAGTTTTACTAAGACGTAAGAACAAGCTGGAGTTGTGAATTGTGCTTGTTAACTACCTGCTACCTGTGAAGTGAGATGGCAAGAAGCCAAATTAACTGTGAGGAAAAAGCTTTTTTTTTATTCTTGAATTTTCCTGAGAAACCTGAATAGAACTTTGCTTGCACATTGAAAGTTTGTTCCTGTTTGGAGTATTTGTTTTGCTTGTTAATTGGAAAACAGCCTGGAAAGGTTTGAGACTGGAAAAGAAGGCAAACTGCCACAGAAGAAAGCCTGTTTTGTGTTTTGTGCTTTAACCAGCAAGGCTAAAGGAAGCTGTTAGCCTTGCTGTTAAAAGGCTATGTTTTTCTAAGCTGAAGAATACTTTAAGCTGTCACTTTGTTTTTGGGTTTTGTTTTGCTTATAACCTGTTGTACTTTGAAGAAGCCTGGAGAAGTATGCCTGAATGTGGTATTTATGAACCTTTTTTGTGCTCAATAAGTTTCTGTCATTGCCTTACCCCAAGGAGCCCGACTATAGCTTTCTACCTGAAGCCCATATAAAGCGCAATTAAACTACATTTCCCAGAAAACATTGCGGGGAATTAGTCAGTTAAGGCTGAAAGGGGAAAGTTCCTTATACAACCATGCCCCTCTAAGCTGGAGGCGAGTGGTGAGGGCGTGACAATCTGCAAAGAGGCAAACCTTACCTGAGAGCCCTTCAGCAATATCACTAACAAAAATATTAAAAATAATTGAACCAAAGAAAAGAGAGGATCGAAGACGGTTGCTTAGTCAGCCATGTAGCTGGGCATGTCTTTCCTGCAATGCAGAAAATAAAGAGGAAACTGGGCAAGAAGCTTCCCGAGCCCGTGAAGACCCCTTCTGTACAGCTTGCCTCAAGTGTGTTTTGTCTGATGGGCACTTTTTTGTCTGCCTGGGGAATCAGCAGGTGAATTCCGGCATTTCCCCAGC
The DNA here is from genome assembly GCA_033557465.1 of Ichthyophis bannanicus. Taxonomy (NCBI): domain Eukaryota; kingdom Metazoa; phylum Chordata; class Amphibia; order Gymnophiona; family Ichthyophiidae; genus Ichthyophis; species Ichthyophis bannanicus. The sequence continues at coordinate 107,698,474 of CM066044.1, forward strand.
TGTGTCGAATGCCGGGGCTTGTGAGCCTGGAATCTTTCTCGGGATATGAGCTGTCGCTGGGGTTGCATCTTCTGTCTGTGTTACTAGTTGGTTCTCCTCACCCGGGTGCCTCTAGACTTGCTGACCCTAGTTGGGTAGAGAATCCATCCTGGTTGGAAGTAGTGCGTCTGGGTCAGGAACAACGTTGCTGCCGCCAACGGAGATCATTGGTTCAGCTACAGGACATTGGGGTATGGTGAGGGAGAGGATGATGGCTACACTACCTGGTGCAATGTGGGATCTCCCTGCCTCTGCTGGTGTATCAGATGAGTCAGAGACTGTCTCACCTGTGATGTTCACATTAGAACAACCTGCAGTTTTCATGTTGGAATCCATCTGCAGCGCTATAGGGAAGCTTGGTGAAGCTTGTTTGTTCACAGCCTAGTCAGATGGCTACCCAGGTCCAAGGTAATATTGTACTGTCTCAGGCTACTGCAAGGGATTTTGTTTCTTCGAAGGGAACTGTAGATGAATTGAAGCTTAAAGTGCAGAATCATGGGAACTATCACTCCTATAAAGTTTAAAGATGAACTGCTTAAGAACCAGGTTCAGTTTGGTTAACTTTCCTCGGTCTTCCCTGACATTGGCCAGGGACATGCTGAAGCATTTTCTGGAAGTCCTGCAGCATCCCAACCTCTGTTAATTAAAGTTTGTTATGTTTCAGACCACAGGAAGTTGTCTACCACTTCACAGCAGCTCTCTCTTGTTGGGACTCAGCATATGGACATTCTTAACATATCTAATATTTATTTATTTAACTGTATTTATATCCCGCTTTTCACCGGGTCAAAGCGGCGTTACATACAAGGGTGGGGAAATTAAGTATAAGGGTGGGGCCATCACTGGGTGGGCAACATTGATGATTTCAACATAAGACAGACTTTCGACATGGACAGTTTAGTGCAGTATTTGATCAGAGGTTCATGGTGGGCGAGATCAGGGGTTAGTGCACTTTTTGGTGGGAGTTGTGTTAAAGTATTCTTGGAATAGGATGGTTTTTAGCTGTTTCCGAATGATAGTAGATCGTCATTGTTTCTGAGTTGGCTCAGTAGAGAATTCCATAGGGACGGAGCATAAAGTTCAAAGGCTCGATTGCATGTCCGTTGAGTGCATTTGGTTCTTTTGTGAGGGACGGTGAGGGAGTTGCTGGAGGCCTGTCTGGTAGTTTTGCCATGGGTTGGGCGAGACAGCAGGGTGCAAAGCTGGGTGTCCTGCGTTTGGTGGATGGCTTTGTGGGTGAGTAGGATGGATTTGTATTTAGTTCTTGCTTCGAGGGGAAGTATATGTAGGTCTCTTAGAATTGAGGTGATGTGGTCGCTTTTCTTTGCTCTCTGAATGATTCTTGTTGTGGTGTTCAATGCAGTTCGGAGGGGGTTGGTCTGTGTGGCTGGTAGTCCATGGTAGATTATGTTGCAGTAATCCAGATGTGGGAGTGTCATAGCTTGCATTACTGTCCTGAAGTCTTGAGGTTCGAGGAGGGATCTGAGACGTTGCACTGTTTTCGCTTTGTGGAATATAATTCCGGCGGTTTTAGTAATTTGTTGCTTGAGGGTTAGGGCTTGGTCAATGATAATGCCCAGATATCTTATTTGTGGCTGTATTTGAATGCGTGTGGTTCCTATGTTGAGGTGTGTGGGTGGTGTGAAGTCTGGGTCTTTTGTCACTATGAGGGCTTCAGTTTTCTTTATGTTGATGGATAGGTTGTTTTCCTGTAACCAGTCAGACACTTCGGAGAAGCATGCTGATAGATGTATATTTGTTGGGTTTGTGGTTGTAATTGGGGCGTAGAGCATGATATCATCAGCATATATGTGGAAATTGATGTTGTGTGTACGTATGACTGAGCAGAGTGGTTGTAAGTAGATGTTGAAGAGCATGGCTGACAGCATGGATCTTTGAGGTACTCCTTGGTGTTGCTGGAAGGGGGGCGAGGTCGAGGTGCTGGTACGGATTAGTTGTTGTCTATTAGTTAGGTAGGATTGAAACCATTTAAGTACGGTGTCTTTGATCCCAATTGTCTGTAGTCTGCGTATGAGGATGTTGTGAGAGATGGTGTCGAAAGCTGCTGATATATCAAGGAAGATCATGGCATATCCAGAGTGTTTTTCTTGTGTTCCTATGATGAGGGTGTTCATCAGTGTGGTCATGAGGGTCTCGACACCATGTAGTGGGCGGAAGCCGTGTTGTTGTGGGTCCAGTATGTTGTTGATGTCCAGGTGTTCTTGAAGCTGCTGCTGGACGATCTTCTCGATTATCTTGGCGGTGAATGGTAGGCTTGCTATTGGTCTGTAGGATGCTGGGTCTAGGAGATCCAGGTTTTGCTTTTTTAAGGATGGTCGGATGATTGTAGTTTTGAGGGTGTCTGGCATGTGACCTTGGGAGAAGGATTCATTGACAATATGGGTTAAAGGCATGCTCAGGTCGTCTTTGGATTTCTTTATCCAGTCAGTGGGGCAGGGGTCCAGTGGAGAGGTGGTGGTGTTTAGGCGGGAGATGGTGGATGATATTTCATCTGTAGTGGTTTCTTTGAAGGTGGTCCAGTCGCTGTGTATGTTGGGGTGGTGGTTTGTTGTAGTTGCCTCTGCGTTCAAATTTGGATTTTGGGGTTGTTGGAGCTGTTTGTATTGTCGGGCTAGTAGCTCTGGTGGGATCTTCGGTAGTTGGTCAGAGTTATTGGGTGCTTTTGTCAGTTTTTTGACAATCTGAAAGAGTTCACAAGGTTTATTTATGGATGTGTTTATGATTTTCGTGTGGTAGGTTTTTTTTGCTTTGTCGGTCTCGAAGTGGTATGCGTTGAGTTCATATAGGTATTTTGTTTTGTCACTGTCATTTTTGGTTTTTCTCCATTTTCTTTCGGTTCTTCTGAGTTTTGTTTTTAACTTTCGGAGACTGGGAGTGAACCATCTGGCCTTTGCGGAAGGAGGTCTGGTGTTGGCTTTGTTTGTCGGTGCTTCAGATGCTGTGGAGATCATGGTTTTCCAGTTGTGAATTAGGTCATCGATGTTACTGGAGTTTGTTTGTAGTTTGGGTAGAGTTTATGCTAAGAAGTCCTCTTTGTTAAATGTTTTAAATCTTCTAGTGTGGTGTTTGTCTTCCTTGTTGGTCATATGTTGGTAGGTGTGGGTTATGGCAATGAGGTAGTGGTCTGACCAAGGTACTGGTGAGATCTGCGGGTTCTTACATGAGGAGGCAGTTAGGGAGTTTAGGAATATGAGGTCCAGTGTGTTTCCTTTTTCATGTGTGGGTTCTTGTACGATTTGTACCAGATTCATTGCTGTCATGGCGGTGGTGAAGGTTGCTGCTTGTTCTTCTTGAAGTGATGGGAGGTTGAAGTCTCCTAGGATGATTTGTTCCTTTGCCGAGCTAGTGCTCTCAGATATGAATTGTAGTATCCTTGGTAAGTCAGTGTTTGTGGTAGGCGCACGGTAGATTAGGCATATTGAAAGGTGTTTATTGATGAGGGTGAGGAGATCTGCTTCATTGGTGGTTTCTAAAGAAAGGATCCTGAGGTGGAGGTCGGCTTTTGCTATGATGGCGACACCTCCTTTTTCTATGATGGCGACACCTCCTTTTGCTATGATGGCGACATTTGAATCAAGTAATATTGAAACTGTTGTTCCTTCTACATTATTGAAAACGCTTGCCTTTTTGTCTGGTCGGGAATGGCTTCTTAATTTATATTTTAAGAAGTGTTCCCTGCCCTTTTGGGGCTTATCAGTGCATATTTACCCAGCAGAGACAAAGGGAATTCCTTCTTCTTAAGCCAGGGGTGGTCCAGCTGGGTGGATTATTTTTCCTTAAGCTCCCATGTAAGTGCCTAGTTAGGCGTCAATCTGTTAATTATGTGTTTTTTGATCCTCCCCACAATCAACAGGACTAAAAAAGAACACCACACCAAAATCATAAATCGCACCCTAAACCGACCAAGAGAGCTGTTTGCCATTGTCCGGTCCCTAATCAAAAATAATCAAAACAACTCAGACATAATCAGCATAGAACCCTGTACCCTCACCAACTACTTTGCCAACAAACTAAAAAGCAAAAACCACAACCTCACTCCCCCTCTGCCTTACCCCTCAATGAACCCCAACACCTGGACCACATTCTACACGTTGCACCACGAACACCTCTTAAAGATAATATCCAAAATCAATACAACTACCTCCCCCTGGATCCATGCCCTGTAACATGGATCAAAACCATCAAAACTGAGCTTGCCCCATATATCCTCCAAATAATTAATCAATCCCTACTCCAAGGAGTAATGCCCACCGACCTAAAAACGTCCTCCATATGCCCTGTACTAAAAAACAAGAATGTAAGCAGAAATGAGCCTAACTCATACAGGCCAATAGCAAGCATCCCATTTGTTGCAAAAATAATCAAAAAAATGTCCTTAACCAACTCCAAGACTTCCTAGACACCAACGCCCCCCTAGACACCCACCAATATGGATTTTGCCCACACCACGAGGTTGAAACCCTGCTCCTAGCCCTAACTGACAACCTGATCTGCGGCATAGACAACCCCAACCGTGCATTCCTCCTAGTCTTCTTAGATGTTGCATCAGTGTTTGACAATATAAGCCTTAAAACCTTGATCGCAAGACTGAAATATCTCGGCCTTGGCAACTTAGTTCTACTCTGCTTCAAATCCTACATCACAGACAGCAAGTCCCGGATCCAAATAGGAGAAGAACCCCCAAACACCTGCCCACAAGAACAAGGCATACCACAAAGATCCGCCCTTTCTGCCCTCCTATTCAATCTCTACCTTCAACCCATCATACCTGAAGTCCATACAACATTTAAGATCCATCCTAGAAGATAACCACTTCAGAGCAGTCATTCAATCCATCATCACCCCCCACTTCGACTACTGCAACAGCCTATTGCAGGGTCTCCCAGCAAAGAGTCTTCACATACTCCAACAAATGCAAACATCACTGCAAAGCCAAACTAACCGACCATATCACACCCCTCCTATATGGCCTACACTGGCTCCCAATAGAAAGCTGGATAAGGTATAAGCTACTCGTAACAACTTTCAAACTCATCAACAAGGTTGCCCCATCCTTCCTCTCAACCCTCCTCCTCACCCCAGAAAGCACCAGATCCCGTAGGAAGAATGCTCTCCACTCCTTAACAATCCCACCCTCCATCCACAAAACAAAACAAACCACCAGCTCCAGAGCGTTCACATACTCTGCCCCCAGCATCTGGAACTCCCTCCCACTACACATCCGCGCAATCAAAGACCTCAAAGAATTTAGAAAGCAACTCAAAACCCACCTTTTTACCATGCACTATGGAACGAACAACCTGCACCCGAACACACACACACACACCACCAAGACAGCTCATCAGCTAACACAACCAGGGCAAGGGCTGTCTAAGGAAAACCCTGTCCACATATACGTGAAGACTTCCTGTATATAGTTAAACCATACCTAGTTCATTCCTAAATTCCTAAATTCCTGGTCCTACCTTCAAACCAAGTTTTATGTAAAACGTTTATTCCTGTTCTATGTAACATGTTCTTGGTTCCTTGTAAACCGCCTCTGATCTCTGGAAGGGGCAGTATAGAAATGTAACAAATAAATAAATAAAATAAATAAACAAGAGTGTAGTAGCGTTTTTTGAAGGCTACTGATTAGGCCGACTATTTATGCTTTCTTAACATGCATGGTAATATATTGTCTTCCTGTTTTCTTGGTGATCCCCACAGTTGTTGAGCTAGAGAGATAGGGCATTTAATAATATTTTTTGTTTTTCCTTTGTGACTGTTATGACGATGTTGTTGCTGATTTCCTTGTTTGTCCCTTTTCTCAGCCACGCAACTGGCATGACCGCCTCGGGTTCCTCTCCCTTTAGCCCGTGACCCTCCCCCTCCCTCCAGTGAGTCACCACGTTACACCATGGAGTTTCTTTCACCAAACTATTTCTATTTATTGACAAACAATGGTTATTAACAGCACAAAAAACTGTTGGCCACAGCATGCACGTAACAATCAACAAAACACAGTCTACAAATTCCTTGTATCACCTCTTTTCTTTTGCCCCCTCGAGAGACACAGCCAATATCCTACAGACTTTGTACATAGCAGGAGGGAACTATTTTTGCCGTGAAAGCTTTTCTCAGTCCCTTAGTCTTTCATATCCTTCAGTCGAAAAGCTGTTACGCCTGCCGTTCGAGCAGATTTGGCAACCTTTTCTTCCTTACCCCACCTTTGCCCGCCGTCAAAGCAAGGCAGGGGGCTCTCTGCGCGGTGTTCTTGTCACCATCTCCCTCTCTTCGGGGAGAGGTCCGTGTATCTCTCCAGTACCTCTCCCCCTTTACTTAAGGCCTAGGCTGTGTTCTCTCTCACCGGGTGCGTTTCTCCAGCCAACCCCGCCAACAGCGACTCCTCGCTTGTTGACGGGGCCCCACTGATCAACGCGCCGCTGTGGCAAACACTTGCTTCTTCCATAGGCGTTCGACCGCATCTTGTATGTCGCAGAGAAAAATGTCCATTCCAATGTCTGACAAGTGCACTCCATCTGCGCGATACAATCCTGGGCATCTCTCCTCTATGAGGTCGTGCGCAATGCTGTATCCTCCTATGGCCCCCATGAAGCAGGCCATCCATCTGTTCACTTTCCGTCTGGTCCTCTCCAATGCCCTATGCGAGTTCTCGCCTCTCCACACTCGCCGCGGTATGATGTGTGACCATGCCAATAGCGTCCTGGGAAATGTGTTTGCCAGCGTTAGCAGGTCGCCTTGCATCCTCTTGGTGAGCTCGACGCTGCGCGTGGATGCCAGGTCGTTGCCCCCCAAGTGGATCACAATCATCGCTGGGTTCCCGGTAGATCTCTTCCTTAGGAGCAAGGACGGCATTAGCTGGTCCCACACCATACCCTGTCGTCCCAGCCACACTACAGCAACTTCTGCACTTGGTAGCCCCAGATTCAACCCCTGCAGTCTGCACCGTGTCCTCTTTTGTGCCCAGTGAACAAATGAATGGCCACATATCCACACTTCTCGCGGCCATAGGTGGTAGCTTATTCCTGCATGGAGCACAATCAGAAAATATGATTACCGCAGCACTTATCCAACAAATGATCATTCGCTTTGTCTGTACACCAAATGTTCCACATGCACCTTATCACCACCTCCTGTTCCTTGTCCGTTACAACATTTTTTTTTTTTAAAATTAACCCCACAGGCCTCACAGCACTGGACGTATATACAGTTTGTATCTATCCGAGCGCCATCGGCCTATCGTCATTATCTGTTCTCTGGACATCCCGATGCTGGCTGCCGTTGAAGCAGCTCCAATGCGAAAGGAGTGCAAGCCGTATAAGCTTGCATCCCGTCCTGTTCGTTCAATTATTAGCTTGAGTACTCTGATAAATTGGAAACGTGATAAGGGGGCACCATTCACGTGTACGAACCAGTGGTTTTCTGAGTACGCCCGTACCTGTTGGTAGGCTAAAGCACTTCTCAGTGGGCATGAAGGGTCATCGTGCAATGCCGACAGCACCACCTGTGCCCCTTTTCCCTCCGCGTCGGTCTTGGATCTGCGCAACTGCAGCACTATTGCTCTAGTGAGTATGCTCATGTCACGCCTTTCCATACCTCCGCGGGCTGTCCTTTGCTCCGATGATGAGGACGCTACTAGCTCTCCTACCCGAAATGCTCCGTAAAAGGCCCAGGAAAATGCACATCGAAACAGGCGCGCCTCGTACTCATCGTAACACACTTGGCTAGTCGTTACCATGAGTTGTTGGAGCATCTGATGAGTGATCGGGCGGCGCTTGTCTACTTTTTGGGGCTGGCTCAAGGACCAGCCTCGCATCACCTTCTTTATGATGAACTCGGCCTTGGGGCTCTTCTTTCCCATAGCCTTTGCAAAAAAGGATACGGCCGCTAGACGGGCTTGTACTGCAGCTTTTGTGAAGCCATTGCTTTTGCAATGCATGATCCATTTCAGAATCGTTGCTACTTTTAATCTGTCCTCTTGTTGTATGACATTCTCTCTGCAAAATGTTTGGTAGTGTTCCCATGCTGCTAGGTATCTGCGCCGGGTATTCTCCGCTAAGGCGCCTAACAGGAGGTCCCATATCTCGGTGGACCATACTCCCAGACTTGCTCGGGCACCGCCGTCTTGTCCGCGTCGGCCTCGGGCGCTAGCTGGTGAAAAAGCCAGATCTTAGAACGAGAAAGAGCATCGGCAATGTTATTATTCTCGCCCTCAATGTGCTCAGCTCTAAGGGTTATGTTATGCGCCAGGCACAGTAACACTATTCACCTTAATAGTGCCACTACCTTGTTTGTCCCTTTTCTTTTCCTGTACAAATGTATCATGCTTGGAATATATTTGCAAATTGATCAATACAGTGCCCTGCAAAAGAATTCTGGTATTCTGGCTTGTTTTGGTTTCTGGCCTGTTTTGTCGCATTACAACCTGGAATGAAAATGGAGGTTCATTTGGATGTTAGGTAATGGACCTAACAATATAGTCCAAATTAGTGAAGTGAAATGACAATAAAATACCTTGTATATATTGAAAAAAAAACAAGTAAAAACTGAAAAGTTGTGAGTGCATATGTATTCATCCCTTTTGCTACGAAACCCCTAAATAAGATCTGGTCCAACCAATTAACTTCAGAAGTCACATAATTTGTTGATTAGGGTCCATTTGTGTGCAATCAGTGTCACATGATGCCTGAATAAATATACCTGTTCTGAAAGGCCCCTGACTCTGCAACACCACTAAGCAAGCAACATGAAGACCAAGGAGCACTGCAGACAGGTCAGAGACAAAGTTGTGGAGACATATAGATCAGGGTTGCGTTATAAGAAAATATCCCAAATTCTGAATAACCCACGGAGCACCATTAAATCCATTATAAGAAAATAGAAAGAATATGGCATCACTACAAACCTGACAAGAGAAGGCTGCCCACCGAAACTTAGACCGGACAAGGAGGTCATTAATCAAAGATGCTACAAAGACACCAAGGATAACATTGAAGGAGCTGCAAAGATGGGATTATCTGTCCATAGGACCTCTTTAAGCCACACACAGAGGGGGCTTTATGGGAGAGTGGCCAGAAAAAAGCCATTGCTTTAAGAAAGAAAGAAGAAAACACATTTGGAGTTTGCACAACAGCATGTGGTGGACCCCCAGACACATGGAAGAAGGTTCTCTGGCCAGATCAGATGAAAATTGAACTTTTTGGCCAACGTGGGAAACGCCAACATGTCCCATCACCCCAAGAACACCATTTCCATGGTGAAAAATGGTGGTGGCAGCATCATGCTGTGGGGATGTTTTTTATTGGCAGGGACAGGAAAACTGGTCAGGATTGAAGGAATGATGGATAGCATTAAACACAGGGCAATTCTTGAAGAAAACCTGTTTCAGTCTGCCAGAGATTTGAGATTGGGACGAAGGTTCACCTTCAAGCAGGACAACTTTAAATGTCTTAGAATGGCCTAGTCAAAGCCCAGACCTCAATCCAATTGAGAATCCATGGCAAGACCTGAAGATTGCTGTACATCAATGCAACCCATCTAACTTGAAGGAGTTGGAGCAGTTTTACCTTAAGGAATGGGTGAAAATCCCAGTTGCTAGATGTGCTAAACTAATAGAGACATACCCCAAGATACTTGCAGCTGTAATTGCAGCAAAAGGTGGCTGTACAATGTATTGACTTTGGAGGGTGAATACATATGCACACGCCTGCTTTTCAATTTTTTGTTGGCTTAATTATTGCTTGTGTCACAATAAAAGATATTTTTTACCTTCAAAATAATAGGCATGTCGTGTATATCACATGGTGAAAACCACCAAACCTCTATTTTAATTCCAGGTTGTATTGCGACAAAACAGGACAAACACAGAGGGGATGAATACTTTTGCAATGCACTGTATATAATAAAAAAAGAAAAATAATAATTGGACTAAGGACAGATCCCTGGGGCACATCACTCCATTTATCTGTACCCTTTGTTGTCTCCCACTCAACAAATTTCTAACCCAGTCAGTCACTTTAGGATCTATTCCTAAGATGCTCAATTTATTTATAAGTCATCTGTACGGAACTGTGTCAAAGGCTTTATTGAAATCTAAGTACACCATATCTAGGGTTCTCTCTCGGTCCAACTCTCTGGTTTCCCAGTCAAAGAAATTAATTAGATTTGTCTGACAAGACCTGTCTCTAGTAAACCCATGCTGCCTCACATCCTGCAATCCATTGGACTCCAGAAACCTCACTATCCTCTGTTTTAGCAGCGTTTCCATTCATTTACTCACCAAAGAGATTAGACTAACTGGCTTACAGTCCTCTGGAACAACTCCAAACTCTAAAGAAGCATTTAAAAAGTTAGACAGTGGAGCTGTTATAACTTCCCCAAGTTCCTTCAGTACTCTGGAATGTATCCCATCCTGCCCCATTGCTTTGTCTACTTTTAGTTTAGCTAGTTCCTCATGAACACAGTCTTCTGAAAATCATTCAAGATCCCCTTCACTACTGTTCCTATTTTTGGATGTTTTCTGCAGTCCCGCTCTTGGCCCTTCATCTGTGAACACAGAACAAAAATATTTGTTAAGCAATTTTACTTTATCCTCATCAGGTTCTACATATTCCTCCCCTTCTCCTTTGAGACTGACAATATCACTTCTGCACTTCCTCCTTTCACTAACATGTCTGAAAAACATATTGTCCTCCCATTTTACTGCATTGGCTATTTTTTCTTCTATTCATATCTTTGCTTTCCTGATTACTTTCCTAGCTTCTCTAAGTTATTCCAAATATTGATGCTTGTCTTCCTCTTTCTATGATTTCTTGTATTTTATGAAGGCCACTCTCTTTTTCTTCACCTTTTTAGCTACTTCTTTCAAGAACCATAGTGGCCTCCTTTTGCTTTTACATTTATTTACTTTACTAACAAAAAGGTTTGCCCTTAGAATACCCCCTTTCAGTTTTAACAATTGATTTTCTACATCTCCCAATTTGTCCCATCCCAATAATGACTCCTTGAGGTATTGTTCCATCTTGGCAAAGTTAATTTTCCTAAAGTCTGGGACCCTCACTTATGAATGGACATTATCAGCCCTAGTCCTAATACTGAGCCACACCATCTGGTGATCACAGGTTGTGAGATGATCCCCCACTATCACATCAGAAACACTTTTCCCATTTGTAAGCACCAGGTCCAATATTGCCCCTTCATGTGTGGGTTCTGTTACTGTTTGCTGGAATAATTCTTCTTGTAGAGAATCCAGGATCTCTTTACTTCTAGATGACACTGCAGTAGGGATGCACCACTCATCATCTGGCATATTGAAATTACCTATCAGTAGCACTTCTCCTTTTATGACAATACTGCATATGTCTTCTATTAAATCTCTGTCCACTTCTTCTCCCTGTGAAGGAGATCTGTATATCACACCAATGCAAATGGATTTCCCATTTCCTTTTTGTAATATTTATTTATTTATTTAACATCTCTTATATACCGCACTATTGTCATCAGCGCGGTTTACATGGAACCAAACATATACATACAGAAAACTGTAGTGCATTTTACAAGTAACAGGAATTTAGAACTTGGTAATAAAGGGAAACTATGTTCACTATATAACTATATACAATAGTCTATACGCATTATTCACAGTTGAGGTTGTCTTGGCCTGAGTATGGATGTAATATTTCTCTTGTGCAAAATTAAATTGGAAAATAGCTTAAGAAGAGGTGGTGTTTGAGACTTTTTCTGAATTGTGTTAGGCTGGTTATGGCTCTTAGTTCTGGTGGGAGGGCATTCCAAGCTGTTGGGGCGTGAATGCTGAAGGCTCTTTTAGATGTTTCCTTAGTGTATCTGACTGTTTGTCTTGGGATTGTTAATGTATTTATAGCAGTTGATCTTCTGGATCTATTGAGGGTCTGCGTGTGTAAGAGATTGGCGACCGTTGAGGGTGCTTACTTCCCTTGTAAGCCCTGTAATTCTGTAGCTTTAATATTATTTTTTACATATAGTGCCACGTCTCCTCCTCCCATTCTTCCTACCCTTTCCTTCCTGAATAAATTATAGCTTGGTATAATTACATCCCAGTCATGGTTGTCCGTGAACCATGTCTCCGTAACTGCCACTAAATCCAAGTCAGCCTCTTCCATTAAAGCATTGATATCTGGGATCTTAACATTAATGCACACTGCTTTCCAGACGTTGCCCCGTTTACCAATTTCTATAGAGGTATTAAATATTTCACTTACTGGAGGGCTTCTACTTACCTGGTGGCTTTCTTCACCCATCCCCAATGAATCTATTTTAAAGCCCTCTTCAGTAGGTTAGCTAGTCTTTTGCGGAAGACACTTTGACCCTTCTTGGATAGCAAGATACCATTTCTGCTCAGCAGCATTTGGAAAATCATTCCATGGTCCAGGAAACCAAAACACTCTCAATGATACCATCTGTGTAACCATGCATTCATCTCCAGGATGCAAACTTCTCTGCCTCTTTACCCTCAACAGGGAGGATGTAAGAGAATGCCACCTGCACCCCTATCTGCTTCACCATTTCTCCCAGAATCATAAAGTCATGTTGAATATGCTCAGAGGGATACCTAGCAGTATCATTTGTGCTGACATAGATGAGCATCATCGGATAACTGGTCAACATTGAAATTGTTACTGACTTTAAAAGGCCCTAATCTGTAGTATGTTGGTGAGCTGAACATGAATATAACATTAAAAAAATGTTATTGGCTCTCGTTTTGAAGATATTGCATGTAGTTCATTTTTGACATTTCACTGTGTAAATTTATCCAGTAGGACATCAACAACATCCCAAATAAGCCTTGAATGATGTAATATTGCATCACATTGCATAATGCCAGCATGCACACATCATCCAGAGTTGATTGCATCATTTTCTGATGCAATGCAATACTACTGCCTGACGGCTGCTGAAGCCATCTGACGTCAGCAGTGTCCTATACGCAGTCGGAAAGGAAAGTAATCTGGTATTCTATTCCGATATTGAAAGCCTCATGAATACCTTAAAAATCACTCATGACCCACAAGACTGGAGACTATTTATAGACTCTTCGAAACTGAGTCTGAAGGCTGTGCTTTTGAACAATGGAAACCGTCTTCCAACTATTCCTGTAGCGCATGCCGTCCACATGAAAGAACTAAATAGTTTGGTCTTTTCGGAGTATATTAACTAGTATCAATCAAAGCAGATTACTCCACTAAAACCTTGCATAAATAATGTAGATACCAGTGATTTATAAATTATTTAAAATCTATAACTTCTATTGAATGCCCATAGGTAGTCTCAGACTGTTGCGCTTTGAACCTCCTCACTGTTAAGGATCGTATTGCGCTTACATTGCATCAATGACTACTGGGACTTTTTTAAATTAATTATTTTGTGTGTTACTTTTTTCAAATATCACCAGTATAGTACAGCTATAGTATTTCTAGATGTGGAAGTAAAACGGGGGTTAGATAAATGGAATACCACCATATATCAAAAGCCTATAGCCCGCAATACTTTTCTACACTACACTAGTGGGCATCCAGTTAGACTAAAGAACAGCCTCCCGTTCTCCCAATTTCTTCGGTTTCGCCGAAACTATTCAGAAACTTCTGAATTTAAGCAGAAATCCAAGCAGCTACTTAAAGATTTTAAGGAGAGAGGATATCCAGCTTCCATAACACGAAAAGCATACAAGCGAGCTTTGAATAATGATCGTACGTGGCTATTGAATTCCATGCAGAAGACAGGGTCTAAAGAGAAGGAAGATAGTATAAACCTAATTACAAAATTTTCACCTTTAAGCTATCAAATTCAGAAAGTAGTGTCAAAACACTCATCGTTAGTACAAATGGCTCCCGGCTTAGCAGAGAAAACAGTCCGGTGTGTTTGGCAACGAAACAGCAACTTAAAGGAACAACTTAGCCCAACAAGTTCACGATTTATTTTGAATGAAGCAGTAGTTCAGCAAATAAAAGGACATATTTCCTGTGGAGCATGCACCATTTGCAGTATCACTGAGAATATCACTCAATTCCATTATTTAGACAAAACATATTATTTGAAACACTCCACCACTTGTGCAACTACCTCAGTAGTATATGCCATCAAATGCCCTTGCAACCAGTTATACATAGGAAAAACTAATCGCTCCTTTCGAGTGAGAATGCAGGAACATAGAAGCCGTCTAAACTGTAAAAATTTGACAGCACCTATAGTCCAACATTGCGTAGAATTAGGCCATGAGTTTCAACAACTAAAGTGCTTTTGTATTGACCAGGTTTCAACACCGATGAGAGGGAAAACCTTAGATGAGACGCTATATTACCAAGAGCAACGCTGGATATATTTAGTTAACACAGTTAAACCAAAAGGCTTAAATTCCGCAATAGAATGGCAAGTTTGCAGATAGAACAGCATGATTCTGAAGGAGCTAATCAGCTGAGACTTTAAAAAGGAAACAGGGGTACCAGGCCGCATGCGCGACGTTTTATTGAAAACATAGGCTGAGAGACGTGGGCAGCAACAAACAGTGAGTTAATCATGAATTGCAAGAGGTAGTTTTTAAAATATAAAATTTAAATTGTAGAATAGTCTAAGCCATTATTATACAGCAATAGTATATAAGAAGGAAAGTTGGCAATAGTGTTTTTAGTGGTCTTTTCTCGATTGCAGATCCTCCTGATGAAACTCCTGTTCGGAGTGAAACGCTCAAGAGGCGCCTGAGGAGGCGTAGAGAGAATTTTATAGTTATTATCAAATAATTCGAGAAAACCCATAAGAAATTTAATCTCTACAGAAGAAAGAAGGAAAGCATCAACAAAGAAGAAGATAAGCACGTTTAACAATATGGTTATATAAGCCAATGATTTTTTAGAACACGAGGGCGGTAGAATACTGGTGATATTTGAAAAAAGTAACACACAAAATAATTAATTTAAAAAAGTCCCAGTAGTCATTGATGCAATGTAAGCGCAATACGATCCTTAACAGTGAGGAGGTTCAAAGCGCAACAGTCTGAGACTACCTATGGGCATTCAATAGAAGTTATAGATTTTAAATAATTTATAAATCACTGGTATCTACATTATTTATGCAAGGTTTTAGTGGAGTAATCTGCTTTGATTGATACTAGTCCACATGAAAGAGACATACGATAACTTAAAGCATCTACTGACTTCCATTAACTATAACAAGTACAGCTAGCACCTCTGTGGTGATTTGAAGGTAGTTGCCCTTTTAATGGGACTGCAGCAGGGATATATAAAATACATGTGTTTGTTATGTGAGTGGGATAGCCGAGCAAGGGATTGGCACTACTTGCGGAAGGCGTGGAATCGCAGACAAAATGTAACAGTTGGAGAGAAGAATATCCAGCACCCAGCTCTGGTTGAGGCGCACAAAATCCTGCTACCACCCCTTCACATCAAACTAGGTTTGATGAAAAACTTTGTGAAAGCCATGGACCGCATTTCGCCAGCTTTCCGATACCTGCATAAAAAATTCCCTCGACTCAGTGAAGCAAAGATTAAAGAGGTAGTTTTTGTGGGTCCTCAGATTCGAGAGCTCTTCAAAGATGACCTTTTCAACAACTTGCTGCAGGGTGATGCGAAACAAGCATGGAATGCTTTTCGCCTAGTGTCAACAAACTTTCTCGGGAATGTTAGGGCAGAAAACGACAAGGAACTAGTAGAAGACATGCTGATGCAGTATCAGAAACATGGCTGCAAAATGTCTCTAAAGATCCATTTCCTTGATTCCCATCTCGATTTCTTTCCTGACAACTGTGGTATGGTTAGTGATGAACAGGGCGAATGTTTTCACCAGGATATCACAATGATGGAGCAAAGATATCAGGGAGGGAAAATGGTCCACTACAATGCTGGCTGACTACTGCTGGACACTCCCCAGAGAAGCTTCTGAACAGCTGTACAAGAGACAGGCGAAAAAATCTAAGTAGTCGTCTATGACTTGTTTTTTTTACAGGTATTAACCGAAGGCCTATTATATTTACTATTGACATGTATTTCATGAATGTAAACATTAATTCTTGTAGATTACCAAAAACCTAGAGCCAACTTTGCAATTTCACTGTCATATTCGTGTTCAGCATATAAAAATTGATAAGAAATGACTATTTTTATTTCAGTAACATGGCTTTTGTAAAAAATTGTTGACCAGTCAGTAGGCTTGATGAGTCTCAGCAAACTCTCCTTAACATCTTGGATTTTGGCACCTGGCAAACAGCACATTTCTCTAGACATAAAGTGTTGTCAGCAGATGGATTCCTCAGTATCCCTCAGAAGAGAATCACCAACCACCATTATTTATTTATTTATTTATACATTTTTTTTTCTATACCGCCACTTCCAGAGATCAGTGGCGGTTTACAGGTAACAAAAACATTAATAATAGCGTAGCAGACTATTATTATTTACAGAGAATGATTGAAGAACATTTTTAACATATAACTCTTAACATCAAAACAGGAGGAACTAGGTACTCAATAATCTGCCATTTCATATAACTGATTACAACAATATTAAAAATTATTACTCTTTGCTTCCTTGTGGTCACTGATTCTGCAACTTTGGAGTGCTTGAGCTATGGCTCTTACCATTCCTGGAATGTTTTCACTTTCTCCACTTCCAGGGCTGCATACTGGTTCTTCAGTTCAAGGGCTGGTGGAGTTGGATTGTCGATTCTACAGGCTCTGGTGACTCCTGTCCAACTCTCTTCATTCTGTAGCATACCATCTTTACCTCTGTCGGAGAATTTGGATGCCTCAAGAACCATCTCATCAATGTATTTCTCACTGTCATGAATGCTTCTCAGTCTCGCCACCTCTTCTCTTCTCCACCAATTGTTTCATGAGGGCATGAGTTTGCAGGCATCATGCACATGGAACTAGGATTAGGCTGTATGTTTGGACAGAGGCAGAAGCTGTAATGGAGGTAACAGCTTTAGCAGCGTGATTCTTCCCAGCCATAATCCAGTTGTTGGAGCTGTGTTACCTATTGAAGGAAACGAGAAAAACCTACCAAATTCCCTAATTTTTCCTCAGAGAAAAAGCAGTTAGCCTCTTTTATGTGTGTTCCAACAGCTCTGTTCTATGTACCTGCATGTAGTCCTGCTAGCATGCTAGACAGCTATTATTTTACACTAAAACAAACAAATTATATGTCTGAGGTATATTGTTTAATGTGTTCCCTATGTAAAATTAGCTAATCAAAGCTCCTTCTAGAATATCAAATTGTTTACTTTTAGTAGACAGAAGAAACAAAGGAGAGGAAATCCTCCACACAAAAATGGAGAGAAACCACGGCCACACCAAGTATCTTCAAAAAACAATTTGTTTATTGAAAGGACTGACTTGGCCAAGTTTCGGCACTGCGGCCTACATCTGGGGTCAGTCGTAAAAGTAGGTCAATTCAAACTCTGATGACAATAATAACTCTATGGTAGAATATAGGATGACCAGTGCAAAGGCTGCTCATACTGTCTTGCCTTAATTCTGAGCAGTCAATCAAAAATACTCACTCCACTGAAACACAACTTGTTTCCTAATTATAACATCAAAATGATTGTTTCTATTCTGTTCACAAAAATGTGCAACTGTAGAACGTGGTCGGCAAGGTCTCAGAAACCATGGGCAAAGGCAAATGTGATCGAGACACAAGTCAAGATCTTACTGCCAAACATAAGCCCATTAACATCAAGGACCAATTGCCACCACCACCACTTACATTTTCACAATTTCTAAAGCAGACTGCAGCCAAACCCGAAATAAAAACACTTAGCTTGTAAAGATCATGGGAATTGACCACAGGCTGCTGCCCCGACGTCACCATAGAGCTCACATACGTTTCGCGAAAAATATCGCTGCATCAGGGGAAATTACTACAAAACAAAAAACAAACATTCAAAATTAACCTTATCTTTTAAAACCAGAAACAAACAAACCCAGCCCCAACACACTTAAACCATTTAAAACAGGAGAATGCCACTTACTTTGGACGGCAGCCAAACCAGCACTTCAACATTGCTTCCAAAAACCGCCGCGCATGCTCTCATCACAAAAGATCACCGCACTCCCAAACGTACCCTACTGCTGACACCAAAGACTTCCCCAAAACAGAACTCCACCCTCCTCTCTTAAAGACATACCGCCCAGTCAATCCGAAGATTTAAACCACCCGGAGCTACAGTGTTTAACCGAAAAATACACTTCTGCTCACAAAATAATAGAGACTGTTCCCTGCTCTTCCTGTCTCTCCCAGACAATACCTGATCTAAACAAAAACACCGTAAATCACAAAACTGGTGTTTGAATTCCAAACAATGCGGAACCAGGGGAGCCTCACGAACTGAGTATTTAAGTCTACTTTTATGCTCAGTAATGCGCTTGCGAAGCGCTCTACGCGTACTTCCTACATACAAAAGACCACAGGGGCATAAGACCCCATAAACAACAAAAGTGGAATCACAAGAAGTCCGATGTCTGAACTTGTGTTGTACTCCATGATATTCAAAGTGTGAGAGCTCACTGGACACCTCGCAAATGGAACAATGCCCACAAGGACTATGGCCCCATGCACGATCATCATCATCAGAGACTGAACGTAAAACAGAAGGACTTAATATTTCCCGCAAATTGCGTTGGCGCCGCCAGACGCAACGGACCTTCTTATCCACTAATCCTGGAAGGGTATGTAACACCCCTGTGTGTCTCTGCACGATCCACTGTATAGGGAAACTGAAAGGAGAGTATTTTGAAATCAAATTTATGTGTTCGCCACCATCCAATGAATCCTCCTTATTTTTAGGTACTAGCAAGAGGGACCGATTATTAAACAGCACCCTCCGATAGGCATCTCGCACCACCCTACGTGGATAACCCCTGGCTATCAACCCACAAGCCAAAGATTTAGATTGCTGTTTAAAATCGGCTATATTGGAGCAATTCCTACGAAAACGGATGAATTGAGAAAAAGGTAAACTATTGCATAAACCCACCGGGTGAGCACTCCCATAGTGTAATAAAGTGTTCCTATCCGTAACTTTCCTGTGAACACTTGTTACCCACCCAGTCACATTCCTACGCACAACTACACAGGAACACAATCTGAATGTGGCTGAAAACACTAGTGAACTGGATGTTATTCTCACGACTATTCAGCCAATGTACAAAATCCTGAAATTCAGCGGTCGTACCTTGCCACAAGACGAACACATCATCAATAAATTGACACCATAACCGCAAATGCACAGAGAAAGGAGAAGCATACACCCATTTATCTTCATACTTAGCCATATATAAGTTGGCAAACGAGGGGGCACAGGTAGCACCCATGGCCACCCCAGATAATTGATGATAAAAAAGTCCCTCAAACACAAAATAATTTTCAGAAATGGCTAAATGGGCCAAACCTTTTACAAAACCTACCATCTCAGATGTCAAATCACCTCTACGTTGCAAACACTCTTTAACAATCTCAACTGCGGCCCCCTGCGGGATTGACGTATACAACAAAGCCACATCTAAAGTGGCCAACAATATCTCTGAGGAATTTGCCAAAAACGAATGATCTTCCAAAATGTTCAGGAAATGCATAGTGTCTCTAATATAAGCCGGTGTCTCCAGTAATAAGGGCCGTAAAAAAGAATCTACAAACACGGAGAGAGGTTCAAGAACCGTCCTACGCGTGGACACTATAGGGCGCCCCGGTGGGTGTTGCAAATTTTTATGGATCTTGGGCAAGAGATAGAACCTAGCTAAAGATGGACTGCGAACATTTAAAAACAAAAACTCCTTTTTAGAAATCAATTTAGCTGACAAAGCTCCCATGGTAAGATCTTTAATTACAGCTTGCAATCGTACTGTAGGATCCTGGGATAAAACCTCATAGGTAGTTAGATCAGTCAATTGACGCTGAGCCTCCTGCAAATAATCACCCCAGGGCCAAACCACTACTGCACCTCCTTTGTCTGCATTTCTAATCACCAAATCTGGTCTAGCAATCAAATCATTCATAGCTTTCTTCTCTGCCTTGGTCAAGGCTGAAAACACTGGCAGACCAGTGCACTCCAGATTCTGTACATCTTTCAACACCAACTGCTTAAAAATAGACAAAGCTGGTGGCAACTGACCAGGCGGGCTCCAAGTAGATTTTATGGGCAAAGGTATCCGCTTCTGAGGGGGAACATCCCCACCCCTAGTTTCTTGTCGGGAAGAAAAATACACTTTTAGATGCAATTTTCGGATAAGACCCTCTAGGTCTATCCGAAACTGAAACGGGTCAAAGAACGTTGTTGGCACGAATGATAAACCTTTATTGAGGACACTCAATTGGTGCTCTGACAAAATGACTGTAGATAAATTAATCACTAAAGAAGGGCTTGAATCAGACAAAAAATTAATAGAGCCAAAATCAGCTATCGATTCACACCCCGACCTTTGGATCGGCCTCGGGTTCCACCTTTCTTCTCTTGACCCGAACCATTGTCCAAAAAAGCACTCTGACCGGATTTTGTTGATCCCCCTGATGAAGAGTCATCCGTAGACTGATCAAATTCTATATGCCTCCTCTGTTTCCTTTGGAACTTGCGATTGGGATCGCAAGTTCCAAAGGAAACAGATTGTGAATCTGTGGTGAGTTGCCCAAGAATTCTCAATGGGGTGGATAGGAGCTAGGGTGGTAAGGGAGGGATCTAACACCTGAGAAGGGCAATGACCTCAAAGAGCTTGCCTTCCTTTTTGAATCTGAAAGCTAGAGAAGAAGAAAAAAAAACCTGTAACAGCAGAAAAAAGCTTTGTCTCAGAACACAAAAATACCCCTTTTGCAATACAGCTACAATTCACTAGGCAATGGAGCAGCAAAAGTTAGCAATTAAAAATGAAAAAAAGCCCTCTTTAAGAGACCTCAGGCAGAAAGTTTGTATTCAAGTGCCCCAGAAGTATTTTGCTTGCCATGGAGACCTGTAGGAATTGCGTTAAGTGCAAGGCACTGTAGACCTTTATACAACACTCAGCTATCTGGCTCCTAAGCATGCTAATTAAGAATGCTAACACCTGAGAAGCACACAAAAATACTCATTGCAGCAGAAAACGTTAGCAATTATAAATGAAAAAAGACTCTAAGAGCCCTCAGGCAGAGAGTTTGTATTCAAGTACCACAGAAGTATCTTGCTTGCAATGGAGTGGAATGGGTAAATGTAGATTGGTTGTTTACTCTTTCAAAAAGTAGAGTCTAGGATATACAGAATGAACCTACAATGTAGCACATTTAAGACTAAATGAAGAAGATATTTTTTCACTGAATGCATAATCAATTTCTGGAATTTGTTAACAGAGGATGTAGTAGAAGCTATTAGTGTAGCTGGGTTTAAAAGAGGTTTTGACAAGTTCCTAGAGGAAAAGTCCATAAACCATTATTAAAAAGGACCGGAGAAACCCATTGCTTACTCCTGGGATAAGCAGAATGGGAATCTGTCTTCCTTTTAGGAACCTGACAGTTACCTGTTGGGAACAGGATAGTGGGCTTGATGGACCCTTGGTCTGACCCAGTATGTCATTTCTTATTTATTTTATTTATTTATTTATCTATTTCTTCTATACCGCCCCTTCCAGAGATCAGGGGCGGTTTACATGGAACAATTTAACAGTTTTGTATACGTTCGTATAACATTACATTGAACAAGAACTTTTTGAACTTTTTACAACAGAACAGTAAATTGTTAAAACTATTTATGTTCTTACAATTACAGGAATTAGAGGATGATGTAATAATGCATGTTAATGGATGCCTGCTAGGCACATACATATTCTAAAATTAAATAAACAGGTATAGTTTTTGAACACACCTCCAATGCCCCCTCCTCCCCGAAATTACTTGACTCAAAAGATTAACTTGATTGCTATTCATACAAAAAGCACCTTTACATGTAAAAAAGATGTGCCCCATCTTAGACTGTCCTGAAATAATTCTAGATAATAGAAAATCTCGCCCCTTGATGAGGCAGTTAGTGCTGTCTTTGGTTGCCCCCTTACCTTCACTTCCTCAGCCTCAGTTATTGTTTGTCCTGCTTGTCCTGGGTTACTTTTAACTAGAACTTTCTCTCACACACAGACAGAGATTACAGAGCAGAAGCACAGTGTAGACTGGTTGGCATGCGTGGGGCTGGGATTTTAAATGCATAAGTTCTAATAATAATCTCTCTACTTGATATGAAACAGTACAAAATGAGCTGGAAACAACCACAGGAAACATAATTTGAAATTCCTGTACAGTGTTTCAATAGGAAAGCCAAAATTTACGGAGTGTCATTTACTGACATGTGTGCAAACATCGGAGATCTGATTAGAAGCGTGTGCTGATCATTCAGACTCCTGCATCACAATGAATCTTCACAGTGAAGCACTCGCTTAGTGTGCATACCTCTTGCATATGTATTTGTACAATGGATTTAATTAGTTGCATTTGCTGATTTAATGATACAGAAATTATCTGCCTTAACACTTCATTTCTCTCTTGGTAACTTCAGAAAATTGAGGCTAATTATTAAGAACATAAAAACATATGAAATGCCATACTGGGTCAGACCAAAGATTCATCAAGCCCATTATCCTGTTTCCAACAGCAGCCAATCTAGGTCACAAGTACCTGTCAGGTTCCTAAAAAGTAGCCAGATTCCATACCACTTACCCAGGGGTAAGCAGTGGATTTCCCTGGTCTATGTTTATTATTATTTAATATTTAATGATTTATGGACTTTTCCTCCAGGAACTTGTCAAACCTCTTTTAAACCCAGCTACACTAAAAGCGTTAACTACATCCTCTGGTAATGAATTCCAGGGTATGATTACACATTAAGTGAAAAATATCTTCTCCAATTGTAGTTTCATTGTGTGTCCCCTAGGCTTTCTACCTTTCGAGTACCAATGTTGTTCTCATGTTTACTCCTTCACCTCTATCTCTGCTTTTCTTGAGCTTCTTATGTCCCTATGAGAGTAAGGTGCACAAATAGTTCACATAGTTATTCATGCAGATTTTGAAAATTACCTCAGGGAATTTTATGCATTTGTAATTGCCTAGTTAATATATTTATTTATTTATTTATTTTTATTTCTTATATACCGCGCTCTTTTAATCAGTGCGGTTTACATATGAACAAATTTAAACACAATGACATGGTCAGCATTAGTTTTTTACAATGAACAGGGTACATGTACAAGTATATTTTTAGTGGAGGAGTAGCCTAGTGGTTAGAGCACTAGCTTGGTAACCAAGAGACCATGGTTCATTTTGTAATGGATATTCTGAAAATCCGATTGACTGGGGATCCCCAGGAGAGATTAAGGAACCAGTGCATTAGACCTATACTAAATGGACAACTTATCTTGATAGCGGCTGAAAATCATTGCTATGTGAATAATTTAGATGCTCTGTCCTTGCCCCGCCCTGTCTGTCTCTTCACTATATTGATAGTGTCAGGCCAATTAGAGGGAATTTTGGCCTGACACTGTCCATGCAGCAGGTGAAGATGCAGAGACAGCAGACTTAGAGCAGCTTCTGCTGAATGGATCATCTGGTAACATGTAGATAGCTGGGTGGCTGGCGGATGTTAGGATTGCCCAGTAACACATAGATAGCTGAATGGCTGGTGGACATAAGGATCACCCAGTAATACCGCCGCCCGCCTTCTTACCCACGCCTCCCGCTTCAACCACATCACCCCTTTTCTTATCCGCCTACACTGGCTCCCCGTACCCTACCGGATTCAATTCAAGTTTCTCATTTTTGTTCATAGGTCGATCCACACTGATATCCCCATTTACCTCGCTGATCTGGTCTGCCTTCACTCCTCCCACCATCCTCTCCGTTCCTTTCACGTAAATCACATGTCTCTCCCTTCCCCGGCCCATCTGGAATCCACCCGTTCCTCTGCCTTCTATTTCCTCAGCCCTCGTCTCTGGAACCCGCTCCCCACAGCCCTCCGCCTGGAATCTTCACTCAAAACCTTTAAGGCCAAACTAAAAACCCACCTTTTCTGCTCCACCTTCAACCTTCCCCCTCCCACTGTCCCCCTTCCTCCCCCCCATGCTGAAGTGCACTTACCAGCCTACTCCTTCACTTGCTCTCTGATCCTTTATCCCGCCCTCTATTCTTTACCTCTACTCTTTCCTTTCCTGTCCATTTGAATTGGCGTTCTTTTCTCTTTCCAGCAGCCTTTGATACGTTTGTAAACCGCTCAGATGCTTTTGTGATGGGCAGTATAATACGTTTTTAATAAACAATAAACAATATGTAGATAGCTGGGTGGATGGTGGCCATGAAAATCACCTGCTAACATGCCTGCCTGGTGTGAAGGTAATGGACCTCACACACCACCTAGACAAGCTTTTAGATAGTGCTGGGGAGGAGCCTGCTGTCTTGGTACATGTTGGTACCAATGACATAGGAAAGTGTGGGAGGGAGGTTCTGGGGACCAGATTTAGGATTTTAGGTAGGAAGTTGAAATCCAGAACTTCCAGGGTAGCATTCTCTGAAATGCTTCTCATTCCACATGCAGGACCCAAAAGGCAGGTAGAGGTCCGGAGTCTCAATGCATGGATGAGAAGACGGTACAAGGAAGAGAGTTTGGGATTTATTAGTAACTGGGCAACATTCTGGGGAAGGTAGGGGCTTTTCTGAAAGGATGAGCTCCCTAACCGGGATGGAACCAGGCTGCTGGCATTAACCTTTAAAAAGGAGATAAAGCAGCTTGGAAACTAGATAATAGAGGAAAGCTAACAGTCGCCCAAGAGTGCATGGTTCTGAAGGATGTATCCTTGAGGGATACTAACAAAGGAAGGAAGTTAAGGCATCCTAATAGAGAGGTTCCAATAAAAATTAAAGCAACTTAGATGCTTTTAAGTACAGAGCAGATAGGGCTGAAAGATTCCAAATTACCCCTGTCGACTGATAACCAGATTAATATGAATAAAATGCCTGTTTGCAAATGCTAGAGGACTAAAAAATAAAATGAGAGACTTAGAATATATAACGCTTAATGAAAGGTTAGATACGATTGGTATCTCAGAGACCTAGTGGAAGGAGGACAACCAATGGGACACTGTGATACCTGGGTTTATGGAAACAGAGAAACATGACAGCAGAAAAAGACCACATGGCCCAACTAGTCTGCCCTTCCATATCAAATATTAAAGTCCCTTCTTTTCCTTTAGAGATCCTCTGTCCCATGCTTTTTTGAATTCAGATACTGTCCTCATCTCTACCACCTCCACTGGGAGAATATTCCATGCATCTATCACTCTTTCTGTAAAGAAATATTTCAGCAAATTACTCCTAAGTCTATCCCCTTTCACCCTCATCCTATGTCCCTCGTAGCAGAGCTTGCTTTCAATCGACAGAGCCTCTGTTCTTGTGCATTTATACTATGGAGGTATTTAAACATCTCTATCATATCTACTCTATCCTGCTTTTCCTCTAACATATATGTACATATTGAGATCTTTAAGTCTATCCTCATATGCTTTATACCGAAGACCACTAACCATTTTAGTAGCCACCTTCTGCACGGACTCCATCCTATTTATGTGCTTTTGAGGGTGTGGTCTCCAGAACTGCACACAATACTCCAAATGAGGTTGCACCAGAGACTTATACAGAGGCACTATCACCTCCTTTCTTCAGCTGGCCATTCTCTCCCTATGCACTCAAGCATCCTTCTAGCTTTCCCCATTGCCTTTTCTACCTGTCAGAGAGGCTGTTGTAGCCAAAAATGCATCTTTCAGGAAATGGAAAACGGAGCCAAATGATGAAAATGGGAAACAACATAAGCACTGGCAAGTTAGATGCAGGCATTGATAAGGCAGGCAAAGAGAGAATTTGAAAAAAAATCTTGCCGTGGAAGCAAAAACACATAATAAAAACTTTTTCAAGTACATTTGCAGCAAAAAACTTGTGAGTCAGTTGGACCACTAGATGATAGAGAAGTAAAAATGGCACTAAGGGAGGACAAGGTCATAGCGGAGAGACTGAATGAATTCTTTGCTTCAGTCTTTACTGAAAAAGATGGAGGGAAATTACCTATGCCTGAAATAGTATTTAAAGGTGATGTATCAGAAGAATTGAAAGAAATATCGATAACCTGGGAAGATGTATTACAACTATTTGATAAACAAAAGAGTAGCAGATCACCTAGACTGGATGGTATACATCCAAGAGTGTTGAAAGAACTGAAATATGAGATTTTAGAACTACTAACTGTGAACTATCATTAAAATTATCTTTAGTACCTGGAGATTGGAGAATGGCCAATGTAATGCCAATTTGTAAACAGGGTTCCAGGGGTGATCTGGAAAACTACAGACCAGTGAGCCTGACATTGGTACCCTGCAAAATAGTAGAAACCATTATAATGAAAAAAAAGACTTAACCAGCTTTTTATACTGCCTACCCTTCAGTCAAAGTGGTTTACATGATAACTTGAACTGAATACAATAAACTAGAACAAGGGGGAGGGGCTGGCATGCAGGACAGTTAACAAGATAGAACTTATTTACAATTTAGCCTGGCTTATTTACAGTTTGGTCATGTTATCGGAATGCATGTGCTGTTGATCTGCAGGGTTTGGGAGGAGGTCAAGACTGGTGTTTTTGCTAGGCTATGTAACGTTTCCAAAATGTTCAATGAACAGGAGGGTCTTTAGCTTTTTTTGGAAGTCTTCGATGTCTCCAAAGGCTTGTATGTTATCTGGAAGGGTGTTCTATAAGATGCAGAGAGAGATAGAGTGCTCTTCTAGATGTGGATCTGTGGGTACGATGAGCATATGTTTGTTGTTGTTTCGACTGGGTTGTGTGCATGAGTCTCTTATGATCATGTTCTGTAGGATGTCTGCTGAGGAGTGGTATATGATTTTAAATATCTTCAATGTCATTTTGAACCTGGCATGGGCATGGATTGGAAGCCAGTGTAGTTGGTGGAGTATTGGGGTGATATGGTCACCCCTATACTATCCATGGTTTAATGTTCTGTTTTTTTTGAAGATGTGAATAAACAGGTAGACAAAACTGAGTCGGATGATGTAGTGTATCTAGATTTTCAGAAAGCCTTTGACAAGGTCGCTCATGAGAGACTCTTGGCAAAATTAAAAAGTCATGGGATAAGAGGCAGTGTACTATTGTGGATTAGGAACTGGTTAAAAGATAGAAAGCAGAGAGTAGGGCTAAATCACCAATTTTCTCAATAAATAAAGGTAAATAGTGGAATACCCCAGGGATCTGTGCTGGACCCACTGCTTTTTAACATCTTCATAAATGACCTGGAAATGAGAATAACAAGTGAGGTGATCAAATTGCAGATGACACAAAATTATTCAAAGTTGTTAAAACACAAGAGGATTGTGAAAAATTTCCAGAGGATCTTGATAAACTGAAAAACTGGGTGTCCAAATGGCAGATGAAATTTAATGTGGACAAGTGCAAAGTTATGAACTTAGGGAAGAATAACCCAAACTATGGTTACACGATGCAAGGTTCTACATTAGGAACCACCACCAAAGAAAAGGATTTATGTGTCATCCTGGATAATACATTGAAACCCTCTGCCCTATGTACTGCGGCGGCCAAGAAAGCAAATAGAAAGCATAGTTATTCACCTCTAGTAGATGTTCTCCGAGAACAGTAGAAATCAGTCCTTACATATCGGTGACATCAGCATCGACACAGCCTTCATGGTAAACTCTCCCCAGCTTTCAAAGAAAGTCTTTGGGAGATCCACTACACATGTGTGGTCACCTTCCACCCAAGGGATCCATTTGCCTTCAGTATGATAATATAGCTTAATAAAGCTCAAAAAGAAAAACAACTCCACGGGGAGGAAGGAAAGTTGTGAGGATGGATTCCTGATGTTCCCAGAAAACAACTTCTACAGGTGAGTAAATAAACTTTCTCCAGGAACAAGCAGGAAGTCAGTCCTCACATATGGAACTTGCCCGTTACAGGCTACCAAAAGGCATGTAAAAGGCCACTGGCGACTCAAAAATAGACCATGAATGGCAGCTGAAAGACACTGATGAGCCCCAA
This sequence comes from Ichthyophis bannanicus, assembly GCA_033557465.1. NCBI lineage: Eukaryota > Metazoa > Chordata > Amphibia > Gymnophiona > Ichthyophiidae > Ichthyophis > Ichthyophis bannanicus. Next base: position 107,726,630 of record CM066044.1, read on the forward strand.
GCATGCAATCCCAGCATCTGCAAAGGAATCGACTCTCTGGTAGCCCGGACATACAGAAGCGCCAGAAAGAAGGAGTCGCATTAGTCCCCAAAGAGATGCCAAAGAATGGCCTGGCCGAAGGCACTGTTATGCCGGGTGACCTCCTCGAGGTAGTAGTGAGCTGCAAAGGTATGGACCGAGGACCATGTGGCTACTCAACAAATCTCTGGCAGGGAGACGGAGCGTAGGTTAGCCACAGAGGCTGCTGCCATAGTTTGAACATTATGGGCCATCATATTATGCTCCAGAGAAAGGCCAGTCTGTCCACAGGTGAAGGAAATGCAGTCAGCTACACAGGTGGAAAGGGTGCACTTAGAGAGCACCACACCCAGTCTGTTGGGGTTATAAGAAACAAGCAGTTGAGAAGAGCAGCAATAAGCCTTCATCCGATCAAGGTAGAAATCCATTGCCCAATTACAATCCTAGGTATGAAGAGAGGCTTCTGCCCTGCTTGAGTGCGGCCTTGGAAATAAGGTGGGAAGAACCACCTCCTGGTTGAGGTGGAAGAGAGAAACTACCTTAGGAAGAAACTTGGATGCGTGCGGAGAACTACCCTGTTCCTATGAAACCTAGTGTAAGGGGCTTGAGCCACCAGAACTTGCAGTTTGCTAACCCGTGTGCTGACATGAATGCTACCAGGAAGACAACCTTCCAGGAAAGGTACTTGAGATGGCAGGAAGCCAGTGGTTTAAAAGGAGGGTCGATGAGCTTACCTAGAACCAGATTAAGGTCTCAGGCGGCCGACAGTGGGTGAACGGGAGGCCACGAGAGCAAGAGGCCCCACATGATGCGACCAATGAGAGGATGAACTAACACAAAACACCCATCCACTGTATGATGGTAGGCCACAAGGGCATTCAGGTGCACCCTGATGGAATTGGACTTTAATCCAACCTGGGAGAGGTGCAGAATGTACTGCTGGATCACCTGAATGGGACAGGAAAACTGATTGAAACCTCTATCCACATACCAGACCAAGAACTTGCACCATTTGAAGGCGTATGCTCGCCTGGTGGAATCCTTGCAGGATGCGAGGAGGACATCCTCAATGTCCCTAGGCAAGTGGTGCTGAGTGAGGGCTATCCTTTAAACATCCATGCTATCAGAGTTAATGACTTGAGATTGGGATGCAGGAAGGTCCCATCATTTTGAGATATCAGATCCAGAATGGGCGGCGTCTGAGAAAGGCAGAGCAGCAGCAGATATAACGGCTGCTGGGGCCAGCATGGAGCGATCAGGATCATCGCGGTCCTGTCCAATTGGTCTTGGCCACCAGGGGCATGGGTGGATAAGCACACAGCAGGCCCTCTCCCCAGTGGAGGAGAAACACTTTGGCTGCAAGGCGGTTCCGACGAGGAATCCTGGAGCAGAACCTTGGCAGTTGTGCATTCTGCACGCTGGTGAAAAGGTCCACTGCCGGGGTGCCCCACTTCTGGAAGAGGTCCTGTGCCACCAGGGGCTGAGGGCCCACTTATGAGGCTGCAGCACCGTGCTGAACTAGTCCCCCAGGACATCTTCCTGTCCCAGGAGGTAGATGGCCCGGAGGGGTATACCCCACCAGTTTGTGAAATTCCAGAATCTGATCACCTCCCAATAGAGGAGATAGGATCCCATGCCTCCCTGTTTGTTGATGTAGAACATTGCCACCTGATTGTCTGTTTGAGCTAGGACAACTTGATTCACCAGGTAGTGCTGGAAGACTCGCAGGGTGTTTGCAACCGCTTGGAACTCGAGGAAGTTGATTTGGAGTTGGCTCTCCTCCTGCAACCAGAGACCCTGGGACTGAAAACCATTCCAATAGACTCCACTGCCGAGTTTGGAGGCATTTGTGGTGAGGACCTGCTGATGTGGGGGATCCTGAAAGGGAAGCCAGAAGATTGCATGACTGTCACCACCAGCCAAGGGAGCGGGAGAGCAGCGGGGTAACCGATACCCCATCTGACAGACGCCCCGCCATCTGCTTCCACTGAGTGCAAAGAATCCACTGGGCCCGACACATGTGGAGATGGGCTGAGGGTGTGACATGGACCATCGAGGCCATGTGCCCCAGGAGGCAGAGCATCCGCCAAGCTGAGACAGTCGGAGAGGACTGGACCGCCTTCGCCAAGATAGAGAGGTGCTGAGTCAGGCGGAATAAAGGTCTGGGCCTGAGTGGTACTGAGGAGAGCCCTGATGAACTCCAGGCACTGGGTGGGCTGTAGGTGGGACTTTGGATAGTTTACTATGAAATCCAAGGTCTCCAGAAACCAGATGGTGCAATGTTGGCTTGTCGGACCTCATCCGGGGACCCTCCCCTTGTCAGCCAGTCATTCAGGTAAGGGAAAGCGTAGTTACTCACCTCTAACAGGTGATCTCTGGGAACAGCAGGAATTTAGACTTCACATATGGGTATCGTCGGTACCGACGGAGCCCGCACGGGAACACTCCCCATCGTCCAATAGGAAAGCTTTTGGGAGCATCCCACAGCGCATGCGTGCTGCCTTCTGTACCTCTCTCACTTCAATTGAGTTTATAGATGAGACCAAAGGAGAGAAGTAGAGAAAGAGAGAGATAGAGACAACTCCTAGGGGAGGTGGGTGGGTTGTGAAGACTAAATTCCTGCTGTTCCCGGAGATCACCTGCTACAGGTGAGTAGCTACGCTATCTCCAGGAACAAGCAGGAATGTAGTCTTCACATATGGGGAATCCCCAGCTGGAAGATGCCAAGGGGTGACCCCAGCAAGCTGCGAACCCAGGTGAGTTGGGTCATGCTTCCTCCCATGGACCTTTGACATCCAAACTGTGGATGGTGGGTAGGAGTTGAATTATGTATGGAAGAGATGTTGGAGAACAGCCCGGCCAAACGAGGCATCCCGATGGGAGTCCTTGTCTAAGCAATAGTGGGCTGTGAAGGTGTGTACTGAAGCCCAAGTGGCTGCTTTGCAGATGTCATCAATAGAGACAGAACGAAGGTTAGCCATTGAGGCTGCCATTGCTCTCACATTGTGAGCCGTGACATGGCCTTCGAGAGAAAGTCCCTTATGTGTAGGATATGCAGTCTGCAATCCAATTTGACAGAATTCTTTTGGAAACTGGAAGTCCCAAATGACTAGCGTCAAAAGCCACAAAAAGTTGAGAAGATTTTCTATGTAGCTTTGTTCTTTGGAGATAAAAGGCTAAGGCTCTTTTTCAATCCAAAGTGTGAAGATCCCTTTCTGCACTGGAGGTGTGAGGCCTAGGAAAGAATATAGGAAGATAAACCGACTGGTTTAAATGAAAAGGTGAAACTACCTTTGGCAGAAAGTGAGGATGAGTCCTGAGGACTACTTTATCATGGTGAAACCTTGTATAAGGAGGGTCAGCTACTAACGCCTGTAATTCACTAATGCGTCTCGCAGACATGATGGGAATTAGGAAAATAACTTTCCATGAAAGAAACTTTAAGTCTGAAGTGGCTAAAGGTTCAAAGGGCGGTTTCATAAGCTGACCAAGAACAAGATTTAGGTACCATGCCTCTGGTGGTGGTTCAATGGGAGGTTTTGTTAAGAGTAGTCCTCTCATAAATCTTGATATAAGTGGATGAGAGGAAATGGGTTGTCCATTGAAAGTTTATGAAAAGCGGCAATAGCACCGAGATGGACCCTCACTGAATTGGTCTTTAGACCAGATGTTGATAATTGTAGAAGATAGTCTAGTAACAACTCTACAGGAACTAAAAAGGGGTTAAGTCCCTTTTGTGGACACCAGACAGAGAACCTTTTCCACTTAAAAGCGTAAGAATGTCTTGTGGAAGGTTTTCTGGAAGCCAGGAGGATATCCTTCACTTGTTGAGAAAGATTACTATCCTGGAATTCTAGGCTTTCAGTAACCAGGTCCTGAGATTTAGGGCCTGGGGATTGGGATGCAATAGGGATCCATCCTCCTGTGACAGGAGATCCGGAGGATTTCCCAACTCCAGAGGAGTGGTTTGAGAGAGACTCAGAAGAAGGGGGTACCACGCTTGACGTGGCCAACGTGGAGCTATGAGTATCGTACGACCTCTGTCTCTCTGAAGTTTGAATAAAGTCTTGGAAATGAGGGGAATGGGTGGGAAGGCATAGAGGATGTTCTGTCCCCAGTGGAGTAGGAACGCATCTCTTGCCTGACAGTTTTGAGCCCGAATTCTGGAACAGAATTGGGGAAGTTTGGCATTCTGCGGACTTGCAAAGAGGTCTATATCTGGTGTTCCCCAGATTCGAAACACTCGAGCAAGCTGGTCTGAGTGGAAATTTTGTTTTATTATACACAAGCAACAAAAAGACATACAAAAATCAAAAACAGGCAACCCAAACAAGACCCACACCCCCCAAAACCCCCACCCACCGCGACATAGCACAAACACGAATCAAACCCCCCCCGTGACCCACCTCCTCAAACCCACCGTCAAGCCCAGCAACCAGCACACGTGCCCACCCCCCCAGCAACAACCCACAGTAGTCCTAGGTAATGTCCATGTCCATCGCAACCCCCCACAACCCCCCATATAAGTCCAAACAATGTCCATGTCCATGCCCAAACCCCTCCTCCCCCCACCACACCCCCCACCAGTCCAAACATTGTCCAGAGCCATGTCCATACACCAAGCTCCCCCCAACCATGTCCAACATACATATTCCCCCGTCCCCACCCCCCACCCCTAAGAGGGAGCAGCAGCTCCCCCATCCCCCACCCCAATCCCCGCCCCATCCCCATTTCCCACAAAGCAAATACATCAAAAGCAAAAGCAAAACCCCCACCCCACCCCCCAAAACAAAAACATACAGGCAAATCCAGCCCTTCCCCAACAAAAACCCATCAAAAACAAAACCAAAAATACAAACCAAAGAATAAACAGAACCCAGTGCTGCCCTGCAACATCGGACAGCAGAGCGGGATGCATAAAGAAAAGGACGCTGTTACACCTAACCGAGATTGGGATATCCATCCCCCAAGGAGAGAGGGAGAGCGGACGAGTGGTCAAACCACCTCAGCACTGCAGCAGCAGCGCACGCACCCCCCCCCCCCCCAGGAGAAAAACAACCCCAAATCCCTAACAAGGACAAAACCCCAGGGAACCCCTCCCCCTCACAGGCCATCACACCCCCCCCCCCAAAGGGAGAAAAACAACCCCACAGCCCTAACAGGGACAAAACCCCAAGGGAACCCTCCCCCTCACGGGGGGCGGAGGGTGAGGTGACGCCACAGACGCTCCCAACGATGGGCCTCCACCACCCGCCTTTCGCGTTGCGCCATGCTGGACACTTCCTCCAAAATGTCCCGCACCACCTCGTCGAGGGGCAGGACCAACCCCCGGGTCGAGACATGACAGCGCGCTTGCCACAGGTGGTAGCGTACTACGGCCATGACGAGGTAGAGGGTCCCGGAGTCCTGCCTTAGAGGAAAGGACCAGGCCCCATACACCCACTCCACATACGTGAGGAGGGAAAGATCACACAGGTGAAGAGCAGCGGACACCAACCGGCAGGCCTCTACGTTAAAGGGGCACTGCCGGAGGAAATGGTCCATGGTCTCCGTCTGCCCTTCACACCCTGCCCTCGGACAGATCCGCTCGGCCTGTGACCTGTACTTGAGGTTGTCCCTCACGTACAAACGCCCGTGGAAAGACAACCAGGCCACATCCCGAACCTTCTTCGGCCACCGAGGGGAGTTCAACTACCGAAGGCCCCACTGCATCACATCCGCCGGACAGTCCCGCAGGGCCCACCGTGGTTGAAAGTGGGAGGTGAGTACCATCCGGTACAATCCTTTCCGCCCCAAGGACTGGGCGAGCGGGTCGGTCACCCCCCACCGCCGAATGAGCCCCACCATCGTAAAAAAGAACGATGGGGCCAGTTCCACACACCGACACACACGTGGGACCGAGGACGCCCCCTCCCACTGCTCCCAGAAGCGGGAGAACCACCCCCGATAGGAGGCCACCCACCAAACCCCACCCCCTTCCCGCATCCTACCTAAGTGAAACGCCATAGACAAGACTGACAGGAAAACAAGGGGGTGCAACATACCCAAACCGCCCTGTGCCCGATCCAGGCAAACGATGTTGCGCTGGACAGGGTTCAGGCGGTTACCCCACAGAAAACAGAAAAAGACGGCACTGACAGACGCCTGACGGGACGACGGAAGAACGAAGACCGTGGCCACGTGCAGAAAGAGGGGAAGTAGAAACGTCCCGAGGAGTTTGATCTTCTCCTCGAACGTACACCTCCACCCCCTCCACCGCAGCACCCGACACCGTGCAGTCTCAAGACAACAATCCCAATTGGACTCCGCACAGTCCTCCGACCCGAAGACGAGGCCCAAAACGCAGACCTCCCCCACGGGAGGAGGAAAGGGGGCGCAGGAAGGCGGGGAGGCCTCCGAGGGGCCCAACCACAGCGTCTGGCACTTGCTGTGGTTGACAACAGAGTGGGCTACCTCCGAGTACTCCTCCACGGCCTCCCACAGGGCCTCTACCCCTGCAGTGCCGTCCACGTAAACTGAGATGTCGTCAGCGTAGGCAACGACGGTCACCGGGGGCGCACCAGGCGCCTCCAGGCCCCGCAACCCACCTGAGGACAATCTCCGGAGGAAGGGGTCGAGGGAGAAGACATACAGCAGGGGGCTCAAAGGGCACCCCTGCCGCACCCCCGAGGCGACACCAAACGGCCGTCCGAGCCACCCGTTAATAAACGGGAAGCTCACCCCCCCTCGGTACAGCGCCTGCAAGACGAAGAGGAAACCTGCGGGGAGGCCGAAGTGCTGGAGCACCACCCACAGGTACTGGTGACTGACTCGATCGAAGGCTTTGGACTGGTCCAAGGAGACCAACCAATGGTCCCGTTGGAGCGACCGGCCTCTCTCCACCACCTCCCAGACTGTGGCGACAGTGTCCAGAACCCCTCTCCCCCGAACGGAACAATACTGGGAAGGGGACAGCAAAACGCCCGACACCTCCACCAGTCGGTTGGCCAAACACTTGGCCAGGATCTTCCGGTCCGCGTTCAGAAGAGAGAGCGGCCGCCAAAAGTCCAAGGAGCTATCGTCCTTCCCCTTGGAGAGCAGCAGCAGGACAGACTCGCGAAATGACAGCGGGAGAAACCCCGTGTCCATGATCTCCTGAAACAGGGAGGTCAGGAAGGGGGCCAGCTGGGAGATGAAAGTGCGATAGAACTCCACCGGGAGTCCATCGCGCCCAGGCACCTTCTCCAACGGCATGGCACGAATCGCCCTCTCCACCTCCACCTGCTGAATCGGAGCAGCTAGTGCATCAACCTGTGCCTGGACCACAGCCGAATACACCGGGGGAAGGCCCAGGTACTCTCGAATATGGGTGAGGTCCACGGGGCAATCCCCAAACAGGTCCGAGAAGTATTCCCCTACCATAGGCAAAAGGTCCTCCTGGGAGTTATGAAGGGTACCGTCCTCGCCCCGCAAGGCCATGACCTCCCGATGCCGAACCCTCTCCTTGCAATTCAGGAAAGGGTCTGGGGTGGCGACCCCACCGGCCGCCCCCTCGAAGCATAGGGAGGCATGGCGATCATAAAGCAGGCCACGGAGCTGGACCTGCACCTCTTCCACCTCCTCCCGCGCTGCCCCTCGGGATACCAAACGATCCAGCGACCTCCGGAGGACGGTGTAAGTGAGGTAGCGGGATCGAGCCATGGAGGTACCCCGGGAACGGAAGAGTTGGCGGGCACGCGTTTTCACCGCATCCCACCAAGCGCCACGGGAAGGAAAAACACCCAATAGGGTCTCCTGGTCTGCGAGAAAGGCCAAGAACTCCTGGACCACCTCTGATGTTGCCAACAACTGCACATTCAGTCGCCACAGGCCAGGACCCCTGCTGAGCTCCTCATGGTTAGCCAGGAAGGACACGGAGAGGATGCAGTGGTCCGAAAAGTCAACCGCCTGCAACTGCGGAGGGGAACACTCCACCCAGGCACTCACATATATCCGATCGATACGACTCCTGTGGGTCCCATGGTAGTAGGTGAACCCCGGCGACCGTGGAAAGGCCCGGTGGAAAACATCCACTAGGTCAGCCGTCCAGGTCATCTCAGCCAAAAAGAGGCCCTCGTAACTGGGTGGGCAACGCTCCCCCCCTCGGTCCTGCAACAGGGTGGTGGTGTTGAAATCCCCTGCGAGGACCACCAAACGGGAGGTGTGTAAGTAGGGGCGGATGACCCGAAACAGGGTCTTCCGCGCAAACTTAGACTGGGGGCCGTAGACCACCACGAAACGAAACCGATGGGGCCCGCAGTAGCCGTCTAAGAGCAAACACCGGCCCTGCTCCAGTTCCCACACATACTGCACCTGAAATCGGTGAGACGTGAACAAAACCACCACTCCTGCGTAGGGCTGGGCCGCAAGTGACCAGTACGAAGGACCCCACCTCCACTCCCGCTTCGCCCGATGAAGGCTAGCGAGCGAGGTGAGCCTGGTCTCCTGCAAAAAGATGACATCCAGCCCGCTCGCGGAAAGAAAATCATAGGCCGTAGCCCGCGCCTGGTCGGTCAAAATGCTGGCCACGTTGAGAGTGGCGCACGAGAACGCAGGAGTGCACGCCATGCCTAGTTCGTGTGCAGTGACCCTTTCCTCCTCTTCTCACCAAACCCTGGATCCCCGGAATCCCGCTTGCAGGACAAGCCCGCGAGCTGGAGCAACTCCTCACGGTCCACGTCGACCACCTCGAGGATCTCCTCCTCCTCCTGCTCAACCCTGTCACCCCAGGAGGTGCTGGTGCCCCCGGGACCACCAGGCAAAGCTGTCGCAGGGGCTAACCCAGCCCCCATGGGGCGAGGGGGCATGGACAGGTCAGGGGTCGGAGGAATGCTCACCTCCGTGGGGTCCTCCATCGGTGCTGCCCCCCCCTCCACGGACAAAGACTGAGACAACGGACCAGTGCCCACCCCCGCGGGGGAGGCCGGGACGGCCGGGTCAGCAGGGGGCTCCTGCGAAGGGCCAACACCCAACTGCGGGGGCAAAAGCCCGTCGGGTGCCAGTATCCACATTAATTGGAGGACCCTGACCGCGGCGCGCCTTCGGTAGTTTCGGAGGCCGCCGCTGAGGAAGAGGGGCCGCCCCCGCCACTAACTGTTCCGAGCGCTGCACAGGGGGCCCTGCCTCCACAGGCAAGCCCTCATCCGCCTCAGCCGCATCAGCAGCCAAAAAGACGAAACGGTTGATGTCCAACACGGGCTCTGCATCCGGCAATGGGGATGTCTCCCGTTTCTTCCTTTTGGACTTGCCACCCTTAGAAGGGACAGTGGTCCATTCCTGGGGTGGCACCACCCGCAACCCACTATCCTGCCGTGAAACAGCAACCTCCACCACATCAACCCTCTCCTCCTTCCTACCCAAATCCCCTCCCCCTGGTGGCTCCCTCGGCTCAATGGACTCCTCCACCCTAGGGCCCCCAGACTCCTCCTGAGGGAGAGGGTCCTCCACAACCTCCTCCCGCACAGGAGCCCGAGGTGGGGCGACGGTATCCCCCCCCCGGTCCATTGTGTGATGCGGAGGGGCAGCGGGCAAAGGGGTGGCCCAACTCCCCGCAAAGGTTACACCGAATAAGCAAACACCCGGCCGAGGCGTGACCCCGTCCACCACAACGGGTGCAGACCTGCTCGGGACAGTTCATGCTCAAATGACGGAATGAGCCACAGCGGTGACACTCGCGAGGTTGCCCGGGGTAGTAGCACAAGATGCGATCCCGATTGAGGAAACCGGCCGAGGGCACGTGCTGCACGACATTACCCACCTCACACAAACGGATCTTACCCTTCCACGACCCGTCCCACACCCCTAGGGGCCCAGCGCCCTTAACCAGGGGTGCGAGAAGCACCGCATGACGCGACAACCAAAACTGGATGTCCTGCCCTGGGAGCGACTCATTCCGAACCAGGATGGTCACAGGTACTGTCCCCTGGCGAGAGATAGGCACAACACGAAAGTCAGCCCACCCTCCCTGCCCCCTCTGCTGCTGGTATCGGTCCCAGAAAATCTCCAGCCCCCGTCTCAGCATGAAACTAACATCATACTCAATGGTGTTGTTCATGTGGATGAAGGCATAGAGATCTCCCGGGAGAAACCCCAGCCCAAGGACCATCCTCAAGACCTTTTCCCTGGCTGGAGGGGGCCCCTCCCCAGCCCACCGGATATGCGCCACGTTGCGCCGTCTGACCTCACCCCCTACCCCTCGGAACCCTCCCCCACTTCCTCCCCCTCCTACAGGACCGCTCCCTTGGGAGACCCCCCTCCCCCCAGCCCCACCTGAAGTCCCCGGAGTAGTACCGGACCCCCTCAGAGCCTCTGCAAAGGTACGGGGGGGAACCGACCCCCCAGCTCCCATCCCCTGCCCTCCGCTCGCCTCCCCCGCAACTACCTGCGAGGGACGTTGCTGCTGTTCTTCAGGGTCCGCAGCCATCTCGAAGGGGGCGACCTGGGAGCTGGGCAGGACCAGCTCAGCAAAAACAGAGTCAGGGATACTGTCCCTGCCGGATCCCTGGGTGCCACCGAGAAACTCCGGAGCACCCCCTTCTGCGAGACCCTGTTGCCACCTGAATGTATCAAAGGCCCCTTGAGGGCCTTCCGGGGTTTCCAAGGCCAACATGATGGCATCATGGACCTGTTTCTCGGTGACACCCAGAGGACCAGAGAACCCCCCCCCGTACCTCTGCCCTGCGTTCCCAACCCATCACAGGGCTCCTGAGTTTCCGCCACTACCACCGGGGACGGACACTGTCCCCCCCCAGTCCCGGGATCTAGGGGAACCACCCTATCCCCCAGCCCCACAGACATCAGTCCCTTCCCCCCATCAGGACAAACCATTACCTCCCCTCCCACTGGTAGACCAGTCGTCCGCTCCCCCTCCCCCTCCCCGCCAGCTACCGGAGTACCCTGCACTTCCCTACGGACGGCAGATACCGAGGACGCCAGACCCTCAACCAACCCACCGTCCGCTACCCCCTGTAATGCTACCGGCAATAAGGCAGGACCGTCCCGAGACAGCAAGACAGATCCCCCCATAACCAATCCCCCCGAACCTCCGCCCCCCTACCCCCCGTCACTCCCAAGTCCTACCTTATTGCCGGTGCCAGACGTGGCACAGGGGTCAGGAACATCCCGGCCGGCAGCCAGGGCTCCAGCAGAAAGGGCGGACGCCCCTCCGCGAGCCAGGCCCCCCTCGGCCACACCATCAGGAACTACAGGCACCTGCGCATCCCGCTCTGCTGACCCAGGTCGCAGGGACAGCTGAACAGTAGTCTTCCGCCCCCCCCCCCTCCCGGGGGCTGCAGAGAAAGAAAAGCAGCCCCTACCCTGCTCCTTCCCCTTTCCAGCACCCTTCCGGCGCCAGACAGCCACCTCAGGGAACTGGGGCCTGTCCAGTCTGCAGCCTCCGGGGATCCTGGAAAGAGGAAGCAGAACCCCCCACAGCTCCTTGCACAGCCAGAGGCTGCACAGCACCGGTAATCTTCTTGGCTGCAGCAGGCAGCCGACGAGTCACAGCAGCATCCGCTGACCCCCGACGTGGGAAAGCAGCCTCCAAAGATCTATCGGTCTCTGCAGCTGCCCCTCCGGTAGAGGGGCAATGGAACAGATCCCATACTGCCCCCGCTGATCGCAGCCAGTGCTCCTTTGGCAGGGCAGAGAGTCGAGGACGGTCGTCTGCACACTTCCGGGTTCTCCCGGAAGTGACATCACCCGTTGTTCGGCGGCCATCTTGAATCGTCATTCTGGCTGGGGAAAGCCCTGCAGACAGCTCCGGTGGCGTAGGATCTTCCTCAGCAGGATGGACAGGAGGAAAGCAGACGTCATCGTGGGGACTCCGGCGGCCATCTTGGATGTTCCCCGTAGCCCACGGAGCCGACGGAGAAACCGGGAGAAGGGCCGAAAATGCCCGTTGAGGGGGAAACCCGCTACTGCTGAACCCTCCTTCCAATTCCAGACCGGAGGGGCACGACTCCAGAAGCTGTGCACGGGGAGCAGAAAGGGGCACCATCCTAGACTCCTGCCACCTCTGATGGGCCGAAACTCCTCCGGGAAACCTCCAAGCACCATCAGGAATAGTAGAAGCCGGCAAACCAGGCACCACAGGCCCAACATCCGGAGACTGTACAGCCACACTCCCAGCGACAGCTGTCACCGGCAGGTAAGGGTCTCCGGACTGAGATGATATACGTGGGGGTTGTATGGAGCATTTTTCCTGCCGCACAGAGGTTGGACATGGGAAGGGCAGGCGGTGAGATTGGTGGTATCCACCCAAGTTACCTACCCCCGGGGGCCTCCCCTGGACTGCAGACATACCATAACTTGCCCACCGATCATAATTTTGGTAGATTTCCGAAAGGGACCCACAACCCTGGCTTTTTAAAGATGTTATCTGCTGATACTTGGCCTTCAAGGCCCGCTTCACCCCCTTCCTATAGGTCGTATAGGCCACCCACTCCTCACCGGGAATGGTGGCCTGCAGGCTGTCCAGGTGGGAGAGCTGGGCTTGCAGCTGGGCCGCCTCCTCCTGGAGACCCCGGAGCTGCCGTACCGCCGCCACGATCTCATTCGGGGCCCTAGCTGGCTGCTGGAAGGATGGCAGGCTCGACCCTCCGTCCTCATCCTCACTGGAGGAGGTAGAGGCCTCCTCCAGGACCCAAGGCGGAGGGGGGAACCCGCCTCCCCCAGTACTGTAAGAGACAGTCCTCCTCCCCAGGGCCTCTCCCTGCCTCCACCCAGCCTCCACACCCTGCCTGGGAAGGAGAAAGGAGCCTCCTCCCTGGGGCAGCGGGCCCGAGCCTCCGGGCGTGTGGGTCCCTCTTCCCTGGCCATGTGCAGTCCTACCTGGGGAGTCCCCCTCCCGGGGTACCGGCTGTACCAGGCTTCTGTCTTCCCCATCCGGTGGCAGCAAAGGAGGCCCACCAGGCTTGGTAGGCCTCTGGGCCTGGCCTCTCCTGCTGGAGATGGCCCAGGACCCGACATCCAGGCACTGAGTGAGAGTTAAACTCCTCCCCCTAGCAGGAGCTCTCCAGGATAGGTCCTCACTCTACCACTGCTGAAGAGCAACTGAGTGGAGGGACCACTCGTGTGGCAGCAGCATTCGACTGAGTTTGTCTTCCCAAGAGTTTTGAATGCCTGGAAGGTATACCGCAAACAGGTGAAATTGTAACTCTCTGGCGAGGGCCCATATTCGCAAAGCTTTGTTGCATAGCAACAGATAGCCTGTTCCGCCTTGCTTGTTCACATAGAACATAGCTACCTGATTGTCGGTTTGGACAAGTACTGTTTTGTTGCTGAGATGGCCCTGAAAGACTTAAATAGCATTGAAAATGGCTCTCAGCTCTAGGAGGTTTATGTGATGGGAAACCTCCTGTGAGGTCCAAAGACCCTGAGTGGAGAGATCGTGCAAGTGGGCCCCCCAACCCATCTTGGACGCATCTGTCATCAGAGTGGTTTGGCATAGAGGCTGCTGGAAAGGAGAGCCTACAAGGAGGTTTTCCAGGGATTGCCACCATTGCAAGGACGAAATCAGACGTGAGGCTTGCAGGGACAAAATCAGACCCGAGGCTTGTGACCACTGAGAGGAAAGGGTCCACTGGGCTGCTCGCATGTGGAGGCAAGCATAGGGAACCACATGTACAGTGGATGCCATGTGTCCCAGCAGTTGAAACATCTCCCGAGCAGTAAGGAATGCCTTCACAGAAGCTTGAGATGCCAGTTGTATTATACGTAGACAGCGTGGCTGGGGCAGGCTAGCCCTTGACTGCCGTGTGTTTAGACAAGCCCCTATGAATTCTAGAGATTGAGAAGGGGTGAGATGAGATTTTGGGAGGTTTATGACCAGCCCCAAGTATTGAAGAATTCTCATTGCTCAAGAGAGAGCGAAGCTGGCCTCTGGAGGTGTCGATGCTCGAATGAGCCAATCGATTAAGTAAGGGAAGACAAATATTCCTAGAGTCCTCATAAATGCTGCTACCACTGCCATGCATTTTGTGAAGACTCTTGGAGCAGAGGCTAGTCCAAAGGGAAGAACTCTGTACTGGAAGTGTCTTCCTTGGACCAGGAATCAAAGGAACGTCCTGTGATCTGAGTGGATGAGAATATGTGTGTACGCATCTCTTAGATCTAGAGAACATAGCCAGTCCTGACTTTGAAGGTATGGTAAAAGTGTTCCGAGGGAGATCATCTTGAACTTTTCTTGGAACAAATACTTGTTTAATTCTCTGAGGTCTAGCATAGGTCTGTGTCCCCCTGTCTTCTTTGGCATAAGAAAATAGGGGGAGTAGAACCCTGTCCCCTGTTGGGGTATGGGCACTTCTTCAATTGCTCCTTGAGTTAGAAGTGATGTGACCTCCTGCCACAAGAGGTCGGTGGCAGGGCCCTGAGAATTGAACTGTTTCAGAATTGTAGGTGGGGGCAAGTTGTGGAAATGAAGCTTGTACCCCAATCTTACAATGGACAGAGTCCAATTTTCTGATGCTATTTGTTGCCATCTTTTGGCAAAATGGCATAGTCTGCCTGGAATGGTTAAGGGTTCTGGACCTTTTAGGGGCAGAATGACTAAGTTCGCTAGGTGGAAGTCAAAGACCCTGAGGTGGCAGGGTCTGTTGAGCCGGTTGAGCTTTTTGAGCTTGTGGCTTTCTCTGCTGTCTCTTCTGTTGTTGTCCCTTTTGGGAAACATGAAGTGTACAGTGAGTTTGATGGGTGCAATCTTTTTTTGCTGGGTTGGCTGTAGCCATTGACAATCTGTTCAAAGTAGTATTGTCAGATTCAAGCTGATTAGCCTTGTCCTGCCAGTCCTTGCCAAAGAGATTTTCTCCTGTGCAAGGAATGTTTCCCAGCTTTTCTTGCACCCACTGTTCTAAGTCTGATGCTTGAAGCCAAGCAATACGACGTGCTCCTATGGATATAGCAGAGGTTCTGCTAAGACATTCAAAACAATCAAAGGTAGCACGGTTCATAAATTTAGGGCCCTGTTTACTAAAGGTCTTCTCCCATTTTGTGTCTATGGGGAAAAATGCTTAGTAAACAGGCCCCTTAGAGACATTCTGGACATGTTTGACCAGAATAAGGTAGTCTGCTCTTTTTTCCTCTGAGACAGAAGGACTAATGAGCTCTAAGTCTTTTGTGACTTCTTCCAGGAACATTCCCATATACAGAATGTAGGAACTGATCCTGGCTCCCAGCATGGAGGATTGAAAACATCGACGGCCAAAGGCATCGAGTGTCCTGGATTCACGGCCTCTAGGATTAGAAGAGTGTGCTTTTGCACTCTTGATTCTTCACATGGCTGATTCCACTACCATTGAATGGTGTGGTAACTGAGTTTTTTGAAAACCAGGACAACTTGGCACTTGGTACATAGTGTCAAGGTGTCGGGAAAGAGTAGTTACTCACCTGTAACAGGTGTTCTCCAGGAGCAGCAGGAATCAGTCCTCACATATGGGTGTCATCAGCGCCGATGAAGCCCCAGCGGAGCATTTCCCCAGCTTTCTATGAAAGCCTTTGGGAATGCAGGCACGCATGCGCGGTTCCCTTCCCGCCTAAAGGTGCCATCTTACCTCAGTCAAATGACATAGCTAAGAACAGCACACAAAAATGAAAAAATAAACTATGTACAACTGCAACTCCAAGGGGAGGAGGGAGGGTTGTGAGGACTGATTCCTGCTGCTCCTGGAGAACACCTGTTACAGGTGAGTAACTACTCTTTCTCCAGGACCAGGCACGAAGTCAGTCCTCACATATGGGTGACTCCCAAGCTCTGGGCTACCGAGGAACCCAGGCTGAACAAGAGAACTCCCTCTAGTCTCAGCAGCAAAGAAAGGCTTTACAAGGACACAACCTCCACCGGTAGCCCAACAGAGGGCAGGAGTTGCCTAAACCTCAAAGAGATTCCGGAGTACTGCCTGGCCAAAAGCACTGTCCCTACGGGACTCCCTCTCCAGGCAGTAATGGGCTGAAAAAGTCTGGCTTGAAGACCAAGTTGCAGCCCTGCAGATGTCTACCAAGGGCACAGAGCGGAGATGAGCCACTGAGGCAGCCATTGCCCTGACACGATGGGCGGTGACCCTACCCTGCAAAGGAAGGTCAGCCACCTTGTAAGCCCAGGTGATACAGTCAGCCACCCAGAAGGACAAGGTATGCTTGGACACAGCTATCCCAACTTATTGGGGTCAAAGGATATGAAGAGCTGAGTAGCCCTTCTATGTCCTTGCGTACGGTCAAGGTAGAAGGATAAGGCCCTCCTACAGTCCAGGGTATGCAGGACTGCTTCAGCCTGGCTAGCATGAGGCCTAGGGAAGAATGTTGGAAGAACCACCTCCTGATTGAGGTGGAAAGAGGAGACAACCTTAGGGAGGAACTTTGGATGAGTCCTGAGGACTACCCTGTTCCTGTAAATCCTGGTGTAAGGCCTGTCACAGACCAGGGCTTGAAGCTCACTTACTCGCCTAGCCGAGGTAAGGGCTATTAGGAAGAGTGTCTTCCAGGAGAGGAAGGGAAGTGGACAAGTAGCCATCGGCTCAAAAGGTGGGCGAGTCAGCTGCTGCAAGACCACATTCAGCTCCCACTCAGGGGCAGGAGGACGGATGGGAGGCTTGAGCAAAAGTAAGCCCCTGAGAAAGCGGGACACCAAGGGGTGACTAGATAGAGACTGCCCCTCTACCAATGAGTGGTGAGCTGCTAGAGCTGAGAGGTGGACCCGAACAGAATTGGACTTAAGTCCCTGATTGGAGAAGTGCAGTAAATACTGAAGCACCACTGCACAGTACAGGAGAAAGGATCCTCTGAACGTAGGTGACACCACACAGAAAACCTCTTCCACTTGAGAGCATAGGTTTTCCTCGTGGACTGTTTCCTAGAGGCTAGGAGAACCTCCTCAACTTCCTGAGGTAGGCCCCAGGGAGCCAAAACTACCCTTGCAGCTTCCAGGCCATCAAATTGAGAGACCTGAGATTGGGGTGCAGAAGGGAACCCTGGTCTTGTGTGAGAAGGTTGGGTTGCAACTCCAGAGGTAGTGGAGGATCCACCGCCAGTTGAAGCAAAAGAGGAAACCAAGGCTGTCTCGGCCATCTGGGAGCTACCAGCAGGACCGAGGCTTTGTCCTGAAGAATCCTGAATAGGGTTCGGGCCACCAAGGGCGTGGGAGGAAACGCATAGAGGAGGCCCTGAGACCAAGATATCAGAAAAGCATCCACTGCTATCCGCAGAGGATGTGGTTGCCTGGAGCAAAACTTTGGCAGTTGCTTGTTCAGTGGGCTGGCAAAAAGATCCATCAAAGGAAGACCTCATTTGAGAAAGATCTTCTGAACTACCAAAGGATGCAGCTGCCACTCATGGGGCTTCAGAATCCTGCTTAACCTGTCTGCCAGGTAGTTGTCCTGGCCTGGAAGATACACAGCCTTGAGGAGCATGTTGTGCTTGAGGGCAAAAGAACACAGGTCCTGGGCCTCCCGACAAAGGATCCTGGACCCGGTTCCGCCCTGTTTGTTCACATAAAACATGGCAACTTGGTTGTCTGTCTGGATCAGGACAGACTGGTGAGTCAGGGTATGAGTGAAAGCTTTGAGTGCTAAGCGAATAGCTCTGAGTTTGAGGAGATTGATCTGCTGTGCAGCTTCCCAGGGAGACCAGAGTCCCTGGGTGCACTTGCCCAGACAATGCGCTCCCCAGCCTTGCAGGGAGGCATCTATGGTTAGCATCACTGTGTAACCTGGAATCTGAAAGGGCACCCCTTTCAGCAGATTGGGTGGGTGTAGCCACCAGTTGAGGGAGTGCAGAAATGGTCTGGACACCCTTATCCTGTCTCTGAGGCTGCCTGTGGCCTGGGACCACTGAGTTCGAAGACACCATTGTGCAGGCCTCATATGGAGCCTGGCATTGGGGGTCACATGCACTGTCGAAGCCATGTGGCCTAGAAGTCTCAGGCAGAGTCTGGCGGAGACCAGGGACCTGCTGAGAAACTGACTTGCCAAGGCCATCAACCTTTGGGCTCTGTTTTCTGGCAAGAATGCCTTTGCCAGGAGAGAGTCCAGCCTTGCTCCTATGAACTCCAAGTTCTGGGAAGGGAGCAAAGTGGACTTTGCGAAGTTTATGACAAACCCCAGGTGTTGCAGAAGAGCAATGGTCCTGAGGGTGGCTTGATTGGCCTCCTGACCTGTCTGACCCCTGATGAGCCAGTTGTCCAGATAGGAGAAGACAAAGATGCCCTGATTTCTCAGGTAGGCTGCCACCACTGCTAAGCACTTTGTAAAGACTCTGGGGGCGGAGGTGAGGCCGAAAGGCAGCACTCTGTACTGATAATCGTTTCCTCCCACGATGAACCTGAGGTACTTTCGGTGGTCTGGATGAATGAGGATGTGAGTGTACGCATCCTTTAGATCTAAGGAGCATAGCCAATCTCCCTGCTGGAGGTAGGGCAGAAGTGTTCCAAGAGTAAGCATCTTGAACTTTTCTTTCACTAGGAACTTGTTGAGGTTCCTGAGGTCCAGAATGGGACGAAGGCCACCAGTCCTTTTGGGCACCAGGAAATACCTGGAGTAGAATCCGTGACCTTGCAAGTGGGGAGGCACAGGCTCCACTGCCCTGTCCACCAACAGACCTTGGAGCTCCTGAAGGAGAAGATGTGTGTGCAGGGGAGGCCTTGGAGGCTCCCCTGGGAAGTATGGGGGTAGCAGTTGGTGAAAATGGAGGGCATAGCCCCTGTGGACTATCTCCAGCACCCAACTGTCCCCGGTGATAAGGGGCCACTGGTGGGCAAAGAGGGCGAGACGACCTCCTGTACAGGGTTGGGAGAGCAGTGGAGGAGAGGCTATGCTCAAGGAGTCAAAAACCCCCACCCTGCTGAGTGGTAGCAGGGGCCTGAGGCTTGGGGGTCCTCTGCCTATGGGGCCCATTACCCTGGCCCTTGGCTTGCTGACCCTGGGGGGCAGCTTGGGCAGCCAGATATTGTGGGTACTGTTTGTAGGCAGTGCCCTTCCTCGGGTAAAAGGGCTTTTTACCCGAGCCCTTCTTTTTATGAGAAGGGGCAGAGGTCTTCCTCGACAGCTTTGTCCGAGTGAGGTGCTCTGTTTCGAGCTGAGCGGCCTTCTCGGTCATGGGCTTGCCAAAAAGGTTTTCACCTCGGCAAGAGACATCGACCAACTTGTCCTGAACCCATGGCTCGAGGTCAGATGACTGCAGCCATGCCTGGCGTCGAGCCACGATGCCGGCTGCCGCAACTCAGGCCGAAGCCTCAAAGCCATCGTAGGCAGCGCGGGACATGAACTTCGAGCAGCCCAAAATCCCCGAGGACAAGGACTTAAATCTCTGCAAGGGTTCCCCGGAGAGACCAGCAGAGAACCCGGCCAACTCCTTGGCCAGATCCCTCAAGTACATGCCCATGTACAGCTGGTAAGATTGGACACGGCAAGCAAGCATCGAGCCCTGAAAGCACCTTCTACCGACGCCATCGAGGTTTCGGGCCTCCCTGCCAGGAGGCACCGCGGAGTGCATCTTCTGACTCTTCAGACGATGCATGGCCGATTCCACAATCATGGAATGGTGTGGTAACTGTGCCTTCTGAAAACCAGGGCTCTTCCGGAGCCGATAGATCGAATCGACTCGCTTGCTAAGAACCGGCGCCGAGGCTGGTGCCTCCCACATATGGAAGAGGAGCCGTTCCAGCATCGGAGGAACCAGGACAGTAAAGGTCTCCTTCGGAGGAGAGTCATACTGCAGCGCCTCGAGCTCTTCAGCTCGAGGCTCTTCCTCGGGATCCGCCAGAATAGCGAAGGCAGTGGCCATATCCCGGACGAACTCTGAGAACCGGGTGTCCTCCGGGGGGGACCTACTCCGGGGCTCAGACTGTGGTGAGTCCGAAGGGACGCACCGAGTCTTAAAGGTATCATGAGACTCCTCGTCCTCCGTCTCCCAAGCCGACTCGTCCGAGGAAGAGTCGGGGTCCGACCCCGCAGGGCCCTGGAGCACCCACCCCGACGCCAGAAGCACCGGCGTCGACGCCCTCGGTTCCGAACGGGAGGTCAAAGGAGACCACGACCGAGGTCGACTCCGAGTCACGATGGACTCGAGTATCGGCTCGGTCTCCGGGGTCGACTTCGACGTCGATGTCCCGGTGGTCGGGGCAGATGCGCCAGACAGGCTGGCCATCAGTGCCCGCTGCTGCTCCATGAAGGCAGACATTCTTATGTTCTTATGTATGTTCTTATTCTGCTTTTCAAGGCTGTCATCCTGAGACTCAGCTCGGGAGACGCAGCAGCCACCGACTCGGGCCCCGGTGGCGCCGGGCCCGACGTCGGCTCCCTGGGAGGAGAGTCCACGAGGACTACGGGGCTTACGTGTCCAGCAGACTCCGGCTCCACACGAGGAACTTTGGCAGGCTTCTCCGGTTCCACAGGCCCGGGGCGACGGTCAGATGTCTTAGACCTGGCCCTCGAGGAGCCAGGGACGCCCTTACGAGCCGTTTCTTCCTCTTGCGTTCCCGGTCGGGGGACCCCCTGTCCGAGGAGCTTTGATGGCGCTCGGTATCGGAATCCCGAGATGTCGAGGCCTCAGACGAGGTCCGGACCCGGCCGGAGGCTGAGTCCGAGAAAAGCCTTTCCTTTTGCTGCTGGCGACTTCGTAGTGCCTTGGAAGACATTTTTCCACAGGCCCCGCACGACTTAGGATCGTGGTCGGGGCCGAGGCACCGAAGGCAGCAGTCATGTGTGTCGGTGAGAGACATTAGTTTCTTACACCGATCACACTTCTTAAAACCACTAGAAGCCATCAGGGAAAAAAGAGTCACCGCGAGGTCAAAGGACCGGCCTTCCAGGGAAAAAGAGAAAAAGGGGCGCGAACACCAGCCATGAAGGGCAAAAACCGAAAAAGAAGAATCGGGCTCGATACCGGTGTACCGAACCCGGCAGGAGGGGAACCGGCGTCGAACCGGTAGAAAAAGAGCAAAAAATCACTGAAAAATCTAATTTTAACCAGGAAAACTGGACACACGTCTGGTGGGCTTCACGGAAAAAAAGAAACTGAGGTAAGATGGCACCTTTAGGCGGGAAGGGAACCGTGCATGCGTGCCTGCATTCCCAAAGGTTTTCATAGAAAGCTGGGGAAATGCTCCGCTGGGGCTTCATCGGCGCCGATGACACCCATATGTGAGGACTGACTTCCTGCTTGGTCCTGGAGAATGTGAAGATATCGTTAAAGGAGTTTCCCACATTCTCAACATCAGATCATGTAAGATCTTGTGAATGGGAAGCATAGCTGCTTCCTCGGGAGCCATAGCATATTGTAAAATTCTTAATTCCTCTGCCCTAGGTTCTTTTTCTGGAATCACAGTGATTGCAAGATCCTTTGCTAAATCACGTATGAAGTCCTGGAAGGACATATCCTCTGGAGGAGACATCCTGCGTTGAGGAGAGGGAGTTGAATCCTCTAATAGATTCACTCTGATACCAGTAGAATCGTCAGTCATCGGAATCGGAAGACTCAAGCACCGGGTGCTCCTGTGACGCATGGTATCGGTACCACTCGAAGTCAGTACCAAAATGTCTCGGTTCCTGATCCCCGATAACGGACATCGGCATGGGGGGAAGCAGTCCTGTCGAAGCAGGTACTGTCGGTACCGGTACCGATGTTGGTACCGATACCTGTGGAATTGTCTGTTGCGGCTTAGCGGTACCGAGGCTGCTAACAGGGCCGTTAGACTGCGTTCAATAGCGAGGATTCTGTGATCCATCACTCCTGCTGATGCCTGGGTGCTGGTACTGGTGGATGCGGCCACAACTCCAAAGCATGGCAGCACTGGAGGTGTACATTGGACAGTCCAGCTGAGTAGCTAGTGAGCTCCTTCACCAGGCTGAAGGCTCCACATCCACTGGTGTGGGCACCGAGTGTATTGGTCCTGATGCCGGTTCCCTCAGTGGGGACTCACCAATGGCGATCCTCTGAGGTGGTGGGAATTGTTTCCCACTGAGGCAGCTTTGAAGGCCACTCTCGGCCCTCACTCTCAGAATCCTGTCGAAGGCTGCGATGCCAGTGCTCGTGGGTCTTACCCGCAGTACCAAAGAGGACTTAGACAAAATCCTTTCCTTCTGGGGACCGCGCTGAAGGAAATGTCCATAAAACATTATTAAAGAGAACCAGGGTAATACACTGCTCATCCCTAGGACAAGCATTGTGGAATCTGTGTACCTTTTTGGGAATCTGCTAGGTACTTGTGACCTTGATTATTCACTGTTAGAAACAGGATACTGGGCTTGATGGACCTTGGTCTGACCCAGTAAGGCATTTCTTATGTTCTTATAAGTCTGTTTCAATATTGGTCAGGATTTCAAAGCTTAATAACAGATTGGAAACCTCAAAGATCTCTGCCATGCTGGAGGAACTCATTACAAACTGAGGCACCAAAACTCCTACAACTGAAGTACAGCTGGGAAACATCATGTCACCAAAGCTGTTGCACCCATTATAGCTTCTGCCTCTGTCAAGATAGACAGCCTGATCCAAAGCAAAGGTCTGGTTCTGTGTGCAAGATGCCGGCAGGTTGAATCCCTCATGAAACAAGTGAAGGAACTGTGAGAGCAGGTAATGAGTTTCAGAAGCGTCTGTGACAGTAATGAGATGCTTTTTGAGGCATCAAAGCTCTCTTGCTGAGGAGAAGATGAAAAGGCGTTGAAAGAGTACAGCTAGACACAGGTCACCAGAGCCTGCAGAATCAGTGCCCTCAAACTAAAGAACCGGTATGCAGCACAGAAAATGGAAGAGGCAAAAAATCTCAGGAACTGGTGAGACTGGAACTCAAAACCCCCAAAGCTGCTATATCAGTGACCACTAGGAAATGAAGGGTAGTGATGGTTGCTAACTCCCTTCTGAGCAGTACAGAGTCTATCTGAAATCCCGTGAGATGTAATATCTGTCAGATGTCAAAATCTGAGACACTATGGAGAGTTTGCTGACATTCATCAAACCTACTGACTATTATCCAATCATGCTCATACATGGTGGTACAAATGAGACTGCTAGTTATCCCTGCAAGCATATCAAGAGTGACTTCATGGCTCTAGAAGAGAGGGTGAAGTGCATAGTTGCACAGGTGGTGTTTTCCTCAATCCTCCCTATTGAGGATAAAGGCCAAGGCAGAGAAACTTGCATCTTGGAAATGAAAGTATTGCTGCATGGATGGTGTCAGAGAGCATTTGGAGTGGAGGAGTGGCCTAGTGGTTGGGGCAAGGTACTTCAGGCCAGAAGGTCGGTGGTTCAAATCCCACTAGAGGACAGCAACCTTGGGCCAGAAGGACTGGGGTTTCTAGTCCCATAGGTGCTCCTTGTGGTCTTGGGCAAGCCACTTAACCCTCCATAGCCCATGTTCCCTGTAAAATAGTTATCTCCAAGTTATAATGCCCTGTTCAATGTAATTTCAGTTTTTTCAATGTAAACCGCACTGATGCAGAATAGCACGGTATATAAGAGAATATAAATAAATAAATTTTGGCTTCCTGTATCATAAGATGATTTTCCAAGGGCTGCTGAGCCAAAATGGTGTCCTTCTATTAAAGAAGGAATGAAATGTCTTCTGCAGCAGACTGGCTAACCTATTGAGGAGGTTTATCAAAGATGAGTGAACAAAGTCCTTAGGTAAGTAAAACATAAAACACTTGTACTGAAAGAGGAAAAAGGGCAACATATGGAAAACTATGTATGTAATGGAAATCTAACTAAAAAGATTTATACATCACTTCTGTCAGTCTCCGCCCAGCTTAGAATTTGGGTAGATGATTCTCTTCCCTTATGATCAGCACCAGTAAGTTCATATCCAACTTGTTCCAGAGAAACGTCAGCAAATGTGAAACCATCTGTAAAACATTTTGCTTAAACAGTAGACTATATACCACTGGCATTTGCTTGCTATGCTGCACTGGAAAAAAGCAGAAAGTGAAAGCTAGTGTGAGGGCAATAAGATAGATAGAAATGGAAATAATAAGCTGTCATTAACCTGGACCTGGAGTTTAAAATGCCGCTGGGTTTTGGAAGGTCCATAAATCATTCCAGCTTCACACTGTGTTAAGCAGAAACCATAGAATGTCAGGGACTAACAGGTCGACATATTTGGAAAAACTGAAATATAAATCTAAGTGGCCTTTAAATGCAGGTCACTGATGCTTTGCTGACACACAGTGGGATTAAACTTTTAAACAGAAGTCCGAATCCTGGAGTTCCTGTACAGTTACAGAGAGACAATTTTGCCTTTAGGATAACAAGTGTGCTCGTGGAATAAGGTCTGACGAACGTGAAAAAGACGCACATTTCTCTTTGCATTCGTTCTGAAGCCCCCATCTCTTGTGTCATTTACATTCCAGTCTCAATGGGAGATTTAACAGCAGGTTTATTTTATTGAGTTTTTAATGGGGTTTTTTTGTAATCCAATCCTCTTAGAAACATAGAAACATGATGACAGAAAAAGACCACATGGCCTATCTAGTCTGTCCTTCCATATCAACAACTACAACAGTCCCCTTTTTCCTTTAGAGATCCTCTGTGTTTGTCCCATGCTTCTTTGAATTCAGATACTGTCCTCATCTCCACCACCTCCACTGGGAGACTATTCCATGGATCCACCACTCTTTCCGTAAAG
The DNA here is from genome assembly GCA_033557465.1 of Ichthyophis bannanicus. Classification (NCBI taxonomy): domain Eukaryota; kingdom Metazoa; phylum Chordata; class Amphibia; order Gymnophiona; family Ichthyophiidae; genus Ichthyophis; species Ichthyophis bannanicus. Next base: position 107,751,273 of record CM066044.1, read on the forward strand.
AAATATTTCCAAATATTACTCCTGAGTCTATCCTCCTCACTTGGGATATAAATGATTAGGAGGGATATAAAAACTGTAAACAAATAAAATAACTAAATAGCCAAAACTGCTAAGCATAAGCTTTAATTATTAGAGCTTGAGACGTGACATAAGAAACAAATCTGTAGGTGTAAGCACAGCACAGAATTGGTGGGCTTAACATGCTACTGGATGTTTGCGAGTCACAAGCTTTGCCACATATCCTGGCTTAGAAGTGAAGTTCATAACATTATGATATGCGCAAAATTCACCCATTTGGAGAAATTGCCCCCTATGGACGTTCTTTCTACAGACTGTGGACTCAGAGTTTTCACAAAATCAGCATCAGTGGGCTTGCAATATTAGAGAGGACCCATGATTGTAGTGAAGACTCCTTTGCTGTTCTTTCGAGCAAGCAAATAAGCAGAAATAGTAGTGCTACTGGTTTTGATAGAACATAAATAGTGGGTGTTGCAGTAATGCACTATGTGGATAACTTTGGTAAAGCTCAACAGCTCTTTCTTCATCTTTTGAAAGAGTCTTTGATATGTAGGTGTGTAACGGGGTATAAAGAATGTTACCTGTCCCTCTCCAAAGGGACTACCAACAGTCCCCTTTAAGAGAGTCTGCAGCCCAGAGTTCAGGGCTCATAGGGCATGGCTCACAGCGAGAGATTAAGAACCCAGCAGGCAATAGGAGGGAGAGAGGCCCGTGAAGCCAGAGGTTCTTCCAAGCCAGGCAAGCTGGGCAAAGGAGTTCTGAGGTAGGAACTTTAACTGGGGCTGGAAGAGTGGCCAGGAGAAACCAGCAGATAGTGATTTAACAAGCTGGGACAAAAGTAAAGCTGCTTTTGTTTTCCCTGAACTGCTGTCTGACCTGTGTTGTAAAGAAAACCCCTTCCCACCACATGCCACACTACCGCATATGGTGGCAGCTTGGGGATTTCCTCTAACCACATGATTGAGAACAAATCCACATACCTCAAGGGCTGGGCCTCCACAGCAGGTCAGGCTTTTTTTTATTTGTGTGGGCTAAGAGGGTTAGCCTTGCTCTAGTTAGGGAGCTTGAAGAAGGTTTAGTCAATGCCAGACAGGCAGGCTTTCTTTTGGCCACTAGACACTGCTAAAAGTTGTTGGAGTTGGAATACTGCAGGATTAACTCAACTGCAGAAGAAGAAGCTGTGGTGATGTTGCAAGAGAACAGTGACAAGCCAGGATGCAGCAGCTCCTCCAGATTCTGCCAAAGGGCTGCAGTAACAACAACAGTATCAACCGCAACAACAACAGTATTAGGAGCGACAACAACAGTTTCAACGCACTCTGCTGGAAGGGCAGCAGCAGTTGATTCAGGCCCTACAGAGACTGCAACGCCACCCTCCAGCATAAACGCTTCTTAAAATGATGGCAGAAGATGAACTGGACCATGTTATGGTGAACTTTGAATGAACTGCCCGCATGGTCGAGTGGCCGGAGGAGACATGGACTACTTATTTGGGGAATTTGCTGATGGGCAGCAGTCAGGCTACATTCCAGGACTCCAATCCAGATGGGTGAGCTACATGTGCCACCACACTGGAATGGGCGAGCTGTACCTCAGAGACCCACTGCCAGTAGTTCAGAAAGAGGGGTGGAGCTCCAGATAAAGGGAGCCCTCTGAAGTTCCTCTATTGGCTGAAGGATCTGATATTGAAGGGGGCACTAGAGGGGGAACAGATAGAACAGCTGATTTTTCCTCGACTCTGACGTCAGTAGGTATTATCATTGGTCCATAGCCATTTATTAGGAGGACACCTGGGGGTGGAAAAAACACTAGAGCATGTTTTAGCCTGATTTTTCTGGCCCGGGGTCCTTAAACAGGTGCAGTTATATTGTCAGTCATGCCCCACCTGCCAACTTCACAACCCCACCAGAGTCCAAGCTACCCCTCTAGAGGCACACTCTAATGTGTGTGCATCCAGGCCCCTGTGTGTCTGATTGGAATCAGGACGCCCAGGGGTAGACCCGATTCTGATACCACGGGGGCTAGAAGTACCTCGCGGGACCAGAATCAGGTCTAGGGCTTGTACGTGTAGGCCAGGACCCGATTCCGATCAGCCTGCATATACAGCCACTTGCTTGGCTACTTCAGTGAGGCTCCTGAATGGAGCCACAGTGCCATGGCATCCCAATGCCATGGCACCATGGCTCTATGTAGGAGCCGCAATCCCCGACCGTCAACCACAATCTTCTTTTCCCGCAGCTCGACCCCCGATCTGGCTTTCCATGGCCAGGGTCGGGCTGCATGAAATCCCCTGCACTCCCTCATATTTCTGATGCTGCCTGGGCCTGCCATCTCCCGATGTCCAGGGGGACCTCTGAGGTGGAATAAGTCCCCTGTCCAGTTTGCCGACCCCAGACATGCAGGGCAAACCTCAGAATCTGGGCGTCATGAACCGCCCACGCCCCGCCATCTCTCCGCCTCCGGAATGTCCCCTCCGGCTCCCATCTAAGCCTCCCCGTACAAATGCCTTGTTCGTAAGGGAAGGCTTTTTGACAGGGATGGCAGAGGGGTGAATAGCCGGGATGGATGTCCCAATGGGACGTCCATCCCCGCTATTTCTGGGACGGAATAGACCTCTAGTGCCTATGCCTATCATTGATACGCCATTTGAAAGAGTGGCCATGGACCTAGTAGATTCCTTGCAGTGAACCACCTGAGGCAACGAGTATATTTTAGTCATACTATACTATACTACCTGATACCCAGAGGCCTGTCACCAAGGATGGGATGCTTAACCTGGGAGTATAAAAGAGCCTATGAGTGACTGGTTGTCACGCATCGTCTTGGTTCCTAAACCCAGTGAAAGCATCAAATTCTGCAATAACTTTCAGAGGATCAATACAGCTTCGAAACTGGAAGCATGTCCCATGCCCAGAGCAGATGAGCTTATCGAGTGAGTCGGTGGGGCACATTTTATATCAGCCTTGCATTTGACCAAGGGATATTGTCAGGTGCCCTTTACTCCAGCTTCTAAGGAGAAGACTGTTTTTTCAATACTGCAAGGTCTGTTTCAGTTTACAATGCTGCCCTATGGATTACATGGGGCTCCTGCCACATTTCACGCCTAGTTGACTGCCTACTGAGTCCACACAATGAGTATACGGCTGCCTACCTTGAAGACATTGTCATCTACAGCACAGACTGGACAAACCATCTAACCCTAATACAAGCCATGTTGACTACCTGTGGAAGGCTCGGTTGATGGCCAACCCCAAGAAATATTTTCTGGAAGGTCAGGACATTCAATTCCTGTGATATTTAATTGGGAATGGGCAGATACAATAAAGGATAAAGCGGAATATGTAGAAGATGATGAGGACAAAATGGAATATTTTTGTTCTGTGTTCACAGATTAAGGACCACGAACAGGACCTCAGAAAACATTCACAAGTAGGATCAGAAGTAAAGGGGGTCTTGAACAATTTTCAGATGACTGTGTTCATGAGGAACTAGCTAAACTACAAGTAGACAAAATGATGGGGCTGGATAGGATACATCTGAAAATATTGAAGGGACTTGGAGATGTTCTAACAACTTCACTGACTGACCTTTTCAATGCTTCTTTAGAGTCACATTGGTTCCAGAGGACAGGAGAAAGGCACATGTGGTCCCTTTACACAAAAGCAGAAGTAAGGATGAGGTTGAGAACTACAGGCCAATTAGTCTGACCTCTATGGTGAATAAATTATTTGAAATGCTGCTAAAACAGAGGATAGTGAGGTTTCTGGAATCCAATGGATTGCAGGATCTGAGGTAGCATGGGTTTATTAGAGGCAGGTCTTGTCAGACAAATCTGATTGATTTCTTTGACTTGGTGGCCAGAGAGTTGGACTGAGGGAGAGCCCTTGATGTGGTGTACTTAGATTTCAGTAGTCTTTGACACTGTTCCTCACAGATAACTCATAAATAAATTGAGCATCCTAGGAATAGAACCTAAAGTGAGTGACTGGGTTAGGAATTGATTGACTAGGAGGTGACAAGATGTACAGGTAAATGGAGCTCACTTTGAGGAGAAGGGATCTGTCCTTGGCCCAATTCTTTTTAACATCTTTGTTAGTGATATTGCAGAAGGGCTAATGAGTAAGGTTTGCCTCTTTGCAGATGATACCAAAATCTGCAATAGAGTAGACATCCAGGAAGGAGTAGATAACATGAGGAGGAATCTAACTACACTTGAAGAATGGTCAAGAATTTGGCATGAGATGTAATGCTGCAAAATTGCAGGGTCATGCATTTGGACTGCAAAGCTCCAAGGAAGCAGTACACTACTTTATAAAAGGTGATGTATTTCTGGCCATGAAAGAAGAGCAGGATCTGGGTGTGATTGTTTCTGATGATAAAGTACAAGTACAAAAGTAATTGCTCAAAAATGAATACAACAAATACTGTAAGCTATTCAAGGAAAAGGGTCTCAGAATGAATGAGGAAGGGTCTTATCAGGCCACAATGTTTTGAAAAGCCCGAAGACTCCCTATCCCCTTTTTTACATCAAGGACCCATATATTCCTATAGTATTATCAAAATTACTTATTACTGCAAGCTAAATGCAGCTAAAATTGCTTGTTACTGCAAACTCTATGCATGCGCGGCGTTTTTGTCTCAATAGAATTTAGAGCGGGACGCTTCAAGTTTTTTAGCATGAGATAAGCAGAGTTATTGCTCTAAGCTGCATGCTGAACATCTTTCCCCAGAAGAAGCCGCATCGGCGGTGAAACGCAATAGCGCTATTAATTTGCGTCGGGAGGGAGATTAACCCTGACTTTACTCAATTTGTGCAGATAAGTCGTTTTTGACTCTATTTAAGTCGGGTGTCTCCATCTAGTGAAATATGAGTTGTAGTCGAGTGATATCGAGTCTACAGTTAAGCTTTTTCTGAATTGCATAGTGTTTGCAGTAACAAGCAATTTCAGCTGCATTCAGCTTGCAGTAATAAGTAATTTTGATAATACTATAGGAATATATGAGTCCTTGATGTAAAGAAGGGGATAAGGAGTCTTCGGGCTTTTCAAAACATTGTGGCCTGATAAGACCCTTCCTCATTCATTCTGAGACCCTTTTCCTTGAATAGCTTACAGTATTTGTTGTATTCATTTTTGAGCAATTAATTTTGTACTTGTGCTTAGATTGCTCTATAAAACCCCGTTTTTGTTTTTTGTCTGATGATAAAGTGGCTAGACTCCCACCCACCCCTAGTGAGCAGTCTTGCTTTATAGGGCACCTCCCCCTTTAACAAATCACAGTGAATTGGACCAGCACATTTGTATATAATTAAAGAGATTTAACTGCTTTTTCTCTGAAAGGACAGCTGCGAAACCGGCTGGTACTTGGTAGATCTCTCTCTTTTGCTTTAACAGACACCTAAGCTCCACGAACAGAACAATGGCTGGGAAAAATCGTATTGCTAAAGCTGTTGCCCCCGTTACAGCTTCTGCCTCGGTCCAGACAGAGATCCTAATGCCAGTTGAAGGACCGGTTCCATGTGCAGGGTGCCTGCATGCTAAAGCTCTGAGGAAACAAGTGGAGGAACTCAGAGAGGAGGTGGCGAGGCTGAGGAGCATTCATGACAGTGAGAAGTACATTGATGAGAAGACAGTGAGAAGTGCATTGATGATATGCTTCTTGCAGCAACCAGGCTCTCCAGCACAGGAGAAGATGGGTGCCAACAGAATGTCGATGGTTGGGCACAAGTCACCAGGGCCTGCAAAATCACCAATCCAACTTCTCCAGCCCTTGAATTGAAGAACCATTATGCAGCCCTGGAAGTGGAGGAGGTGAAAGCATCCCTGGAAAGGGAAGAACCAGAGTTCAAGTACCTCAAAGTTGCGGAATCAGTGACCAGAAGGAAACAAAGGGTAGTGGTGGTTGGAGACTCTCTTCTGAGGGGTACTGAGGCGTCCATCTGCCAACCAGACTTGATGTCCAGAGAGGTATGCTGTCTGCCTGGTGCCAAAATCCAAGATGTTACGGAGAGTTTGCCGAGACTCATCAAGCCCACTGACTATTACCCAATGTTGCTAATCCATGTTGGAACAAATGATACTGCCAGGTATGCCTCAGAACGTATCAAAAGTGACTTCATGGCTCTGGGACAGAGGGTGAAGCAGTTAGGTGCACAGGTGGTGTTCTCTTCAATCCTCCCTGTTGAGGGTAAAGGCCAAGGCAGAGAGGCTCGCATCCTGGAGATGAATGCATGGCTGTGTGGATGGTGTCATCGAGAGCGTTTTGGTTTCCTAGACCATGGGATGCTGTTCCAAGGGTTGCAGAGCAGAGATGGCATCCATCTGTCCAAGAAAGGTCAACGCATCTTTGGTAGTAGACTGGGCTAATCTACTGAAGAGGGCTTTAAACTAGATTCGTTGGGGATGGGTGAAGAAAGCCCCCAGGTAAGTGAAAGCCCCCAGGTAGGTGATACTTTAAATACCTTTATGGAAATGGGTAACAGGGGTAACATATGGAAAGCAGTGTGTATTAATGCCCGTAGCATGGGAAATAAGATCCCTGAAGTTGAAGCTTTGGTGGGAGTGGCTGACTTGGATTTAGTGGCAGTTACAGAAACATGGTTCACAGAAAACCATGACTGGGATGTAACTATACCTGGCTATACTTTATTCAGAAAGGACAGGGTAGGAAGAAGGGGAGGAGGAGTGGCACTATATGTAAAAACTACTATTAAAGCTTTGGAATTACAGAGCTTAAAAGGGAGAGAGGAGGCATTGTGGGTTAAACTAGAAAGAGGGAAAGAGAAATCTATTTGCATTGGTGTGATATACAGACCTCCCTCACAAGAGGAAGAGGTGGACAGAGAGTTAATTGAAGACATACGCAGCATTGCTAGGAAAGGGGAAGTGCTACTGATAGAAGATTTCAATATGCCAGATGTTGATTGGCACATTCCTGCTGCAGTATCATCTAGAAGTAAGGAGATCCTGGATTCTCTACAGGGAGAACTATTCAGGCAATTGGTAACAGACCCCACATGTGAAGGGGCCATACTGGACTTGGTGCTTACCAATGGTGAAAGTGTTTCTGATGTTGTAGTGGGAGATCATTTTGCATCCAGTGATCACCAGATGGTGTGGTTCAGTATTAGGACTAGGGCTGTTAGACTTTAGGAAGACTAACTTTGCGAAGATGGGCCAATACCTCAGGGAGTCGTTAGTGGGATGGGAACAGCTGGGGGATGTAGAAAAACAGTGGGCAAAACTGAAAGGGGGTATTTTAAAGGCAACCAACCTTTTTGTTAAAATGGTAAATAAAGGCAAAAGGAACAGGAGACCGCTATGGTTTTCGAAGGAAGTAGCTGAAAAAGTGAAGAAAAAGAGGGAGGTCTTCATGAAATACAAGAGATCACAGAGAGAGGAAGACAGACATCTGTATTTGGAAAAACTTAGAGAAGCTAGCAAAGTAGTCAAGAAGGCAAAGATTCAAAAGGAGGAGGAAATAGCCAATGCAATAAAATGGGGGGATAAGACATTTTTCAGATATATTAGTGAGAAGAGGAAGGGCAAAAGTGGTATTGTCAGACTCAAGGGTGCAGGGGGGGGGAATATGTAGAAGCTGATAAGGATAAAGCGGAATTGCTTAACAAATATTTTTGTTCTGTGTTCACAGATGAAGAACCAGGAGCAGGACCTCAGAAAACACCCACAAATAAGAACAGAAGCGAAGGACATCTTTAACAATTTTCAGAAGACTGTGTTCGTGAGAAACTAGCTCAACTTAAAGTAGACAAAGCGATGGGACCGGATGGGATACACCCTAGAATACTGAGGGAACTTGGGGATGTTCTAGCAACTCCACTGACTGACCTTTTCAATGCCTCGTTGGAGTCGGGAGTGGTGCCAAAGGACTGGAGAGAGGCTCATGTGGTGCCTTTACACAAAAGCGGAAGTAAGGATGTGGTTGAAAACTACAGGCCGGTTAGTTTAACTTCGGTGGTGAGTAAATTATTGGAAACGCTGCTGAAAGAGAAAATAGTGAGGTTTCTGGAGTCCAGCGGATTACAGGATCCGAGGCAGCATGGATTCACCAGAGGCAGGTCTTGTCAGACAAATCTGATTGATTTCTTTGACTGGGTGACCAGGGAGTTGGACCGAGGGAGAGCTCTAGATGTGGTGTATTTAGATTTCAGTAAAGCCTTTGACACTGTTCCTCACAGGCGACTTATAAACAAACTGAGCACCCTTGGGATGGACCCTAAAGTTACTGCTTGGGTTAGAAATTGGTTGGGTGGGAGGCGACAAAGAGTACAAGTAAATGGAGCTCACTCTGAGGAGAAGGATGTTACCAGTGGTATGCCCCAGGGATCTGTCCTTGGTCCGATTCTTTTTAACATCTTTGTTAGTGATATAGCGGAAGGGCTGTCGGGTAAGGTTTGCCTCTTTGCGGATGATACCAAAATCTGCAATAGAGTAGACACCCAGGAAGGTGTAGATAACATGAGGAGGGATCTAGCTAAGCTTGAAGAATGGTCTAGAATTTGGCAGCTGGGATTTAATGTTAAAAAATGTAAGGTCATGCATTTGGGCTGCAGCAATCCAAGGGAGCAATACAGTATAGGAGATGAAGTACTTTTGTCCACTAAAGAAGAGCGGGACCTAGGCGTGGTTGTGTCTGATGATCTTAAAGTAGCTAAACAGGTAGAAAAGGCGACGGCAAAAGCTAGAAAGATGCTTGGGTGCATATGGAGAGGAATGGCTAGCAGAAAAAAGGAGGTGATAATGCCTCTGTATAAGTCTTTGGTGCGACCTCATTTGGAGTATGGTGTGCAATTCTGGAGACCGCACCTTCAAAAGGATGTGAACAGGATGGAGTCGGTGCAGAGGGTTGCTACTAAAATGATTAATGGGCTTCATTATAAAGCATATGAGGACAGACTTAAGGATCTTAATATGTACACCTTAGAGGAAAGGCGGGATTGAGGTGATATGATTGAGATGTTTAAATACCTCCGTGGCATAAATGTTCAGGGAGAGAGCCTCTTTCAATTGAAAGCAAGTTCTGCTACGAGGGGACATGGGATGAGGGTGAAGGGAGATAGATTCAGGAGTGATATGCGGAAATATTTCTTTACGGAAAGAGTAGTGGATCCGTGGAATAGTCTCCCAGTGGAAGTGGTAGAGATGAGGACAGTAACTGAATTCAAAAAAGCATGGGACCAACACAGAGGATCTCTAAAGGTAAAAAGTGGACTGTTGTAGTAGTTTTTATGGAAGGACAGACTAGATAGGCCATGTGGTCTTTTTCTGTCATCATGTTTCTAGATAGAAAAGGTGATACCGAAAGTCAGAAGAATGCTTGGGTGCATAGGGAGAGGAATAGCCAGCAGAAAAAAGGAGATGCTAGTGCCTCTCTATAAGTCTCTGGTGTGACCCCATTTGGAGAACTTTGTGCAATTCTAGAGACCACACCTTCAAAAGGATATAAACAGGATGGAGTCAGAGCAGAGGGTGACCCCTAAAATGATCAGTGATCTTCAGTATAAACCATATGGGGACAGACTTAAAGATCTTAATATGTACACGTTTGAGGAAAGACAGGATAGAGGAGGTATGAAAGAGACATTTAAATACCTCCATGGCATAAATGCACAAGAGGAGAGCCTCTTTCGATTGAAAGTAAGCTCTGCAACGAAGGGGCATAAGATGTGGGAGAAAGGGGAAATATTTCTTTATGGAAAGAGTGGTAAATGCGTGGAATAGACTCACAGTGGAGGTAGTAGAGATGAGGACAGTATCTGAATTCAAGAAATCATGGGACAAACACAGAAGATCTGCTACTACTGTTAGTATTGATCATTTATATAGTGCTACAAGGCGTACGCAGTGCTGTGTATGTAAAAGAAAATCCCTGCTTGTTAGAGCTTACAAACTAGTCAAGACAGACAATACAACAGCTGAGAACAAGGATACTAATAGGAAAAGGTAATGAGGCACATAAGAGACTAAGCAGATTGGGATCCAAAAGCTGCCTCAAAGAGATGAGCTTTTAGCATGAATTTGAAAAAAAGTGATGAAGCCTGATGGACAGACCCAGAGGTTTGTTCCAGTGATAAGGAGCAGCATGGTGAAAGGATAGAAGTCTGGAGTTGGCAGTGGAAGAAAATATCTCTAAAGGAAAAAAAAAGGACCACAGTAGTTGATATGGAACTTAGGGCAGATTAGATAGGCCATATGGTCTTTTTCTGCTGTCAGGTTTCTATGTTTCAATTACTGAAGTGGATGCTATTGCCCAGGTTCCCATCCCGAAATAGAAGAAAGAGGTTTGTGCCTTCCTTGGACTGATTGGCTATTACTACCAGTTCATCCCTAATTTTGCAGAAGTGGCAGAGCTGTAAAATGATGTTCTCCAGAAGAGAGCTCCTGAACTAATCCAGTGGTCACCGGACCTGGACCTATCCTTCCAGCATCTCAAGAAGACCATGTGCTCTGAACCCATCCTGATTAACCCTGATTTCTCCCTACCATTTATTGTGCAAACTGATGCCTCAGAGGTGGGCCTAAGAGCCGTTCTTGCCCAGGAAGTCAGGGGTGAAGAATATCCTGTAGCATTCATCAGCAGGAAACTGCTTTCTTAGGAGAAACATTATGCAGTGATCGAGAAGGAGGCCCTGGCTGTCAAGTGGGCACTTGAAACCTTCAAATACTACTTGCTCAGCTGTCCGTTTATGCTAATTATGGATCACCAACCCCTCAAGTGGCTGGCTCGACATAAGGAGTCCAATGGCCGTATTATGCACTGGTTTTTGAATCTCCAACCCTACCAGTTCCAGGTCAGCCATAGGGCTGGTTGGACTCACCTGAGCATGGACTTCCTGTCCCAGGTCGGGATCCCAGGTGAGGCAAGCACTAATGGGGCATGGTTGAGTTGAGGGGGAGGGTGCATAATGGGGTATATAGAATGTTACCCATCCATCCCCAAAGGAATTATCAACAGTCCCCTTTAAGAGAATCTGCAGCCCAGAGTTCAGGACTGGGAGGTTGGCTCAGAGGGGGAGGTTAAGAACCCAGTAGGCTGCAGGAGAAAGAGAGGCCCGTGGAGTCATAAGTTCTTCCTAGACAAGCCATGCAAAGGAGTTCTGAATTAGGAACTTTAATTGGGGCTGGAGGAAGGGTCGGGAGAACGAGCTTGTGGTTTTGTTTAGGTTGGGTTTGGGGGTTGCTTGTGTTTTATATGATTATGTTTTATGTGATGTACATTGCCTAGAATGCTTTGCACCAGGCGGTATATTTATTTATTTATTTTATTTTTATTTATTTATTTTATAAATGCTTTTAAATAAATAAAATAAAACTTGTGGAGGTTTAACAAGCTGGGGCAGAAGTAAAGCTGCTTTTGTTTTCCCTGAAATGCTGTCTGGCCTATGTTGTAAAGAAAACCCCTTCCGATCACATGCCACACTACCACAAGGTGGTAGATATGGAGACAATGGAAGGATTTTGTGCAGACACAGGGCAGTTTGCTTTTCCAGTCTTGTTGAACAGGTTTCCTGATTCATTTTCAGTGACTGCAATTTGTTTTGATTTATTTTTCAGGGGAGCAGTATCTTCAAATGGGTTAATTATGCACATAAAGAATAAATTTAGGTTCAATATAAAAGGATATTTGCATAAATACACACTTTATCGAATACAGAGGAAATTTTATAAAGCATTTTTTGCAAGTAGAAAATAGCTATTAAACACACAAAAAAATAGCCTTTGATCTGTGTCGTGTGTTCCCGAGGGTATAGTTTGGGCGAAGCAGCGCTGAGGTTCCAATGTACATACTGGGGTGGCGCAGAAGAGAGAGAGCATAAGAAAGAAGGGAAAAATCAAGCGTTTTCCCCAGAGAAGGGAATCAAAACCAGAAGTTCAAGGGTTAAAACTCCTGGTTTAGAAAAAAAACTCCTCACAGAAAGTTTGTAGTCAAGAGACACGCCCTAGCTCCCTAGTTACCAGCCCTGCTCAGGAGGGACAGCTGGGGGAGGAGTTAGCAAGCAGAAAGGGACACTACAGATATAAACGCGAGGAATCTGGAGAGGAGAGAGGAAGTAGAGGGAGTGAAAGAAGTGCCAGAAATCCTAGAATCACCGAGGAGAAAGGAAGTGCAAGGAAAGCCCAGCAGAGAGATCCTCAAACTGCCCAGCAAAGGAGTGCCCGAGAGGGAGGTGCTCAGAGTGCAGGAAAGAGGTACACTGCAGGAGAAAGCAGCCTTAGGGAAAGGTGCTTTGGGAGACTGACTTCCTGTGACGGTGAATCTTCTACCGAGAGAGAGGGGAGAAGGAGGAACTCTAGTTCCGAGCCCAATGCTGAGGTGAATGGGTCAGAGAGTCCTAGAAGGGGAAGAGGCCCTAGGAGCTCGGCAAGACTACCCAAGGAAGGCACCCAGAGAGTGAAGGAAACTTCACCAGAAGCTCCGTGGAGAAAGGCAGAACCAGCCAGAGGTTTTAAAGCTTACCCAGGGAAGGTTGCAAGCCATGTGAGTAACCAACAGCATTCTCCAGAAATTTACATAGAAACTGAACAGTCAGCTGTAAAGCCAGCTAGAAGCTTATTTCCTCAGAATAAGGTGAGCAAGATTAAATCCTCTAATAAGCCTTTGAAAGTCAAGGAGTTACCTAAAGGTAAAAACGTTCCTCAGAGAAGAGAAGAGTCTGCATTAAACAGGGTCTTACAAATCTTAGAAAGCTTAAAGATAGATAATTCTGAGTTCAAATCCAATGCTTCTCTGGTAGAATCAGACGTCGAGAGGATGGAGTTTGAAACCTCTATGAGACAGGAATCTAGCTCTGACATGGAAATAGAATTTTCTCTAGTTTCCATACAGTAGCTGAAAGCTAGAACGTTTTCCTGAAGCCTAGAAACTAGCAGCTGTTTTCAAAGACGCCGAGCTGAAAAGAATATGCAAATTAGGATTGCTGAGATTCTGAAAGCTTAACCCTTTCTTTGAAAGACTATTTGTAAAAAGTGTAGAGCCTGCCAGACAGCAGGTAGAGAAAATATTGTTTTTGAGAAGAGAGAAAACATTGTGCAGCTGAAGTTTTGCATTGCTGGATTACTTAAAGCTGTACCTGTTTTAAAGTCACCTTTTGAGAAGAAGGCTTTTGAAGCACCAAATTTGCTTTACTGTTTTTGTATGAAGAAATACTTTGAGTTTGCTGACAAGTTGAATGTAGAAGCCTCTTACCTTGTGGCTTTACTCTGGAAAATATCCACACCTTATGTTTGATAACTGGAACTGTTTATAAGAAGTTCCTTTGGCCTGAAGAATAATAAAAATCCTGCATGCCTATATCCCTTCTTGGCTGAAGTTATTTCAACTGCACAACTACAATTATAGGCATTTTTCAAATAAATAAAGACTATCACCATTCCCAACACCTAGGCAACTGCCTGGGGTGAAGGGCGTGGTGACAATACATGGTTTAAAAAATACACACACATGTGCATTCAGTATATTTCATATTTGTACCTTCCTTAGAGCAGTTCTAGAAACATAGAAATGTAGAAAAATGACGGCAGAACAAGACCACATGGCCTGTCTAGTCTACCCTTCCATTTACATTTGTGTGAGAGCATTTGTGCAGTATTGGAGATACTGCGGTATCCTAGTTCATAGAGACGCAATAGGACCTACAGAATGTTATCTTTACATAAGAACATAAGAAATGTCATACTTGCTCAGACCAATGTCCATCAAACCCAGTTTCTTTTTTCCAACAGTGGCCAATCCAGGTCACAAGTACCTGTCAGGTTCCAAAAAAGGTACAGATTCCATGTTGTTTATCCCAGGGTATGCGATGGATTTTTGGGGTCCTAATAATGATTTATGGACCTTTCCTCCTGGAACTTGTCCAAATCTTTCTTAAACCCAGCAAACTAACAGCTTTTACTACATCCTCCGGTAATGAATTTCAGAGTTTGATTATGCATTGAGTGAAAAAATATTTTCTCTTATTACTCTTAAACAGGTTACACTGTAGCTTTATTTCATAGCATGTCCTCTAGTCTTTCTACTTTTTGATGGAGTAAATAACCTATCTATGTTTACCCGTTCCACTTCATTTATTAATTTATAGATCTCTATCATATCAAATATCATATCATATCAAATAGCGCGGTATATAAAAGATGTTAAATAAATAAATAAATAAATAAAATATCTCTCCTCAGCCATCTCTTCTCCAGGTTGAAGAGTCCTAACCTTTTAAGCCTTTCCTCAGAGGGGTATCCTTCCATCCCCTTTACCATTTTGGTGGCTCTTCAAAAGAATATAACAGATTAGTAAGACAAGACTTTCCTTGGCTAAAGTCATGTTGGCTTTCTCTCATTAAACCATGCCTATCTACATGTTCAGTAATTTTATTCTTTATAATGGTTTCTACCATTTTGCCTGGTGCTGACATTTATTTATTTATAATAGTATTTTGCTCACACCTTTCCAATGGTAGTTCAAGGCAAGTTACATTCAGGTAGGTAGGTATTTTCAGACATCAGACTCACCAGTCTATAGTTTCCTAGATCACCCCAGAACCCTTTTTAAAATTGGCATTACATTGGCCATTCTCCAATCTTCAGATACTACAGATGATTTTAAAGATAGTTCACAAATTACTAATAGTAGGACTGAAATTTCATAATTCAGTTCTTTTGACACCCTTGGATTTATATCATCTAGTCCAGTTTATCAAATATTTGTAATACATCTTCCTGGTTTATTGATATTTCTTTCAATTCTTCCGATACATCACTTTTAAATACCATTTCAGGTATGGGTAACTTTCCTACATCTACTTCAGTAAAGACCGAAGAAAAGAATTCATTCAGTGGTCTCTGCTATGGTCTTTTCCTCCCTTAGGTCCCCTTTTATCCCTCTATCATCTAATGGTCCAACTGACTCTCTCACAGGTTTTTTGTTACTAATGTACTTGAAAACATTTTTATTATGCATTTTTGCTTCCATGGCAAGATTTATTTCAGATTCTCTCTTTGCCTGCCTTATCAATGCCTTGCATCCAACTTGTCAGTGCTTATGTTGTTTCCCGTTTTGGTCATTTGGCCCCTTTCTCCATTTTATGAAAGATTCTTTTTAGGCTACAACAAACTCTTTGACCTCACCTTTAAACCATGCTGGCAGTTTTTTGGACTTCCTTCCCCCTTTCTTAAAATGTGGAATACATGCGGTCTGGGCTTCCAAGATAGTATTTTAAAACAACGCCTTTGCTTGATGTAAATCTTTAACCTTTGCAGCTGCTCCTTTTAGTTTTTTCTTAACTATTTTCCTCAGGTTATCATAGTCTCCCTTTTGAAAGTTAAAAGGTAGTACTGTGGATTTCCTTACCGTACATCCTCCATTCATTAATCATATGCGATCATGCTATGATCACTATTGCCAAGCGGCCCCAACAACCTTATCTCTTGCATTAGATTTTGTGTTCCACTAAGGACTAGGTCCAAAATAGATTCCCCGTTCCTAATAAACAGTCACTTATTTCATCTAGAAACATTATCTCCCCAGCATGTCCTGCTGTGACACTGATCCAGTCAATACCAGGGTAATTGAAATCACCCATTACACAGGTACACTAAAAAATTTTTTTTTAAACTGCCTCTAATGTTTTGATTGATTTTTACATTTTTTGGTGCGCTGAATCCAAATCTGGTAACCAATTTGCTCCATCACGTACAGATTTTTTGCTACATTGGGTTAGCAGTTTGAGGTGAACGTTTCAGATTGAGTGCGATCGAGATAAAAGTTTCTTGGATGAATTATTTATACTAATTGTTTAGTAGTTATTCAAATAAGAATAAAGAAAATTGTAACAAGGCAGCACATAAGAATAGAGTAATGTCAACAAAACACACTGTGATGGTAGCAAAATTGTCTGCACTTAAAACAGCCACATACATGTGAACAAACATTGAGCATATAAGAGTGAGGTTAGACACAAAGCAAAGCAAAGAAATGTGCAAAAAATGTTGTACAGGTATGTATGTAAGAATAGAAAACGCAAACCGCACCATTGCAATACATGAAGACAAACACCCGATGGTGTGAAAATAAAATTCTAATAAATGAGATCCGACACTGTGGTAATAACTAGCAAATTTTATTTCAAAGTTTAGTAAAAACACGATATTTGTCAACACAGTTTAGATTTTAAAGTCATTCTTGGGTCAATCAATCTCCTGGTGGGCCCGTTTCTTCTTCCCCCGAATGCTTCTCTTGGTGCGCTGCTTGGCGTATTTTTCATCTGGGGTTTCCCGCAGCAGCAACCAGCAGAAATCAGCCATCATAGTGGTGTTCCATCTTCCTTGGTACCTTCTCTCTGCGTCCTTGATGTCCTGGTGAAACCTTTCACCTTGTTCTTCTCTGTACGCCCCCACGTTTTCGGGAAAGTAGTTCACATGGGAGTGTAAGAAATGGACTTTCAGGCTCATGTTACAGCCTTGTTCTTTGAAGGCATTGAGCATCCTGGCAACAATATCCTTATAGTTCTCATCCCGCCTGTTCCCCAAGAATTTGAGAACAACATCCTTGAAGGAATCCCAGGCTTCTTTTCCTTCTCAGACATCGTTTCAGCGAATGCTCCATCTGAAATGAGTTTCCTTATATCAGGGCCAACAAACACTCCTTCCTTTAGCTTTGCTTCAGAAAGTTGGGGAACTTTGAGCAAAGGTACCGAAAGCACTCACCATCTTTTGGAAGGGACTTGATGAATTGCTTAATGAGACCACTTAATGTGGAGAGGTGGTAATAGAATTTATCACGAGGTACCAAGCTCTCATGAAGAACATTTTTCTCACCGGGTCTCAAATACTCCCGAATTGGCCAGTCTTTTTTCCCCCAGTGTAGGTCGCGGGCCCGGCTATCCCACAAGCAAAGGAAGCAGGGATATTGGTGAAACCGGATTGCTGCCCTAATAGCATGGATAAAATTTTAAAGTCTCCACAAATCATCCACTTATGCTCATCATACGAATCTTCTGAAGAATCAGGGCCAAATTCTCGTATTTTTCTTGGAGAATAACAGAGTGAGCAATAGGAACTGAAGCGAATGTGTTGCCATTATGAAGAAGAACACCTTTTATGCTGTCTTTTGATGAATCAATGAACAGCCGCCATTCAGCAGGATCATACTTGAGTTTAAACTTTTCCATCACTCCGTATATATCGTTGCAAAATACCAAATCTTCCTCTTTGCTGAAATACTTCAAAAATTGTGACTCGCGGTTGCGGTACCAATAAAAAGTTGTTCCTGGTGACAATAGATTTTTCTGTTTAAGCCGAGAACCTAGCAGTTGGGCAGCATCTTTTGGGAGTCCTAAATCCCAGACTAAATCATTCAATTCAGCTTGAGAGAAAAGTTCAGGTTTCGGATCTGGTTCAGTTTCAAACTCGGAAGTACTGGACTCATCGGGAAAAGCCATCTGATGAGTCTCATCATGATCAGAACCGTCACACAAATATGATCCAAAGATTTTGGTGGTTCAGGCACAGGTACTTCGTTGCTATGAGGCATAGGCCTAATTGCTGAGGGAAGGTTGGGGTAACTTATTACGTTCTTATTTTTTAAGTTGTATCCCTTCACAATGCAAGAGCAAAAATAGCAGTCACTGCTGTGGTCTCTTTGTTCACGCCACATCATAGGTATCCGAAAGAAATGCTTGTTTTTTACCTTTCATCCATAAGCGTAGATCTTCCTCACATGTCTTGCACACTTTGTGAGGAGCCCACGGTTTGTCTTGATCGCCTAACTTCAAACCGAAATAGGCAAAATATACTTTTTTAATAAATGCAGAAATGTTCCTCTGCCGCTTTTTCACGGTATATTCCCCACAAATAAAACAAAAACTGTCCGGAGAGTTGACGCAACCTCTGGCTCTGTGAGCCATCACAAATACACAGCACTGCAAACTACAACTGTAGTGAACCACTTCGGAATAAAGCTGGATTACGACTGAGCAAACAAAAGGTAATAATGAACTTGCAAGAAACTGAAATTTGACAGGAACGTTCATGTCACAACCACCGTGTTTGAGCGAGCGAACGAGGCGAGGCGAACAGGAAAGAACATGCGCCAGCGCGAGTACTGGATTTAGCCCCCCGCCTCCAATTGTCCTGTTAATGTATAAAATGAATACAAAACACTCTAAAATATCATGAGGGAGTGTTTCTAGTTAGTTAACCATTACAACCTCTATTTTGGGCCAAGAAAATAAACTGCAGTCGGCTAAAAAGAAATTATGTGAACATTCCTTATAGGGTAAGAAATCTAATTTTGCAAGGAAAACGTGACGTGATGGAACATTTTGGCTATTTTTCCTGGATTCAGCACCCCAAAATCTATAGGAATCAGTTGCAAAACTGGAGGCAGTTTTTTGGTAGTGTACCTGTGTTATTACTGTGTTATAACTTTTGTTAGCTTCCCTGATTTCTTTTAGCATTTCATTATCCATCTGTTCATTCTGGCAGACAATAGTATACCCCCACTGCCATTGCCTTCCCTTTTTTACAGAATTTTTATCCATAGAGATTCCACAGTGTATTTTGTTTCCTACAAAACCTTTATCCTGTGTGACTCAATGCTCTCTCTAACAGAGCACAACCCCTCCATCGATTTTATCTATTCTATCATTGCGATATAGTTTGTACCCAGGTATCACAGTGTCCTTTTGGTTTTCCTCCTTCCACTTTATATAAATACTGTTTAACCTCCCTGCTATGAAATTCCCCTCCATGTATTTGAAGGATTATGAATAAAAATGCAAAAATTTAAATAATGGCTATAGCTGTGTTCCTATCCAAAAGCTGTGGATTCATTTATCCGTGTTGTGTTTTTTTCTTCAATATTTGCATCAGTGCCAACATCAAATCATTGTATCTCTGAAAGATCACTTCAATTTCCATCAATAAATAAATGATAATCTATCCATATTTGAAATGAAAGTACTTATCTGATAGCTGGAGCAAGAGGAATTAAATTCTCTGATGCAGACTGTCTTCAGCTAATGCTACTGGAAGGGGAAGTACAGACATAGCAGCTTCTTATCTTGAGAACTAAAATTACAGGAGTTAATGGTACAGCAAACACAAGGGAGCTGACATTCAGAAATAGCTGAGCCCGTAAGTTAGGCACCTAAATGTGTGCCCTATTTTCAGACAAACTTAGAAGACTAAGGGGGAAGCTACCAGACTGCAATAAAATATTGCATTTTACTGCAACTTAATTTACCATGGAAGTCCCTAACTCAGTAGCACAGAATAAAGGGATGATGCAGCTTGCATAGAACATCACATCCTGCATTATTCTTGGGAAAGTAACGTCAGCTGAGAAGCTCTATCTGATGCTCTCAAGAGCCCTCTACCTCCAACATCCGTGCCCCCGCCAAGCGCAAGGTTCGTCTGGGTACATCTGGCTCCGGGTTCAAAATGGCACCACTCAATTAATAGTTAATGAGTTATAGTCACTGAGATCTCTCACTGCCACTATTTTATTTTAGGTTATTTTCATTCATTTTGGGGTATGCTTACTAAGCACCTGAACCGGTAACATGCGTGTGCAGGGCTTCATGCCAGATGCAGGGGGGTGAGTACATGCGGGATGCTGCATTTACCATGACACACCATAGGAGCAACTAATGTCACCCACTGAGATGCTCCCATGGTACATGCACTGACTGAAGGTAGTGAAGGTTACAAATGCCACCGTGGGAACACCCCATCCCACCCAGTCTCCGCTCCCACACACACTGCAAAGACAGCAGGGACCCAAACTGCTTTTTAGCCCGGTGCCGATACTGCATGCTAAGCTCTGGACGCACACTTTAGTAAACATACCTCTGTGTCTGTTGTGTATTAGGTCTTGGTTGTCATTCAGGTTTTTTTAATGTTTTAGTTATTGATGTTGTTATGTTGATTGTTGTAATTATGTGAGTACCTAGATAATCCTCTTCGACCCTTGGATAACATAGAATATAAATACAAATAAAGAAATAAATAAATTTTCTAGCAGAAGACTTATGGTTCTACTGCTAGGAGTCAAGCTGCCTTAGAAGGACTTTAATCTCTACATATTTTGGCTCTGAAATCTCATCTCATAGGACTTTCAAAGCTCACTCTGCACCATTTTGCTTGGTCTTTATTCTTTCTATATCCTATTGAAGGTATGACTTACAGAAATGGACACAGTACTCAAGAAGCTGCCTCCCCACTGACTTGCAATAACTCTATTACTTGTATGCCACTTTCCTATAAAATCAAAGCACTTTACAATACAAATATAAAACAATGCAAAGATAAACACATGACATATGTCATGCACAACAGCTTCGAACAAGTAGGATGGGCATCCCCTCCACTCCTCCCCTTCTTACAACTTGAGAATAAGAATGTCTTAGGCTTCTTGCAGAATGCTGATATGTTGGTCTTAATCCTCAAAAATAAAAGAAGTTAATTTTACATTGTCAGTCTATCATATTATTCTGACAGAAAATTTGGTGTTTATGCTGACGATTATGAGTGGAGGCTGATAAGCCTCTGGCCTTGTAATGAAACATAAAGTTTCGGGCGCACTTCAGTTCCGAAGGTCCGAATGATCTCTCTGCAGTTTGGTTTTATTTGGCACCATAGCAGAGAGACTAACGTGGTCATTTTAGAAGCCTTATTCATGATTTAGACATTCAAAATGTACATATGGATTCCAAATCACAAAGGTATCCCTGGAGCAATTTTACAAATGGCATCTGAAGATGTCTCTGGAGAAGGGATGTTCAAGTAGGTAGAGGGTGTGGTGGAAGTATGTCCGGGGTGGGGCGACTGATATAAATGTCCCTGATTGATTTCAGAACCCTCAGGGATGTCTGCGACTGTGTCCAAATAAAACAAAATTGCAGAGAGATCATTCAGACCTACGGAACTGAATTGTGCCCGTAGCTTTCTGTTTCATTACAAGGCCAAAGACTTATCAGCCCCCCTCATATCAATCTGAGTGGGTGGGCCTTGATCGGGGATTACCACAGGGTTCTACTTTTCAGCTATTTTATCTTTACCTCCGGCCCCTTTGTGATTTATTAAAAGCCTTATAGGAGTAAAATGGTCTTTATACCACTGATATTATGTTGTCCCTTCCAGTTGTGGATGATCTTCCTGCTACCTTGACACATCTGAGTAATTGTATGTGCCAACTCAATATCTGGCTATTATCTCTGGACTTCAAATTTTATTTAGTGAAGACTGAATTGCTTATTCTAAGAAAGATCTGCAAAAATTAAAATGATCTAATTATTGGCAATTTATAGTCATTATAAAGTGCATAGTGATGCACTTGGTATGCAGAAAAAAAGCTGTGTGGAATAAGAGGCAAGAGGCTGATGTGTATGAACCAGGAGAGGGACCTCGGGATGATAGCGTCTGAGGATCTCAAGGTGGCAAAATAATGTGGCAAGGTGGTGGCCAAAGCCAGAAGGATGTTAGGCTGTATATAGAGAGAAATAACCAGCAGAAAGGAGGAGGTGTTAATGCCCCTATATAAGTCATTAGTGAGGCCTCACTTGGAGGACTGTGTTCAGTTTTGGAGACCGCAGTTCACAAAGGATATAAAAAGACTTGAAACGGTTCAGAGGAAGGCAACCAAAATGATTCGGAACCTGGACCAGAAAGCATATGAGAAGAGATTTGAAGACCTAAATATGTATATTCTAGAGGAAAGGAGAGACAGGGGGATATGATATAGATGTTTAAATACTTAAAGGGTATTAATGAACAAACCTTTTTTAAAGAAGGGGAAGCTGTAAAACTAGAGGGCATATGATGAAGCTGCAAGGCAGGAAACTTAAAAGCAACATCAGGAAATACTTTTTCACTGAAAGGGTGTTAGATACTTAGAATGCCCTACCAATGGAGGTGGTAAAGACAAACAGTATCAGAATTCAAAATGACATGGGACAAACACAGAGGATACCTATATAGCAAGAGGATGGAATCAAAACAAACTTAGTAAATGTTATACTTCAAAAAATAAAGGGGAGGGAATGACCTGCACAAAACAGTGGGTACAACTCTAGTTACCTCACTGGGCAGACTAGATGAACCATGCTGGTCTTTCTTAATTTCAGTCAATCTATTTCTCTCCAATGATCTTTATTTATCTTTTATCATTTGTTCATCTTGCTAATATGCAAGATCAACAAATGATAAAAAAAAAGTAAAGACTATTGGGGATAAATAGATTGACTGAATTTAATACGAAAAAAGTAAAAAAAGATTGGTTGGTGGAAGATTTTTGACTGGTGATATTTACATAGCCTTGGATAAAGTCAACTGTTTAGACAAAAGTATTTTTTCCTTCCATAATAAATTTCTTCTTATGAATTTCTTCCCAATTGTGAACTATCAAAAACTAGAATTTTGAAATATATTTTAAAAAACAAAAGATGTTTTATTCATTTGATATTTATATCCGCTGAGGGTATTTTGTATTGCATGGTTTAAAATACCATTTTGGAAGCTCAGACCAGATGTATTCCATACTTTAAAAAAAGATAAAAGGTATGTCAAACAACTGTCAGCATGGAAAAAGGATCTGAATGAAGAAAACAGGAAACAGCACAGATGCAAAGCACTGATAAGGGGGGGGGGCAAAAAAAGTACTTGAAAAGAATCTTACTGTGGATGCAAAAAACACAAAATAAAACCTTTTTCATGTACATTCAAATACAAAAGCCTGTAAAAGAGTCAGTTGGACGATTAGAGTAAAAGGGGAACTAAGGGAGGACAAGGCCATAGCAGAGAGACTATGGGGCATGTTTACTAAACCGTCTTAACGTGCGCCCGGCGTTAGTGTGCAGGATGCCATAAAAGGAGTGGGCGTTCTGGTCTAAACGTAGCAAGCGCCTGAGAAAGGGAGCAGTACGCGTCAACGCGCGTTAATCCCAAGTAGGCGGGCTGACCTGCAAACATAGCAACAGAGGTGTAGTAGAAATATAGAAATATAGAAATATGACGACAGAAAAAGACCACATGGCCTATCTAGTCTGTCCTTCCATAACAACTACAACAGTCCACTTTTTGCCTTTAGAGATCCTCTGTGTTGGTCCCATGCTTTCTTGAATTCAGTTACTGTCCTCATCTCTACCACCTCCACTGGGAGACTATTCCACGGATCCACTACTCTTTCCGTAAAGAAATATTTCCGCATATCACTCCTGAATCTATCTCCCTTCACCCTCATCCCATGTCCCCTCGTAGCAGAACTTGCTTTCAATTGAAAGAGGCTCTCTCCCTGAACATTTATGCCACGGAGGTATTTAAACATCTCAATCATATCACCTCTATCCCGTCTTTCCTCTAAGGTGTACATATTAAGATCCTTAAGTCTGTCCTCATATGCTTTATAATGAAGCCCATTAATCATTTTGGTAGCAACCCTCTGCACCGACTCCATCCTGTTCACATCCTTTTGAAGGTGCGGTCTCCAGAATTGCACACCATACTCCAAATGAGGTCGCACCAAAGACTTATACAGAGGCATTATCACCTCCTTTTTTCTGCTAGCCATTCCTCTCCGTATGCACCCAAGCATCCTTCTAGCTTTTGCCTAGTACAATGGGTAATACACTGACTGATGGTACAGGGGTCATGAGTTCGATTCCCAAGTGGGCCTGATGAATAAGGCTGTCTGAGGCATTACCCTTTACGTTTTCTCAGTGTTGTCTGAGGCATGTTCCTTTTTAATTTAAATCTGTGCTGCCAGCAAACACACCCTCAAAGTGCCGTAACCTAAGGTGCCGCATCAGGCGCCCTATAGGGCACTCCAGAGGACACATTATAAGGTGCACTGTCCGCCAAGGCACCTTATAATGTTCCCTATAGGGCGCCTTATAAGGCGTTTTATAGGGCACCTTATAGAGCGCTTTCGAGGGCGTCTTAAGAGGCACCTTCAGGCTACAGCACTGAGGGTGTTTTTGCTGGCAACACTAATTTAAATTAAGAAAGAAAA
Organism: Ichthyophis bannanicus; assembly: GCA_033557465.1. Lineage (NCBI taxonomy): Eukaryota > Metazoa > Chordata > Amphibia > Gymnophiona > Ichthyophiidae > Ichthyophis > Ichthyophis bannanicus. The sequence continues at coordinate 107,775,309 of CM066044.1, forward strand.
TGCCTCAGACAGCCCTATCAAATAACCCCACTGTGGGGTCAAACCCATGACCTCTGGCTCCACAGGCAGTGAAGTAACCAGTGGGCTACATCTCTATAGCTGCTAGCAAACCCCTGGCTGGCTACAGAAGGACTGCAGGTCACCACACGAACTGTCTGCTGTGGTTACCAGGATAGGGTTAAACCACTGTCAAATGCCCAAGCCCACTCGCCTCTAGTTTTAGAGGGGCGTGGTGATTGGAGGAACCTTCCCCTATCAGCCTATCTCCTTGTGGTGTCTTCTGGGAAATGTAGTACTGCTAAGATGTGTTTGTGCTTCAGGTAGAAGGTTGTAGTTAAGGCCACCGAGGTAAGGCATATAACAGAAAATTTATTTCGCACAAAAAGATTCAAAGTACCATATACAGGATTATTTCTGTAGGATTTGCTCAAGGTACAGCAGATGGTTGGCAAAGTACACAAAAGAACCCAAAAATGGCTGTTACTTTCAGAAGCACAGCAAGGCTGCCACCTTCCTTTTAGTCCTTGCTAATTACAGCATAAAGTCCAAACAAGATTAATCTTCTGTGGCAGTTTGGCTTCTATCAGCCTCAATTCCTTCTAGGCTGCATTTCAGGTACAACAGAACTCAAAACAAGAAACAAACATTCAGACTGCCATCAAAAACTCTCAACAGGCTTGTCAGATAACAGAGGAGCAAAGAAAACCTCTTCTAGCAGGTAAATTGGCTTCTTGCCGTTTCACAGTTCAAACCACAGGTGGATAACAAGCATGAATCACAGCTTCCTGCTTATCCTTAAATTTCAGTAAACTTCCCTTTTAAAAAATATGGGAATTTACCACCACACTGCCTGTTTCTTATGGTTACCTTTTCAAGGAGGATAATTCTTTCAGGGCTGGCTCTTCCTCAAGACTCCATGTCTAAAGCTTGGCACAGAGAGAACATAAGGATGTCTTCTTCCCCCAACTCTGCCACTGGCTCTCCCAGCTGCATGGGTTCTGACTCAACCACCCGGTCAGACTGCTCAGCTGACAACCTCTCCGGTGCTCTGAGAGCTTCTCCACTTCCTGGCTCCAAGCTCTGCTGCCAACCTGTTGCAGGGAATTCAGCCCTCTCAGCTCTTGGTAGCTCGGCTCTTCTGCCTGAGTCAGCACCTTCTCTACCTCCTTCTCTTCTCCGGTCTCTGCCTTCTCCTCCCTTCTTTCTGTCTGTATACTCTAGTATAGGCTTATACCTCCAAGGTTCTAGCCCCACCTCCTTCCTTCCCAGGTGTTGGCAATCCCCCTGCCTTCTGGTATTTAAGTAATCAGGGAACTTGTTGAAGTAAGGGTTTTGTACCTCATGCCCCTAATCTCTCTCTCTTACTCTATCAGACACTGCATGAAACCAGTTCCAGCTGGGGTTTTTCTGGTTTTTAGGTGTGGCTGTGGCTTTCTCACCCTGCACTCCTAAAAGGGGACCCTTTACTAGGGTGAATTCTTTATGTTTCTCACCTCCCCCATACTCAGGATAGATGACCTTGCCACACCACCCATACCCATGATGCACCGCACATGCAAATCAGCAGTCTACAGATGACCACAAGATGGGGTATGCACCCCCACAGCACCTCAGCCTGGTAGGGGGTACTGACCGTGTGTGTTACTGGCACAGAGTAGCTACAGACCGTCACATTGTGCAGGTCCTGTGCTCACCCTGAGGGTGAGGTGGGGTGCCCAGCACCAGGTCCGCAGCACCTGGCTTTGCTGAGATAGGTTATGCTGCAGGTCCCCATCAGTGCCAGTGTGTGATACGTAGTCCTCGCAGACACCCCTAGGATACGCCTGTGCCCATCTGTATTTCACATCTAGCCCTTGTGGACTATGATGCACCTAGAATAGTGCATATCCTGTGTGGGTGGCATGGTCACATGATTTAAGTGAAGGGGTGGGTGTTTGGACCCATAGGTGGATTATGTACCACCATAAGAACATAAGAACATAAGATATGCCATACTGGGTCAGACCAAGGTCCATCAAGCCCTGTATTCTGTTTCCAACAGTGGCCAATCTAGGTCATACGTACCTAGCAGTTTCCCCAAGAGACACAAGTTCCACAATGCTTGTACTGGGTCAAGCATTGATATCTTCGGTCACTTCTTAATAATGGTTTATGGACCTTTCCTCCAGGAACTTGTCCAAACCTTTTTTAAACCCAGCTACACTAACAGCCTTTACTACATCCTCTGGTAACAAATTCCAGAGTTTGATTACACGTTGAGTGAAAAAATATCTTCTTTTATTAGTCTTAAATAGTTTACCCTGTAGCTTCATTGCATGTCCCCTAGTCTTTCTATATTCTGATAAGGTAAACAATCGATCTACGTTTACCCGTTCCACTCTGTTCATTAATTTATAGACTTCTATCATATCTCCCCTCAGCCGTCTCTTTTCCAGGTTAAAGAGCCCTAACCTTTTTAGCCTTTCTTCATAGGAGTATCCTTCCATCCCCTTTACCATTTTGGTGGCTCTTCTCTGTACCTTTTCTAAAATCGCTATATCCTTTTTAAGATACGGCGACCAGAATTGCACACAATATTCAAGGTGCGGTCTCACCATGGAACGATATAGAGGCATTATAATATCTTTTGTTTTAATTTTCCATTCCTTTCCTTATCATACCTCGCATTCTATTTGCTCTCTTGGCCACCGCTGCACACTGGGCCGAGGGTTTTAACATGGTATCCACAATGACGCCTAAATCTTTTTCTTGGGTGGTGGTTCCCAATGTGGAACCTTGCATCGTGTAACCATAGTTTGGGTTGTTCTTCCCTAGGTGCATAACCTTGCACTTGTCCACATTAAATTTCATCTGCAATTTTGATGCCCAGTCTTCCAATTTATCAAGATCCATCCAACCTGCCCTCTTTGGCTCAGGGTGGGGAACAGGATCTCCCACCAACAGATCCACATTCTACCTCCCTGCAATGGTGGCAGTAGAGGGGACCATCAACCCCAGTCCTGCTGGGGAATAGACACCCTACAGAGCAGTCAATGCAGATCTGTCTGCATCCATAAATAAGGCAATGGCAGACAGACAGTAGGCCTGGAAATGCTCAGCTGCCCCCCCCCCCCCCCACTAGCTGACATTCCCCAGCAGCAAGCACAGCGAGTCTCCAGCCGCTGCACCCTGCAAGGTGTTCCAACCATACACATACTAACTGCAGATAGTCTGCTAGCTAGTCCATAGTGCATGTTCCTGGAGGAGATGTGTACACCCAAAACTGGGATGTGAGCACACCCACCAAGCAGATAAGTCAGTGATTGGGCCCCCAAAAGGAGAACCCACATATACCACTTGAGAGAAATACTATATAGCACTATGGGGGCACCTAGCCATGCCATGGTCACTGCTCAGTCAGGGTGAGAGTGACCTCCCAGCAGGACATGCTGTGGCCACCCTGTCCGTGCAGATGGTATCCGGGCACTAAAATGTCCCAGCCATTGCCCTATGCCTTGTGCAGATGCATCCTGCCCAGGCCGCCCTGTCCAGGCCATACCCATGGTACCTTGCTCCTCATTATGCACATTGACAGGCTAACACTGGAAACAGTGCAGGCAGTGTGGGCTGAGTAAGATGTAGGCAGCCACAACACACTGGATAGACAGACACACACTCCCACACTTATGCCAGCATTGTGCAAATATAGAGGCTTTTGGCAGCCCTGGCCACCGCACCAGTCCTGGGCACGGTGCAGGCATGGCTATGGTACGCAATACTGTTGGGGTCACTCCCAGGGGTGGTAAACACTGTCAGAAACCAGAACTGAAACACGCTCCACAGATATCAGAAAGGTTGCTATGATGCAGCTCTATCAGCAAATTGTGCTTAACTTAGGAATTGCTATCTGCCAGTAATCATAGCAACCTTTTGATATATGTGTAACGTATTCCCGGGTTTAGGGTGGCATTGCTAAGGTATGCAAGTGCTAGTATTGGGAGATACACACAGGGCCCAACATCCTGCCTCTCCAGGAGGCTTTGGATAATGGAGCCTGTGGGTGCGGGTGTTTCTGCCCCTGTTGGCTGCTGCTCTGGGCAGAGGTTCCCAACTCTAGTCCTGGTGGGCCAAACACTGTTCGGGTTTTCATGCTGTCCCTAATGAATATGCATGATATATATCTGCATACCTTGGGGGCGGCGCATAGATATGCAGCACAGGCATCTTTATTAGAGGCAGCATGGAACCTGAATGGTGTTTGGCCCTCCAGGACTGCATCACCGCTTTGACCCAGTGAAAAGCGGGATATAAATACAGTTAAATAAATAAAAAATAAATAAATAAATTTGGGAAACTCTGCTTTAGGTATTGCACATGTCTATGATGTCTGTGCTCTGTAGGGTAAAATATAGGCATTTCAGGCATGTTTATGTTATCTGCAATAAAGGTTCCCTCTTTATTACCACGGTTTAGGACTGAGTAAAATATGGGGACTGGGTTGGTGGGAGCCAGAGCTGGGACTTGAACCTGTGACCTTCTGCTCCAGAACACACTGTCTGTGTGTACTGCACCACTCTGTTGCCACAGAGACAGTTCATTCCCTGGTACTACCATGACTGTTCATCAGACAGGGCCTGTCTGTTGCAGTGCATGGCACCCACCTACACAGGGCTAGGCCACGGTCTGCTGTGGGCAGCTGCCACTGCCCCCTCCACCACCAGTATCCCTCTGCCACCATGCTGACATGCCCTTCTGCTGGTGCTGCTGGTGGAGCACAGTCTCGGGCCATCCAGTGTGCGGGTAGGCAGCTGCCTATGGTGCGGGTTCTGGGGTAGGGGTGCCTGCATAGCTGTCCAAGCTTCCCCCCAGCACCGCATGCCAATGTTTCGTGCCCTTGGGGGTACCTGATGGGTACTATCCCCTGTGACATTGTGGGAAGCACACTCATGCCCATGTTGGACCCTCAGCAGTTGCTGTCTGGCTGCTCTGCTGTTACAGAATTCCTATGGGCCAGCTAGGCATCACCCTAGTCCGCACTGTGGCCCAGCTGCACCACAGCATGTGCCGCCTGCAGCCCTCTGTGTCCCCTTTTCCAGCATCTGTCCAGTTGCCCATTCCAACATGCCCGCCCTGCTGTTGCGGAACATGTGCATGCCATAGGAAACCTGGCCAATGGAGTCGGAACCCTGCTCAGCGCAATTTCACTGTGGGCTCATTCACCTTGTATGGGGACAGAGCATAGACCCTTCCAAAATTCATATCTTTTTTTTTGGAGCTTTCTTGGGAATGTTTTTTGATGTTTCCCATTGATATCACTATTGCCCAGCTTGGTTATGTCTTTTGTACATTTTCTCCTGGTCATTTTCAATGTTTATTTGCCCTTTTGTTCCGTGCACATGTATCACACTTATCACATTTTGTAGGTTTCCCTGGTTTTGCTGTACATTGCTGACGGAAATGGTTTCTTTTCCCTTTAAATCGGCTCTAACACCAGGGTTTCACTGGCGTTAGTTTTGAGCCTCGGATTTCACAGCCTCTCCCCTCCCACTCTCCGCCCTTTGGCCCTCTCTCTCCACCCCTGGGGAGCCTTCCTTCGCCCCTGGGGAGCCTTCCTCCACCCTCTGGGAGCCTTTCTCCGCCTTCAGCGCTCGTTTGCGCCACTGCACGCATTATCGCGTGCTACGGTACCCTATCGCCCAGTAACGTGCCTTCATCGGGTGATAAGGTACCATATCGCGCAATAATGTGGCAGAGCGCACATTAAGACGGTTTAGTAAACATGCCCCTAAGATGGCCATTTTAGAAGCCCTATTCACGATTTGGATGTTCAAAAATGTGCATGTGGATTCCAAAGCACAAAGATGTCCCTGGAGGAATTTTACAAATGGCATCTGAAGACGTCTCTGGAGAAGAGATGCCCAAGTAGGTAGAGGGTGTGGTGGAAGCGTGTCCAGGATGGGGCGACTGACATAAATGTTCCTGATTGATTTCAGAACCCTCAGGGATGTCTGTGACTGTGTTCAAGTTTAGACCTGCTCCAAGCATGAATAGGTATCAGGAAAGTTCTCATTTGGGGCCTAAAGCATCTGGAGGGGGTAGAGAAGATAGAACTTCACTATCCTCAGTACTCTCCAGAATCGCAATGATATTTTTTGAGTTATTGGGAAACTTTTCTTGTGTTTGAACCACCGCTGAATGTCTCTTAGACATCCCTGGTCTTGAAAACTATTCCAGAGACATCTATGGCCCCACTGATGTCCACAATGGGTACATCCACATTCGAGAAATTGTTCCTGAGCTTGGATATGCCTTCCTTTTTTCCAGGTGTTCTGGCTTGGACGTCCCAGATTGTACTTGGATGTCAAAGATCCTCAAAGAAGTCCTTCCAAACTTCCAGCTAGATTCCCCAGACCTGGATGAACTGATGGCCACCTGGAATAACAGCCTGAACTCCACCGCATACCCACCTACCTCACTCAAGACCTCATACAAAACACCAAGAGGTAGGAAACCGGCACAATGGTACTCTGCGGAGCTACGGTCCTCTCTACTGCTCCTTAGGAAACTAGAGAGAAAATGGTGGCGATCCTGGTCCACAACCGACCAAGCGGCCTACACCGCCCACCTGAACACACACCGCAACTCTATAGCTGTGAAAATGAAAGAATACCACTCCAAACTCCTACACCGCTTGCTAAACAAACCTCATGACCTATTCAACCTAGTAAAGTCCATGACGAAAGAACCTTCACCCACACAGAGTACAACATTGCAACCGCAGGAATATGCAGACTATATACTAGCTAAAGCCAGCAATATCAGCATAGCTATGAAATCCACCCCTTGACCCAACCCATGCCAACCATTGCCGCTCAACTCGCTTACAATTCTTTCAGCCAGAGGCATTGAAGACATCATTGCAACTATCAACGCCACCACAGCTCCAAACGACCCCTGCCAAGCACATTGGATAAGGTCCCTGCGCAAAGAACTCAGTCCAACCCTAGTCAGGATCATAGAGCTGTCCTCCACAGGAACGTTCCCAGCATGCCTCAAACAGACGTCGATCAGGCCCCTTCTGAAGAACAGCAAGCTGAATCCACAGAAGGTTGAATCCTATCGGCCACTCTCAAGCATCCCGCTTTTAGCCAAGATCATTAAGAAGGTAGTGCAATGGCAAATCCAAGAACACATTGACTCCACGGCCCCCCTTGACCCATGCCAACATGGTTTCAGGGAAGAACACGGCATTGAAATGCTCCTTGCCATGCTTTTTAACACATTAATCACAAGGATTGACAACAACAGACAAGGATATGCCCTGATCTTCCTAGACATCTCTGCAGCTTTTGACTCAGTCAACCATGAGCAGCTCCTAGTACATCTCCAGGAAAAGGGAATCCAGGGCTCAGCATGGAATTGGTGCAAGTCTTACCTAACAGATAGATGGCAGTAGGTACGGACAGGCTCTGCGATCTCCGAGCCATTTCAACAAAAACATGGAGTCCCCCAAGGATCCTCACTATCCGCCCTACTATTCAATATATACATGCAGCCCTTATGTGCAATCATCCGCTCCTTCAACATTTCCTGCCTGATCTATGCAGACAATGTATTACTCTTCACTCCATTCACCATTGATCAACCAGACTTCTCTTCACTAATAAAATGCTTTGATGCCGTCATGGACTGGCTTCACTCACAGAGCCTCGAGATAAATTTCAGCAAGACAGAAGTGCTGTTTATCACACGAAATCAAACCTTCTCCCCACCAGCAACACTGAAGACAAGAGACACCGAGCTCCCAAGCCGCCCTACCATCCGCTACCTAGGTGTCACGCTGGACCAGCACCTCAACATGAGAGCACACATAGGCAACACTGTAAAGAAGGTCTACCATAAGATTAGGACAATTCGACACCTCTGACCCTTGCTGCAACCAGAAGACTTCCGAACAGTTTTCCAGGTGCTAGTAACCCCCCACTTTGACTACGCCAACATAATCCTACATGGTCTCCCCAAGAAAGCACTTAACCCACTACAGCTAGCAATGAATGCTGCCGCCCGATTCCTACACGGAGCTTCTCGAATGGAGCACATCACTCCAATCCTAAAGGAACTGCACTTGTTACCAATTTACTGTCGGATCATATACAAAGTTGCTCTCCTAACTTTCAAGGCCCTTAACAAAAGAACTGCCAGCTCCCTGACAAACCTTATCCATCCCACACCCGCATCTAGAACAAGAAGGTCCTTCGCCACCAACACCCTAGTAATCCCCTGTGAAGTAACAAAATGCACCAATGCCACAAGTAAAAGAGCGTTCAGGCTCTACGCTCCTACCTGCTGGAATGAACTCCCAGTAACCATTCGCATGATCACGGACCTTGTCCAATTCAGAAAGGAACTAAAGCACCACCTTTTTCTCCTACACTATACCCAGGCCAACAACACCTCATTACCCGGCCTCAACCCTAGGTCCCAACCATAAAGAACAATCAACCCAATGAATTAATTCTCATCCTTGTATATAGCCCTCACGACACACCATGTTGCTATAGCCGCATAACGACCCCCCCCCCATTGTATATAGCCTATATATGCTTTCCCCTGTTATCAATCCATGTTGTATATAGCCTGTATATGCTTTCCCCTGTTATTAATCAAAGTTGTACTACCCATTCATTGTAAGTGCAAGATAGGCTCTTCCTACCCTGCACAGTTATCTATAAACCGCACTGATTTTAAAAAGCACAGTATATAAAAGCATTAAATAAATAAATGTCATTCGTAAAATGTACCTTCACATGAATTCTTTGCTTTGTTTTCTTACTGAAAAAGATATAGGGGAGATAACCATGCCAGAAATGAAATTTAAAGTTAATGAATCAGAGGAACTGAAACAAATCTCAGTGAACCTGGAAGATGTAATAGGGCAGTCTGACAAACTAAAGAGTAGCAAATCACCTGGGCTTGATAGTATACATTCCAGGGTGCTGAAAGAGCTGAAAAATGAGATTGAAGATCTACTACTAATACCTGAAGATTGAAGAGTGGCCAACCTAATAACAATTTTTTATTTTATTTATTTATTTTATGTATCCAGATTTATATACCACATTTTCCTTCAATCAAAGTGGTTTACATTGGGAGTTATTTACAATTTATGTAAGGGATAAAAGGGGAGAAAAAGGAGGGCTTGTTGACAGTGGATTATGAGCACTGGGGGGAACCATAGTGTTCAGCAAATAGAAGTGTTTTTAACATCTTGCGGAAGTCCTTAATGTCCTTTGTGGATCTCATATGTTCAGGTAGAGAGTTCCATATGGCAGGTGCAGCGAGTGATGGGGCTCTTCTGGCTGTAGACTGATTGGAGCATTGGAATTCAGCAGGTGTAATGAGTTTGTTTATCATGTTACTGCGCCTGGGCCTTGTGCTGGGGTTCTTGGTTACCAGGCTTTGAAGGGCTGTAGCAGAGGTATTGTGATAAATTCAGTAGATGTTTAGAGATGCTTTGTATCGTATGTGTGAAAGGATGGGTAGCCAGTGAAGCTGTTGAAGAATTGGAGTGATGTGTTCTTTCCTGGGTATATTTGTGATAATCCTGGCCACTGTATTTTGAACCAGTTGGAGAGAGTAAAGGGACTGTGTTGGTAGTCCTTGGTAGAGTGAATTCGCATAGTCCAGGATGGGGGTGATTATTACTTGGCACACCGAGCGGAAGTGTTCATTGTTCAGGATAGGTTTGAGTCGTCGGATGATTTTTAGTCTGTGATGTGCTTTGGAGGCAGTTTTGTTTATGTGAGTCAGTAGAGTCAGGTTTTTGTCCAGAGTAACGCCTAGGTATTTTACTTCTTTTAAAAAGGGTTTCAGGGGTAAGCAGGAAAGTACAGACTGGTGAGCCTGACATCAGTGCTGGGCAAAATGGTAGAAATCATTATAAAGAACAAAATAATGGAACATATAGATAGTCCTTGTTTAATGGGACAAAACCAACATGGATTTAGCAAAGGGAAGTCATGCCTGATCAGTCTGCTACAGTTTTGGAAGATATGAATAAACAAGTGGGCAAAGGTGAGCCAGTGGATATAGGGTTTCTTGATTTTCAGAAAGCCTTTGACAAGATCTCTCATGACTCTTGAGAAAATTAAAAATCATGGGATAGGAAGCAGTATCCTATTGTTTATTTATTTATTTATTTAACATTTCTTATATACCTTGTGGACTGGGAACTGGTTAAAACATAGAAAACAGAGGGTAGGGCTAAATACCCAATTTTCTCAATGGAGAAAGGTGAATAGTGGAGTACCCCAAGGATCTGTGCTGAGTCCACTGCTTTTTCACATCTTCATAAATTACCTGGAAATGGGAACAGTGCATGAGGTGATTAAATTTGCAGATGACACAAAACTATTCAACGTTGTTAAAAAAAACAAGAGGATTGTGAAACTTGCAAGAGGAGCTTCATAAATTTGGAAACTGGGCGTCTAAATATGTAGACTTTACAATGTGAGTGGTTTTTGTGATTTAAAATAGGGGTTTTCCCATCATTTTTTGTGGCTCCTCCTCTTCAATTTTGATTGCTTTTTTCAAGTGTGCTCGGTTACAAGAGACTTGTGAATGATGTCAGATGCCAATGCTGGAAGGTTGAATAAATTATGCAACCCTTGATGCAGTTAATAGTGAAACAAGGATCTTTGTCAGGCATGTTTGTATAATGAAAGCTTTTTCCTGAGGACTCAAGGATTACTACAGAAGACCCAAAGATAAGTGACATTATTGTTTCTATTGTCTGCTTCTGAGATTATTCTACACCAGCGTGATATGCGATTCTGCTTGTCCACAGAAATGGCTATGTTGTATAACTTTTGCTAAATACAAGAAAGAGATTGAAACAAAATACTGAAATTTATACATTTGAACTTTGTAATTGTGATTTTTCACGAGGAGTTTTTTCTGACCTGCGATGACTATATAAAAACCATCTCCCCTGTGGAAGGGATTTTCTCCCATCACCTCGTAGAGGGATAGGATACAATATAACACTGAGGTCTTTTTCTCCTCATGTTTGTTTATTGTCGGAATATCCTTGGGAAGGTTTTCTAATTTATTTTATTTATTTATTTATTTATTTATTTAACAGTTCTTCTATACCGCTCTATTTTAGATCAGAGCGGTTTACATTTAACATCAACTATACAACACAAGGAACTTTGAGTTGTATTTACAATAAACAGGGAGATCAACTTGGAAGTAACTGGGGAAACTATGTACAATTCTTAACTCTATACATTGTATCACACTGGTACCTGATTTCAGGCAGAACATATCTACATCTTATTTACACTGGAGTACATTCTGAGCGATCAGTTGATTATCCTTTTTCATGCTGAGTCTGATTGTTTACTTAGCATGAAAAAGGATAATCAACTGATCGCTAATAATTTCTAAAGTATTTTGTAGGGGACTCTTTTTGTATTTGATGGAGAAGCAGGCTACAATCATCAGGCTCCGGGTTTTTTAACGTGAACAGTAAAAATCCCAATACAATATTTTAAAATTCTCTCCACAAGTTCTCTTAACCGTCCTTCAGAGTCTAGCACCTTATACATTGAAGATGGTGTTATCTATAACAGGAAGCTGGTTTTAAAAGTCACAGCATCTCCAAGCTCCTGATTGCGGCATTCCAGATATTGTTCTCTGCTCATCCCCCCACCTCTTGGGTTTACTTGTCTCTAGCCAATATTGTTCATTTTTTTTCTATTTTTACTATTTTTTAAACCACTTTAGTGGCTAGTTTCTAGCGAAATGGTGATCTATCAAATGCAACAAATAAATAAATAAACAAAATCTTTACAGTTTTACGGGTCATGTCTCATCATAATAGAAAGCTACAGTACAATGACTAAAATGTCAATTCCACTCACTAAGATGTGGCATGATCCAGAATTCTGGAAAGATCACAATACTAGCCAAGGAAGCCTAAGAGAAGCTCTACATTTCAAGGACAGGTAAGAGTGTGTGGTTTTTTAATTGTGTGCTCAACATTGAAATTGTTACTGACTTTAAAAGGCCCTAATCTGTAGTATCCTGGTGAGCTGAACAAGAATATAACATTAAAAATATTTTATTGGCTCTCGTTTTGAAGATATTGCATGTAGTTCATTTTTGACGTTTCACCGTGTAAATTTATCCAGTAGGACATCAACAACATCCCAAATAAGGCTTGAATAATGTAATATTGCATCACATTGCATAATACCAGCATGCACACATCATCCAGAGTTGATTGCATCATTTTCTGATGCAATGCAATACTACTGCCAGACGGCTGCTGAAGCCATCTGACATTAGCAGTCGGAAAGGAAAGTAATCTGGTATTCTGTTCCGATATTGAAAGCCTCATGAATGCCTTAAAAATCACTCATGAACCACAAGACTGGAGACTATTTATAGACTCTTCGATACTGAGTCTGAAGGCTGTGCTTTTGAACAATGGAAACCATCTTCCATCTTTTCCAGTAGCGCATGCCGTCCACATGAAAGACAAAATACAAAAAATCAAAATACAAAAAAAATCCCAAAAACGGTAGTCAAATTTAATCAAAATCACCACAAAGACACCGGGTAGACCCTCCTAGACATTATCTTATTATTTTTTGTCGGACATAAATCATGCGGGAAGGCTACTTGAAAACCTCCCCAATCACAATACATGACCCTTTTATTCAAACAGATAATCCTATAAAAACAAAATCCAATTCATAAATAAGTGTGAGTCATTATCTTATCACTTATCATATGGTTGCGTGCGTGACGTGCACGTTTCAGGGGAACAACCCCCGTATCAAGCGCCCCCAACTCAAACAGAAGTGTAAGCCAACAAAGTTCTTCCTGCATCCGCTCAAAAACGCCGAACTCCAAGATGGAAAAAGAGGATGTTGATTCCAGATTGGCTAGCTATCAACTGCCCATCAGCCCAAAGCACCAATCAGCTAGAGGGAATCCCCACTCATCAAGGGAAACCCTACCGTGAAAGGTTGCTCTTTAACTCACACCCCACCAATCAATGTCACTATTCATTCCAGTAGGAGAAACTGTCCGTAGAAGGAAAATCCAATGTTGTTCCAATCTTCGCAATTTAGATACCCGATATCCACCTCTAGGGTCCAACGGGACATGATCTATAACAGTCCATTTCAATTGCTCAAAACTATGTCCGGACTCCACACAATGTCGAACCATTGGAGCCGTCAGCTATTGTCAGACTATTGCTATTGTCAGACTCAAGGGTGAAGGGCAGAAATATGTAGAAGCTGATGAGAATAAAGTGGAATTGCTTAACAAATATTTCTGTTCTGTGTTCACAGATGAAGAACCAGGAGCAGGACCTTAGAAAATGCCACAAACAGGAACAGAAACAAGGGGCATCTTGAACAATTTTCAGAAGACCGTGTTCATGAGAAGCTAGCTAAACTTAAAGTAGACAAAGGGATAGGACCAGATGGGATATACCCAAGAATACTGAGGGAACTTGGGGACATTCTAGCAGCTCCACTGACTGACCTTTCCACTGCCTTGTTGGAGTTGGGAGTGGTGCCAGAAGACTAGAGAGAGGCACATGTGGTCCCTTTACACAAAAGCAGAAGTAACGATGTGGTTGAAAACTACAGGTCAGTTAGTTTAACCACGGTAGTTAGTAAATTATTGGAAGCACTGATGAAAGAGAAAATAGTGAGGTTTCTGGAGTCCAACAGATTACCGGATCCGAGGCAGCATGGATTCACCAGAGGCAGGTCTTGTCAGACAAATCTGATTGATTTCTTTGATGGGGTGACCAGGGAGTTGGACCGAGAGAGAGTCCTAGATGTGGTGTATTTAGATTTCAGTAAAGTCTTTGACACCATTCCGCACAGGCAACTTATCAACAAACTGAGCACTCTAGGGATGGACCCTAAAGTTACAGCTTGGTTTAGATATTGGTTGAGTGGGAGGCAACAAAGGGTACAGGTAAATGGAGTTCACACTCAGGAGAAGGAGGTTACCAGTGGTGTGCCCCAGGAATATGTCCTTGGTCCTATCCTTTTTAACATCTTTGTTAGTAATATTGCAGAAGGACTGTAAAGTTTGTCTCTTTGCGGCTGGTACCAAAATCTGCAATAGAGTAGTGTATTACTATAACAAATCACTCTGAGTCCTCACTGACATCCAAACCAGGCACAATTTAGATAGTAATACTAAGCTACTGTTTATTGCATAGTAAATAAAAGATTATAAGTCATACATTGCATATAAGTAAGTTCTAATAAGTTCTAACATAATAAGTTCTAGCATAAAATGACTAATAAGTTCTAGCATGAAATGAAATGCATCAATATATATACCGGATATTGTAGTGTCACTTCAGCGATCGGAGGAACTTTCCACGATGAAGGAATCCGGGAAAGCTGCCAAAACAGAATTGCTTTGTCTCTGGTGCAGTACGGTTCCCCTCTCCTTGGAAAGTTCCACATTTGATATACAAGTTTCAGTAATTGTTTTCTATCAGAGATGTGTTTTCATTGGATACTACAGCGTGAGCTTCATGTGAAAGCAAAATTCTCATGATTATGATTGGATATAGATTTCATACACAATTTATGTACAGAGAAGTGCTTCTGACTCACTATACTAGTTCAGACCACTTCAAGCAAGCTGTTTATGCCCTATAATAACCCCTAATATCTCACAGGCAAGCTGTGTATGCTCTAAAATAACCCCTAATAGCTACATGTCTGCTGTATCCATTCCATTCACAGCAAAGCATGTCACACTCGTATCACAAGTAGACACCCATGAAAGTGTAGATAACCTGAGGAGGGACCCAGTTAAGCTTGAAGAATGGTCTAGAATTTGGCAGTTGAGATTTAATGTTAAAAAAATGCAAGATCATGCATTTGGGCAGCAACGATCCAAGGGAGCGATATAGTATATGGGGTGAAGTACTTCTGTCCACAAAAGAAGAGCGGGACCTAGGTGTGATTGTGTCTGATGATCTTAAAGTAGCTAAACAGGTAGAAAAGGTGACAGCAAAAGCTAGAAGGATGCTTGGGTGCACAGGGAGAGGCATGGCCAGCTGAAGAAAAGAGGTGATAGTGCCTCTGTGTAAGTCTGGTGCGACCACATTTGGAGTATTTTGTGTAATTCTGGAGACCGCACCTTAAAAAGGATATAAACAAGCTGGAATCCGTACAGAGGGTGGCTACAAAAATGGTTAGTGGTCTTCATTATAAAGCCTATGAGGACAGACTTGAGGTTCTTAATGTTTACTTTAGAGGAAAGGTGGGATATAGTTGATAAGACTGAGACGTTTAAATGCATAAATGCACAGGAGGAGAGCCTCTTTTGATTGAAAGCAAGTTCTGCTACGAGGGGACATGAGATGAGGGTGAAAGGGGATAGACTCAAGAGTAATATGCGGAAATATTTTTTTACAGAAAGAGTAGTAGATCCATGGAATAGTCTCCCAGTGGAGGAGGTAGAGATGAGGACGGTGTCATAAGAACATAAGATATGCCATACTGGGTCAGACCAAGGTCCATCGAGCCCAGTATCCTGTTTCCAACAGTGGCCAATCTAGGTCATACGTACCTAGCAGTTTCCCCAAAAGACACAGGTTCTGCAATGCTTGTACTGGGTCAAGCATTGATATCCTGGGTCCATTTTTAATAATGGTTTATGGACCTTTCCTCCAGGAACTTGTCCAAACCTTTTTTAAACCCAGCTACACTATCAGCCTTTACTACATCCTCCGGTAACAAATTCCAGAGTTTGATTACACGTTGAGTGAAAAAATATTTTCTTTTATTAGTCTTAAATAGTTTACCCTGTAGCTTCATTGCATGTACCCTAGTCTTTCTATAGTCTGATAACGTAAACAATCGATCTACGTTTACCTGTTCCACGCCGTTCATTAATTTATAGACTTCTATCATATCTCCCCTCAGCCGTCTCTTTTCCAGGTTAAAGAGCCCTAACCGTTTTAGCCTTTCTTCATAGGGGTATCCTTCCATCCCCTTTACCATCTTGGTGGCATGGGACCAACACAGAGGATCTCTAAAGGAAAAAAGGGGACTGTTGTAGTGGAAGGGCAGACTAGATAGGCCATGTGGGGTTTTTTGCTGTCATGTTTCTATGTTTCTGTGTTTCTATAAGCAAACAAATAACTCTTCTATCAAAATTTGTTTTTATTTTATTTATTATGTAAATTATTTATTTATTTATACTTTTAAACCTTGATAGGCATAAACACTCAAGGCGGTGCACAAAACAGACACATAACCACAACCACCCTATATCCACAGAAATCCCAAAAATATTACATCAGAAGAAATTAAATACCTTAAACACTTGGAAGCCAATTCCATTCAGGCCATGCAGTCCCTGTGCAGTCGATCAGAAGTGGGGTGTACAGAGATATACCTGATTCTGATCCCACGGGGGCTAGATGTGCCTGCATGATCAGAATCGGGTCTACGGCTTGGATGTGCAGGCTGGGTCCCAATTCTAACCAGTCTGCATGTGCAGCCAAATACCCGGCTACCTCAGACAGGCTCTTGAATGGAGCCGCAGTGCCATTCAGGAGCCACCAACCAAGCTCTTCTTTCTCTGCAGCCCAACCCCAAATCTGGCCTTCCAAGGCCTGGGTCAGGCTGCAGGGAACCTCTTGTGCCCCCTCACCTGCATCCCAGGATCCTGCACCGCAATCCCCCTCTGTCCAGGGGGACCTATTTCATCTTGAGGTGGAATAAGTCCCCATCTAGATTCGAGGCCCCAGACATACAGGGGCGACCTCTGAATCAGCCCTGTACATCTGGTGTCACGGCCTGCCCATGTCCTGGCCTTGCTCCACCTCCAGAATGCCCCTCCCACTCCCATCTAGGCCTCCCTGTACAAACCCGCTGTTCGTACAGGGAGGATATTGCCAGGGCCGGCAGGGGGACGAATAGTGGGGATGGACATCCCAATGAGACGTCCGTCCCCGCTATTCGTGGACAGAATGACCTCCATAACTCTTAAAAATTATAAACGAGTAAAACAAAACAAATCAGTTTGCATCAATGCCCCCTGAAAGTCTGCTGAAAAAAGACAGGTTTTTAAATCCTGACAAAACGCTTTCAAATCAGTGACATCCTCAAAGCCAAAGGAAGTGATTTCCATTATAATGGCGCTTGAACAAAGAATCGAAGCCCCTCCCTACGTATGGTCCAATCATCCGGAAGCACCAGCCAGTGACCTTCCTCTGAACACAAAGCCTGTCTCGGAATATACAATTGCGTACAGCATTGAAGATAAGAAGGCTCAGGTCACGCAATGCCTTAAATGTCAGCAGCAAAGTTCTAAATAATAGACATTGCCGAACCGGCAACCAATGTAACTCTTGTCAAACTGGTGAGACATGATTGAATTTTCTAAGACCTTTAATAAAGCGAGCTGCAGTGTTTTGAGCTAGTTGTAAGTGAAACAACAATCCTTAGATGCTAAGCCATGCAACAGCATGTTACCATAATCCAATCGAAGAAGTATTAAAACAGATTTCAACAAATAAGGATGAAACTATTTAATATGCCAGAGGATAAGATAAATGCCTTTCACCCTAGCTGGAAGATGTGCTTTCTGCTTCAACTGAGAATCTAATTTAACTCCCAGACTTCTGCCTTCAGGTCTAAACCTCAAACTCTACCGACCGCAGAAGCAGGAGGGCAAAGATCTTCTGACAACTATAGAAAATCCAGTTTATGGGAAGAAACTAAGGAACATCAACTAATATTTTATGTCATTCAACCCCAATCTATTCCTGTATATGAACCTCCCTATCTGAAAGTGGGAGTAATATTTGAACATCATTTGTATAAACATTGAACTGCAATCCAGTAGCCCTCGAGGCTTTACAGATCAGAACTATATAGATGATAAGAAACAAAGGGGATAATATAGAGTACCGAAGGTCCTCTTGCTACAGATCCTAGAAGTAGAACTATGCTCACAAACTTGAACCACCTGAAATCTATCATATAAATGTGATAAACCAATACAACCCCCACCAATCCCTACTTCAGATGAACACTTAATTAAAGTTTCTTAAAGAATGTCAAAAGCAGCTGACAAGTCTAACAATAATAAAACACCACACTCATGTTTATGAAACAACCTCAAAACATGATCCTTTAAAACCAGCAACAGCACTTCTGTATTATGAAAAGAATGAAATACAGCAGTTATCTTCACGAATTTGACCAGAATCTACAGTGAATACGCTGCACTACAAACTATTGCACTACAAACTTCTCAATAATTTTTCCTAAATATGGCATATTGAAAATAGGTTAATAACTCTCCAGCTTAGCATAATCACAAGTCAACTCCTAAGAAGGGGCCAAATCACTGTTTCAAAACCTGTGGAAAAACTCCCTTCTGCAGAGATGTATTCACAATCAAACTTAGTCAAGTACCAAAACTGGGCCCTCTTAAGTTAGTCCAAGACAGTGTCAATTGCTTTATGGTGTTAACAAAGAATCACCTGTTCCACACTGGTGTAATTCCCCCTTTGTCTTCTTTTTTAGAGAAACAAAACAGCGAAAGCATCAGAGGTCAAAGACCCTCCTCAGCAAGCCACTGTGGTCATTATATAAGGGAACGAGCTGCAGTAAATAACTCACGTGGACTGTTGACCACAAATGTAAATAATCCAATGTTCGTAATACGCATTCTTAGTATTACATAATTCTGCCCTATAGCAATTAACCTCATGGTTCCACTGACTGCAATATTCTCCATTTACTGATTTATGCCACTCTAAATGACAGCATTCTCGTTTATCTGTGTACCAAGGGGCAGTATCTTTATGTGCAAGTGTTTACACTAGCCATTACATACTTCACGGCCGCGTAAGGCCATAAACCTGCAAGGTGGCCAGCATCAACCTCTCCTAATATTCATATCTCCAAGTTGCTCTTCTATCAAAAAAATCATAGCCTGGAGTCCATGATAATCTGATCTAATCTGATGGTCTGATCATGGGACCTGCCAAGATGAAAAATTAGACAAAGTGCAATCGACCCCATCTATTGGATACCATACAAACACTAAATCTAATTCATGGCCACCTACATCTGGAGTCATTTGATTATAAAAACTCACCTCTCAGTGTGGGGGGGGGGAGACCTCAATGAAAAACATCCTCAGTTGATACAAATGCTTTGGAGTTAATTTACACACTTTTTTCATTTTTTTGTTAAAACTGATAATTCCAACTGATTCTTTATATATAAATATTTAATTAACATACATACACATACCCCACTTAAAGTGCCTCTGGACAGGGGTTTTCAGAATACCATGTTCAGTTTTGAAAGGTGTATCTCAGCGGAAAAGATAATGCAAAGAGTGAGAGAAACTGCAGAAAGTCCAGAACAAGGGGATCAAAATGTTCTAGAGTCTGCTTCAAAAGCTATTAGAAATAGGACTTAAGGATGCATGTAGGGATATCCTAGAGCAGAGGCTTTGAAACCTGTCTTGGAGGAGATCCACAATAAATAAGCATGAGAAAGATTTGCATATAATGGAGACGGCAGACATGTAAATCTCTCTCATGCATATTCATTGTGCATCTCCTGAAAACCTGACTGGCTGGTGGTCCCCCAGGGCAGGTTTGAGAACCACTGTCCTAGAGGATAGGAGAAAGAGGTGGATATGACTGACATTTAAATATGGGAAAGGGATTAGTAATGCACAGCAAATCCTTTTCAATGAAAAAGAAGTTGTAGAAATAGGGGATCATGATATGAAATGGAGGTAGACGGAAGAGTAGACAGCTGGATGTCCTGCCGCAATGACAGGTAGGAAATAGGTTGCTGGAAGGTGAGCTGCTTTGGGGTTACATATGGAAATTTAGATGCACATAGACCCAATGTGGATGAATTTCGACTGGATGAACTGCATGTGCCATTTTGGCTTTTACTTGCCATCATTTACTTTGCTGTTTTGTATAACACTTCTCAGTGTAGATTTGCATATATAAAAGGTAATTTCATAAGCCACGAGCATGGAGAGCAGTGCTTACTAGCTGAAGGATCCACTTCTTAACTTGTTGCACATTAGTAGTGACTCAAACATGATTTATTTTTCTATGATATCCCTGGAATGGAAAATGGGTGTAACAGAGCCAGATGAGCCTTTTATAAAATATGTACGTACAGACTAGTTCTTACTGGCACATAGATGCCTTGGAGCGAGTGTACAGTAGCTTTGTAAGAGAGCTTCCAGGAGGCAGTTTTGTCATGGCACATAGGCGCGAATGTTCCCTTGTTAAAATAAGGGCATATATGTACTGATGAGGGCAGAATTAGAATGGCATGTAAGAAATGTTTATACATAAATAAATACACATAGAACTGGATTTTACACGTTGAAAGTTGGCTATGCAAAGTTTGCAATCAGGCAGCGATGCTACTTATGCATGTATACAATAGGTGTTCCTAGGGGTAGAGTTGCAAGGAGTTTGGTTTGCACATATATTTCACAAAATGCAGGCCTAAAAGGCACAGTTTAGATAGCACATGAGACATCAAGGCGGGGACATACTCATTTCTAGCAGGATCTTAGAAACAGCTCTGCTAACGATGGAGCCATTTTCAAAATACACAGAAGGAAGTCAGGAACACAGGTGGATTTATAGCCACAGGCAGCAGGAGGCGCCATTTCACAAATACACATGTGGAGGAAACCCAGCAACTTGCATGTGTATCTGAGCCATTTTGCATGCCTAGACGTCTAGATGCTGCTAAGTAACTACAGAGGACTCTATCTTTACCTCACTTCAGTTTGGAGGGGGAAATAAACATTGGAGGATGAAGGAGAATAGCCCCCTTAATGCCCCCTATAAAGGGATGGCCAAAAAGAGCATTTCTTAAATACCTATTCGTGTCAGGGAGCAGGCATAAATCTGGAGGAGAACAATTTTGGGTTCACACATTCATTCACTGTTGTTGTTCTTAAGTACCATCGAGTCGGTGTCGAATCATGGCGACCTCTGGATAGTTGTCCTAAATTGTGTTCGATCTTCAGTCAGGTGGCTCATTGTTGACAGACTGGTACTTGTAGCTTCTGTTATTGTATTGATCCATCTCATTGCTGGCCTTCCTCTTTTGGGTTGACCTTCTATCATGCAAAGCATGATGTCTTTCTCTAGTGATCTCTCTCTTCGCATGATGTGTCCAAAGTATGAAAGTCAAAGTCTTGTCATATGAGCTTCTAAAGAAAGCTTAGGTTTGATCTCCTCTAGTACTGACTGGTTTGTTCTTCGGGCAGTCCATGGTATACGCTGTATTCACCACTAGCACCATAATTCAAAGGTATCAATTTTCTTCCTATCGTTTTCATTATCCAACTTTTGCATCCATATGATGTTATTGAAAATACCATGGCTTGAATGAGTTGAATCTTTGTGTGGAGAGAGACATCTCTGCTCTTGAGAATCTTGTCTAGGTCTTTCATAGCCATTCTGCCAAGATCAATGCATCATCAGATTTTTTGACTGTTTGTTGCGTCTTGTGATAAGGAAATTTATCATAGCTCAGGAAGGAGCTATAGTAAAGGTGAAGTGACTCTGAACAAGCAACCTGTCAGTTCTGGTAGAAATAAGAAAACAGAATTTTTCTATAAAAGACTACCAGTCCCAGAATGCACCAGGTTTCCAACAGCCATTAGAGGAGCTGAAGTGGAGAAACGTGTGTTCAATAAGGAGGGCTATGAGGTAATCCCCAAGCACTCATCTCAAAGGGCAGGGCCTGATTCAGCACAGCTGCGCTGTGCTAGGGTGGAGCACTCACCAAAGCAGAATAAAGGTAGAGTTTATTCTACAGAGAATTATCCTCATCCTCAGTTTCATCTGAGAGATCCTCAGAATCAGCTTGGATATCCTCAGTTTGGACGTCTTCATCATCTGGAGGATCATCAGGAACAGAAGCCAGACCGGACGGACAGAGAGGGCAAGAAACCCTTTGGAAGAAAGAAGAGAAAAGCATTTGGGAGGTCTAAAGGAGTCCAGAGCAGTACGTATACTGGAAGGCATTCCAAGGGCCAGCATACACCATTGGACTGGGGAAAGCCAGAGGAATGGTGCTGCAGGGCTAGGAATCTCCAGACGGTACCTGTGAGGGAGACGGCTGCACGTGGAAGGGACCCTAGGACCCGTGCCAGAAGGTATGTGAAGAGAGATCCAGTGTCCAGGGATCTGGATTGGAAGGCTGGACATAAGAACTGGACTACATACTGGCCAGGCTATTTAGAGAGGAACTCTAACGGCAATGGAAGCTCAGGTATGAACACTGATCTATGCCCTAGCTATAACCTTGAAAGACAGCAGGGAAACAAGTATTCTCCTGAGAGTGCTACATTGAGAAATTCCTCTGTGCCAATCCATGATATTGAACCCATGATTGTTGAAGAAGGGGGAGCGGTCTTAGATACAGGCTGTGAATATATGGATTGCTCTCTGTCTAAACTCCTTTGGTAATTTTCTGTTACAAAGTACAACAACCATCACAAAGAAATACAAACTTGTTCTTTAATCTACTCAGAAAAGCTCCTGAAGTAGGATTTGAGCCACGCAGTAGAAAGCAAGCCAGCTAAGGGGTTTCAGCTGGGTAACTGCTAGCAATTGAGCCTTACCTAATTGCTTGTGAGCTCTGAGGGAATCACTTCTGAGTCTATGTGTGAAGATATAAGAAGTTAACCTGAAAAGAACAGTTTTTCCCTTCTTTGTGGGTTTTGCTTGTTGTTTGAAACACTGCTAAGAAAATATTAGCTAAAGCCTACAGAAAAGACCAGTTTGTTACCAACCAGGTCTTTATTCTTTTCATTTGATTGCCTGACAAGTTCAGATGTTGTTTTCCTGATTTTTGTTTTTCTAAGTTTAACACTGAAAGCAAGTATCCTGTTTTATGTGCCACCAAGCATATCTGTGTTGGGAGAAATAACCCCATAAATAAATACCTTATTGACTTTACACTCAAGCACAACTAATTATTGTGAGCAGCTGTGTCTGGTGTGAATGGACTGCATTTCCCACAATCCCTTGCAAATCATATTGATATATGCACTTGCCAAGACTGTGAACATTCTCACCCAGGCAGCCGTCTGACAGTCTTTATTGATGGTTGATCAAAGTAGGTTAAAGTTGTCCACGATTTCAATTTCTTCTCCTTCAACGATGAACTTACTGATTTGGCAAGTTGTCATGATCTTTGTCTTTTTTACATTAAGGTGCAGGCCCATTTTAAGACTATGTTCCTTGATCATGAGAAGCAAATGTTTCAGATCATCTTCACTTTCAGTCAGTAATGTGCTATCATCAGCATAGCGAAGGTTGTTGATCAGTCTTCCACCAGTCTTCACACCTCTGTTGTCTTCATACAGTCCTGCTTCTCTGATGATTTGTTCAGCATATAAATTAAACAGGTAGGGAGAACGTATGCAGCCTTGTCATACACCTTTGCTGATTTAAACCATTCTGTTTCTCCTTGTTCCATTCAAATTGTTGCTTCTTGATCAATGTACAGATGAACAATCTGTAATGAGAGAAGCTGAAACTCTGGGCCACATTAAGAAGCATTGGTATACCAGAACACCTGATCGTTCTCCTGAACAATCAGGTGTTCTGGTATACCAATGCTTCTTAATGTGGCCCAGAGTTTCTCATGGTTTACACAGTCAAAAGCCTTGCTGGAGTCGATAAAACACAAATAGATATCCTTTTGGTATTCTTTAGTCTTTTCAAGTATTCATCTCACATCCGTGATGATGTCTCTTGTTCCTCGCCATTTCCTGAACCCTGCTTGCACTTCAGGATGTTCTTATTCCAGGTATGGTTGTAGTCTCTGTTGAATTATATTCAGTAGAATCTTGTTGGCATGTGGAATCAGAGCGATTGTGCAATAATTTCCAGAGTCAGTTGGATCACCTTTCTTTAGTATTGGTATAAACACAGATCTTTTCTAGTCAGTTAGCCATTATGTTGTCTTCCAAATTTCTTGGGAGAGCCTTGTAAGTAAAGTAACAGCTGCATCAGATTGCTCTAATACTTCTATGGGAATGCATCAATGCCTGGTGCTTTGTTCTTTGATAAAGCTTTCAATGCTGCTTCTTCTTTTATCACCAATGGTTACGGATCATAAGGTACAGGTTGAAATGGCTGTTGGCCCACTTGATCTTTATCATATAAAAACTCTGCATATTCTTTCCACCTTTTCTTGATCTTCTCAGCATCATTCAACATAGAACCTTGAGCATCTTGTAACAGTCCAATTCGAGGCTGGAATTTTTTCTTTAACTCTCGTAGCTTTATGAAAGCTGATCTTGTTCTTCCTCTAATAGTTTCTGCTTCTATCTCCTTGCATGTGTCATTGTAATACTTTTCCTTGTCTTGTCTTGCTGCACGTTGGAAATCTCTGTTGAGTTCTGCGATTGTCTTTCTTTCTCCTCTGGCTTTAGCTTCTCTGCATTTCTGGGCAATTTTCAGAGTTTCTTCTGTCATCCATTTTGGCCGTTTTTGCTTTTTCACTTTTTATAGAGACTTCTCGCTTTCTTCCAACACAACCTTCTTGATGTTATTCCATAACTCTTCTGGAGCTCTGTCATTTGTATCTAAAGCATCAAATCAATTTTGCAGGCAGTCTTTAAATTCCAGGCATATTTTGCTACATTCATGAGTGGCTTGCTCTTTTTCAACTTTAGCTTGAGTTTGCATACTAGTAGTTGGTGATCTGTACCACAGTCAGCTCCAGGTTTTGTCTTTGTTGATGTTGCAGAGCTTTTCCATCATTGACTTCCACAAATGTAGTCAATTTGATTTTTGTACAATCCATTGGGTGAAGTCCATGTGTATAGTCACCGCTTGTGTTGCTGGAAGAAGGTGTTTGAGATGAATAGACTGTTGGTCTTGCAGAATTCTATCAGTCTTTCTCCAGCTTCATTTCTGTTGCCAAGTCCATATTTTCCAACCACTTTGTCTTCCTCTTTGTTGGCAACTTTTGCGTTCCAGTCACCCATGACTCAGGATATCCTGTTTGCATTTTCTGTCAATTTTAGCTTGTACTTGTTCATAGAACTTATTGATTTCATCCTCTTCTGCAGCTGTTGTTGGGGCATATACTTGAATTATAGTTGTATTGATAGGTATTCCTTGTAGATGAACAGAGATTAAGCGTTCACTGACTGCATTATATTTCATTACAGTTCTTGCAAGTTTCTTCTTAATTAATGCAACACCATTTCTTCTTTGTCTTTCATTTCCAGCATAGTAGACCATATGATCATCAGATGCAAAGTGCCCAATGCCAGTCCATTTCAGTTCGCTGACACCCAACAGATCAAGTTGTACACGTCTTGACCACCTCCAACTTCCCTTGGTTCAAGCTTTATACATTCCATGTCCCAATATGTAAGACATCTTTGCAGCTTCTCTCATTTCATGTGCAGCTACATCAGCAGTGAGACGTCCCGAGGGCTTTGATCCAACCACATCATAAATGCTGGCTTTACTCTGAAAAGTCTTCAGCTCCTCCCCAGTAGCTAGTTGAGTGCCTTCCGACCTGGGGGTCTCATCTTCCAGCACTATAGTGCAATTTGTTTTGTTGTGACTATCCATTGGGCTTTTATGGCAAGATACAGAATGAAGATGTCCCTGGAGCCATTTTAAAAAGCCAGGTATGTAGCTGTCTCTGATGTGAACATGTCCATGGATATAGCAGAGGCGTGTCTGGAGGCATTCCATTAAAGATACACATGTGTCTTGATTTCAGAAATGGCGAGCACATCACAATCCATCAGTGGTACTGCCTAGATCTATTCCTGTTCAAGAGCATGGATAGGTATCAAAGAAGCTCTCATTTTGCCAGCAAAAAAACTGTAGAGAGTAGAGAAGAAGGTACTCTGATAGCCACAATCCTTTTCACAAACAGAAAGAAAAATGAAGGGAGATAAGGACACTTTTTTATGCTATAGGTGAATAGTGAACACTACAATAGTGCACACATGTATGAAGAGTGTGCACATTTGTATGCATGCACTCACTTTCATGTATGCAAACACCATCGCTCAATCGTGCACACTATTTGGTAATTGCATGCTCTACTGAGCAATAGTGTTTTCAGTTAATGGCAGATAGGAAATGATATTTCCTGTGTCATTTGAAAAAATGTACATTCCTGTATCATAGCAAGTTAAATGCTTCTGTCTGTAAGCCATGGCATAATGTCATGAGAGCTCCAGGAAAAGGTCTTGCCAGAATGACACATGCGTCTCTCTCTCTCCATTTATATTCTATCCTTACAATTACTCACAGGCAAACAATATCTGGTCTTACAGAGAGGAATTTAATAGAGGCTGAGCTGTGCCCAGAGGTTTGGTAGGAGCCGCAACTGTGCCCTACGAAGTACATTTGTATGCAAACATTTAGGCACTGCTGGTCAAACTGTATGTTCAATGAACTCTTAAGTGAGCAGAAACGGACCCATCCTTTACATGGGACACAGTTAGATGCCATGAGCTTGATATTCGATGCCGTGCCACATGTATCAATTAAAATAATGTTGGCAGCATTATATATATAATTCCAGACACATATGGGACCATGTTATAAAGGATTTCCTGCATGCACGTGCCCATGAAATGTCCACATGCTGATAAGAGTGCGCACACGTTTATAAACCTTCACTGTAAGCACAGTCAGCACTGGGCTGGAGTGTACTGTGGTTTACGCTTGTTCTTTATAAATACGCACAGACCTTTATACCTGTGTGTTCCTTTTACCTATGATTTCTGCAGAATTTTTGAAAGTAGTTTATAAAGACACAGAGGTGTCTAGGCATCCTTATGAAATGCACACCTAATTACCCTTGATATATAGGCAACCTGTTAATGCATTATGAAAGCAATTCTATAAGGGCCACATGGTTCAAGGGCACCTTTTCCCCCATGTAAGGAACAGAAAAACTGTAGTCTATTACAGAATTATTTTAAAGCAATGCCTGAATGAATAAACACAAATATTATTGTCAATACATGTGGAGCTGGAATCCCTAAGGGGCATGTCAAGGCCATCTGGATGGCCCCAAGCAGGACGGGCCCTTTTGGACCTGATCCTGCACTGTGCGAACCAGACGTTCCTGCAGGTGCAGGATCGGGCCCTGAGATGGCCCAATGTGCCACAGCATGCACGTGGGGATGCCCCCCCAAAGGCCCCCCTAACCTCTGAAACATGTCCATTAGTTTCCCCGCCGTCTGACCCAAGACTGGGCAGCAAGCACCAGGATTGGGCAGCGGGGACTTACCTGACCCTGGTCCCGGCCTCTGGGGTTGGGGGGGGGGGGTCTGGCCCCAATTGCCTGTTTAAAGCTGCTTATTCCACCTTTGAGGGGAAATAAGCAGCATGTTCTCCCTGACCCTGCAGGTCGTACAAGGCCATGACCTGAATCGGCCCTGTATGCCCACATTTGGGCTGCAAAAATCCAAGAGAGCAGTACAGTGTAGGGGGCGAAGTACTTCTGTTCATGAAAGAACAGCGGGACCTGGACGTGATTGTTTCTGATGATTTTAAAGTTAAACAGATAGAAAAGTTGACGGCGAAAGCCAGAAGGATGCTTGGGTGCATAGGGAGAGGAATGGCCAGCAGACGAAAGGAGCTGATAGTGCCTCTGTGAAATCTCCTTGCCTTGCTGTAAAATGGGGCCAGTCTGCCACAGGGCATTCCCTAATGTTTAGTAGTTCACCTTGGGTTCAGAGTTGTATGACTGCCTGTTGAAAGAATATTATTAGAGGGGCTGCCAGAAATTCTGTGAAACCATGTCTAAGTATTGTCACTCGGTTGCCGGTGACACAAAGATTATACGCCACTTGGTAGCGCTGTTAAAGAACAAAGAGTCCAAGTGTAGGGTAATAAAGGCTTTTATTCCCCGTTTAAAGCAAGGTTCAACTAAGAGATATTTTAGATAACAGAAACCGTCCTTTGTTTTAAAAGGTACCAATATTCACTGGCTAGTTAACTGTTACTTCACAGTTTAAAGCAGGTTTTCTTCAAAGTAATATTCAGTATAATACACATCAAATTATATTTCATTTATTCTTCTGTGGAGCATACACACTTTGGAGCATAGGCAGTGCACCAATCACATTCCATTTCCTTAGGCAAAGGTGAGGGAATAGTGCTGGGAGAATCCACTTCCATCAAATCCTCTCCCCTATACTGATTCAAAGGGCTTTCACTGTCCCTGTCTATTTCAGCATGGTAATCTACCACTTGGGAGTTTGGCTTCACATAACCAGGGACTCTTAAGGCTGGCGGTAGTTTAGTGAACCAGTCTTGACTCTTGTTTCTCCTAGGAGGAATACTTCTTTTAGCATAACTTTTAGCAGTACAATCATTACAGTTAATCTTCAATGCCTCATACCTTGGCTCACTGAGTAAAATCTTCCGTTGCTTATAAAACTGCTTTTCCCTCTGAATAGGTGAAACTGGGCAATGATCCTCTAGAGATAAGCTTCAGTCAGAACCTCCCTCTCTGGTTCTTAGCTTTCTTCTCTCTAGGTTACAAACAGGCAGAGTATAGGAACTAGGCGTGGCAGAGCCTCTCACCTTGGAGCAACTTCCACCAAACTCCCCTTGCACAACAGGTCCAGTTTGGGCTTTCTGGCTTCCCACCTTGTGAGGTCTGTTTCTCCTCCAGCTTCCAGCTTGGCTTCTTCCACAGCAATCAGGCTTATGTCCTTGATAGCCTCCAGGCTCCTCTGCTGTTTCTCCTTCTAGTCCAGCTCCAGTTCCTTCTTCCTCTTTCTCCTCCTTCCTCAGCTCCTGCTGTGTCCACTGCTTCCTCTGCTTATGCCACTGCTGTCCAGAAGCATTCTGCTCTGGCTTATAAAGTGAACCGTTACTGCTGACTTCCTGGTTCCCTTTCAGCTGCAGGTCATCAGTGAGCTTAGGTTCATTAAGACCAATATGTCTGTTCCTGCTCCCTCTAGCTGTGCCTGGAGGTAACTGCACATCTAGTTCTTCTAAAACAGGATTTCTTTTCTTAAAACCAACTTTATTAGTGCCCGCATCATGACAGTATACTATAAGAGACATTTACAAAGTTTAATCCAGATCCTGGCTGCCCAATTAGTGATGATCAGCCAGGAGGGGGAGGGGGTGGGATGGATGTTTTAGTGATGTGTTCAGATTAAAAATGATGTAGAAAATTTTGTTGATATTTCCCATATTGTCTGAAAGAAATGCACATCTCTAACAGATGCTTACACAGAAAATACACTCCACAAGAATTCCTCAGATTGGTCCTGCATAGAACATAGATAGATCCTCACAGAACATGGAATAAGTGACTACAAATTAGCAAATATGCAGGCAAAGCAAGATTCTGAATGTAGTGCAACACCGGAGTAACAGCACATTCTTTCCTATACTGTGCAAAGCAAACAAATGATTTGTGCATTTCAAACGTGACACGTTCCAATCACTACACTGATCATAAAGGTCCTTTATCTACATGTGATCTGGGATGTTTATTTTTCCATCCTCAATGTTCTGCTCTCTTTTTGCCAGTTGTCTCATCATTCCTCTCCCCTGCCCCATCCACTCATACCCTAAGCCATGCTCCCCTCCTTCCCTACTCAGAAGCTCTTGGGGCTGTTTTTTTTTTATCCAGGAACAAGTAAATCCAGCGACATTTCAAGTGCAGCTCCTAGCAAATCTTCAGATTCATTTTGTCTTCTATGTGGCCCTGTTGAATCCCTTTGTGAGTTAGCAGCCTCCAAGGCTGGTGACTATCAGAGGACATCAAGAATTCATTGTGCAAAACATTCAGGATTCTAAGTTCATCCAGGGCTATCTTTATTATCTGGTGGATTGGAAGGGATATGGCTCGGAAGACCACAGCTGGGATCCAGTCCACAACGAACATGTCAGGATCCTGCTGGTTTAATTCCATAGGGAACATCCAAACAAGCCAGGTCCTGAGGCCCCAGGAGGAGTGAGTTGAGAGGGGATATTTCTGAGAAAAGTTGGTGTGGTTCAGTATTAGGGCTAGAGCTAGGAAGGGCAAAAGTGATATTATCAGACTCAAGGATGAAGGGGAGGAATTTGTAGAAGCTGATGAAGATAACATGGAATTGCTTAACAAATATTTCTGTTCTGTGTTCACAGATGAAGAGCCAGGAGCAGGACCTCAGAAAACACCCACAAATAGGAGCAGAAGTGATGTGGATCTTGAATGATTTTCAGAACACTGTGTTCGTGAGGAACTAGATAAACTTAAAGTAGACAAAGCGATGGGACCGGATGAGAATACTGAAGGAACTTGGGGATGTTCTAGTGGCTCCAATGGCTGACCTTTTCAATGCTTCTTTGGAGTTGGGAATGGTTCCAGAGGACTGAAGAAAGGCACATATGGTTCCTTTACACAAAAGTGGAAGTAAGGGTTAGGTTGAAAACTACAAGCCAGTTAGTCTAACCTCTGTGGTAAGTAAATTATTGGAATCGGTGCTAAAAGAGAGAAAAGTGAGGTTTCTGGAGTCCAATGGATTGCAGGATCCAAGGCAGCATGGGTTTACTAGAGGCAGGTCTTGTCAGACAAATCTAATTGATTTCTTTGAATGGGTGACCAAGGAGTTGGACTGAAGAATAGCCCTAGATGTGGTGCACTTAGACTTCATTAAAGCCTTTGACACTATTCCACACAGGCAACTTATAAGCAAACTGAGCACCGTAGGGATGGACCCTAGAGTGACTGACTGAGTTAGAAATTGGTTGAGTGGGAGGCGACAAAGGGTGCAAATAAATAGAGCTCACTCTGAGGAGAGGGAAGTTACCAGTGGTGTGCCGCAGGGATCTGTCCTTGGTCCGATTCTTTTTAACATCTTTGCTAATGATATTGCGGAAGGGTTGTTGGGTAAGATTTGCCTCTTTGCGGATGATATCAAAATCTGCAATAGAGTAGACACCTAGGAAAGAGTAAATGACATGAGGAGGGATCTAGCTAAGCTTGAAGAATGGTCAAGAATTTGGCAGCTGAGATTTAATGCAAAAAAATGCAGGGTCATGCACTTGGGCTGCAAAAATCCAAGAGAGCGGTACAGTGTAGGTGGCAAAGTACTTTAAGTACTTCTGTCCATGAAAGAAGAGCAGGACCTGGACGTGATTGTTTCTGATGATCTTAAAGTTAAACAGGTAGAAAAGTTGACAGCAAAAGCCAGAAGGATTCTTGGGTGCATAGGGAGAGGAATGACCAGCAGATAAAAGGAGGTGATAGAACCTCTGTATAAGAAACTAGTACAACCTCCTTTGGAGTATTGTGTGCAATTCTGGAGACCGCATCTTCAAAAGGATATAAACAGGATGGAGTCAGTGCAGAGGGTGGCTACTAAAATGGTTAATGCTCTTTGTTATAAAACATATAAGGACAGACTTAAAGATCTTAATATGTATACGTTAGAGGAAAGGCGGGATAGAGGAGATATGATAGAGATGTTTAAATACCTATTTGGCATAAATGCACAAGAGGAGAGCTTCTTTCGATTGAAAGTAAACTGTGCTATGAGGGGACATAGGATGAGGGTGAAAGGACATAGACTCAGGAGTAATATGTGGAAATATTTCTCTATAGAAAGAGTGGTAGATGCATGGAATAGTCTCCTAGTGGAGGTGGTAGAGATGAGTATAGTATCTGAATTCAAAAAAGCATGGGACAAACACAGACGATCTCTAAAGGAAAAGGGAGACTGCTGTAGTCGATAAAGGGCAGGCTGGATAGGCCACATGGTCTCTTTCTGCTGTCATAGTTCTATGTTTCTAAAAGGTGTGGGCCAAGTCCAATTCTCCTAATTCTGTGAGGTAAGCTGAAATTGAACCTATGACCCTGTCTCTGAAAACACACAGATGCTCCTTTATGCATCCTTCAAATGGGCTCATTTTCCTACAAAACTCTGACCTTCACCTAACCCTTCTGGTGCTTCTTTGATCTACACATGGATCGCGATTCTACAACCTGTATGTGCAGTCTGTTGGCATGGACAAATGGAAGATGGGGCCAAGTTAGACACGATTCCACAACCGCAGGTCTAGATGCACTCGTAATGGCGGAATCGGGGACATAGATGGACACGCACTCACTGTATCCAGCAAAGTTGGATGTAGTTGGATCTGTTGTTGCCCTCTCCTTTTCTCTCTCTATCCCCAATCCCTTGGTGCCCTCATATCTTCCCATGGCTTTCATTATCATTCTTATGTCGATGACTCTCAAAACTATCTAACTTCACCTGACCTTCCTCGTACTCTCCAAGCCCGTATCTCTGCCTGTTTATCTGACATCGCTACCTGGATATCCCATCGCCGTTTGAAATTGAACATGGCCAAAACGGAACTTCTTATTTTTCCCCCTAAACCCTCTGCCCCCCTTCCTCCTTCTGTCTCTGTTGATAATACTCTCCTACTTCCCGTTTCCTCTGTCCGCAACCTCGAGGTCATCTTTGACTCCTCCCTCTCCTTCTCTGCACATATCCACCAGACAACTAAGACCTGTTGTTTCTTTCTTCTTAACATTAACAAGATCCGTCCCTTTCTCTCTGAACAGACTACTAAGACACTTGTCCACTCTTTAATCACCTCCCATCTTGACTATTGCAACCTCCTCCTTGCTGGTCTCCCCCAGAGTCATCTCCCTCCTTTTCAATCTATTCAAAACTCTGCTGCGCGGCTTATTTTCCACCAGCTCCGTTACTCTCATATAACCCCTCTTCTTAAATCACTTCATTGGCTTCCCTTTTGTTTCCATATCCATTTCAAACTTCTTCTAATCTTTAAATATATTCACTCTACTGTCCCTCACTAACTTTCCTCTCTTCTCTCTCCCTCCTTGTGAACTCCGCTCACCTTCTGGCTTCTTTCTCTCAATGCCCTTTTCTTCCACTGCCAACTCTAGATTTTGATCTTTTCACCTTGCCTCTCCTTATGCCTGGAAAACTTCCTGTATCTCTTCCCCTTTTCAAATCCATGCTAAAAATTCACCTCTTTGAGGCTGCCTTTAGATCCTAATCCCCTATTCTACTTACCTCTCTCTCCCTTGAACCCTTTATTTCTCATTTGTTTGTCTATTTTAATTAGATTGTAAGCTCTATTGAGCAAGGACTGTCTTTTATAGGTATTTGTACAGCGCTGCGTGTGCCTTGTGGCGGTATATAAATGATTAATAATAGCAGTAGTAGTAGTAGTAGTCAATACTCCCCATCTCCACGCCTCCGCTGTTAGAACATACACTCCTACTCCGCTGCATTCACTGTCTTCATCGTGCACATGTAAAGTACATATGACAGCTGAAGAAACAGTCAATTCACTACACTATAGTCCAAATATATTTAACTGTTGCATGGTCCGTGCAACACTCAAGCTGCATACACACACACTCACACTTGCACTCATAGACAACATAATGCTGGCATGACGATGCCCTGCACCTATCTGCATCAGCTGGTATAACCACATGGCATGGCATTCCAGGAATGCAGGTCTGACCTATGCTGCTTCCCCAAACAGGATGCCATCTTAGAGTCACCTACAGTAGATCCATATATCCACAGACCCAATATGCAGTACAGAGGGCCTGTCCTTATGGCCTGAAGACACACTATTCCTTAGTCACATATCTTAGTAGTGGCTATTAGCCATGAGCCATTCACGTTCCTCAACTCTGCACTCTGTTCTGTAGGCTTAGGTCTTGCGAGCCTCCAACCTGCAAGCACGCCGCCTCGACGCATAGGTGTCACAGCCAGTCATCGGAATGGATGCACTGAGGAGCAGAGCAAATTTTCTTCTAAGCCCTGCCCTTATTGCACGTTCTGGCAGGTCTAACTGTACATCTGCCGTTAATGTGGAGAGCATACACAGGTCATTCCTAAATAAGCTGTGTACATTCTGGCACCTGGCCATGCTCCCGTTCCACCCTACTCTGTCCCCTCCCGCCCACGTACAGAGATCTCCGCACAACTGCCATGTGCATGCTGGGCCACGATGGGTGCTGAATACAGTTGTAAATGTTTTCGCTAGGATAACATCTACACTTCACGTCCATCAGCCTTATTCTTGTTCTGGAATGACCTCCATATTGGATTTGGGGTCCTTCTGCCAACAATGATGCTGCTTTGCCTCTCTCTCAGTTTCTTGGCATCTCCATAACAATGTTGGTGCCACTTTGCTCTTCTTCTGTCTTGCAGTTTTCATGCCAGCGTTAGTGCTTATCCCTCTGGTATTGCTTTGTGTATTCTAACAGTGTTATGTTTCTCCTTTGATAGTTGCTTGGATTTGTGCTGACACTCTTAGTGCCCTTTGTTCCTCTTTTGATTCCATGGGATCTTTGTGCTACTGTTGAGTCTGTGGCAGATGCCTGCCAGCAAGTTTTAATCCCATTTGCTTAACCCGTTTTGGACAGCTCGCATATTCTTTCTCTGTTCTGGATGATTTATTAAATTTGTTACACTCAAACAACTATGAAATACTGGCAATAATAAAAAATATTAAAACTTTGCAGAAAATAGAAGTTTCACATAGTGTATCTTTTTCATACACTGGTCCAATATAGTATATTGTCCGTTTTCAGAAAAGATAGGATTCAGTTCCAATCTTCATTGACATAAACATACTGTATAATACTATTGAAACTGCAGTTTTCAATTAACACACTTTATTATGATATAATATAGTTTGTCAACAGTCCATTCTGACAGCGGACTGTGGCTGATTGGTTGACTCGTAATTGCCTTCACCTTAATCTCACCAAGGCTGTTGCTATCTGGTTCTCTCACAACAACCCTCCTCCCACACTGGCCCCCTCTTTCTCTGGCTCCCCGGTTCCCTTGGTCTCTTCCTTTCGTTATCTTGGGGTTCACGTATCTCATATCACCAAGTCCTTTTTCTTTTTTCTTCGACAAATCCGTGCAGTCCGTCCCTTTCTATCCCCATCTGCTCTCACCACTTTGTTGCTATCCCTGGTCATGTCCCGAGTAGATTTCGCAAACTCACTTTTCATCGGTCTTTCCAAGAAGCAACAGTCCCGGTTACAACGTATTCAGAATACTGCCGCACGCTTAGTCACCAATTCCTCCCCCCGTGATCACATAACACCCCTACTGTTTCATCTTCACTAGTTGCCCTTCCCCCACCGTGCTCACTTCAAGCTGCTCATCCTGGTTCATAAAGCTCTTCATACAGGCACCCCCCAATACCTAACGGACCTTCTTTCCTTTCACTCCCCTAGGTACACCCCTCGCTCCTTCCATCTTAACCGCCGCACGCTTCCCTCCCCGTCCCGCGCCCACTTACAATCTACTCGTTCCTCTGCTTTCTTTTTCGCTGGCCCTGCCCTCTGGAACTCCCTTCCCTCTTCACTCCGTCTGGACCCTCACCACCCCACATTTAAACAAAACCTCAAAACCCACCTCTTTTCCCTTGCGTTTGATGTCCCCTCCCCGTTCGTGTGAATCCCATTTGTATTATCCTGTGTTCTCTTTGTGAGTTGTCTTTGTTTATGGTTAGCTTTGTCTCTCCTGTTTTTCTTGCTTTTCTGTCCAGAAAGTGTATTTCCTTTCTTTTTATTGGCCTTGGCCTTTTTAAAAAAGTTTTGGTTTTATTGTACACCGCTTTGACTGCCAATGAAAGGCGGTTTTTATCAAGTGAAATAAAACATAATAATATGATACACGTGAAAACACTTCTGATGCAGTGTGTCGATATTGCACCATTGAAACACCTAGAACAGAATGCTTGACAGCAATTAGTTTCGACAACATATTAGCCCAGCGTATGAAAAACATACAAGGCCGATATACGCACCAATAACTCTGACATTAAGTAACTTATAGTTATCTAAACCTATTTTCTAAAGTCTACAAATACTTTTATTTGCAAAATAGTAGCTATTACAGCATTATAAGCTACTTACTATTTTTTGTGATCTTTTTATGTTGAGCCGCCAGTACCGTCAAAATCAGCAAACTTCGAATACCTATTAAACTAACTAGATCTCAGATAAAAAATCTGTATATAATGCTTTTTGACATAACGATAATAGCTAAACATAGTTCCATTGAATTTATAACCATTAATTAGTAAACAGTTGAGTAGTAAGTATGGAAACCTTATGTATGTAAAACATACGCTGGTCCAAAACGGGTTAAAAAAAAACACTGTCAGAGGCAAAATTACTTGTCCTATTGACTTAAATAAGCCTGAATAAAATGAATGAATAATTTGGATTACGAATATAAAAAAAGGTGACTGAAATGAAAACAAACTGAACCAAATATTTTTGTGGTGCACATCCCTGCTTATTATTTATAGAAACATAGAAATATGACAACAGAAAAAGACCACATGGCCTATCTAGTCTGTCCTTCCATATCAACAACTACAACAGTCCCCTTTTTACCTTTAGAGATCCTCTGTGTTTGTCCCATGCTTTTTTGAATTCAGTTATAAAATTAAATAACCTTTTGTGTGAGATTTCCTATAGATAAAGGCTAAATTTGTTTTTAAGAAATGAGGGCAATGTCCAAAAGAAAACACACAAAGGGGAGTAGCTTTATTTCTTTATTACACTTATGAATTGCACAACCAAAAAAACACTCTGTGCGAGGCCTCAGTCGAGGTCTGGGCCCGGGAGGGTGCGGACTCAGGAAAAATCCTATCATGCTGCTGCTGGCGGCTTCTCAGGGCCTTCAAAGACATTTTCCTATATGGGCCACAGAACTTCGGGTCATGGTAGGGCCCGAGGCACCGGAGACAACAGTCATGTGTATCGGTGAGAGAAATTAACTTCATACACTGATCACATTTTTTAAACCCGCTGGCAGCCATCGGGGGGAAAAAGGGCTCCTGCGAGGTCAAAGGACAGGGCTGCCAGTGAAAAAGAAAAAGAGCGCCAACGCTAGTCACGAAGGACAAAAAACAAAATTTTTTAACCAAACTCAATACCGGTGTACCGAGCCGAAGGCGGGAAGGGGAACCGATGTCGAACCGGTAAAAGAGAAAAGTTAATTTCTAACTTTAAACCACTTTTTTCTCGGGGACTATAGGACAACGTCCATTGGGATCCACGGAAAAAGGAGACTGAGCAAGATGGCACCCTTGGGCGGGAAGGGAACCGTGCATGTGTGATGCAATTCCCAAGGGCTTTCTTAGAAAGCTGGGGATTTGCGCCGTACAAGGTCTCCGTTGGCGCCGACGTCACCCATATGTGAGGACTGACTCCCTGCTTGTTCCTGGAGAAACCCAGAGGAATATTTTAAGCCAGTCCTGGATTTCTAACAATCTCATCCCAATACCTGCAGCACCAATTCCAGTGGGTAAAATCAGGCACCACAAATACCACACTGCCCCACAATGCAAATGTAAAACTAGAATTGTCAAAAAATCACTGTCCTGAAACTGGGTAACTTGGCATCTCTGTAAGTGATCTCAATTTAAGGCACGATCTCTGTGACTTATGCTGATATTTTAGAAAGATAAGTAGACGCCTCCTTGTCTTCATGAAGTAAGTTTAATTTCGGCATGTTGAAGCATGTCTTTTATAAGATTACCCTCAACATGCCAAGATTTCAGCCTTTTATGTACATTTTTAAGCACTGCTGTCTTTTGTTGAAAAACTTTGCATTTTGCTCATTTTAATACTTCTGCCCCTAAATGTGAAAATCCTGCCATGTGCATGCTTTGATCTGGCTCCTCTTTTGCCCTGCTAAATCTGTGTGGATGATTACGCATGGAGAGAGTTTAGCTTAGAAAATATAGAAATATAGAAACATGATGGCAGATGAAAAACCATATGGCCTATCCAGTCTGCCCTTCCACATCAACTACTACAGTCACTTTTTTTCCTTTAGAGATCTTTCTGTGTTTACCTCATGCCTTCTTGAATTCATATACTGTCCTCATGTCCACCACCTCCACTGGGAGACTATTCCATACATCTACCACTCTTTCCATAAAGAAACATTTCCGCAAATTACTCCTGAGTCTATCCCCTTTCACCTTCATCCTATGCCTCCTCATCACAGAACTTTCTTTCAATTGAAAGAGGCTCTCCCCTGTGCATTTATGGCGAAACAGTGTGACAAGGTGGTGGTCAAAGCCAGAAGGATGTTTGGTTGCATACAGAGAGGAATTATCAGCAGAAAGAAGGAGGTATTAACGCCACTGTACAAGTCGCAGGTGAAGCCTCACTTGGAATATTATGTTCAGTTTTGGAGACCAAATCTCACAAAGGATATAAAAAGGCTGGAAGCAGTTCAGAGGAAGGCGACCAAAATGATTTGGAGCCTGCGCCAGAAGGCGTATGAAAAGAGACTCAAAGACCTAAATATGTACACTCTGGAGGAGAGGAGGGACAGGGGAGATATGATACAGATCTTTAAATACTTAAGGAGTATTAATGAACAAACAAACCTTTTTCAAGGATGGGGAAGCTGTAAAACTAAAGGGCATAAGATGAAGCTGCAAGGGGGTAAATTGAAAGGAAAAATCAGGAAATACTTTTTCACTGAAAGGGTGGTGGATGCTTGGAATGCCCTCCCTGATGGAAGTGGTGGGGGCAAATACAGTGACAGGATTCAAAATGGCACGGGACAGACACAGAGTGGTGGGTACACCCTTAAATAAAGGCATGGGGAGGGGTCACCTCCATGGAACTTCGGGTGCATCTACTCTTGCCAACTTGCTGGGCAGACTAGATGGACCATACTGGTCTTTATCTGCCATCATATAATATGTTGCTAATATATCTCCTCTCTCCCGCCTTTCCTCCAAAAGTATATATATATATTGAGATCTTTAAATCTGTCCCCATATGTCTCATGATGAAGTGCAATGACCACCCTGGCAGCTGCCCTCTACACCAACTCCATTCTGTCTACATCCCTCTGAAGGTGTGGTCTGACAAGACAAAGGAGAGTGATTTTTAACTGGATACGTTTATGCACTTAAAGGCCAAATTTTATAGCCTAAAGCTAATGAAAATTGACCTCCATAGCTAACTGTACATATACTCGCTTGTTGTGACCTGGATTCAGAAGAATGGGATTATATACATTTAAGGGGTTAGTTCATAACAGGTTGTCTGTGTGAAATGTATAAAAAGGGGTAAAATAGGGTCTTGGAACCAGCCCCGATACCAGGCAACTTTGCAGATGGATACACAGCTTCTCTGAAAAAGTTGTACCCAGAGATTTCATAAAATATGAGTTTACATTGCAAATCTATCCCATCTCTGATGAACTCTGCCCCCAGGAATATCTCTGCACAGATCATGCTCGTCAGCAAGCATACATATATACATAGATACGCCTGTGCAGTTTTATAATGACCATTTTCCACATGTCAAATACACTTCACACATGGAAAAAGCTTCCCAAAGTTCTCCTCTTACATGGTTGGTTTAGGTCGAAGGCATGATCTGATCGTCTTTCAGTTCTCTCTCTGCTGCAACCGAGGTGAAGAATCCAAATGAGCTCTTCTAAAAGGGTTTATCTGTTCATGCACGGGAAACTTTCTGCTAAAGATGTGTTTGTTGCCCTGGAAACATTACCCATTATAATAACAGTTTTTGCAGCCTTTCTTATTGACAAAGCTCATCCTCCTGCCATAGTCTGTTTGATCGACATTTCCGACAGAATGTAATAATGCATAAGGAGGAGAAAACCAGGGAGTGAAGGTCATTGCTGCCTAATAATAGCTACTTTATCATCACTGTCAATACTAACATATGTTGATGGAATATCGTATGCAAACTCTGGAATGATTTTTTTTCCTTTCTGCAAGAGAAGTTCCTTCCTGAAAGAAGCTTTTGTTTATCTGTCAGGAAATGGGTCTAGAAGCACAGAAATACACTTTTCCAAATATTAATTTATGATATGGGTGATCTTTTTCCGATGTATAGCACTGGGAGAAAGTGATAAGTGAAGGTAATTTCAGATTCCTGTAGTTTGAAGGACAGCCCTTTCCCTTCTATTTTTGCATCATTTACAGTCACGTGAAGAGGTTTCAAAGTCTTGAGCTTGAAAAATAAAACTTAATAAGAGAAAATGAATGTTACCATCAACTAAACTTGATAGGAGAGGGTTCCAGAAAAGTAATGATGTCAGAGCTGTGAGTGAAGATGGTGAGTTATCCTAATCCATGTTAGCAGATTCACTTTAAACCTCTGCTCTGATCCCATGTCCCTTCAATCCTCTCACCCACATAGCTTTTTCCATGCAACCTCACTTCTTCCCGTTCTTCCTGTGGCTCTTCCTTTCCATCACACTTTCTCCTTCCTTCCTTACTTCTCCTCGCCCCTCTGCCCCTCCACACCTCCACTTCACATACCTCCTTCACCTATCCCATGCCTTCCTCTTTTTTCCATGCATAACCATTCTCATTCTCCTTTTGTTTCCGCCTCTTATTTATTTATTTTATTTATTTATTTATTTACATTCTCTTATATACCGCGCTATTCTGCATCAGTGCGGTTTACATTGAACAAACTGAAATTACATTGAACAGGGCATTATAACTTGGAGATAACTATTTTACAGGGAACATGGGCTATGGAGGGTTAAGTGGCTTGCCCAAGACCACAAGGAGCACCTGTGGGACTAGAAACCCCAGTCCTTCCGGCCCAAGGTTGCTGTCCTCTAGTGGGATTTGAACCCCCGACCTTCCGGCCTGAAGTACCTTGCCCCAACCACTAGGCCACTCCTCCACTCTTGTGTTTTGTTTCTCTGTACCTGTCTCCTGAGACCTCCCAGCACCAACAGACTGTACCAGTTATAGGATTTGACCTAGGACAATTATCTTCTAGCCTGGCAGCAGATAACTTTTGGGAAATATAACCGTTGCCTTTGGCGGCAAAAAATCTCTTCCATATGCTTTGAGAACTGTAGAAGATTTCTGTAAATTTAGAGAACTGGTAAAGGCACATTTATTTCATGAAGCCTTTGGGCATCGTTGATTTGTTTCTTGATGTATTCTGATTTGTTACTGTCTCTGTTGATGGTATCATTCTAATGGCTTTTTAGAAATACTTATTGTAATGCCACCTTGAATTTTGCAATTAGGTGGTATATAAACATTGTAAATGGACAAATAAATAACTAGACTTTCCTGAGACTGTTCCTGCCCACATCCTACTAGCACCACATAGTGCACTTGGGCGCATATTGGAGAGTGCAGTCATTTGAAACAGCAGAGGAAATGTGTTATTTCTTGTTCTGGAAGAGGCAGGAGCCATGGCTGCAAGGAAAAGGGAGGAGGAGAGAGTGGAGCTGAAGGGAGCTGACACAAGAGGGGTTGAAAGGGGGCTGACACAAGGGGGAGGAAAAGGGAGCTGACGGGGGGGAGGAAAAGGGAGCTGACGGGGGAGGAAAACGGAGGGAGCGGGGGGAAGGAAGAAAGGGGGTGAGGCAGAGGAAAAGGGAGCGGGGGGGGGGAGGAAGAGGGAGCGGGGGAGGACGAAAAGGGAGCGGGGGGAGGAAAAGGGAGCGGAGGGAGGCATAGGAAAAGGGAGCTGGGGGGGAGGCAGAGGAAAAGGGAGCTGACGGGGGGGCAGAGGAAAAGGGAGCGGGGGGGCAGAGGAAAAGGGAGCGGGGGGGCAGAGGAAAAGGGGGTTTACGGGGGGGAGGGATTCTGGAATTTTTTACCGGAGGATGTGGTGAAGGCTGTTAGTGTAGTTGGGTTTAAAAAGGGTTTGGAAGAGTTCCTGGAGGAAAGGGCCATAAACCATTCTTAAAAAAGGACCCAGGATATCACTGCTTGACCCAATACAAGCACTGAGGAACCTGTGTCTTTTGGGGAAACTGCTAGGTACCTATGATCTACATTGGCCACTGTTGGAAACAGGATACTGGGCTCGATGGACCTTGGTCTGACCCAGTATGGCATATCTTATGTTCTTATGTCATCTTCAGAATCGGGTATATCTCTGTACGCCCCACTTCTGATCGACTGCACAGGGACTGCATGGCCTGAATGGAAATGGCTTCCAAGTGTTTAAGGTATTTAATTTCTTCTGATGTAATATTTTTGGGATTTCTGTGGATATAGGGTGGTTGTGGCTATGTGTCTGCTTTGTGCACCGCCTTGAGTGTTTATGCCTATCAAGGTTTAAAAGTA
This sequence comes from Ichthyophis bannanicus, assembly GCA_033557465.1. Lineage (NCBI taxonomy): Eukaryota > Metazoa > Chordata > Amphibia > Gymnophiona > Ichthyophiidae > Ichthyophis > Ichthyophis bannanicus. The sequence continues at coordinate 107,817,508 of CM066044.1, forward strand.
TAAATAAATAAATAATTTACATAATAAATAAAATAAAAACAAATTTTGATAGAAGAGTTATTTGTTTGCTTATAGAAACATAGAAACATGACAGCAAAAAACCCCACATGGCCTATCTAGTCTGCCCTTCCACTACAACAGTCCCCTTTTTTCCTTTAGAGATCCTCTGTGTTGGTCCCATGCCACCAAGATGGTAAAGGGGATGGAAGAATACCCCTATGAAGAAAGACTAAAACGGTTAGGGCTCTTTAACCTGGAAAAGAGACGGCTGAGGGGGGATATGATAGAAGTCTATAAATTAATGAACGGCGTGGAACAGGTAAACGTAGATCGATTGTTTACGTTATCAGACTATAGAAAGACTAGGGTACATGCAATGAAGCTACTGTGTAAACTATTTAAGACTAATAAAAGAAAATATTTTTTCATTCAAAGTGTAATCAAACTCTGGAATTTGTTACTGGAGGATGTAGTAAAGGCTGTTAGTGTAGCTGGGTTTAAAAAAGGTTTGGACAAGTTCCTGGAGGAAAGGTCCATAAACTATTATTAAAAAGGGACCCAGGATATCAATGCTTGACCCAGTACAAGCATTGCAGAACCTGTGTCTTTTGGGGAAACTGCTAGGTACTGCAATGGGGAAAAGATATCCTGTGATAGAAAAACAGAGGAACCTAGGAGCAATAGGGCTGTTTCTAGCAGGAAGGAAGATATCAGGACACCCAGTTGCCAAGAGCAACACAAACATTCCCAGCCATGAGGGAAAGAACCCCGCACAGCTGATAAGCAATCCCTAGCTCATAGCTCTAATAGCTTTCACCTGGGAGGGGGAAGGGCTGGATTAGAGCCTCAGCAAACGTATAAGGGATGTTCACTAGAGTTAGTGAGCAGCAGTGGCAGTAGGAGGAGCAGGAGCTTTGGCTTCGGTAGCTCCAGAGAAAGCAGCTCAGAGAATTCAGAGAAGCCAGCAACAGGAAGCAGGAAAGACGTGGTGAATCAGAACCAGCTGGAGTCTGTGTGCAAGCTGAGGTCTGAATCTGGAAAGCAACGTCTACCCTGGGCTGGTAGGAAAACTTACGTGTGTGACTCTGATTCTGAATGGGAAAGAGAAAGGCAGCTAACAGCTAATAGAGTTAATTGGAGGAGAAAGGTACAGAAACCTTTTAACCAAACCTCAAAACCTATTCCTTATGGTGAAGGCATTCACAAGGAGAAAGTACCAGTCAGGATAACTGGAAAGTATTTGCAAGCTTCAAGAAAGGGAGAATATACGGTGCCAGACATTTGTATGTTGGAAGAGGGTGTTGAGCAGCCTGAACGTAGAGAAAAGCCTCTAAGGTTTAAACCCCTTCTAAAAGGAGCAGTGCACAGACTTTCTCTTGCCTCAAACCCTGAAGGTAGGCCAATTAGCCAATGTAAAGCTGGAAATAAGACCTTCTCACGTAGGAGTTATAAGGGACATAACTCTCATTACAATTATATGCCAAGATATGGTGATACAGACCCTTACCTGCTAGAGGAGATAGTAGGGAGGTCACGGGAGCTGGCAGAGGAGAATAATCTGCCAACACTCTATAGGTAGCAGCAGAGTGGTACAGATGATAGTCAGATTGAATCAATGATAATTGATCCACCAGAAACAGAATTACACAGGTACACTAAAAAAATTTTTTTTAAACTGCCTCTAATGTTTCGATTGATTTTTACGTTTTTTGGTGCGCTGAATCCAAATCTGGTAACCAATTTGCTCCATCACGTACAGATTTCTTGCTACATTGGGTTAGCAGTTTGAGGTGAACGTTTCAGATTGAGTGCGATCGAGATAAAAGTTTCTTGGATGAATTCTTTATACTAATTGTTTAGTAGTTATTCAAATAAGAATAAAGAAAATTGTAACAAGGCAGCACATAAGAATAGAGTAATGTCAACAAAACACACTGTGATGGTAGCAAAATTGTCTGCACTTAAAACAGCCACATACATGTGCACAAACATTGAGCATATAAGAGCGAGGCTAGACACAAAGCAAAGCAAATAAATGTGCAAAAAATGTTGTACAGGTATGTATGTAAGAATAAAAAACGCAAACCGCACCATTGCAATACATGAAGACAAACACCCGATGGTGTGAAAATAAAATTCTAATAAATGAGATCCGACACTGTGGTAATAACTAGCAAATTTTTATTTCAAAGTTTAGTAAAAACACGATATTTGTCAACACAGTTTAGATTTTAAAGTCATTCTTGGGTCAATCAATCTCCTGGTGGGCCCGTTTCTTCTTCCCCCGAATGCTTCTCTTGGTGCGCTGCTTGGCGTATTTTTCATCTGGGGTTTCCCGCAGCAGCAACCAGCAGAAATCAGCCATCATAGTGGTGTTCCATCTTCCTTGTTACCTTCTCTCTGCATCCTTGATGTCCTGGTGAAACCTTTCACCTTGTTCTTCACTGTACGCCCCCAGGTTTTCGGGAAAGTAGTTTACATGGGAGTGCAAGAAATGGACTTTCAGGCTCATGTTACAGCCTTGTTCTTTGAAGGCATTGAGCATCCTGGCAACAATATCCTTATAGTTCTCATCCCGCCTGTTCCCCAAGAATTTGAGAACATCCTTGAAGGAATCCCAGGCTTCTTTTTCCTTCTCAGACATCGTTTCAGCGAATGCTCCATCTGAAATGAGTTTCCTTATATCAGGGCCAACAAACACTCCTTCCTTTAGCTTTGCTTCAGAAAGTCGGGGGAACTTTGAGCAAAGGTACCGAAAGCACTCACCATCTTTTGGAAGGGACTTGATGAATTGCTTAATGAGACCCAACTTAATGTGGAGAGGTGGTAATAGAATTTTATCACGAGGTACCAAGCTCTCATGAAGAACATTTTTCTCACCGGGTCTCAAATTCTCCCGAATTGGCCAGTCTTTTTTCCCCCAGTGTAGGTCGCGGGCCCGGCTATCCCACAAGCAAATGAAGCAGGGATATTTGGTGAAACCGGATTGCTGCCCTAATAGCATGGATAGAATTTTAAAGTCTCCACAAATCATCCACTTATGCTCATCATAACGAATCTTCTGAAGAATCAGGGCCAAATTCTCGTATTTTTCTTGGAGAATAACAGAGTGAGCAATAGGAACTGAAGCGAATGTGTTGCCATTATGAAGAAGAACACCTTTTATACTGTCTTTTGACGAATCAATGAACAGCCGCCATTCAGCAGGATCATACTTGAGTTTAAACTTTTCCATCACTCCGTATATATCGTTGCAAAATACCAAATCTTCCTCTTTGTTGAAATACTTCAAAAATTGTGTCTCGCGGTTGCGGTACCAATAAAAAGTTGTTCCTGGTGACAATAGATTTTTCTGTTTAAGCCGAGAACCTAGCAGTTGGGCAGCATCTTTTGGGAGTCCTAAATCACGGACTAAATCATTCAATTCAGCTTGAGAGAAAAGTTCAGGTTTCGGATCTGGTTCAGTTTCAAACTCGGAAGTACTGGACTCATCGGGAAAAGCCATCTGATGAGTCTCATCATGATCAGAACCATCCACACAAATATGATCCAAAGATTTTGGTGGTTCAGGCACAGGTACTTCGTTGCTATGAGGCATAGGCCTAATTGCTGAGGGAAGGTTGGGGTAACTTATTACGTTCTTATTTTTTAAGTTGTATCCCTTCACAATGCAAGAGCAAAAATAGCAGTCACTGCTGTGGTCTCTTTGTTCACGCCACATCATAGGTATTCCGAAACGAAATGCTTGTTTTTTACCTTTCATCCATAAGCGTAGATCTTCCTCACATGTCTTGCACACTTTGTGAGGAGCCCACGGTTTGTCTTGATCGCCTAACTTCAAACCGAAATAGGCGAAATATACTTTTTTAATAAATGCAGAAATGTTCCTCTGCCGCTTTTTCACGGTATATTCCCCACAAATAAAACAAAAACTGTCCGGAGAGTTGATGCAACCTCTGGCTCTGTGAGCCATCACAAATACACAGCACTGCAAACTACAACTGTAGTGAACCACTTCGGAGTAAAGCTGGATTACAACTGAGCAAACAAAAGGTAATAATGAACTTGCAAGAAACTGAAATTTGACAGGAACGTTCATGTCGCAACCACCGTGTTTGAGCGAGTGAACGAGGCGAGGCGAACAGGAAAGAACATGCGCCAGCGTGAGTACTGGATTTAGCCCCCCGCCTCCCAATTGTCCTGTTAATGTATAAAATGAATACAAAACACTCTAAAATATCATGAGGGAGTGTTTCTAGTTAGTTAACCATTACAACCTCTATTTTGGGCCAAGAAAATAAACTGCAGTCGGCTAAAAAGAAATTATGTGAACATTCCTTATATGGGTAAGAAATCTAATTTTGCAAGAAAACGTGACGTGATGGAACATTTTGGCTATTTTTCCTGGATTCAGCACCCCAAAATCTATAGGAATCAGTTGCAAAACTGGAGGCAGTTTTTTGGTAGTGTACCTGTGTTATCTGACAATCAGATGGACTGTTCATTGGCTATATTAAGTGATGTGGTTTCACTGTGCTGAAGAGATACAGTTGTGGAAATAATTTAACTGCCTGTTTAAAAGTACAAGACTTTACTTTATCCTATCCTTTTTGCCAGAGTGTATGGCTTATGTTTCTTTATTACCTGTGTTTGGAATCCGTCCCCGGGAGGGGAAATAAAACCCTGTCTTGACCTTAACCATTCGTGCCTCAACTACCTTATTGAAAAGGAGCCCAACTACAACCTTTCAATAAAAGGTCCCCCTGCAGCCCAACCAGTACGCTAACGCTACAAGCGGCCCAGGGTGTGACAGTACGTATGACCTAGATTGGCCACTGTTGGAAACAGGATACTGGGCTCGAAGGACCTTGGTCTGACCCAGTATGGCATATCTTATGTTCTTGTCATCTTCAAAATGGAAGAAGTTTGTGTTTTTTCCATTGTGTAGTCAATAACATACACTGTGGTGAAAAGTTTTGTTTGGTTACCCTTTGGGTCAATCGCCTGCTTGGTTCGTTTTCAGATGCTGAATAATTCATCATCTTTGTTTCATTTGTTTCTATAAAACTCAATGAGGCAAGCAACTTTCTTCTGTAAAGCGTAGTTACTCACCTGTAACAGGTGTTCTCCAGGAGCAGCAGAAATCAGTCCTCACATATGGGTGACGTCGGCGCCGACGGAGCCCTCGCGGAGCAATTTTCCCCAGCTTTCAAAGAAAGCCTTTGGGAATTGCAGCGCGCATGCGCGGTCCCCTTCCCGCCCAAGGGTGCCATCTTAGCCAGTCAGATGACATAGCTAAAAGACAGCGTAAAAATTTGCAAAAAAGTAAAGCAGATGATTGAAACTCCAAGGGGAGGAGGGAGGGTTGTGAGGACTGATTCCTGCTGCTCCTGGAGAACACCTGTTACAGGTGAGTAACTACGCTTTCTCCAGGACCAAGCAGGAAGTCAGTCCTCACATATGGGACTCCCAAGCTTAAGGCTACCGGAGACCCTAAGCACAAAAATGAGCTCCCTCTAGCTCAGCAGCACAGAAGGAAGGAATCTTCACTGAATTATTACCCACCGGTAGCCCAACATCCGGGATGGAGGGTAGGAGTTGCTCAAACCTCGAAGAGATTTCGGAGTACTGCCTGTCCGAAAGCACTGTCCCTGCGGGACTCCCTCTCGAGGCAGTAATGGACCGCAAAAGTCTGGCTCGAAGACCAAGTAGCGGCCCGGCAGATGTCTGCCAATGGAACAGAGCGGAGGTAAGCCACTGACGTAGCCTTCGCCCGAACACAATGAGCCGTGACCCGACTTTCTAACGAGAGTCCGGCTGCTCCATAAGCCCAAGCGATACAGTCAGCAACCCAGATGGACAGAGTACACTTGGAGACAGGGAGCCCCAATTTATTGGGGTGAAAAGACACGAAGAGCTGAGCAGCTTTGCGGTGCTCCCGCGTACGGTCAAGGTAGAAGTTCAACGCCCTTCTACAGTCCAGGGTATGCAGGACCATTTCAGCTCGGCTGGAGTGTGGCCTGGGAAAGAAGGTCGGAAGTACCACCTCCTGATTGATGTGAAAAGGGGAGACCACTTTTGGAAGAAGATTAGGGTGAGTCCGTAGGACTACCCTATTTTTGTAGAACCGAGTGTAAGGGGGATCAGACACGAGGGCCTGTAGTTCACTTACGCGTCTAGCGGAAGTGAGGGCTATCAAGAATAAGGTTTTCCAAGAAAGAAAACGGAGAGGACAGGTAGCCATAGGTTCAAAAGGCGGACAGGTGATCCGCTGCAAAACCACATTCAGATCCCAGTCAGGCGCTGGCGGGCGCAGAGGTGGTTTAAGGAGAAGGAGACCTCGGAGAAACCTCGCCACGAGAGGGTCGTTGGAAAGAGGTCTGCCGTCCACCGGCACATGATGTGCGGAAAGAGCACTGAGGTGAACCTTGACGGAGTTGGACTTAAGTCCAAGATTAGAGAGGTAGAGCAAGTACTGCAAGACCACCGACACCGACACCGAGCAGGAGAAGGGATCCAGAGACTGCTGGGTACACCAAACGGAAAAACGACGCCATTTAAGGGCGTAGCATTTGCGGGTAGAAGGTCGCCGGGAAGCTAGGACGACCTCTTCCACCTCCGCCGGCAGTAGAAGGGGAGCAAGGACTACCCTTTCAGCAGCCAGGCCATCAGATGTAGAGATCTGAGGTTGGGGTGTAGCAGGGACCCCTGATCCTGTGTTAGGAGATCTGGTTGAAACCCCAGAGGGAACGGAGCCTCCACCGCCAGTTGCAGCAGGAGTGGAAACCACGGCTGTCTGGGCCACCGAGGAGCTATCAGGATCATGGAAGCTTTGTCTCGGAGAACCTTGAAAAGAGTCCGAGAGATTAGCGGTATGGGAGGAAAGGAAAGGCATACAGAAGGCTTTTCGACCATGAGAGCAGAAAAGCATCCGCCGCTACTCGGAGGGGATGCGGCTGTCGAGAGCAGAAACGAGGAAGTTGCCGGTTGAGAGGACTGGCAAAAAGATCCAGCGTGGGGAGGCCCCACTTCAGAAAAAGTTTCTGAACCACCAAGGGATCCAGTCGCCACTCGTGCGGCTGGAGGATTCTGCTGAGTTTGTCCGCCAGGCAATTTTCTTGGCCTGGGAGATAAACCGCCTTGAGAAGAATGCCGTGGCTGACGGCCCAAGAACAGAGCCTCTGCGCTTCCCGACAGAGAAGGAAGGAGCCCGTGCCCCCCTGTTTGTTCACGTAGAACATAGCAACTTGATTGTCCGTCTGGACAAGGACGGACCGGTGAGAAGTCAGGTGGGAGAAAGCCTTGAGAGCCAGACGGATTGCTCTGAGCTCCAGGAAGTTGATCTGCTGCGCAGACTCCCACGAGGTCCAGAGATCTTGAGTACGTGCCCCTTGGCAATGCGCTCCCCATCCCAGGAGAGAAGCATCGGTCGTCAGCACTTGAGCCGGCGGAGGAGATTGAAAAGGCATTCCGAGTACCAGGTTCGGCTGATGGAGCCACCACTGCAGAGAAGAGGCCAGCGGGCTGGAGATCTGCACTAAGTCGGCGAGGCCACCAGTGGCCTGTTGCCACTGTTTGCGAAGGCACCACTGAGCAGGCCGCATATTCAGGCGGGCGTTGGGGGTCACGTGGACGGTGGAAGCCATATGGCCGAGTAGTCTCAGGAAGCGCCTGGCCGAGACCAGGGACTGGCTGTGAAAACGGCCGGCTAGGTCCATTAGCCGCTGAGCTCTGTCGAGAGGCAGGAAAGCTCGCGCCTGAAGAGTGTGCAACCTTGCGCCGATGAACTCGAGATCTTGCGAGGGGAGCAAAGTGGACTTGACAAAGTTTAGGACAAAGTTTAGGACAAAGCCACTGTAAATAGCCCACCCTGTATATAGCTCAAACAAATCAAGCACCCAACACATCCCTCACACAACTAAGTTTTATCCTCACTGCATGTACAACACACACACTTTACCTGATTGCTTGCTGTGATACCACCTTGATTATTAAGATAAGGCGGTTTAGAAATACTGTTAAATAAAATAAATAAATAAATAAATAAGTACTGGAGAAGAGTCACAGTGCGGTGAGTGGCTTGTGTGACGTCTTGAGGGGACGATGCTCTGATGAGCCAGTCGTCTAGGTAAGGAAAGACATAGAGGCCCTGAAGCCGGAGATAAGCCGCCACCACCGTGAGACATTTTGTGAAGACTCGTGGTGCGGAGGATAGGCCAAAGGGCAGTACTCTGTACTGGTAATGATTTCCTGCCACCACAAACCTTAGGTATTGGCGGTGGCTGGGGTGGATGAGGATGTGCGTGTAGGCATCCTTTAGATCCAAGGAGCATAGCCAATCTCCCTGCTGGAGGTAGGGCAGAAGGATTCCAAGGGTAAGCATCTTGAACTTCTCCCTCACGAGGAACTTGTTGAGGTTGCGCAAGTCCAGGATGGGTCTGAGGCCTCCTGTTCTTTTTGGTATTAGAAAATACCTGGAATAAAAGCCTTGACCTCTCAGGTGGTGGGGCACCGGTTCCACAGCCTGTTCCTGAAGAAGACTTGCTAACTCTTGAAGGAGTAAGTCCCTGTGCAGAGGGAGTCGTGGAGGCTCTCCCGGAAAATAGGAGGGAGGGACTTGGTGGAAGTGGAGAAGATAGCCTTCTCGCACAACATGGAGCACCCAGGCATCTGATGTGATGTTGGACCACCTGTGGGCAAAGTGGACCAGCCGGCCTCCGGTGCTGGGAGAGAAGAAACCAGCTGAGGGGGAGAGGCTATGTCGATGAAGTCAAAAACCCCCACCCTGCTGAGCAGGGGCCGGTGGTGCAGGCTTGGGGGTTTGCTGCCTACGGGACCCGTTACCCCGTCCCTTGGCCTGCTGACCCTGTTGGGGAGCTGAGGAGGCCTGATATTGAGGGTAGTGTTTATAGGCAGTTGCCTTCCTCGGGTAAAAGGACTTTTTCCCCGAGCCCTTCTTCTTTTGGGAAGGGGCAGAGGTCTTTCTAGAGAGCCTTGTTCTGGTGAGAGTCTCCGTCTCGATTTGCGCAGCCTTTTCAGCCATGGGCTTGCCAAATAGGTTCTCACCTCGGCAGGGGACATCGACCAACTTGTCCTGCACCCAAGGTTCAAGGTCAGACGACTGAAGCCAAGCCTGTCGGCGGGCACCAATGCCGGCTGCGGCTACTCGAGCCGATGCTTCAAAGCCATCATAGGCTGCTCGAGAAATAAACTTGGAGCATTCTCGAATTCCAGTGGTCAAGGCTAGGAACCTCCGCAAAGGTTCCTCGGAAAGTCCAGCAGAGAATCCGGCTATCTCCTTAGCCAGGTCCCTAAGGTACATGCCCATGTAGAGCTGGTAGGTCTGGACCCGACAAGCAAGCATAGAGCCTTGGAAACACTTCTTACCGAGGCCATCCAGGTTGCGGGCCTCCCTGCCTGGAGGCACCGAGGAGTGCATCTTCTGGCTCTTGAGCCTATGCATGGCCGATTCCACCACCATGGAATGGTGCGGTAGCTGTGCTTTCTGGAAGCCAGGGCTCTTGCGGACTCGATAGATGGAATCGACCCGCTTGCTTAATACCGGCGACGATGCCGGACTCTCCCACATGCGGAAGAGTAGTCGTTCCAGCATGGGAGGAACCGGTACAGTAAAGTGCTCCTTCGCTGGAGAGTCATACTGGAGGGCGTCGAGCTCTTCAGCTCGAGGCTCCTCCTCGGGATCCGCAGGGAAGGCCAAAGCCTTGGCCATATCCCTGACGAAGTCCGAGAACCGGGCATCCTCCGGGGGGGAACTGCTTCCGAGGTTCGGACTCAGGGGAGTCCGAGGGGACACACCGAGTCCGAAAGGAATCAGGTGACTCTTCCACCTCAGATTCCCAGGCCGACTCCGAGGAGGAATCGGTGGGGTCGGTTCGGGCGGGCGGAGGCGTCGGCCGCCCGACGCCGAGGGAGTCGGCGTCGACGACCTCGGTCCCGAACGGGAGGCCGAGGGAGACCTCGACCGAGGATCGACTCGAGCCCGCATGGACTCGAGGATCGGCTTGGTCTTCGGGGTCGACTTAGACGTCGACGTCCCAGCGGTCGGGGCAGAGGCGCCAGCGAGGCTAGCGATCAGTGCCCGCTGCTGGTCCATGAAGGCAGACAGTCTGCTCTCCAAGGCCGTCAACCTGAGTCCGACCTCAGGTGACCCAGCAGCCCCCGACTCGGGCCCCGACGGCGTCGGGCCCGACGTCGGACCCCTCGGAGGCGAGTCCACGAGGATGACAGGACTTACCCGAGCAGGCGATTCCGATTCCAGACGAGGTTGCTTCGTGAGACGATCCTGCTCCAAAGACCCGGGACGGCTATCGGGGCTATGCGACCTGGCTTTCGCGGAACCAGGAGCGTCCACCGACGCCGCCCTCGCGGGTTTTGTCTTCCGATGATGATCCCCCGAGGGAGAACCCCTGTCGGAGGAACTCCGGCGATGCTCAGAGCTGGAGCCTCTGGACGTCGAAGCCTCCGACGAGGTCCGGGTACGGGTGGGATCTGCGAAGATTCTTTCCCGCTGATGCCGCCGACTCCGTAAGGCTTTGGAGGACATTTTGCTGCAGGCCCCACAGATCAGTTCCTCGTGATCTGGGCCGAGGCAGCGGAGGCAATTATCATGTGTGTCAGTGAGAGACATGTTTCTGTCACACTGAACACACCTTTTGAAGCCACTGGCAGCCATCGGGGGAAAAAGGGCCCCTGCAAGGTCAAAGGACCGGGCTGCCAGCGAAAAACCGAAAAACGAAAACTGACTAGAAAAATCAGAAAAACCGAAAAATAAGTGAAGGACTCGCAACGGCGTCGCGAGTCCGGGCAGGAAAGAGACCGGCGTCGAAACCGAAGAAAAAAATAGAAATAATGAAGAAAAATCAACTTTTTCTGCGGGGACTGGAAGACCACGTCTGTAGGGCTCCGCGGAAAAAAGAAGACTGGCTAAGATGGCACCCTTGGGCGGGAAGGGGACCGCGCATGCGCGCTGCAATTCCCAAAGGCTTTCTTTGAAAGCTGGGGAAAATTGCTCCGCGAGGGCTCCGTCGGCGCCGACGTCACCCATATGTGAGGACTGACTTCCTGCTTGGTCCTGGAGAACAGCAAAGTTTCCATTCATGCTGACAGGCATCTACAATGGAGGCATCATCACTACAAGACATCAAGAGTGGTACGAAGACCCCATGGCACCAAAAGAGGAGCAAAAGATATTAACAGTGGCATGAAGATGCCAAGTTGCCATCAGAAGGACAAGGTGGCACAAATAGTAGAATAAACTGGAAGACAGGCAAAGCAGCACCTGTGCTGGCAGGAACTAGCAAGACTCTTGAAGAGGGGTAAAAATGACACCAACACTGGCAGGAATTTAATTTAATTATGAGTTCATAACCATTTCATATGCAATTTCAGCAAGTAACATCACTTCTTACAAATAAAATATAATAATAAGCCATTAAAGGCACTGGGAGACAACGCAAATTCCAGCCATTAAAGGCAAAGCAACAACACCAATGGCTGGAAGATCCCAGCAGTGGAAGTGGGTTAAAGAGGCACTAACATTGACTGGAAGGGCCCAAGGCAGTGGGACTGGGTTAAAGTATTGGCAACAACGGCTGAAAGAACCCAAGAAGTGGTAAGGGGTTAAAATGGCAGTTACACTGGCTAGAAGAGTCCAAGCAAAGGGAGTAGGGCACGGACAGCCAAGCTGCATGACAGTGCAAGTCATATTTTTAGCACTGGGGATGTTTGTCTCATCTTGGGAATTTCTAGTCCTTTCCTAATAATTCCTAATATTCTGATGCTTATTTGGCCATAGTCGCACACCGGGAAAAAGATTGTAACATATTGTTCACGATGATACCTAGACCCTTATCCTGGGTGGTGACTCCTAGGGGATAATTTTATAAGGATCCATCTAGATCTTGTGGCAAATATTTTAGTCATTTATGTGTTTAAGTGACCTCTTATAGAATACAGACTAGTGAAAAAGTTCACAGCTTGTTTGAATGGCACATTCTTGCAATGTGGATGCACATAGGAATGGAGTCTGGGTGAATGGGTGGTGTGCACAAGTACCTGCATAAATTATAGCTTAAAGGAACAAATTACCTTCCACACGTGGAACCCAGCATTATAAAAGTACAATTAGGGGTATTTTTCCCTCTGTGCATCACTTTGCACTTATGCACATTAAATTGTGTTTGTTATTTTGGTGCTCAGTCTTCCAGTTTCACAAGATCCTCCAGAAATTTCTCACAATCTGCATGCGATTTAACAACTTTGAATAATTTTGCACCATCTGCAAATTAGATCACGTCACTTGTTGTTCCCATTTCCAGATCATTTATAAGTATGTTAAAAAGCAGTGGACCCAGAACAGATCCCTGGGGTAGCCGACTATTCACCTTTCACCCTTCAGAAAATTGTCCAGTTAACCCTGTTTTCTACCTTTTAACCAGTTCCTGATCCACATTAGTACACTGCCTCCTATCCTATGACTCTTTAATTTCCTCAGTCTCTCATAAGGGATTTTGGAACTCAAGGCAGCATGAGAGCAGCAAAGCAGCATTAATATTAGCTGGAAGACCCAAAGGCAATGAGGATTAAAACCGTGCACTGGTGTTCAGTAGGTGGGGGTGGGGGGAATTTGATCATTTGGGTTCAGTGGTGAGGTCATCATTACCTGGCCAAAGAATTACTCAACGTCTTCTGAGGTAATTGAATGCAGCAAGTTGGTTCATCTAGGAGGAAATGCTATCCTGGAGGTCACATTTCCATGGAGGGAAGAAGACCCAAAGACATTGCAGAAAGGGTAATGGGGCACCAGCAATGGTGGAATGAAGACCCAAAGCACCAAGAAGAGGGGACAGCAGGCACAGAAGGAAGCCTGGCACTAGTATGTACAGACATGGATTGCAGAGGATGAAAACTGATGGCATAGTTGGTAAGATCAGAAGGACAGATTATTTGGGTCATCGGAAAGCAGGGGCAGTGTTAGCGGTGGTGGTGGGGCATGTAAACAGGGTAATTCTCCTGAGCCCCCATGCTACAGGGAGCTCTAAGGCTGTCTGAATCTGTAGAAGATACAGTCTGCTAGTGGGTTTTGGGGCTCCCACCCAGGCCTTTCTGTAAGCACTGTTAGGAGAAGGATGTGATGACAGAGATTGAAGATGTGCACAGCAGAAGCTTTGTGCAAGGAATCTCCTCTTCCAACCACTTTCTAGCTTTGTCTGTAACACTGATGGAAATATCAATCAAAGCACATTTAAAAGCTTGCTTGGATAGGCAAATGAAGAATTCAGTCTGCATCTTGTTAGGTAGTGAATGTGGGTCCTTGAGTGTACCACATCCAGTTCTGAGAATCCTTAGCTAAAGTAAGAAAGTTTCTAGTAGTTACATGGGTACAGTACATTCTTACAGTGATCCCAAATTTTTTGGATTAGTTATTTAACTAGAGCCGGTCTGCATTATAAGCAAGGTAATACTGTGGGGGCTCTTGAATACAAACTCTCTGCCTGAGAGCTCTTAAAGGGAGCTTTTTTGTCTTTTTTTTTTTAATTTTTTATTTATAGAATTTTATATACATCAATAAATGAAAATTACAAGCAGAGAATATACATATCCAATATCTCACACAGGTACATATCAAAACTAGTCCACATCAAGGAGGGGTGCGGTATTTGATATTAAACATCCTGAGTGGCCCCGAACAATTAAACTTAAGTCTCCATTAGCTAAACTAGAAGTCAAGAAAACACTCACAAAGAAATAGAAGAAAAAAAAAACAACACACCCCTAATTCTTACTATCCAAAAAAGTCAGTAAATGATCCACCTCGAAAAACACATATCTTTTACTTTGAAACCAAATATGGCACTTACATGGAAATTTAAGATAGAAAGATGCCCCCAGAGCTAAAACCCGTGGACGCAGTTCCAAAAAGGCCTTGCGTCGCCTCTGGGTTTTTAATAGTTAAATTATTTTCTGCTGTTTTGCAAAAGAGGAATTTTTTGTAGTTTTGTTGGGCAAAGCTTTATTCTGCAGCTAGAGGTTTTCCTCTCCTCTAGTCTTCAAGCTCTCTGAAGTCACTGATCTCCTTAGGTGTTAGTGGTCTTAATTAGCTTGCTTAAGAGCTAGGCAGCTGAGTGCTGTATAAAGATCTAAATCATCTTGCAGATTTTGCTATTCCTAGACAGTCTGCATTGCAAGCAAGGTAATACTGTGGAGCTCTTGAATACAAACTCTCTGCCTGAGAGCTCTTAAAGTGCTCTAAAAGAGCTAAGAGAGCTCTTTTTTTACTTCTGTATTGTAAAAGGGTTGTTTTTGTGTTGAGCAAAGCTATTTTTCTGCAGCTAGAGTTTTTCATCTCCTCTAGCCTTCAGGTTCAAAGGGGTAGGCAAGATCTTTGAAGTCACTGACATTCTCACATGTTACATCCATCCCTTCCCACCCCAGCTCCCACCACCCCATGTGAAAATTCTTGCTACATGGGGCAACTCCCCAATTAGCTTGTTGACTTAGATAACAGATTTTTATTGGTTAGTAGGGAAAATCTAGGAAGCAAATATTTCCACATTTGTATATCTACTAAAAGTAACCAATTTGCCATTCTTCGATTAGATAATTGCCATATGGCCTTGATTAGATAATTTTACAAAGGGAACACATTAATCTATAAACTTCAGACACATAATATCAGAATTTACTAGAGTAAAGTAATAACTATTTAGCAAGGAAGCAGCACCGAACAGCACTGTTAGAACACACATAAAAGAGGTTAGCTGCTTTTTCTCTTAAAGGACAGCTAAGGAAAAGTCTGAGACTTTGGTAGGTCTCTCTCGTTTATTTCAATGGGTACCAAAGCTACTTCAACTGAATGATGGCTGGTAAAAATAGTATTGCCAAAGCTGTGGCCCCCATTACAGCTTCTGCCTCTGACCAGACAGCCCAATGCCAGTTGAGGGACCAGTTCCATATGCAAGATGCCTGCAAGCTGAAGCCCTTTGAAACAAATGGAGGAACTCAAAGAAGAGATGGTGAGGCTGAGAAGCATTCGAGACAGTGAGAAATACATTAATCAGATGCATCTTGAAGCATCCAAGCTTTCCAACAGAGGTGAAGATAGGATGCTCCAGAATGAAGAGAGTTGGACATGAATCACCAGACCCTGCAGAAACAACAATTCAACTCCTCCAGCTCTCAAATTGAAGAACCAGTATGCAGCCCTGGAAGTGGAGGAGGTGAAAACATCCCAGGAAAGGGAAGAACCAGAGCTCAAACATCCCCAAAGTTGTAGAATCAATGACTACAAGAAAGCAAAGGGTAGTGGTTGTTGGTGACTCTCTTCTGAGGGGTACTGAGGCATCCATCTGCTGAATAAACTTGAAATGCAGAGAGGTGTGCTGTCTGCCAGGTGCCAAAATCCGAGATGTTATTAAGAGGTTGCCGAGATTCATCAAGCTACTGACTATTATCCGATGTTGCTAATCCAAGTCGGCACAAATGATACTGCTAGGTATGCCTCCGAGTGTATCAAAAGTAACTTCATGCCTCTGGGACAGAGGGTGAAGCAGATACATATGCAGGTGCTGTTCTCTTCAATACCCCTGTTGAAGGTAAAGGCCGAGGCAGAGAAGCTTGCATCCTGGAGATGAATGTATGGCTGCATGGAAGGTGTCATCGAAAGTGTTTTTATTTCCTAGACCATGGGATGATTTTCCAAGGGCTGCAGATCAGAGATGGTGTCCACCTATCCAAGAAGAATCAAAGTGTCTTCTGCAGTAGATTGGCTAACCTACAGAAGAGGGCTTTAAACTAGATTAATTGGGGATGGGTGAAAAAAGCCCACAGTTAATTGAAAAACCTCAGGTAAATAAAATATTAAATATATCTGTAGAAATGGGTAAAAGGGGCAACATCTAGAAAGTGCTGTGCATAAATTCCAGTAGAATGGGAAATAAAATCTCAGATATTGAGGCTTTAATTGAAAAATCTAACTTGGATTTAGTGGTGGTTATGGAGACATGGTTCATGGACAACCATGACTGGGATGTAATTATACCAGGCTATACTTTATTCAGGAAGGACAGGGTAGGAAGATGGGAGGAGAAGGGGCACTATATGTAAAAAATAATATTAAAAATAGAATTATGGGGCTTAAAAGGAAGTGAGAAAGCACTATAGGTTAAACTACAAAGACGGAAAGAGAAATCCATTTGCATTGGTGTGACATACAGACCTCCTTCACAGGGAAAAAAAGTAGATGGAGATTTAATATGATACCTACGCAGTATTGCCATGAAAGAAGAAGTGCTACTGATAGGTGATTTCAATATGCTGGATGTTGATTGGCACATCCCTGATGTGGTATCCTCTAGAAGTAAGGAGATCGTAGATTCTCTACAGGGAGAACTATTCTGGCAATTGGTAACAGAACCCACATGCGAAGGGGCCATACTGGACTTGGTGTTTACCAATGGGGAAAGTGTTTCTGATGTTATAGTGGGAAAACATCTCGTATCCAGTGATCACCAGAAAACTAACTTTGCCAAGATGGGACAATATCTCAAGGAGTCATTAGTGGGATGGGCACAGCTGAGGAATGGGTACAGCTGGGGGAAACTGAAAAGAGATATTTACCTTTCTAACAAAAAGGTTTGTTGCCCTTAAGATAAATGTAAAAGGAAAATGAGGCTACTATGAGCCTCAAAAGAAGTAGCTGAAAAGGTGACAAAAAAGATGGCGGCCTTCATAAAATGCAAGATATCACAGAGAGAGGAAGACAAGCACCAATATTTGGAAAAACTTAGAGATGCAAGGAAAGTAGTCAGGAAAGCAAAGATACAAAAAGAAGAAGAAATAGCGAAAGCAATAAAATGGGGGGACAAGACATTTTTCAGATAGGTTAGCGAGAGGAAGAAATGCAAAAGTGATATTGTCAGACTCAAGGGTGAAGGTGAGGAATATAGAAACAAAGAAACATGATGACAGAAAAAGACCACATGGCCTATCTAGTCTGCCTTTCCATATCAACCACTACAACAGTCCCCTTTTTTCCTTTAGAGATCCTCTGTGTTTGTCCCATCCTTCTTTGAATTCAGATACTGTCCTCATCTCTACCACCTCCACTGGCAGACTATTCCATGGAGCCACCACTCTTTCTGTAAAGAAATATTTCCACATATCACTCCTGAATTTATCCCCTTTCACCCTCATCCCATTTGATGATCTTAACATGGCTAAACAGGTAGAAAAGGCCACAGCGAAAGCTAGAAGGATGCATGGGTGCATAAGGAGAGGAATGGCCAGCAGAAAAAAGGAGGTGATAGTGCCTCTATATAAGTCTCTGGTGTGACTTCCTTTAGGTATTGTGTGAAATTCTGGAGACCACACCTTCAAAAAGGAGATAAACAGGTTGGAGTCAGTGCAGAGGGTGGCTACTAAAATGGTTAGTGGTCTCCATTATAAAGCATATGGGGACAGACTTAAAGATCTTAATATGTATACTTTAGAGGAAAGGCAGGATAGAGGAAATATGATAGAAACATTTAAATACCTCTGTGACATAAATGCACAAGAGGAGAGCCTCTTTCAATTGAAAGCAAGCTCTGCAACAAGGGTACATATGATGAGGGTGAAAGGGAAATACTCAGGAATAATATCTGGAAATGTTTCTATACGGAAACAGTGATACATGCATGGAATAGTCTCCCGGTGAAGGTAGTAAAGACAAGGACAGTATCTGAATTTAAGAAAGCATGGGACAAACACAAAAGATCTCTAAAGGAAAAAAGAGGACTATAGTAGTTGATAAAAAAGGGCAGACTAGATAGGCCATATAGGCTTTTTCTGTTGTCATGTTTCTATGTTTCTATTTGTTGTCCTTCAGTTTTGTATCCCCTTCAAATAAGTTCCATGCCTCCAGCCTTCTCCCCAATTGATAATTTGAACATAAGCCTCCAACTACATCCCTCCCATAATCAGAGAAAATCTGAGCTTGTGAGGACAGGCGATCACACCGAGCAGCAGAAGTGAGGGTAGCACGAGCCAAGGCACCAAGAGTTCATCAGAGCAGAACAAAAAGTGGCATGAATTGCTCAAGACGCTTAAGCTACTACTAGTACTACTAATCATTTGCATAGCATAAAAGGATGTGTCTCCAAGACTATGTGCTGATAAGGGAAGAGTTAGGATGGCCATTATAGTTGGTGATTCAATCATTAGGCATGTAGATAGCTATGTGACTGGTGGATGTGAGGATCGCCTGGTAACATGCCTGTCTGGTCCAAAGGTAGCGGACCTCACGCACCATCTAGACATGATTTTAGGTAATTCTGGGGAGAAACCTGCTGTCTTGGTACATGTTGGTACCAATGACATAGGAAATATGGGAGGGAGGTTCTGGAAGCCAAATTTAGGCTTTAGGTAGAAAGTTGAAATCCAGAACTTCCAGGATAGCATTCTTAGAAATACTTCCCATTCCAAGCACAAGACCCAAGAGGCAAGCTCCAGAGTCTCAATGCATTGATGAGATGATGGTGCAAGGAAGAGAGTTTTGGATTTGTGAACTGGGCAACATTCTGGAAAAGGGAGGGCTTTCCGAAAGGATGGACTCCACCTTAACTGGGGTGGAGCCAGGCTGCTGGCATTAACCTTTAAAAAGGAGATGGAGCAGCTTTTAAATTAGATAATGGGGGAAAACTGACAGTTGCCCAAGAGTGCATGGTTTAGAATAATGTATCCTTGAAGGATACTAGCAAAACAGGAAGTCATGGCATTCCGATAGAGAGGTTCAAAAAAAGGTAAAAGCAACCCAGTTGCCTTTGAGTAAAAATCAGAGTTGAAAGATTCCAAATTAACCCTGTCATCAAATAGCCAGACTGTTAATATTAGCAAAAAATAACTGTGAAATGTCTGTATGCAAATTCTAGAAGTTTAAAAAATAAAATGGGAGAGTTAGAATATATAGCAATTGATGAAAATTTAGCTATAGCTAGCATTTCAGAGACCTGGTGGAAGGAAGATAATCGATGGGGCACTGTGATACCAGGCTATGAACTATGTTGCAAGGATAAGGTAGATCTCCAGGAACAAGCAGGAATGAGTCTTCACATATGGGTATGTCGGCGCCGACGGAGCCCGCACGGAAATGCTCCCCAGCATCCAATCAGAAAGCCTTTGGGAGCATCCCTCGCGCCTGCGCGGTGACTTCCCGCCTTTCCCACTGCCTCTCCTCAGTTTTCGTTTTTCCGCGGAGCCAACAGGACGTACCTTCTGTCACCGCAGAAATGTTTTTCTTTAATATCCTTTTTTCTTGTTTTCTTGTGGTCGCGGCTGTCTTCCCGCCGACACCGGTACCTCCGGTGCCTTACTCTTCTCTTTTCCAACTTAGAGAAACAAA
Organism: Ichthyophis bannanicus; assembly: GCA_033557465.1. NCBI lineage: Eukaryota > Metazoa > Chordata > Amphibia > Gymnophiona > Ichthyophiidae > Ichthyophis > Ichthyophis bannanicus. The sequence continues at coordinate 107,836,907 of CM066044.1, forward strand.
TTTTTCCCTCATCTGGAGTCCTCGGCACCTTTGGGGCCGATCGATATGGCTCAGACTAGCTTTCCTGTATCCCGGCCAGCCAGGGGGTTGGTACCGGCTTCGAGCGCTACCGATGCCTCGGCATCGGCATCGGTGTCGGGTGTTCCACTCTTCACCGGGGTCCATCATCGGGTTTCCTGGTCGGAGCCGATTGATACGCCCCAGATGGACTTCCCTCTATCTACGCCATGCTTGGGGGGGGGTACCGGCTTCGAGCGGTACCACTACCCCGACATCGGCGCCGGTGGCGAGTGTTCCTCTCTTCACGGGGCATCGTCTTTGAACGTCCTCGGTACCTTCAGTACCGATCGATACGATTCCGATTGACTTTCATGTTGCGGCATCGCTGATACCACCACCAATGTCGGTGCCTTCTAGGCATGCATCGATAGCCTCGCTCGCTTCGATGCCCAGTCTAGAATCGATATCCAGTCTAGATGACTTGATTCCGACGCGTCTCGGAACCGATCCATGTCGTTCCCGACTACGCAGTACCGAGGATAATCTCCGAAGCTCTCTGGTTACCTCGGTGCTGCTTCGGGGACCTCCGATACCTGCTCCGACGGCACCGATCCCGGTGCCGGTATCGATGTCGATTCCTGCAGTTCCATCGGTGCCCTCGATCCTTTCTATGCCTAGCTTGGAATTGATACCGGGTACCGATGATGCGGTACTAACTGCCTCGAATCAGAACTGTCAGTATCGTTTTCCATCTAGCAGAATTCTTTCTATGCACCAGTCCAGTAGGTCTTCTGGTGTTCACGCTGCTCATTCTACCTCAGCCGACCCGGGAATAGTTCCTCTGGGAGATCCTTCTTTTCCGAAATTTCTCCTTGACATGGCAGCTTTTCTTGCCATTCCTATTCCTGGTCCTACCCTTACCCTAGATCCTGCAGAAAAGCAAACCATAATGCTTCCTTTACATCATTCCTTGCAGGACCTTCTTCTGAGGATTTGGGAATCATCTTTAAAGGTTCCTGCGCCTTCTACAGCCATGAATGTTCTGTATCAGGTGCCTCCCTCTCCGGGGTTTCAGAAAAACCAACTTCCGCATCATTCCATTGTAGTGGAATCAGCAATGAGGAAGGTCAGATGCAAGAAGAAGCATTCTTCTTATCCACCAGCTCGTGCATCTAAAGCACTTGATGCCTTTGGACGTCAAACCTTCCAAACTTCTATGTTGGCTTCAAGAATTATTTCATATATTTTTTATATGAGTCTAACACTTCAGGAGGTCACAGAGAGATTATCTCTTCTGTCTCCTTTTTTGTCAGGACCTAAGGTCTCTGACTATTCCTTGCTTCTTAATCATAGCAGGAATATCTCTTGGTTTCTTTCCCGTGCTTCCCTAGACTCTTTTGAGTCTGTTAGCAGATCCTCTGCTATTGCCATTGGAGCGCGCCGTACAGCGTGGCTGCAGGCTTCAGACTTGAACAGATGGGCACAACATACACTGGGTAACTCTCCTTGTACTGGAGAAAATCTCTTCAATAAAGAGGCTTTACGTCAGGTTGCTCATTGCTCCACTGACTTCCCTGGCTATGGAATCCATCCCAAGCTTTCTTTTTCCCCTGGACGTAGGAAATGTCCTACAAAACCTTCTTTTCCGAAGAAGAGGAAGTTTCATCCTTCTTCTGCCCATCCTCCCGGTGTACCCAAACAAGGGACATCTCATCCTAGTCTGAAGTCTCCAGGCTCTAACCAGTCTACCCATAACCAGCACCCATAGGTTCCGGTGTATTGCAATATACAGTTAACTTCTTCTTAGCAGAAGTTTATTCTTCAAACCCTGTGCTGGGTTCTTTCTTTTCAAGTATGCTATGCTCTTGGGATACTTTTGTCCATGGGTTACCGAAATCTCCCCTTCTTACTACCACGAAGGGAGGTTACAACTATCCCATGATAGTTTCTGTCCCCATATGGACATCTTTTCCTTCAGCGGGCTTACAATATGGTAAGTCGCTTTCCAAACCCCTCTCTTCCAGGGTTTCCCCTGCTTGAGTTGGTGCTATACTGAAACACTTCCTTTTTCTTTCCAGTGTAGACTGGTTGTCTTCCTTCAATGCTGAACAACTCATCAGGCAGGGGCGGAAATCCTTCCGCTACCTTGTCGGTTTTCTCTCTGTTTCCATACAGGAGAATCCCCTCTATTGTTTTGTTCAGTTGCTGTCTATACAGGAATTCCAGTGATTACTTTTATGCTCATTGCAAGCTCCTTGCAACTATCTTGCATAATACTATTCACTGCAGCTTATCTTCTGCTAGCCATATCCTTTCCTAGGATGTGGCAACACACCTGACTTCTGTCAGTTTTATCTTATAATTCTGCCTGCACAATGTTTTCTGCAATCTTCAGAGAAGATTTCTATTATGGGCCCTTGCCACAGAGCATTGCACTTGTCTCTGAGGGTCTTTCTTTACAGGAGACAAGTTTTTTTCTGCGTGAATGTCCACGGAGTTCCCATTCTGGCCGGAATATACTCCTGTTCCTTACAGCTTCGCAGCATGTTTTCTACTCCACTGGGACAACGCATACTCTTTTAATGTACATGATACCCCGGATTCCCTTGGCTGGGTCACTCTGGTATCTTCGTCTATGCGTTCTTCTTGTCCTTCGGACTTTTCAGAGTCCTACAGTACAGCTGACGTATTCTTGCCAGACTGCTGTTATCCTCTAATTTTCACGCAACCATACTGGTTCTTCAACTGACCTACATTCCTGCCCCACAGAAATAGATTCTCTATATTTCTTCAGGTGGGTTTCGCCCCCTATTATTGGACCATCACATTCCCCATGTGAATGTTTTTCTGTGGCTCAGTTGCGGGCATGTATTTTTAAAATTATTTTCATGTATGTATGTGTCCTATGCATACATGTTTTTGTACCCTGGGTGGGCATAAACCACCCCGTCTCTCCTCTATATCTATCTACATCCCCATATGTAGGTATATATATATATCACCCTTGTCTAGACATATATACTCTCATACGATATGTATGTCTTTCCGTATACATCTATAGATATATATATGTGTATGCGCATATTGGGAGATGTCCTTAGCCCCTATGTCTTACCTATCTCCCTGACTGTCAGGGCTTAGGTTTTTATTTTTCTTATGTGGTCCAGACAGTCAACTTGCCTATTATCATACGGCTCAGTAACTGGGACTGGTTATACTAACCATTACTGCTGTGACGTCAACAGCTTCTATTTTTGTTATACATCTCCCTATCTATGCAGTTTCATACTTCCATGTCTTCCTATCTCTTACCAGATAGGAAAGACAGCATACATCTCCAGTATTCCTGAGTTCACTTCTGTTCTCCTTGGGAATAGGGGCTTTTCCCATACCCTCTCTTCCCTTCCGGACTGGGCTAATTTTCCAGATCGGTCAGTCTTCTTTTGGTCCTCAATGTTTATGACTCTGTACCTCAACGAGTTCTCAGCTTTTCCCGTAAAAGCTTCTCATTGGAGACCTGCCAATCTTCTCCTGCCCCGGTGGACACCTGGGTCTCCTGCCCATTCCAGATTGAAACTTCTCCTCACTGCTGTGGAGTTACCTTGATGATTCCGCTACTGCATCTACAGTCTACTTCCTACAATCCAGTAGGTAAGCTCTATATTGTGCTAGTTCATTAAATGATGCTTGACATACATACTAAAGACTTCTTTCACCTGTAGTCTTTAGATTCGCTGTTCCTCTACAGCTCTGCTCTATTCAACTCCTACCCCCCATCCCCCAGGGGATGCCGGAAATCCAGATCTGGGAAATGCCGTCCTGTCCAGGGATACGCATTTTATGGGATCTCCCCTGGCACCCACAGCTAGGGAGTCCCCATATGTGAAGACTCATTCCTGCTTGTTCCTGGAGATAGCACAGTTACTTACCTGTAACAGGTGATCTCCGGAACAGCAGGAATTAGTCTTCACAACCCACCCTCCTCCCTTAGGAGTTGTATCTATCTATTTCCTTTCCTCTTTCTCTCCTTCTGTCTCAGCTATGAAACTCAACTGAGGAGAGGCAGTGGGAAAGGCGGGAAGTCACCGCGCAGGTGCGAGGGATGCTCCCAAAGGCTTTCTGATTGGATGCTGGGGAGCATTTCCGTGCGGGCTCCATCGGCGCCGACGTACCCATATGTGAAGACTAATTCCTGCTGTTCCGGAGATCACCTGTTACAGGTAAGTAACTGTGCTATCACATTGGTGGAGGGGTGGCTCTATATGTTAAAGAGGGCATCAAGTCAAACAGGATCAACATTTTGCAGGAAACAAAATACACTGTAGAATCTCTATGGATAGAAATTCCATGTAAAAAGGGGAAGGGAATGGCAGTGGGGGTGTACTATTGTCTGCCTGGACAGAATAAACAGATAGATGATGAAATGCCAACAGAAATTAGGGAAGCTAGCAAAGTTTACAACACAATAATAATGGGAGATTTCAATTACCCTGGTATTGACTGGATCAGTGTTACATCAGGGAGATGAAATAAATGACTGCTACATAGCGCAGCTGGTTCAGGAACTGACATGCAGGGATGCTATTTTAGATATAGTCCTCAGTAGAACGCAGGATCTGGTGTGAGAGGTAACTGTTTTGGGGGCACTTGGAGGGAGGATAGCAAGGAAATTGACTGAACTAGCATTCAACTTTCAAAAAAACCCATAATAAAATGAGGAAAATCCTTAAAAAACTGAAAGAAGCAACTGCAAAGGTGAAGAGTTTATATCAGGCATGAACATTATTTACGAATACTATCTTGGAAGCCCAGATCAGATGCCATCCGGAAAAAGAGCCAAATGATGAAAACAGGAAAAAGCATAAATACTTGCAAGTTAAATGCAAGGCATTAATAAGGCAAGCAAAGAGAAAATTTGAAAAGAAGCTTGCCGTGGAAGCAAAAGTGCATGATAAAAATGTTTTCAAGTATATTCGTAGCAAAATACCTGTGAGGGAGTCTTTGGACCATTAGATGAGGGAGAGGTAAAAGGTACAAAGCGAAAGCTGTAGCAGAGAGACTGAATTAATTTTTTGCTTCAATCTTTACTGAAGAAGATGTATGAAACTTACCCATGCCAGAAATTATATTTAAAAGTGATTTGTCAGAGGAATTGAAACCAATCTTGATAAATCGGGAAGATATATTACAGTTAATTGATAAACTAAAAAGCAGCAAATCACCTGGACTGGATGTCATACATATCAGGGTACTGATAGAACTGAAATATGATATAGTAGAACTGTTATTAGTAATGTGTGATCTATTATTAAAATCATCTGTAGTACCCTAAGATTGGAGAGTGGCCAATGTAACGCCACTTTTTAAAAAGGGCTCCAGGAAAGATCCAGGAAACTACAGACCACTCAGGCTGACATCAGTACCAGGCAAAATGCTAGAAACCATTATAAAAACATAATTACTTAACATGTAGACAGTCATGGATTTAATGAAGGAAAGTCTTGTCTTACCAATCTCTTATATTTGTTTAAAAGTGTGAATAAACAAGTAAATAAAGGTGAGCCGGTTGATGTGGAGCCTGATTAATGAAGGGTTATGTACAATGTTCCCTCTAATTTTCCGTAGGCTGTGTGCGCATAAAATATCAGCTGTGTGCAGCTTTTGAAGGAAGGTTAAATTTTTGTGCGCCACATAATGACACTCGGAGTTATATACTTTAAAATTTGACTACACGTCAGAATACAGTATGTACACCACATTGATTTTAATCAAATTAAATGAAAATAGACGATTACTAAATGAAGTGGGAAATTTCTAGTAATTACAATCATAACTTTTAAATTTTAAGACGTCTGTGTTATTTTCTATCAGAATCAGAGCCGTAATTTTTGTGCGCTCTGTTGTAAAGTATGTGCGCTCGCTCAGCGAGGTGTGTGCACGCGCACACGCGCACAGCTTAGAGGGAACAGTGGTTATGTATGAGTCGAGCAAGACGGGCTTGATAGGACCTGATTCTGGACTGTGGGAACAAAACGTTCCAGCGGTACACAGAATCGGGCTGCACGCCCTGCAAATCCCCAGCTAATATGATCACTGACCGCAAGATCCAACATCCTTTCCCCACAGCCTGACCCCCGATCTGGCCTTCCATGGCCACGGTCAAGGTGCAGGGAATCCCCTGTGCCCCCTCACCTCATTGCTGCCCGCCTGGCTTTGGAGGTCCCCCAACATCGAGGGCGACGTATTCCACCTCCGAGGTGGAATAAGTCCCCCATCTACATGGCCGACACCAGACGTACAGGGCTGACCTCAGAATTGGCCCTGTATATCCAGGGTCACGGCCCACCCATGCCCAACCCTCAGTCCACCTCCAGACCACCCCCTCCTGCCCCCATCTAAGGCTCCCTGTATAACAGCACTGTTCATACCGGGAGTCTTTGCCAGGCAGAATGTACATCCCTGCTATTCGTGGCACAGAATGGCTCCCTTAGGGAAGAACAACCCAAACTACGGTTACATGATGCAAGGTTCCACATTAGGAACCACCACCCAGGAAAATGATTTAGGCGTCATCGTGAATAATACGCTGAAACTATCTGCCCTGTGTTCAGCAGCAGCCAAGAAAGCAAATAGAATGCTGGGAATCATGAAGAAAGGAATGGAGAATAAACAAAGAATGACATCATAATGCCTCTGTATCGCTCCATGGTGCGACCACAACTTGAATATTGTGTGCAGTTCTGGTCACCGTATCTTAAAAAGGATGTAGCAGAATTAGAAAAGGTATAGAGAAGAGCGACAAACATGGTAAAGGGGATGGAAGGATATGCTACGAGGAAAGGCTTATAAGATTAGGGCTCTTCTGCTTGGAAAAAAGACGGCTGAAGGGAAATATGATAGAAGTCTATAAACTAATGAATGTAGTAGAATGGGTAAATGTAGCTTGGTTGTTTACTCTTTCAAAATGTAGAAAGACTAGAGGACACGCAATGAAGCTACAATGTAGAACATTTAAGATTAATTGGATAAAATATTTTTTCACTCAACGTAATCAAACTCTGGAATTTGTTACCAGAGGATGTAATAAAAACTGTTAGTGTAGCTAGATTTAAAAGAGGTTTAGACAAGTTCCTGGAGGAAAAGTCCATAAACGACTATTGAAGAGGAGTGGGGAAATCCACTGCTTACCCTTTGGATAAGCAACATGGAATCTGGATACTTTTTGGGAACCTTACAGGTACTTGTGCCTGGATTGGCCTCTGCTTGAAACAGGATACTGGGCTTGATGGACCCTTGGTCTGACCCAGTATAGCATATCTTAAGTTCTTATGATATCTGATTGAGGGCTGCCCATTCTGCATTAGATAGTTATAAATACCACCAGGTACCCTACAAGCCGCCTGCTTCTCATGCAGCTCATGTCATCCTTCATGATGCAGTGAAAATAATCTATTTATCAACACTTTTTTAATTCGTTCTATCACATAGCTACCCAGACCCAGAAAGACACTTAAGGGATAGCTTCTCCAAATGGGTTAATTTTGCGCATACCATGGCAGTCATGAACCTCATTTCTAAGCCAGGGTATGTGGAGTATGATCTTAATCTCTTAAATTTACTGCTAATGCTCGGTGTAATACTTGTATTGCAAAAATAGCTGTGCATTATCTCCTCTTTATCTGCAGAATTCCACTTCACCGTAGTTAATCCTCTTAACTTTTTCATTAATTTTTGTGGTTTATCTCCTGCCACAGTGGGTCCATGAACAGGCTCACCGTGGCCTTTATCTGTGGTAGGGATGTTATCTGCTTCTGCAGCACTTGCACTATCACAACCACCATTGTTAGCCCTAGTGCGTAAGCTACGGGTGGGCACCTTTTTATCCTGGGCAATGTGCAGCCAGTATGTATTTTTCTTCTTTGTTCCTAACATACTTTAATTGTAGTGTCGCCTTGCTGAGATTTGGTATAGATCTTATACAACGGGGTCACCATGTGAAGGTACTCAGCAAGACTTGAGAGAACTTTATTCTCTCCCCCTAAGAGATGCACATCAATGCAACAGTTGCTGCACACCCCTTTGACCCTCTCTTACTATGAGGTGCAGCAAGTGTGCAAATAATCAGATACCATTAAAGACTCCTTCCTTCATTGCCTTAACCATTGATCCATTATGAAGAATTTAGGCAGCAAATATTTGCTTTTGCCAGCCCTGTGCATTGGAATCGGCTTCCTGGCTACACATCGGCTACACATACTCCCCCTCGAAGCAAGAATCAAATACAAATCCTCCCTACTTACTCACAAAGCTCTCTACCAAACTCAGACTTCCCAGCTCCGCACACTACTGCCCCGACCAGCCCACAACAGAACAACCAGACAAACCACCAACAACTCCCTCACCATACCCCATAAACAAACCAAATACAATCAATGGACCTGCAACAGAGCCTTCGAACTGTATGCACCATCCCTCTGGAACTCTCTACCAAGTCACATCAGAAGCAATGGAGATCCCTTATCATTCAGGAAACAACTAAAACTATTCCAGGAATACCTCAGACCAGAAACAAGCACCCGCCACTGACTACCTCCCAACCCCCCTAATTCATCCCCCTAAACATATGATCTAAGAGACTGTAATACAATGTCTATGTCAATGTCCCAGTTATTTGTTGAAATCATTAATGTTGGCCACCTGGTGATGGCCCCAACCACAGAATTTGATTATTGTCCACCCTCCCCCCCCCCCTTTTAATGTTACACCGCTTTGACCCGGTGAAAAGCGGGATATAAATACAGTTAAATAAATAAATAAATAAATAAGAAATAAATAAATAAATATTAAAGCCAGCTTGATGAATTTTCAGAGGTACATCAAGACTCATCTGTTTCTGGAAGCCTTTTGACCTAGGGTTCTCTGGGTCTGATATTTTTAACTCTATTTCTGGTTGTGCTGTTTAACCTTTGGTCTTTTTATCTGTTTTAATTGTGGTTTTGTATTGGTTGTTGTTGTAAACTGCCTAGATTTAGACAGTATCAACATTTTTTAACCATTAAACCATAAGAACATGAGAACAAATGACCCTTGTCCAGCATACTGGATCAGAACAATGCGATCTGAACTCAGCCTAATCATAGCCGAGATCACAAGGCGATCCTTCGCAACAGGAACATTCCCAACTGCTCTTAAACAGACATCCATACGACCACTGCTAAAGAACAACCAGCTGGACCCGCAGAAGGTCGAATCTTACCGTCCAATCGCAAGCATTCCACTACTAGCTAAAATACTTGAGAAGGTTGCTCAGAGACAGATCCAAAAGCATATTGACGCCTCAGCCCCCCTTGATCCCTGCTAGCATGGATTTAGGGAAGCTCACGGAGTGGAGACACTTCTGACCTCCCTAACCAACACCCTAATCAGTGGAATAGATAACATCAACAAGGGCTTTGCACTAATTTTCCTTGACATCGCCGCTGCATTTGATTCAGTAGACCGTGAGCAGCTTCTAACTCGCCTCCATGAGAAGGGAATCCAGGACCTTGCATGGGATTGGTGTAAATCCTACCTAGAAGACCGATGGCAACAAGTTCATGTGAACTCCTCCACATCTGAACCATTTCAGCAAAACCAAGGGGTACCCCAAGGATCCTCCTTATCCGCGCTGCTCTTTAACGTTTACATGCAGCCGATCTGTGAAATCATCCGCGCCTTCGGAATCTCATGCCTGATCTATGCAGATGACATGCTGTTGTTTACATCTATCAATGTTATGCTTCCCGACTATACAGCCATAGTTGATTGTTTCAACGCAATCTCAGACTGGCTTCATGATCAGAACCTTCGAATAAACTTCAAAAAAACTGAGGTCTTATTCATCACGAAGAACAAAAACTTCTCACCCCCACCCCCCAGCCCTAAAAGTAAGGGACGCAGATCTTCCAAGCAAGCACATCATTCGCTACCTGGGAGTGATGCTGGATCAAAAGCTAGACTTTACAGCGCACATAAGCAACACAGTCAAGGCTATATACTACAAAATCAAGACACTACGACACCTAATACCCATGCTGGATCCAGAGAACTTCCGTACGATAATCCAAGCGCTAGTAACACCCCATTTTGATTATGCAAACATTATACTCCATGGACTACCCAAGAGTACCCTAAACCCGCTACAATTAGCGATGAATGCCGCTGCCCGCGTCCTCTGCGGAGCATCCAGACGAGACCACATAACCCCCATCCTAAGGGACCTACACTGGCTTCCGATAAACTACAGAATCTAATACAAGGCCATCCTCATTACTTTCAAATACATTAACAAAATATCCCCCCCCCCCTCCATCTCGGACCTCCTCACTCACACACCCAACAACAGAATAAGGAAGACATTAGCCTCCAATACTCTTATTATCCCAAGAGAATCTACAAAATGTGCACAATCAACTAGTAATAGAGCCTTCCCAGCATCAGGTCGATCAAAGACCTCAGGCAGTTCAGGAAGGCTCTTCAGCATCATTTGTTCCTCTTACATTTCTTTCCACCCAACAGCACCTCTCCTCCTCCCACCCACACCCCAAACTGTAAATAGCCTACCCACCCTCATCTCTAATTGTTTGAAATGTACATGTTTCCTCAATTATAATTTCATTTCCATGTTACTTTCCCTGTTATATGTAAACACAGGACAGTTCTGTATTGCCCTGGAGTCAAATTGTTAATTTGTAAACTGCACTGATAACAAAGAGCGCGGTATAGAAAAGCTTTCAAATAAATAAATAAAATAAAATAAACATAAGATATGCCAAACTGGGTCAGACCAAGGTCCATCAAGCCCAATATCCTGTTTCCTACAGTGGCAAATCTAGGTCACAAGTACCTAGCCATTTCCCCAAAAGAGACTGGTTCCACAATGCTTATATTGGGAAAAGCAGTGGATATCCCGGATCTCCTTTAATAACAGTTTATGGACCTTTCCTCCAGGAACTTGTCCAAACCTTTTTTAAACCTGGCTACACTAACAGCTTTTACTACATTCTTCAGTAAAGAATTATAGAGTTTGATTACACGTTGAGTGAAAAAATATTTTCTCTTATTAGTCTTAAATAGTTTACCCTGTAGCTTCATTGCATGTCTCCTAATCTTTCTATAATTTGATGGCGTAAACAATCGATCTATGTTTACCCATTCCATTCATAAATTTATAGACCTCTATCATATCTCCCCTCAGCCATCTCTTTTCCAAGTTGAAGAGCCCTAACCTTTTTAGCCTCTCTTCATAGGAGTATCCTTCCATCCCCTTTACCATTGTGGTGGTTCTTCTCTGTACCTTTTCTAATAACACTATACCCTTTTTAAGATATGGCAAACAGAATTGCACACAATATTCAAGATGCAGTCACACCATGGAACATTCCCCTTATTTCTGATATTACATTGGTCTAAGAACATAAGAACATAAGATATGCCATACTGGGTCAGACCAAGGTCCATCAAGCCCAGTATTCTGTTTCCAACAGTGGCCAATATAGGTCATACGTACCTAGCAGTTTCCCCAAAAGACACAGGTTCCACGATGCTTGAACTGGGTCAAGCATTAATATCCTGGGTCCCTTCTTAATAATGGTTTATGGACCTTTCCTCCAGGAACTTGTCCAAACCTTTTTTAAACCCAGCTACACTAACAGCCTTTACTACATCCTCTGGTAACAAATTCCAGAGTTTGATTACACGTTGAGTGAAAAAATATTTTCTTTTATTAGTCTTAAATAGTTTACCCTGTAGCTTCATTGCATGTCCCCTAGTCTTTCTATATTCTGATCATGTAAACAATCGATGTACGTTTACCCGTTCCACTCCGTTCATTAATTTATAGACTTCTATCATATCTCCCCTCAGCTGTCTCTTTTCCAGGTTAAAGAGCCCTAACCTTTTTAGCCTTTCTTCATAGGAGTATCTTTCCATTCCCTTTACCATTTTGGTGGCTCTTCTCTGAACCTTTTCTAGTAACGCTATATCCTTTTTAAGATACGGCGACCAGAATTGCACACAATATTCAAGGTGTGGTTTCACCATGGAACGATATAGAGGCATTATAATATCTTTTGATTTATTTTCCATTCCTTTCCTTATGATACCTAGCATTCTATTTGCTCTTTTGGCTGCCGCTGCACACTGGGCCGATGGTTTTAACATGTTATCCAGAATGACGCCTAAATCTTTTTCCTGGGTGGCGGTTCCTAATGTGGAACCTTGCATCGTGTAACCATAGTTTGGGTTGTTCTAACCTAGGTGCATAACTTTGCACTTGTCCACATTAAACTTCATTTGCCATTTTGATGCCCAGTCTTCCAATTTACAAGATCCTCTTGCAATTTTCCACAATCCTCATGGGTTTTAACAACTTTAAATAGTTTTGTGTCATCTGCAAATTTGATAACCTCACTCGTTATTCCCCTTTCCAGGTCATTTATGAATATGTCAAAAAGCAGTGGACCCAGCACAGATCCCTGGGGTACACCACTATTCACCTTTCTCCATTGGGAAAATTGGCCATTTAGCCCTACCCTCTGCTTTCTATCTTTTAACCAGTTCCTGATCCACAGTAGTACACTGCCTCCTATCCCATGACTCTTTAGTTTTGCCAAAAGTCTCTGATGAGGGACCTTGTCAAAGGCTTTCTGAAAGTCCAGATACACTATATCAACCGACTCACCTTTGTCCACCTGTTTATTCACATCTTCAAAAAAACATAACAGATTAGTAAGACAAGAAGCACAATATCCAAACGAGTTTAGAATATTGTATATAGTTGAAGTATATATAGTATAAAGTTAACCTGTACATAGTTTTCCCGGTTATCCCATGTGTTATGTTCCCTGTTCTTTGTAAACTCAATGTTGCCTGTATGCATTGCAGTATGTGTTGTTCAATGTACACCGCGCTGATTTTAATAGCGCGGTATAGAAGAAATGTTAAATAAATAAATAAAAGATAAATAAGATCTTCCTTGTCTAAATCCATGTTGGCTGTCTCCCATTAGGCCATGACTATCTACATGCTGAGTAATTTTGTTCTTTATGATGGTTTCTACCATTTTTCACGGTACTGACGTCAGGCTCACCGGTCTGTAGTTTCCCGGATCTAAGTATAGCTATCATCCATCTCCTGGGTTTGCAGCACAGCCCACCTGTACCGTCCTCCTGGTGGAACCCACTGTATCTGTTGCTGCCTCATCCAGTTGTCACCAGTGTGCCATTAAGGAAAGTTATCTTGCAAGTGACATATACACTAACACCCTCTGCATTGGGCAGCTCTGCCTGCAGCTAGGCACAGCACTGATAATACAGGCTGGGGATGACCAGCATACTCAAATTTGTCCTAGAGGGCACTTGGTAATTGAGGGCTAAAAAAATGCAGTAATCTCTTGAACCCCGTATTCTCAAACACCTGTTGAGGCTGGTCATCTATAGCAATGGTTCTCAACCCGGTCCTCAGGGCACAGCTTTCCAGTCAGGTTTTCAGGATAACCACAGTGAATATGTATGAAAGATTCTCATGCATATTCATTGTGGTTATCCTAAAAACCTAACTAGCTAGCTGTGTCCCAAGGACTGGGTTGAGAGCCTCTGATGTAAAGCAATCATTTTCCTGATGGATCACATCACCACCTTTGATGATGCCTGTCCTATGCTCCAGGAATATTGATGTTGAATAACACCCAATCTCCTTCATAATGGCCTGCTCACCTAACACCTCAAAGGGGGAAGATGCTGTGGGCTGTGCTTGGAATATGGATGCCATCTCTTCTGTAGCTTTGCCATCACTGCGACTTGCAATGCAATATGGAGTCCTCACCCTAGTGTAGCAGCAAAGCGCAGACAAACCAATGATACCAGGAGTCTGTTCAGAAGGTCCAAATCATTTATTTGTGCACAAGTCTCAAGCACGAATCAAATTCAAAATGGCTGAGCAAAGTTTTCTAGCATTACAACAACTTTTATAGACTTCTGTTCCATTCTAGGTATAGAAAAACATTTCATTGGTCCCGGTACTCTCCCGTACCCCTTCCATTGGTCCCGGTACTGATAAGCTTATCCAATTATGTTCCTTCAGTGGGCATGGCACCTGCATACCCCCCTTCTAGTCCCAATTACAATGGTCAGTTCATCAACTTGTTACTTTCATACTCTCAAGGCCATAGAGCCAATTTGTGCATGCAGGGGAGCAGGGCTCTGCAACTCATCTGTCAGCACTCCCAATTATATTCCTTGCAGATGTACTTTTTCTTATCAGTAACTTTTAAACATATTTTTCTGTACTTTTCCATCTCTCAGTTTTGCTTACCTAAGTTAGTTTAGTGCTCTTACAGAGTTCTATCCTACAATAGCAGCATATTGGGGGATGTGCAATCCTATGGGCCTCTTCACAGGCTTCACTTACAGGTCAAGCTAGCTAGGCCTGCCTGCTTATGTCAGACACCGTGGATCACAGGCCTGCACCTGCCACACTAGTATCAGTACCCTTTCTTGAACCTAGCTTGAAAGAATGCACTTTTTGAAGGATGACCCATTAGCTTTCCTCTACTAATAGCCTTCTGATAGTATCTGTACTCTGCATTACATGGTCCTAATGTGTTTTCAAATTCCTCTGCATGATTTTTTTCTCTTCTTTTTGGGGGTTGCTGCTGCTGCTACTGGTGCTGGGGGCAAAGGCAGAGTAGGAGACTAAAGGACAAGGGCCTCCTTCTCAACTACTAGCTCTGCCTGTGGGAGCTCACTTTCTACTTTCTCACCTCTTAGCATGCTCTTAACAACATCTTCCAGACTTCCGTCAGTTATGTCACTTTCAATATACGATACTCCTGATCAGTGCATTCCTCTTAGAGAAAAGGTGCTGGTATTCATATAGAAACATAGAAACATAGAAACGATGACAGAAAAAGACCACATGTCCTATCTAGTCTGTCCTTCCATATCAACAACTACAACAGTCCACTTTTTACCTTTAGAGATCCTCTGTGTTGGTCCCATGCTTTTTTAAATTCAGTTACTGTCCTCATCTCTACCACCTCCACTGGGAGACTATTCCATGGATCCACTACCCTTTCCGTAAATAAATATTTCCGCATATCACTCCTGAATCCATCTCCCTTCACCCTCATCCCATGTCCCCTCATAGCAGAACTTGTTTTCAATTGAAAGAGGCTCTCTCCCTAAACATTTATGCCACGGAGGTATTTAAACATCTCAATCATATCACCTCTATTCCGCCTTTCCTCTAAGGTGTACATATTAATATCCTTAAGTCTGTCCTCATATGCTTTATAATGAAGCCCACTAATCATTTTAGTAGCCACCCTCTGCACCGACTCCATCCTGTTCACATCCTTTTGAAGGTGCGGTCTCCAGAATTGCACACTATACTGGTGTGGCAGGGAGTGATCCTGTAACTAGGACCTATCCTCCAGGTGATGTAAAATGCTATCGCACCGAGGATGTTTCTCCAGGGCCATGTGCTGTCACACTGCCCCCCTAGTGGTGATGGCGTGGAACGACAGAAGGGCGTGGACAGGGAGGAGAAAAGTTTGTTTGTGGAGGAGGTTGGTTCTCTTGCAGGGCCCAGGCTTCTACAGGCCTGGTAGCCTTCTGTATAACTAACACTCCCAAGAATTTACAGTCAGAGTATAGGGAAATTGTAAGGCTTTTATTTCCCTCTTTGCAAACAGGTTCTTTAGCCCAGAATACAACAACACATGAAAAGAAATATCCTTGCTTTAGGTTAAAGGAAAACACGTACTGAAAACACTGTTAACTTCACAGCACAGGTAAATGAAATACAGCATCCACTTTTATCCCCAAACCACAGCTATGCTTCTGCTAGGGCTCAATCCTTTCTGATAGGCAATAGTTAACGTCCATGGGAATGTCCAAGGGGTCCTCCTGGTATTCGACCTGCATGGGCTCACAGTCCAGAATGTTTGGAGGCTCTCCTTCAGGCTTTCTGCCTAGCGCTTGGATGATGCGCCAATAGTCAGCGTTACAAGGTAAGTCCTGGCTTTGTATATTTTTATACTGAGGACAGTCTCTCCTGCATGCAGTTCCTTCTCTAGTAGGCTTCCTGTTAACTGCAGGTCTGTACTTTGTTTCATGAAGGCCTTCTGAAGGACAGCATGCTCTAGTGCCTGACTCCTTCTGGGTCACAGCATTCATAAAATCATCATTATAAAATTGGCATTTACCTTTTCTTCTAAGGCGGTCTCCGGGAGGTGAAGGCTGAGGCTTGGGCCTGCTGGGTCTTGGATTCTCAGGTGCCCAGGTAGGCCTCTGGTTCCTAGTTCTCTGCCTTCTGCTGGAGTCAGGGCATACTGGTGCCATGGTTCCTTTCTCCCACGGCTTTGGAAGTGACCCTTCTCAATTCTTCTTTCACCCCTTTCACTGCCGTTCACTGTTGCTCCTTCCAACAGTTGCTGGCTCCAATTAAAGTTAGGCCTGGGCCTCTCTGTTATAGTCCACCTTCTTTCAGGGTTAGCTTCTTTATAAAACCTTTCCCTCCTGGAAAGTATATCTTTTCCTCTTTTGCAATGTTTAAAGTAGGTTTCTGTACCTGGCTTGGCTGGGTCTGCTAGGCCGGATCCCTTAGTCAGGACTCCTCTCCCTGGATCCTCCAGATATCTGTAAAAATCTGGAACTGGAACTTCCTGCAAGACTCCTTGACAGTCTCCTTGCCCATCTGGAGCTGTCTGCCAATCTCCTTGTCTTTCTCTTTCTCGCCAACCTCCTTCTCTGTACCAGTCTCTTTGCCACTCTCCTTGTCTCTCTCCTTCTCTCCAACCGGAGTCTGAATCCGAGTCTTTTTGCCACTCTCCTTGCCTCTCTGACTTCCTCCAGTCATCTGAGCATTTAAGAGGAGTTCTTCCCTTTCTGCATTGGGTGTTGGCTGGAATTACATCATTGGCTCTAAGGCGTGGTTCTTCAGACCTCCAGAGGTCTCTCTGGCTCCCTCTATGTGGCTCCTCATGATGCTGCAGCTGGTCTTTACCTCTTTTTTCTGTGTTTAAAACCTTTCCTTCTGCCTGCAGCTGGTCTGCAGTGCCACAGTGCCCATGAGGGAAGGGTTAGGACAGCCGTTATAGTTGGTGATTCAATCATTAGGCATGTAGATAGCTGGGTGGCTGGTGGACGTGAGGATCGCCTGGTAACATGCCTGCCTGGTGCGAAGGTAGCGGACCTCACGCGCCACCTAGATAAGGTCTTAGATAGTGCTGGGGAGGAGTCTGCTGTCTTGGTACATGTCGGTACCAATGACATAGGAAAATGTGGTAGGGAGGTTCTGGAGGCTAAATTTAGGCTTTTAGGTAGGAAGTTGAAATCCAGAACTTCCAGGGTAGCATTCTCCGAAATGCTTCCCATTCCACGCACAGAACCCAAAAGGCAGGCAGAGCTCCGGAGTCTCACTGCGTGGATGAGACAATGGTGCAGAGATGAGGGTTTTGGATTTGTTAGGAACTGGGGAACATTCTGGGGAAAGGAGGGGCTCTTCCGAAGGGATGGGCTTCACCTTAACCGGGATGGAACCAGACTGCTGGCATTAACCTTTAAAAAGGAGATAGAGCAGCTTTTAAATTAGATATTAGGGGAAAGCCGACAGTCGCCCAAGAGCGGATGGTTCAGAAGAATGTATCTTTGAAGGATACTACCAAAAGCAGAGAGGTTCCACAAAAGAGTAAAGTAGCCCAAATGCCCTCAAGTATGGAGCAGACAGAGCTTAAAGATCCCAATTTACCCATGTCTAACAATAGCCAAATTAACATGAATAAAATACATTCTCTAAAATGCTTGTATGCAAATGCTAGAAGTCTAAAGAATAAGATGGGAGAGTTAGAATATATAGCATTAAATGAAAGGTTAGATATGATTGGAATATCAGAGACATGGTGGAAGGAGGACAACCAGTGGGACACAGCGATACCAGGGTATAAAACTATATCGTAATGATAGAGCTGATCAAATTGGTGGAGGGGTTGCTCTCTATGTTAGAGAGGGCATTGAGTCAGAAAGGATTAAAGTTTTGCGGGAAACAAAATCTGCTGTAGAAGCTATATGGATTGAAATTCCATGTAAAAGGGGGAAGGCAATGGCAGTGGGGGTGGACTATCGAGCGCCTGGCCAGAATGACCAAATGGATGATGAAATGCTCAAAGAAATCAAGGAAGCTAACAAATGTTACAGCGCAGTACTAATAATGGGTGATTTCAACTACCCCGGTATCGACTGGGTCAGTGTCACGTCAGGACATGCTAGGGAGATAAAGTTCCTAGATGAAATAAATGACTGCTTCTTGGAGCAGCTGGTTCATGAACTGACCAGAGGGGAAGCCATATTAGACCTAGTCCTTAGTGGAACACCAGATCTAGTGCAAGAGATAAGGTTGTTGGGGCCACTTGGCAATAGTGATCATAGCATGATCGCCTTTTATTTAATTAGTGGAGGAGGGATAGTAAGGAAATCCACAATACTACCTTTTAACTTTCGAAAGGGAGACTATGATAAAATGAGGAAAACAGTTAAGAAAAAACTAAAAGGAGCAGTTGCAAAGGTTAAAGATGTACATCAGGCTTGGCTGTTGTTGAAAAATACTATCTTGGAAGCCCAGACCAGCTGTATTCCACGCTTTAAGAAAAGTGGAAGGAAGTCCAAAAAACTGCCAGCATGGTTTAAAGGTGAGGTCAGAGAGGCTGTTGTTGCCAAAAAAGCATCTTTCAGGAAATGGAAAAAAGCCAAACGACGAAACCTGGAAACAGCACAAGCACTGGCAAGTCAAATGCAAGGCATTGATAAGGCAGGCAAAGGGAGAATTTGAGAAGAAGCTTGCTGCGGAAGCAAAAACGCGAAGTAAAGACCTTTTCAAGTACATTCGTATCAAAAAACCTGTGAGAGAGTCAGTTGGTCCATTAGATGATAAAGGGGTTAAAGGAGCACTAAGAGGTGACAAGGCGATAGCGGAGAGACTGAATGAATTCTTTGCTTCAGTCTTTACTGAGGAAGATGTAGGGATGTTACCCATGACTGAAGTGGTATTTAAAGGTGTGGAAGACTTGAAGGAAATATCGAAACATCGGGAAGATGTATTACAACTATTGGATAAACTGAAGAGTAGCAAATCACCTGGGCCGGATGATATACATCCAAGGGTGTTGAAAGAACTGAAATATGAGATTGCAGACCCGCTATTAGTAATCTGTGAACTATCATTAAAATCATCTCTAATACCTGAAGATTGGAGGATCGCCAATGTAACACCAATTTTTAAAAAGGGTTCCAGGGGTGATCCGGGAAACTACAGACCGGTGAGCCTGACATCAGTACCAGGAAAAATGGTAGAAACCATCATAAAGAATAAAATTACTCAGCATGTAGATAGTCATGACCTAATGGGAGACAGCCAACATGGCTTTAGACAAAGAAGATCTTGTCTTACTAATCTGTTATGTTTTTTTGAAGGAGTGAATAATCAGGTGGACAAAGGTGAGTCAGTTGATATTGTGTATCTGGACTTTCAGAAAGCCTTTGTCAAGGTCCCTCATGAGAGACTTTTGGCAAAACTAAAGAGTCATGGGATAGGAGGCAGTGTACTATTGTGGATCAGGAACTGGTTAAAAGATAGAAAGCAGAGGGTAGGGCTAAATGGCCAATTTTCCCAATGAAGAAAGGTGAATAGTGGTGTACCCCAGGGATCTGTGCTGGGTCCGCTGCTTTTTGACATATTCATAAATGACCTGGAAAGTGGAATAACGAGTGAGGTTATCAAATTTGCAGATGACACAAAACTATTTAAAGTTGTTAAACCCAAAGAGGACTGTGGAAAATTGCAAGAGGATCTTGATAAATTGGAAGACTGGGCATCAAAATGGCAGATGAAATTTAATGTGGACAAGTGCAAGGTTATGCAGCTAGGGAAGAACAACCCAAACTATGGCTACACGATGCAAGGTTCCACATTAGGAACTACCACCCAGGAAAAAGATTTAGGCGTCATTGTGGATACCATGTTAAAACCCTCGGCCCAGTGTGCAGCAGCGGCCAGAGAGCAAATAGAATGCTAGGTATGATAAGGAAAGGAATGGAAAATAAAACAAAAGATATTATAATGCCTCTATATCGTTCCATGGTGAGACCGCACCTTGAATATTGTGTGCAATTCTGGTCGCCGTATCTTAAAAAGGATATAGCGATTTTAGAAAAGGTTCAGAGAAGAGCCACCAAAATGGTAAAGGGGATGGAAGGATACTCCTATGAAGAAAGGCTAAAAAGGTTAGGGCTCTTTAACCTGGAAAAGAGACAGCTGAGGGGAGATATGATAGAAGTCTATAAATTAATGAATGGAGTGGAATGGGTAAACGTACATCGATTGTTTACCTTATCAGAATATAGAAAGACTAGGGGTCATGCAATGAAGCTACAGGGTAAACTATTTAAGACTAATAAAAGAAAATATTTTTTCACTCAAGTATAATCCAATTCTGGAATTTGTTACCGGAGGATGTAGTAAAGGTTGTTAGTGTAGCTGGGTTTTAAAAAAGGTTTCGACAAGTTCCTGGAGGAAAGGTCCATAAACCATTATTAAGAAGGGACCCAGGATATCAATGCTTGAACCAATACAAGCATTTTGGAACCTGTGTCCCTTGGTGAAACTGCTAGGTTCATATAACCTAGATTGGCCACTGTTGGAAACAGAATACTGGGCTTGATGGACCTTGGTCTGACCCAGTATGGCATATCTTATGTTCTTATGTACTCCAAATGAGGTCGCACCAAAGACTTATAGAGAGGCATTATCACCTCCTTTTTTCTGCTAGCCATTCCTCTCCGTATGCACCCAAGCATCCTTCTAGCTTTTGCCGTCGCCTATTCTACCTGTTTAGCTACTTTAAGATCATCAGACACAACCACGCCTAGGTCCCGCTCTTCTTTAGTGGACAAAAGTACATATACTGTATTGCTCCCTTGGATTGCTGCAACCCAAATGCATGACCTTACATTTTTTTAACATTAAATCCCAGCTGCCAAATTCTAGACCATTCTTCAAGCTTAGCTAGATCCCTCCTCATGTTATCTACCCCTTCCTGGGTGTCTACTCAATTGCAGATTTTGGTATCATCTGCAAAGAGGCAAACCTTACCGGACAGCCCTTCCGCTATATCACTAACAAATATGTTAAAAAGAATCGGACCAAGGACAGATCCCTGGGGCACACCACTGGTAACATCCTTCTCCTCAGAGTGAGCTCCATTTACTTGTACTCTTTGTCGCCTCCCACCCAACCAATTTCTAACCCAAGCAGTAACTTTAGGGTCCATCCCTAGGGTGCTCAGTTTGTTTATAAGCCGCCTGTGAGGAACAGTGTCAAAGGCTTTACTGAAATCTAAATACACCACATCTAGAGCTCTCTCTCGGTCCAACTCCCTGGTCACCCAGTCAAAGAAATCAATCAGATTTGTCTGACAAGACCTGCCTCTGGTGAATCCATGCTGCCTCTGATTCTGTAATCCGCTGGACTCCAGAAACCTCCCTATTTTCTCTTTCAGCAGTGTTTCCAATACTTTACTCACCACCGAAGTTAAACTAACTGGCCTGTAGTTTTCAACCACATCCTTACTTCCGCTTTTGTGTAAAGGCTCCACATGAGCCTCTCTCCAGTCCTTTGGCACCACTCCCGACTCCAATGAGGCATTGAAAAGGTCAGTCAGTGGAGTTGCTAGAACGTCCCCAAGTTCCCTCAGTATTCTAGGGTGTATCCCATCCGGTCCCATCGCTTTGTCTACTTTAAGTTGAGCTAGTTTCTCACGAACACAGTCTTCTGAAAATTGTTCAAGATGTCCCTTGCTTCTGTTCCTATTTGTGGGTGTTTTCTGAGGTCCTGCTCCTGGTTCTTTATCTGTGAACACAGAACAAAAATATTTGTTAAGCAATTCCGCTTTATCCTTATCAGCTTCTACATATTCCCCCCCTGCACCCTTGAGTCTGACAATACCACTTTTGCCCTTCCTCTTCTCACTAATATATCTGAAAAATGTCTTATCCCCCCCCCCCATTTTATTGCAGGGCTCTTTCATTAATACATGAGAACCATGGGTCAATTTCAGCAGGCAATGAAAAATGTGCTTAGTACCACCTCAAAAAAAGCCCTGTTTCTGCTAGAAATTCCTCACATAAGAATTAATCAGAATCTATATCTGCCTCAAGCTGCTCCTTATGCTTCTCTGCAGGGAAAAATGTGGACTTTCTACTCCTTTGTCATGGCTTTAACTGCTGCTGGCCTCTGTTCCCCACTTGCACTGCTGTTCCCTTTCTTTGCCCCATGTAAAGATAAGAATGGGCAATTGTTATTTCACAGTTTCATTGGAAGCTGCAACTCTTGGTCCTGTCTTCTTTTAAAAAATCTTTCTTTGGTTTGGCTGATGGAGTTTGTGGTGTCTAGAGACCATTCTATCATTCCTCCTCACTAATGCTGCTGTTGGCTCTATATCTTACATTAGTATCATCCATTGACTTCCTTCCTTCCTTCCTCTCATTCTACCACCATTTCCATGCTACTTATCCCAGACTTTGAAATTTCATCAGACTGGATTGCAAGCTCGATGGTGCAAGGGCTGCCTCCCTTATATATGAGGGCAAGGGACAACTAGGCACTGGGCAGCACGCTGATCCAAAGACTGCTGCCCAGCGCCTCGTTGTCTCTGATTAGTGATTCTCTGCAGTCTGAGTCTCTCTTCCAGTTTCAAGCTGTTTCTGAGAGTTCTCCTCTCCTAATTGTCTCTGAATAGCAACTATATGCAGTTTGAGTCTGCCTCTGCAGCCAGGGAAGATGAGAGTGATATTTTTGTAAATCAGTTGTCTCTGTGCCTCTGATACATATCCAGTGGGCTACCTAGCAGAATAGCTGTCTCTGAAAGTCTTATCTAATCTTTGGATGATTTCTGCTTTTTTTTGTATTTAACACTGGCATGCTTTTCTCTACCTAGTACCTTTTGCTCTGATTTTATTTGTCACAATGCAAGACAGAAAATGATACCTGCTCTACTTTCTTTCACTTTCCTCTACAGGTGCTGATGACATTATCAGCCATGGGATTTAGGGTAAGGGTAACCGGGATAGATTTGTTTAGTTGTTTGTTCAACAGTTTCAACAGGATTAATGAGGTACCTTAGGCTTCTTCCTTCTCTTTTCCTAAAGTGATTGCGATTTGTATCCCCCCCTCCCCCCACCTCCACCCCCACCATGCAAGTGCTGTTTGCCGCTGAAAACAAATTCTACAAATGAGGGTTGGCTCAAAGTAGGGCTTCACTGACTCGATTCATTTAAAAGTATATGACCCAAAAATAAACAAATAAATAAATATGAAGCAAAAATGTGATCATTCATCGCCATTCATCATAAAATGAATGAACAGTAATAAGAATAGCCAAGAGAAAACCCAAATGATCCACTTTTTAAAGAAGAACAAAATAAAGAAAAAGTCTGGCGATGACATGAAAAGCAGACAAAATATTTTCCAATACACACCTCTAGTTCTTATTTTACTAGTATGATTGCAGAATTGCTGTTTATACAATATAGCTCCCTCCCTTCACGTTTTCCTGGCCATCAACATGTTGCATTGTCCAGTGAGTTACTGACAATCATTCATCATTATCCATTGTGTTCCTGATGTCAATACAGCATCAATCATGAAAAATAACATTGTACCAAACCTGAAGTTGAGGACAGAAGCAGGTGAATAAATGAGTATAGAAAACTCCTACACACCAGTCAGTAACGAGTAGAAGCAGCCAGCTTGAAATGGTGCCACTACCTATTTCCTTGTCTGCCTTCTATTTTTACTTTTCTCCTTCTGTTTTGTGATACTGATTGGCATATGTGAGGAATTTTCTGGGAACATTAGAAATAACATCAAAAATGTCAAATTGAATCATAATTTAAAGAATGCCATAATTCTAAAGCACTTACTTCTTAACCATTCCCAAATGTCCACTAACACAGAGGCTCCCACAAAGGATAGGGCTGTGTATTCATTTAAAATGAAAAGGGAAATATCAACCACATTTTTCTTTCATTTCACATCTTTTTAATCTAAAACATGGCACTGAAAAAATCCAGAATTCATTTTTCTCCCATATCATCACAGGCCAGACTGGAAAGCAAACTTCACTATGATTCCATGGGACAGGATCTGGCAAGCATTGCTGTTTTGCTTGTGATTTTCCTTCCTGTTTCCTGATTAGCCCAAAGTTTGTCTGGTCTGCAGCTCTATTTAAAATGCTGATTCGATTTTGAATCCTGTTGTAGAGATTTACTCCAAAGATTTTTCTTTTGGCATGTTTTTGTGTCAGAAATTCTGTCTTTGATAATATAATTCTAAGCTCATACTGTATCCTATATATAGACATAGAAATGGGGGAGGTGGGTTAGGAGGAAAGATAAGAAGCTCGATCTTGGCTATAATCAGGTCATCTAAGCAGCAACATCAGACAAGTAGGCTGAGATTCATGCCAGGAATACAGAAGAGATCTCTGGTGTAGAGAGGTAAATCTGAGAATCAGCGTAAAAATGGTACTGAAAACCATGAAAGGAGATCAGGGTACCAAGGGAACAAATATAGAATGAGAAGAGCAGAAGTCCCGAGACAGAGCCTTGAAGCACGATGATTGAAACTGTGATGGAAAAGATAGAAAGACAACTATGACAGAACAGAGTCCCCAAAGCACTCTTTAGTGAGACATTAAGAAGATGATTTAAATAGTTGGCAGCTGATTGTCCAAGAAGCAGTATTTATTTATATTTATTTATTTACATTCTCTTATATACCGCGCTATTCTGCATCAGTGCGGTTTACATTGAACAAACTGAAATTACATTGAACAGGGCATTATAACTTGGAGATAACTATTTTACAGGGAACATGGGCTATGGAGGTTAAGTGGCTTGCCCAAGACCACAAGGAGCACCTGTGGGACTAGAAACCCCAGTCCTTCCGGCCCAAGGTTGCTGTCCTCTAGTGGGATTTGAACCCCCGACCTTCCGGCCTGAAGTACCTTGCTCCAACCACTAGGCCACTCCTCCACTCCAGTATGCAGTATGGCTGCAATTGAGATTAGGTAAGGAGCACTTGTTAAAGCACACATTTTTTGAAGTTTCTCAATTAAGAGATCTGATGACCTCAATGAAAAATCATTCCAACAAAATGTCATAGCACATAAGAACACAAAGACAGAGTCTGAAAAGTTTGACTTTTAGCCTGAAAATAGTTAACTGTTGTGCAGTTAACTATGATTGAGAGGTAGATACTACTGATTTTGTCAGAATCCAGTGCACATCGCAAAATAGCTCTGCTGACTCAGAAAATGCCGCTTCCATGTGCAGTCTTGAAAGACTACCAAAAGGGACTGCTACAAGGAAATAGATCTACACCTGTGAGTATTAATCTTCTGAAATAAACTTTAAATCTTGGGGGGTAAAAGGGAATTCTTTGGGTTAAAATGGATAGATCTATGTATTTTAGAATTCAGTGTTTTTGCTGAATGAGTCAGGTCTTACTACACAAGAGAGCTTTGTATTTAAGTCAAAGCAGAGTATAGCTTAGCATAGAAAGTAAATTAATAGTAAACACTCTGAAATTTGTTTCTAGAGAGCTTTTCATTTCAATCAAATCAGAGTATAGCTTAAACATAGAAAGTTAAATAGAGTAAATAGTTACTGAAATAAAGTTGTTTCTACAGAGCTTTTTATATAAATCAAATCGGAGCATAGCTTAGCATACAGGTAGAATAATCCTGAGTAGGAAGAAATAAACTTGTTTCTAGTGACCTTTACAAAGAGGCCTTCTAGTCTGGAGGCAAAAGATCTGTGAAATTGTTTTGAATAGGTGTTAAAGGCAAGTGCCAGGTCAAAGGGGCAATTTAAAAGGCCCCTTCTATCAAACCAACGGCTGCATGAGTCACCCAGGAAATTGGTAAGACTTTCCTTAGAAGCAAGCCAACTTTTAATAGGTCTTCATTCCCTCCCTCCCTCTTTCCTTCCCTCCCCACTCCTACCCGCCCCAGGGATAATCATAGCTTTATAGGCTCTTAAACCTCTTAAAGGGAATGAGGTGCTCATATTCACTCTCAGGTGCAGGTGTTTATCCTCATCAAGCATACTTTAAGGACCTGATATTGATTAATCTTGAGGTGAACAAAGTCCATTAAACATATTAGATATAGTTTTATTAGTATAAGTATCCCCAGCAAATCTACCTAAGTAAATAACTGAAATACATAAACACAACCTTAAAACTAAGATGCAGACAGTAGTCCAGCAGCAAGATAGGGGCTTTCCAATCTTTTGCATTGAATGTCACATGTATGATTTTCTCTCAGTTGGTGAGGGGTCTTACATGTGCACTAGATGCAAGGAGCTCTTTGCTCTCAGGAAACGAATCCGATCTCTGGAGGCTAGAGTAGCAGACTTGGAGGAGATAAGGAAGACAGAGAGGTATATAGTTAAGACCTATAGGGATGCAGTACTTAGGTCCCACCCCCAGTCTGGCAGCTTCCCTGCTGACATGGAGGAGAGAGGTCATGTGATAGGAGAGCATCACCCTGGTGTGGCAGGAAGTGATCCTGTAGCTAGGATCTGCCTTCCAGGTGATATAAAACCCTCTTACACCGAGGAGATTTCTCCAAGGTCATATGCACACAAGGGAATGGTTACAATAGTCATTATAGTTGGTGATTCAAACATTAGGCATGTAGATAGCTGGGTGGCTGGTGGATGTGAGGATTACCTGGTAACATGCCTGACTCGTGCGACGGTAGTGGACCTCATGTGCCACCTAGACAAGGTCTTAGATAGTGCTGGGGAGGAGTCTGCTGTCTTAGTAAATGTTGGTATCAATAACAAAGGAACGCATGGTAGGAAGACTCTGGAGGCCAAATTTAGGATTTTAGGTAGGAAGTTGAAATCCAAAACTTCCAGGGTAGCCTTCTCTGAAATGCTTCCCATTCCACACTCAGGACCCAAAAGGCAGGCAGAACTCCGGAGTCTCAATGCATAGATGAAATGATAGTACAAGGATGAGGGTTTTGGATTTGTTAGGAACTGGGCAACATTTTGGGGAAAGGAGAGGCTTTTCTGAAGGGATGGGCTTCACCTTAACTGGGATGGAACCAGTCTGCTGGTATTAACCTTTAAAAAGGAGATAGAGCAGCTTTTAAACTAGATAATAGGGAAAAGCCAACAGTCACCCAAGAGCGTATGGTTCAGAAGGATGTATCCTTGAAGGATACTAGCAAAAGATTGAAGTTAGAGCATATTGACAGAGAAGTTCTAATAAAGACAAAAGTTACCCAAATTCCCTTAGATACAGAGCAGACAGAACTTAAAGATTCAATATTACCCCTGCCTACCAAGTCAGGTTATTATGAATAAAATACAGCTTCTAAAATGCTTGTATGCAAATGCTGAAAGTCTAAAAAGTAAGATGGGAGAGTTAGAATATATAGCACTAAATGAGAAGTTAGATATGACTGGTATCTCAAAGACATGGTGGAAGGAGGACAATCAGTGGGACACTGTGATACCTGGGTACAAATAATATCACAATGATAGAGTAGATCAAATTGGTAGAGGGGTTGCGCTCTATGTTAGAGAGGGCATTGAGTCACAAAGGATTAAAGTTTTTCAGGAAAAAGAATTTGCTGTAGAATCTCAATGGATTGAAATTCCATGTAAAAAGTGGAAGGCGATGGCAGTGGGGGTGTACTATCGACCACCTGGCCAGAATGAACAAATGGATGATGAAATGCTCAAAGAAATCAGGGAAGCTAACAAAAGTTACAGCACAGTAATAATAATGGGTGATTTCAATTACCCTGGTATCGACTGGGTCAGTGTCATGGCAGGACATGCTAGGGAGATAAAGTTTCTAGATGAAATAAATGAAATAATGGGAGACAGCAGCTGATTCATGAACTGACAAGAGGAGAAACCACCTTGGACCTAGTCCTTAGTGGAACACAAGATCTGTTGCAAGAGATAAGGGTGTTGGGGCTACTTGGCAATAGTGGTCATAGCATGATCGTATTTGATTTAATAAATGGAGGAAGGACGGTAAGGAAATCCACAGTACTACCTTTTAACTTTCAAAAGGAAGACTATGATAAAAAGACAAAAAGTTAAGAAAAAACTAAAAAGAGCAGCTGCAAAGATGAAAGATGTATATCAAACATGGGTGTTGTTATACTATACTATATTGGAAGCCCAGACCAGCTGTATTCCATGCTTTAAGAAAAGTGGAAGGAAGTCCTAAGAACTGCCAACATGGTTTAAAGGTGTGGTCAGATAGGTTGCTGTAGCCAAAAAATCATCTTTCAGGAAATGGAAAAAGGAGCTAAATGATGAAAAGTGCAAAAAACATAAGCACTGACAAGTTAGATACAAGGCATTGATAAGACAGGCAAAAAGAGAATTTGAAAAAAACCTTGCCGTGGAAGTAAATATGCATAACAAAAACCTTTTCAAGTACATTTGTAGCAAAAAACCTGTGAGGGAGTCAGTTGGACCATTTGATGACAGAGGGGTAAAAGGGACACTAAGAGGGGACAAGGCCATAGAAGACAGATTGAATTAATACTTTGCTTCAGTCTTTACTGAAGAAGATGTAGGGAAGTTACCCATGCCTGAAATCCCGAGGCCGCGGGCAGGGTCCCGGCGGCCGACATTAACCGGGCGCGTGGCCCGGCACGGGGACCCTGTGCGCGGCCCGAGCATCTTTCAAATTGATTGGCTCCCGTCAGTCGCGGCCGCACGGGAGCCAATTGTTGCTGCGGATGTTGGGGAGCGAGAGGGGGGGTGCTGAGTGAGCAGCCTCCGCGTGGCCAGTCAGTGCGGAGGCTGCGTTCCAGGTGCCGGCGTGCTTTGTGTCCTAGGATCGCGGGCCTTTGTGTTCTCCCGGAGGACCGCAGGCCTTGGAGCTCCTCTGGTTTCATGAGTTGGGGCAGTGGGAGCCAGTCTGCTGTTGAGTGCTGGTGGGGGCATTCGGGCCGGTTGCCGTTTTTTCAGGGAGCTTAGCTGCCCTGCGGTGGTCGTGGGCCCGTGCGGGTTAGGGCTCAGGGAGCTTAACTGCTTTATTATTTCTTTGCACAGCCGGTCCTGCGGCTGTGATTGCTGCCCTGAGGGGTTCCTTGGCACGGCGCGGGATGCCTCCTTCTCGTGGCCGGGAGAGGGCTGGGGGTTTGGCCCCTGCAAGGGTTGGGGCAAGGGGGCGGGGGTCTCGGTCTCGTGTGGGGGCTGGGAGGGGTAGAGGGTTGCCCGGGCCTGTGAGTGGGGGTGTGGATGGAGGTGTGGATGGGGGTGGGGGGGCAAGGGGGCCGGGGAGGTGCTGCACGGGGCCAAAAGGGAAAGAAACGGGCTCCGCAGCCGGGGGGGGGAGAGGTGGTGGGGGTTTACACCCTCCCAGTGGATCCCTGGGGGTGGGTGAGGGGCTCCGGGGCGTGGCAGGAGCGGCGGGGAGCGTAAGGGCAGGGGGTGTTGTGGGTGGGGTAGGGGGGGCAGAGGGTGTTGTGGGTGGGGTAGGGGGGGCAGGGGGCAATTTTGGGGCATTGGGCCAGGAGGGAGGGTTACGGCCCGATGGGGCACAGTGGGTTGCTGGCTGTGGTGGGGCCGCAGGGTGGTTCCCGGGTCCTGGTGGCTTTGGAACGCCGGGGGGTTCTTCCCCTTGGGAGCAGTGGATGTCTGGGGGGCAGGGTACATCTAGGGCGGGTTGGGGAGGTCCTTGGTCTCCGGCCTGGCCGGTGTCTGTTTCCCCCCCTGTTTTCCCATTTTCGTCTCCGCAGGGGCAGATCATGGCGCAGACCACATGGCCTTCGAGCGCTGCTGGCGGAGAGAGCTGGCTGAATCCTTCGGCTGGGGCGGAGATGCAGCATAGAGTGGCGGCGGAGTCGGTACAAGGGCGCCCAAGAGATGTCGCGCGAGCCGGTGGTGAGAACCGTACGGTGGCTGGTGAGCCGGCTGCTGCGCCGGCCGCGTCGGGTGAGTTGCTTGAGGAGGCGCTAGGGGGGAAGGTGTGGGGCGCTTCACGTAAGAAGCGCCGGCGGTCTTGTCGGCGGCGTCGCAGCTCGGACTCGTCCTCGTCTTCTTCCTCTTCGAGTGGTTCGTCCGGGGGGTCGGTTCGGCAGGTAAGGGAGTGTGGGGCGGGCCTCGGTGTGGGTGGGGGGCATCATCGGTGGTTTCTTTGCCGGAATTGTGGGTGGGGGTGCCGCGTAAGCTGCGGCGTAAAATTCGGAAGCGGCGCTACATCGATATCTTCCACTTGTTAGAAGGGAGGACGCGTTCGGGCGAAAGTCAGAAGAAGAGAAAGGACGATGAAAAGGCTGGCCGGGTTCGAAAGGTGGCGCGTAATGTGGTTAACTGGACGCGTTCCTTTTTGCGGTTGGCCAGTGTGTGGGGCCAGCACGATCCGGCGCAGTATGGGATGCCGCTAGCGTACACCGATTCCATCCTGGAGGCGTCTCAGACGCACGACGGATGGTCTTGGTTGAACTACGATGAAAAGTTCAGGGACAAGATGGAGGAGAGCCGATCGCTTTCGTGGGGCACGCAGGACATTAACCTGTGGCTGACCCAGATGTCGGCTAGGTCGGGCGCCAGTGGTGTGGGCGGGGGGAAAAGTGGTGTCGGGGCGGTGGGGGGGGCGGCGCGGCCCTTTCGAGGGGGGACGGCCGGGGTGCCTTTAAAGGCAGGCTCGGCCGGGAGCGGTGACATGTGCTGGCGTTTCAACCGCTCCACGTGCCCTTTTCCCGATTGCAAATTCCAGCACGCATGTTCCTTGTGCGGGGGTCCCCATTCCGCTGTCAAGTGCCTTAAGAAGGACACCGCTGGCATTGCCGGTCCCGCCCCGAAAGGGCACTGAGTGGCTCGGGCGCGCCCCTTCCCCGGTTCAGGTGGAGGCCTTCTTGGGGTGGTTAAGTCGCTATCCCCGGAGGCGTGCGGCGGTGATTCTTGGACTTGGGTTTAAGAACAGTTTCGTTATCCCGGTGCGGGGTGTGGTGTCGGTGCCGTCTGCTAGGAACTCCCCTTCAGTCCGTCGTTGGGCGGAGGTTGTCCAGGGCAAATTGTTGGGCAAATTGCGGTTGGGGAGGGTGGCGGGCCCCTTCTCGGAGCCTCCCTTTCCTAACATGCTGATTTCGCCTTTGGGTATCGTTCCCAAGAAGGAGCCGGGGAAGTTCCGGTTGATTCATAATTTGTCCTGTCTGATCGGGGCTTCCGTGAACGATTCTATCCCGCGTCAGTTTTGTTCGGTCCGCTATGCGTCCTTCGATAAGGCGGCTTTGCTGGTGCGGGGGGCCGGTCGGTTGGCCTTACTTGCAAAGGTGGACATTGAATCGGCCTTTCGTTTGCTACCCGTCCACCCGTCCTCCTTTCACTTATTGGGGTTTTGCTTACAAGGGGGGTATTATTTCGACAAGTGCATGCCGATGGGCTGTTTGGTCTCTTGCGCTTATTTCGAGATGTTTAGTACCTTCCTGCAGTGGGTGCTGGTTCGCGCATCCGGCCTGTCTTCCGTGGTGCATTACCTGGACGATTTTTTGTTTGTGGGAGCTGCTCACTCAGGGGAATGTCAGGAGATGTTATCCGTGTTTGTGCGGCTGGCGCAGGAGTTTGGGGTGCCCTTGGCGGACGGTAAGACCGAGGGTCCGACTACGCGGCTGACCTTTTTGGGTGTGGAGTTGGATTCGGTGGATATGGTGGCGCGCTTGCCTCAAGACAAAGTCGCTCGCTTGCGCATTTTGGTGGCCAATGTGTTGTCGGCCCGTAAGGTTTCCTTGCGGGAGTTGCAGTCCCTGTTGGGGTCCTTAAATTTTGCATGCCGGATGATTCCAATGGGGCGGGTGTTTTCCCGGAGGTTGGCCTGTGTGACGGTCGGGGTGCGGAAGCCCCACCACCGGATTAGGGTGACGGAGGCGATGCGGGCTGATTTGCGGGTGTGGGGTCGCTTTTTGGAGGACTTCAATGGGACTTCTGTTTTCCTGGAGTCCGAGGTGTCCAGTGATGCCTTGCAGTTGTACACTGATGCGGCGGGGGGGGGGCCGGTTTGGGTGTGTATTTCGGCGGGGCCTGGTGCGCGGATCGGTGGCCGGAGTCTTGGCGCGCGGTGGGTTTGACCAGGAATATCACCTTCTTGGAGCTCTTTCCGATTCGTGTGGTTTTGGCGCTCTGGCCGGAGTGCCTTCGGAACCGGAGGGTGCTTTGGTGGTGTGATAATGCGGCTGTCGTCAGTGTGGTTAACCGCTACTCTCCAAGGTGCGTGAAGGTGGCTGGCTTGATGCGGGAGGTCGTCTTAGCTTGTTTGCACTTGAATGTGGCAGTGCGGGCACGGCATATACCAGGGTGCACTAACGAGATTGCTGATGCTCTTTCTCGTTTTCAGTGGGAGCGGTTCCGGGCGCTGGCCCCCGAAGCGGACAAGGACGGATCTGTGGTCCCAGAGAACTTGTGGAGCATTGGCCTCGAGGGATGCAAGATCTGCTGAGGAACTCAGTGTCTGCGGGGACCTGGTCTTCGTACCGGCGGGGGTGTGACAGGGTGGTTGCCTTTTTGTTAACTTGCGGGTGGCAGTCGGGAAGGGTCCCGGAGGGTTTGATGGGTCAATACATTGTGGCTGCCAAAGGCGCCGGTTTTTCTCGGTCGGCAGTGCGTGTGCATTTGGCGGGGTTTAACTTTTTTGCGAGCGCAGTGGGTTGGGGTTCCACAGCTGGAGGAGTTTTAACGCAACGGCTTTTGCAGGGTTGGGAGCGTGTGCAGCCTACGCCGCGTGACTCGCGGTTGCCCATCACGCATGGGCTCCTGGTGCGGGTTTGCGGGGCCTTGGGGCAGGTGGCTTCATCCACGTACGAGGCTTCCCTGTTCCGGGCGGTTTTTTGCCTAGCCTTTTTTGGGACATTTCGAATCGGGGAATTGGTTGCGGGCTCTGGCCGGGGGGGGGGGGGTGTCGGGGGGCTGCAGGCACGTCACGTTCGGGTGGAAGGGGGGGTGCGGATCCTTTTGGTTAGGTCCAAAATGGATCCGCTTGGGAAAGGTTTGTGGGTGTGCCTGGGCGAGGTCGCGGAGCCGCGGACTTGCCTGGTGCGGGCGTTGCGACAGTATTTAGTGGTGCGTCCAGGGGGCGTGGTCAGTTTTTTCGCGCATGCGGATGCTCGGGTTTTAACACGTTTTCAGGTTTCCGCGGTGCTGCGTCTGGTGTTGTCCGCGGTGGGTGAGGACCCGCTGCGTTTTGCTCCGCACTCCTTTCGGATTGGGGCTGCCACTAGTGCGGCAGCAGCTGGATTGCCGGGGCATGTGATTCAGGACATTGGGAGGTGGCGTTCTTCGGCTTTTATTTTTTTTGAAACTTTTATTTTCATTTTGCAACAAACAAAAGAAACAACACACCAAAGGAGACAAAACAAGTATACAATAAAGAAAAGTAAACCCCATTACCCCCCACCCCCACGCTTCTTCTCTAGCTGATTATGTCAGCATGTGAGCGCTTCCAAACAACAGTGATTGTACATCAAAACAATCAAAAGAGTATCTGCGATACAGAATAATCATGAGACAAAGATATATATAAATTTAGACAGTCAGATGAGAGCATTGAGCAGAATGTACATAGTCATTGAGCATCTTCCATTTAGACCGATGATGAGGAGTCTGAATGGGGGAAGCAAACATACGAGGTATTTGTTCATATTTACTGTAGAGACAGACATGATTCCACCATTCATTGGGGCTCAATTGGGAGCTATTTTTCCAGTATTTCGTAATTAGGGAAATAGCAATGCCTAGCATAAAGTCCAAAAGGAAGTAAGCCGTCTTTGGAAGAGAGGGGATCCCCGCAGCTGAGCGAAGTCCCACTATCCTCCAAGAAAGGGGCTCTTGAAAGTGCAAAATAGACTGGATACGACCCCAGACCCGACTCCAGTAATACTGTAGTGCGGGACATTCATACATAACATGAGGTAGTGAACCAATGGCCGCATGACATGTCCAACAATTATTGCCCTGAGTAGTGCTCCATTTGGCTAATCTGTCAGGAGTGTAAAAACACCGGTGGGCTAGAAAGAAGAGTGTCTGAGTGAGTGAGGCGGATCGGGAGACCCGTGTCACTCTACTCCAGACAAGGCTCCATTGCTCCGGGGTCAAGGTCACATGCAATTCTCTCTCCCATGCTTTCTGCGCTATAGGGGTGTCCCTAGTTATAGCATTACATAAGGTTTTGTAAAAATTGGATGCTACACCCGGTGAGCTACCGATAGATCGGATAGTCTCCAACCAACCTTGTGTAGGGGAGGCCGATGGCGGGAGCACCTTAGCACTCCTAAGGCAATGCTGAAGTTGCACCAACTGAAAGTAGTGTTTCGCTGGGAGACCAAATTCAATTTGCAATTCACTAAAAGTTTTCCAGCGACCTTCATGGAACAACTGACTAGGAATCCAAATGCCCCTAGTGTACCAGGGGCTCCACGCCATCGGCTTATTTTGTATTCGAAATCGAGGGTTGTACCAAAGTGGGAGCTTGTCTAACAGACAGAGTCGGGAGTCTAAAGATTGCATGAGATTATTAAAGGCACCTAAGGTGTCTAAAAGCATTGGTGGAAAGTGGGAGTCTGATGGGAGAGTCATACCAGGAGAAAAGTAAGAGGAATCGGTTTGCAAAGGTCCTCTTCTATGTCTAGCCACACAGGTCTACTCGGTACTGGATCTTCCAGCCAACGAGCACCTTGTTTGAGAAGAAAAGAGTGATGATACTTCAGGAAATCAGGGAATCTGACACCCCCATTTTCCTTATCTGCTTGCAGCTTATGTTTCGCTATCCTAGGTGTCTTGTTTTGCCACAAGTATCTAGTCAGAAGGCCCTCGATATCTTTATATATACGTCGAGGGAAGAGACAGGGCACCATTTCTAAGATATAATTCACTTTCGGAACAATCATCATTTTTATGGTTTCTAATCGACCCCACCAGGTAAGCGTTAAAGGAGTCCAGCGGTGAGTAAGCGCCCGGGACTTTAGAGGTTAAGTCTTTGGCATTGAAGGAGATAGTGTCTTCCAAAGGAGAACAATAGTGACCCCCCAGGTATTTGACCATGCGAGGTTGCCATAAAAAGGGGAAGGATTGCATATCTGCCTGATGAAGCAGAGGATTTAATGGAAAGGCTACCGACTTGGTCCAATTTATCTTATAACCGGACAGTTGTGAGTATTTACCAATTTGCTCTAGGACAGCCGGTACTGAGTCTATTGAGACAAAAAGCATAAGATCATCAGCATACGCTGAAATTTTGATTTCCCTATGGGTGAAGGGGACTCCATGAATCTCCTCCGATTGCCGGATTAGTAAAGCCAAGGGTTTCGAGTGCAAGATCGAAGAGGAGTGGAGACAGTGGGCATCCCTGGCGAGTGCCGCGTTGAAGGGGAAAAGGCTGAGACTTTAAAGCATTTGCGCATATACTGGCTGTAGGCTGAGCGTACATGGAGCGAAGACAACGGAGAAAACCTTCCCCGAATCCGTACCAGCGGAGGACTGCAAACAGGAAGGGCCACTCTAAGCGATCAAAGGCCTTCTCAGCATCAAGTGAGAGGCCAACAAATGGGCGATCAAGATTAACTGCGGTAGTCAATACATGGCATAGAGTCCGAGCATTGTCAGCAGTTGATCTACCAGGAATGAAACCGCATTGATCTGGGTGTATTAAGGTAGGCATCCTATCCGAGAGCCGGGTAGAGAGAATGGTGGCAAAGATTTTATAGTCCGCGTTTAGGAGGGAAATTGGACGATAATTAGCTGTTAGTTGCGGGTCTCTCCCCTCTTTCTCAAAAACTACTACATTTGCCATTGAAAAGGACCCAGAAGGAGAACCCTCCTCGGCCAGAGCAGAAAAATAAGTTTTCAAAACTGGAGCTAAATCAGCGTGAAAGGTTTTGTAGAATTCAGCGGGGAGACCGTCTGGGCCTGCGGCTCGACCTGAGGCACATTTCTTAATAGCAGAATGAATTTCTGAGACAGTAAATGGTGTGTCCAAGGCCACTCTATCTTCGTCAGATAGGGTCGGTCTTTGTACTCCTGAAAGTAAGCGTTCAAATACATCTGGCTCAAAATCACATTCAGATTGATAAAGCCGAGTATAAAAGTCACGAAAGAGTTCTAAGATTTCGGTATCTTTAGTGACCAGCCCCCCCCCCGACGGATTACGGAGGGCGGTAACACGCTTGGCTTCTTTTTCGACCTTTTAGGGCATTTGCTAATAATTTGCCAGCACGATTATTTTCCCGATAATATAGCCCTTGTTGTGATTCAATATTTTTAACAGCAGCAGTGTGCAAAAGCTGATTGTATTGAAAACGCAAGCGTTGTAAACGGAGTAAAATACATGGGTCAGTACGGGACGTGAGGAGCCGCTCCCCAGCTTGTATCTGCTGCTCTAGAGTCAGTAAATGCTGCTTTCTTTGTTTCCCCTGCCGAATTTGATAGCTAGTTATAGTGGCACGGATAGATGCTTTAAAACCCTCCCACCAAGCCCAGCCAGCTGTGTCATGGGGTGAGTTAAAATGAAAATAATCTTGGATAGCGGCCTTTATATCAACCTGAAAATCTTTTTGACACAGTAGGGATCTATCAAAAAACCAAGCTCGGGTAGAATCGTCCCGCGCAGTGACACGTAATGATAAAGATATGGCAGCATGATCTGAAATATGGAGAGGATGAGTCCTAGTCGTGTCTACTTGAGAAATCAGTGCTTTGGAAATGAGAAAGAAATCTATTCTAGATTGGGAGTGATGGGGGGCAGAAAAGAAAGTGAACTCTAAGTCGGAGGGGTGAAGCAGCCTCCATATATCTACCAGCGCCAGATCTTGCATCAGAGCTGTAAGGGTAGCAAGACTCTTGGGTGGACTACTCGTTCTTGGCGGCTGTCTATCTATCAGAGGGTCTAACACTTGATTAAAGTCACCACCAAGTATTAATGGAGTATTGGCAGAGGCCTGTGCCAACTGCGCAATACTTGCATAGTAAGCAGGGTTGTCCACATTCGGGGCATAAATGCAAATACATGTAAATTCACTATCTCCAACCTTGAGGTGTACTCGGGCCCATCTACCCTCCTTGTCAGCGCTAGTATCAATTATAGTAGCTTGCAAAGATTTCTTAACCAGAATGGCTACCCCGCACCGTTTGGAAACGGCGGGAGAATAGGCAGCCACCATATAAGGCTTAACATTGAGTTTCAGTGTTTCAGCAGAGTTTAAGTGCGTTTCCTGAAGAAACGCTAAATCAGCATGCTCATGGCTAAGATAGCTAAGGATTTTCTTTCTTTTGATTGGACTATTAATGCCCTTTACGTTGAGTGATAAAATTTTACATAAAGCCATTCAGACAAGTTAAAAATTCTGAGCATGATAGCGCACCTAATTTCACAATGTCCCTCATATTGACTGTAACAGGCTGTACATATGGTATAAAAGAAAATAAGCTTAGATAATACAATGAAGCGCCCCACATTCAAAAAGAAAAACCGCAGCGCGGTAGAGAAGAAGCAAAACCCCAAAAATTACTGGCGACCATGTGTCTGCGGGGAGAAGCCCCAGAGAAGGCCGAAATTGAAAAACACATAACCTGTAGGACTGTGCGTGCTCCGAATCCAACCGAGGCACACATCATGGAGGGAGAGGAGACCAGAAAACAAGAGTCATAGAAAGAGAGAAAGAAAGTCCAGGAAGTCTCTGTGCTTGACTATGACCGCCGCATCGGGCCCTTCAAAATGGCGGACAGAGCCGGCGAATAAAAGTCCACGTCGTTGAATTAGCGCATCTGTTCTGCTTCTTTGGAGTCTAAAAATGTTGATAGTAGATCAGGATCTTCGAATGTCCTGGTTTGGTTTGTGAAGAGTCACTCGGAGCTTCGCGGGATACAACAGGCCAAAGCGAGCCTGTAGCTGTTGAAGGCGAGGGCGAAAAGCAAGGAGTTTCTTCCGTCGGTCAACGGTAGGCTTTGCCAAATCAGGGAAGAAGGAGACTTTGTGACCTTCAAATTCCAAATGATGGTTCGCCCGGGCAGCATTTAAAATTTGTTTCCACTTGTTGATATCATAGCAAGCGAAAGATATAGGCCGGGGGGTCGTTCGGTTGAGCGCCATGTGGGTAGGAACACGGTGTGCACGATCGATTTCCAATTCTTTATGAAAGGTGATCTTCAGCAAGGAGGGAAAGAGTTTTGAGCAGGAATTCTCTCATATCTCCCGCTTCCGCCCCCTCCGGTATTCCAATGAGCCTCACATTGTTGCGACGGGCTCGATTATTGCTATCTTCTAACTCCTTTTGCAGATTCTGTATCTGGCGCTCGGCCTTGTCCAGTGCGCCCAAGCGCACCGCGTGCGAGTCGAGGACCCCCGCCATATTGTCCTGCCGTAATGAGAGACTTTCAAGTCGGTCCTGGAGCACTCCAAAGTCTTCTCGCAGGGCTCTAAGCGCTTCTCCATTGGACTGCACCAATTCCTTCACGCCGCGTAGTTCCTCCAAAATCTCCAGGTGATTTCGAGGTTTTTCACGAAATGGAACCATCTTCTGTGGGGAGGACACCTCTGTTTTGGAGCGTTTTCCCGTGAGAAGAAGAAGGAGACCCGAAGTCCCAAGCGCGCTGGTTTATGGGCCGCCATCCCCCCCGAGGTACCCCGGTCAGTCCGGAGCGAAATAGTAAGTTTGTATAGGTATTAAGTCAGGATTCTAAGTAGGCCTCTCGGGAGCTTCAGCGCGAAGCGTCTTACCCGCTGGACATCAGGCTCCGCCCCCCGTTCTTCGGCTTTTAAAGGGTATGTACGGCTGTAGGAGCAGGGGTTTGTGGGTTGGGGCTTTAACTGTCTATTTCTTTTTCAGATGGGGGTGTCGGACCTGGTGGATGTTGGGTTGCTGGCCACTCTTTCGTCCATTGGGCGGATCGGCATGCGGCGGACCACCCTATCGGCGCAAATTTGGGACTGGACCCGTCAGTGGTGACTGTGACATGGCTGGGCGTGCGAGGCCTGCGGTGGCCGCAATTGCTGCCTTTGCTACAGCGCCACGGGAGGACGTCATGGTGGCCGGCCGCCCTGTTGGTGCATCTGGGTGGCAATGACCTGGTGTCCTGGTCCTGCATGCAACTGATCCGGGCGGTGCAAGACGATCTGGGACTGGTGTTTCGGATGTTTCCCAGTGTTATTGTACTGTGGTCAGACATCATTCCAAGGCCAGCTTGCCGGGACCAGCGTCGTTGGTCCAGGGGCTTGACCAAAGTCAATCGCCAGATTGGTCGTTGGGTCTGTGAGAGGGGCGGGTATCAGATCCTGCATGACTGGGTGGACGTCGGGTGTTCGGGGCTCTATTGGGCCGATGGGGTTCATTTGTCGCCAGTTGGCATGGACCTCCTCCTTAACAACTGGCAGGAGGCCTTGGAATATATGTCTGGCTCTGATGCACGCTGGTCGCAGCTTGGGGCCGGGGGGGCGGCACATGAACAGTGTTATGTGCCAGTGGCGGGATCCCGGAGGTTTCCGGGGTCCGGAGCAGCAGGCTACACTTGGGCGGGGGCGGGGTGCCCCTGACCCGGTCAAACCCTCGGCCGACTTTTGCTTAGCATGGCGAAGTCGGGGAGAGGGGTATGGTAACTTGTCGGGTGGCGAGTTATTGCATTAGTGGTGGCAGGCACTTTGCTGAGGTATGGCTGGTACAGCCGGGTGACACTAATTGGGGGTTAGCAAGTTTATTGTTTGGTTTGTTATATTGTTTATGGCTAATAAAAGCTGCGACCAGTTGTGTTCCATGAAGTTATGGTGTGTGATGTCTTTTGTGGGGTGGGGGATGTGGGTGGGGTTGTTGTGGAGGGGGGGGGGTAGGATGAGACCCGAAGCGCTGGGTCCGCCTGCCTCGGTTATGGTATTTAAAGCTGATGCAGCAGAAGAATTGAAAGAAATATTGATAAACTGGGAAGATGTATTACAACTATTTGATAAACTGAAGAGTAGCAAATCACCTGGACCAGATAGTATACATCCAAGCATGTTGAAAGAACTGAAATATGAGATTGCAGACCTACTATTAGTAATCTGTGAACTATCATTAAAATCATCAGTAATACCTGAAGAGTGGAGGATGGCCAATGTAATGCTAATTTTTAATAAGGGTTCCAGAGGTGATCCATGAAACTATAGACCAGTGAGCCTGACATTAGTACCGGAAAAATGGTAGGAACCATTATAAAGAACAACATTTCTGAACATGTAGATAGTCATGATTTAATGGGAGAAAGCCAACATGGCTTTAGTCAGGGAAGGTCTTGTCTTACTAAACTGTTATAGTTTTATGAAGGTATAAAAAAACAGGTAGACAAAGGAGGGCCAGTTGATGTAGTGTATCTGGATTTTCAGAAAGCGTTTGACAAGGTCCCTCATGAGAGACCATTGGCGAAATTAAAAAGTCATGGGATAGGAGGCAGTTTACTATTCTGGATCAGGAACTGGTTAAAAGATAGAAAACAGAGGGTAGGGCTAAATGGCTAATTTTCCCAATGGAGAAAGGTGAATACTGGAGTCCATGTATATAGTTATCCCAGTTTCAGTCCCAAGTTACCTATCCTGTTACAATGTTAGCATAAGGCCGTTGGTCTGATGCAAAATTTTTTTTGTTATTTGTAAACCGCACTGATACTGAAAAGCACGGTATAGAAGAGCTTGTAAATAAATAAATACCCCAAGGATCTGTGCTGGTTCCGCTGCTTTTTAACATTCTCATAAACAACCCGGAAATGGGAATAACGAGTAAGGTAATCAAATTTGCATATGACACAAAATTATTCAAAGTTGTTAAAACACAAAAGGATTTTGAAAAATTGCATGAGGAACTTAATAAATTGGAAGACTGAACGTTCAAATGGCAGATGAAATTTAATGTGGACAAGTGCGAAGTTATGCACCTAGGGGAGAGCATCCCAAACTATAGTTACATGATACAAGATTCCACATTAGGAATCATCACCCAAGAAAAATATTTGGGCATCATCATGGATAACATATTGAAACCCTCTGCCCAGTGTGCAATGGCAGCTAAGAAAGCAAATAGAATGCTAGGAATCATAAGGAAAGGAATGGAGAATAAAACAAAGATGTTATTATGCCTCTGTATTGTTCTATGGAGTGACCGCACCTCAAATATTGTGTGCAATTCTGGTCACCGTATCTTAAAAAGGATATAGCAGAATTAGAAAAGGTACAGGGAAGAGCCACCAAAATGATAAAGGGGATGGAAGGATACCCATATGAGGAGAGGCTAAAATGTTTAGGACTCTTCAACCTAGAAAAGAGACGGCTGAGGGGAGATATGATAGAGGTCTATAAATTAATGAACGGAGTGGAACGGATAAACGTAGATCGATTGTTTACACCATCAAAATGTAGAAAAACTAGGAGATATGCAATGAAGCTACAGTGGAACCCATATAAGACTAATAAGAGAAAATATTTTTTCACTCAACGCGTAATGAAACTCTGGAATTCATTACTGAAGGATGTAGTAAAAGCTGTCAGTGTAGCTGGTTTTAAAAAAGGTTTGGACAAGTTCCTGAAGAAAGATCCATAAACCATTATTAAAGGGGACCCGAGAAATCCACTGCTTGTCCCAATACAAGCATAGTGGAAACTGTGTGTTTTGGAGAAACTGCTAGGTACTTGTGACCTAGATTGGCCACTGTTGGAAACAGAATACTGGGCTTGATGGTCCTTGGTCTGATTCAGCATGGCATATCTTATGTTCTTAGGGTATAGAAGTTGTGTTTATCATTATCACAAGATATCTTGTAATTGTTAAAAGTATTAGAGGTTTGAACTTTCCTCCATTTCCTTTCCACCCTTATCAATAATTTTTTCTGCAATTTAAGCTGTTTATTGAACCAGTGGACCAGTGAACAACATAAGAACAGAAGAGATGCCATATTGAGTCAGACCAAGGGTCCATCAGGCCTAGTCTCAAGCCCAGATAGTAATGAACTCCTCTGAATCATTGCACTCTTCCAGACATTGATAAGTTGGTCTAGTTCATAATTTAGGGGGCACCTTTTTTTTTTTTTTTTTTGAAACTTTGTTTTTATTAAACATGTGAACGGCAGGGTAAAATCAGCACACAATTCCAACAGTTACATCTGCCTTCCCAGTACCCCCCCCCCCCCGGCTTTCAGCCCAAGGGGGCGGGGCCACATCGCGATCCCCCACCATCAGCCTCAAACCACAACGCTAAAAAAAGAAAAGAGAAAACTGAAAAGTCAGGGAAACCATCAAACCCTAAACAACAATCAGAACTAGAATACAATAATACAGACAAAGGTTAAATCAGTCATATCGCCCCCAGACCTGATATAGTGTGTGACTGCGTATCCTGTGTATTGTGTGTGCTGTGTGTGCTGTACCACCTCCCCCTACCCCATCCTCCCAGTACTCCCCAAGGGACTCTGCAGGTACGGATCCCAGATTTTATGGAATTCCCATTCCCGCCCCCTCAACCGATAAGTCAGTTTGTCAAACTGAATCATCTCCTCCACCTTGCTCCACCAATCCTCCACTCTCGGTCCTCCCTCCCAGTTCCAGCGCCAGGCAATTGCCAGGCGCGCTGCCAGAAGCAACTTAGCCTCCCGCTGGTGGGTCCATCTACCCCCCGCCCCCGTAGGGCCGCCCCCCAACACCCAAACCCGGGGCCCCCCTCCAGCCCCCCTCCCCTCCCTAAGGCAGAATCCCCACTCCCGCGGAGCAACCCCCCCCACACCACCCGCCAGAACTCTTGAATAACCCGGCCCCCCCCCCACCTGTGTAGGGAGTCTCCCCGCTCTCCACATCCCCGCCAACACAACCCCAAGTTCAGATCTCCCCGCCAAGTCAGCCTGCTCGGAGTAATATATGCCCCGTGTACTATTTGCAATTGGGTTTGTCGCCAAGAAGCGATCCCCGTAGTCTTGTAAATCGACCTATAAATCCGCTGCCACTGCGCCTCATCCCACTCCTCCCCCACCCATAGATGCCACCTCCTCCGGTGCCCCCACGCGGCTCCCTCCTCCCCCTCAGCCGCCTCTTCCAACAACACCCTGTAGATCTTAGCAACTATACCTTGATCCTTATTCCCGCGGAACAGCGTATCTTCCATAGTAGTACTAGGGCGACGAACCCAACGGAGATTCGTACCCGTCTGCAGAAAATGTCGAACCTGAAAGTATTGATAAAAGGGAATGGAACTCTGCGCCTTACTTTCCAGTTCTCTATGGGACCCTACCTCCCCTTGCACCAGACAGTCCCCCAGTTTGACAATCTTATCCTGCAGCCAAGCAGCCCTGCCAAAGGGGAAAATATCCCTTACCCTGGTCCAGGCCGAAACAGGGTTGGGGAACCACTTCTGCCCTTCCCCCTGCTGATAGAGTTTCCACATAGCCCCCAAGAAGGGGTGCCTCCTCCCCCGACCCCCCCCACTCAAGCCTGCCGAGCCGCCTAGCCATTGGGTCAGTGACTGCGCTTCCATCACAGTAGTTTCCAGATCCACCCACGCTGCGTCCCCCCCCCCCTCCGGTAGTGAGCCCTCCACGCCTTCAGAATTCCTGCCCGGTGGTACCACCGCAACGAGGGCAGTCGGACACCCCCGCATTCTTTGGCCAGTCGGAGTTGGCTGGACCGGATCTTAGCCTTTCGGCCCTTCCAAATAAATCTATGAAGCATTCCCTCCCACTTCTTGAGCATCCCCCCCGGGATCCACACCGGCAGCTGCACAAACAGATAGAGTAATTTGGGGAGGACACTCATCTTGAAGGCCTCTACCCGCCCCACCCAGCTCAGTTGTAAGTCTTTCCACCCCTCCAACAGGCTACTAATCTTACCCCCCAGCGTTTGATAGTTAAGTTCAAACAGGCGGCTGGGGTCTGCCGGCAGTTGGACCCCCAAGTATTTAAAGTGCCCGGGCGCCCATTTAAAGGGAAAGTCCCAACAGTCTTCTCGCCGAAAACCACCAAGAGCCAGGGCTTCCGTTTTGGCCATGTTAACCTTAAAGCCCGATACCACAGCGAACATTTCCAACTCCTCCACCAACGCCGGGAGAGACCCCACCGGGTCCGCCATAAATAGCAACGTGTCGTCGGCGTAAAGCAGAATCTTATGCTGTCCCGCCCCCACTGAAACTGGCTGTATCTCCGTCCGGGCCCGGACCCGGATTGCCAGCGCCTCAATGGCGATTGCAAAAAGTAGGGGGGAGAGAGGACACCCCTGTCGCGTCCCCCGGTGCAGAGCAAACCAGTCCGAACCCTGTCCATTCACCAGAATCCGG
This sequence comes from Ichthyophis bannanicus, assembly GCA_033557465.1. Classification (NCBI taxonomy): domain Eukaryota; kingdom Metazoa; phylum Chordata; class Amphibia; order Gymnophiona; family Ichthyophiidae; genus Ichthyophis; species Ichthyophis bannanicus. The sequence continues at coordinate 107,881,305 of CM066044.1, forward strand.
GCCTGCGGGTGCCGATATAGCGCCCGCACCCCGCACACATACCCCTCCCCCAGCCCCATCTTGTCCATCATGGCAAACAAAAACTCCCATTCCACCCGATCAAAAGCCTTCTCGTCATCCAAGGTCACACACACCGCCGGGAGGCGGCGTTCCTGTATATAGTGGAGCAACCCCACTGCCCGCCGCACATTATCAGCGATGGCCCGACCCTTAATAAACCCCGTCTGATCGGGGTGAATTAAGTCCGGAAGGATCCCCTCCAAGCACCCCGCTAGTACCCGCGCGTATAACTTCGCATCACAGTTGATCAAAGCAATGGGGCGATAATTCTCACAGCGTTCCGGGTCTCGCCCCGCTTTGGGAAGGACCACCACATTCGCCTGTGTCATAGACCCCGGTAAGCGCTCGCCCCGCATCAACCCCGTAAACAACCGTGCCAGAAACGGCGCCATCTCCACCCGCAAGACCTGGTAAAATTCCGCGGGATACCCATCCTCTCCGACTGCCTTTCCCCTGGGAAGTCGCCGGATTTCCCTCTGTACCTCCTCCACTTCAATCGGCCGCCCCAACCACTCCGCCTGCTCCAGGCTGAGTCGCGGGACCTGAAGCCCCTCTAAATAGTCCCGAATCCGCTCCGGGGTGGCCTCCGCCTGCCCCGTGTATAGCTGTTCATAAAAATGGCGGAAAACCCCACAAATTGCCCTGCTCTCCGCCACTCTCCCCCCTTTCTCGTCCCGAACTACCGCCACCACCCGGCTCTCCCGCTTGCGTCGGAGTTGCCGCGCGAGAAGCTTGCCCGCCCTGTTGCCACCTTCCATAAAATTCCTTTTGGTCGCCCTCATCAGCCGTTCCAAGCCCTCCACGTCTAATCTGTTCACTCGCGCACACAGCTGGGCCGCCCTCTCCCCCGCCGCCCGGGACCCCGTCGCGCTGTGCTCCCCTTGAGCCAGCGCCAATTCCCGCATCCACTCCTGCCGCTGCGCCTCCCTCTCCCGTTTTCGCCGACTCCCCAGCTGCATCAACATTCCCCTCAGATACGCCTTCCCGCTATCCCACAGCAGGGCATCCGAGACCTCCCCATTATCATTCCAAGTCAAAAATTCCCGCCAGGCCTTCTTCAGGCCCGCCTGCCCTTCCGCCGACTGAATCAAGGTGATATTTCCCCTCCATCCCCCCAAAGGGCTCCCCCCCTCCCTCTCCCGGGGTCCACTCCCCCGTGACCAGTCCGTGATCAGACAGAAGGACCGGGTGTAATTGCACATCCCCCAGGGCCCCCACCTGTCCCCTGCGCCCCAAAAGCATATCTAGTCGGGAATAGCACCCCAAGCGTGAGGTAAAACAAGTGTAACCTCGGACCCCCGGGTTCTCCCAGCGCCATATATCAACCAGTCCCCACTCCATCAAGCACTGCCTCAACTTCCGTCCCTCCCGCCGGTGCTTCACCCGCTGATAGTTGGATCGGTCCTCCAGCCCCACCACACAATTCATGTCTCCTCCTATCACCCACTCCCCCCCGGGCCTGCTTTTCAAATTACCGCAGGGCCTTTCGGAAGAAGGAGCCTTTCGGCCCGTTGGGAGCATACAGATTTAAGAAGGACACCTCCTGCTGATCCACTCTTCCCACCACCCTACCCATCTTATCCCCCCCAGAGGCATAGGGCACAAATTTCAGCCGTTTATGCACCAGAATCACTACCCCTCGTTTCTTCGAGGTATAGGGCGCACCAAACAATTGCTCAAAACCCTGGGCCTGCAGCTTACTCTGCTCCGTCTCCACCAGGTGGGTCTCCTGCAGCAGGGCCACATCTACCCGGTGTTTCACCAGCAATGTGAGGATCCGCTTACGTTTAATAGGACTGTGAATTCCCCTCACATTAAATGAGGCAATCTTATGACCCCCCATTCCCCTGGCAGCGTACCCGTATGTCCTTCAGCACCCCCGCAGCACACACACAGCGCAGCACACACTCCCCTTCACACCATCCACTTCTCCCTCGCCCCTCACAATTTTGTCTATTACAGGCCTCCAATAGCCACCCATCAACCATCACCATACACTCCCCTCCCTCCCCCCCGCACCCTACTACCACAAGTCTTTTCCCCCTCCCCGCCACCCTCCACCCCCACCCCAACACCTCATATTGTCGTGAAGTACAGGGTTCAGAACCGATGGAGACAGAGGATTCACTACAAAGTGAAACCAGAACTGTCAGTGCTGAAACAAGCATGGAGGTTTGGCATGGAAACCCAAAACAAAGAACGTCACAGAGTGTTAGGGAACGCCCATCCCCTGAGCTAGCTCCTGCCTCATCAGGGAAGTGGGAACACCTGGTGGGAGGTGTGGCTCAGCACAACGGAGAAAGAAACTTAGATAAAAAGCCTTTAGTTAAATATAGGACAGAGAAAGAGAAGGAGAAGGGGAAGGAGAAAGAGACGGACATAGTCTCAGATACGGAGACAGAAGGAAAAGGCAGCACAGCAAGCGTGGAGAAAGCTGAAAGAAGGAGAAAACCAGAGAAAGATAGATACTCCGAGGGCAGCCAAGGTCTGTGGCTGAGAGAAGGGAAAAGGGAAAGAAATCCCAATTCCACTCGGAGGAACTTCTCAGAGGAAGAGAGCTGGGGAAGATATTCAAGTCCAGTTCCCAAGGAGCAGTGCTCAACTACAAAAAGCACTGGGGATTTTTATTATCCAAAAAGCAGAGACGTTTATTCTGGGAACCAGAAAAGACAACCACGCTGTGCTCCCAACAGACAGCCTGCAGGTAAAGCTTATTTCCCTGATACCAAGCTTTTAGCAAAGGGGAGAGAAAAGTTTTACCAACCTTTTTGTAGCCAAGCGAGATTCCTGGGAGAAAGCAATTCTAAAGGCAGACACAGAATTCCCTGTAGCCAAACAGAAGAGGGAAACGTATATCCTTTTAATTACAGAGGGCTGTGTGCACAGGAAGCCAAACACCCAGACTCACAGAGCAGGTTGGGAGAAGGGAACCCTGTAATTGGAACGGAGAGGTTTGCGTGGCAGGCAGAAGAACCCTCTCTAAGATACCTTAAGGAAGAAGGTGATCTTATGCAGTGGGACCCTTATCAACCCCCTGAGTCCGAAGTGTTTATGGACTGCTCTTATATGGTGGCAGACAATGTGCAGTCCCTTTGTTAATAATACTGGATTTTGCTGAAGGAAGAAAAACAGCCAAAAGAAGTATTTTGGAGGGAAACTGTTTTATTCTTTTTGATTCCATAATAGCTGAAGATAAGCATTATTTAAGTTTCCTATTTTTGTTCACATCAGGAGTATGGTTTCTTTGTAAATATATTCTTTGTTCATGGTCATCAACATCCAACCCCGGGAGGGGCAATAAATCCTAATTTAACCTGAACCACTCATGCACAACTTGGACTCATTCTTACTACTGTAGGACTACATTACCCAGGAGGCCTTTCCAAACCTCCATTTAAAGTTCACAGTATAAGAAACACAACTACCCACTTGCCTTGCCCACGCTAAATGCCTCTGGGAGGGTGAGTGGTGACATATCTGGCGTAGTTTTTCGGATGCTTGACCTTGAATGAAGGACACCAGAGGAAACTACGGCACCAGGACTCCTGCACAAGCAAGTGGGCTACCAGAAGGGTGCAAGAGAGATAAAGACAAGACACAGCTTCTTTTCCTGAAATGCAGACCTCTACACGAAGCCTCAGGTAATAGCACCTGGGCATAAGTGAGGGAGGATATCAGGAAAAGGGGGCGCTGTGGGGTTGAAAAAAAAAAAAAAAAATCCTGAAAAGGGAGCCGCACTTGGGTTTTTTTTTTCTATCTCTTTCATTGCAGGTGCTGACACGAGATGGAGGCCCAGGACGTGATAGCGTGGATGCGAAAGCAATGGGACCTACAGATGGAACTTGCCAAGCACATCCAGGAGGAAAACGCTACACTCATGAGAGAGCAGCAAAAGCCGCTGCTGGACGCGGTGACAGCACTTCTAAGAGAACGCCGAGAACCACGGATGGAGAATCCTATGGTTATACCAGGACCCCCAATGAACGCAAGTCATGCATTCTCTTTAGGACAATTGAGTCCAACTGATAACATTGACGATTTTATAGATGCGTTTGAGCGTATTGGGCAGGCGTTAAAATGGCCTGATAGTCAGTGGGCTACGCGCTTTGCAGTTTCGCTGACAGGCGAAGCCCTGTCAGCCTACAAAGCCATGCCAGCCGCTCTTGCAGGCGACTATATGGAAATAAAAAGAGCGGTAAAAGACAGGTTAGGGCTGACAACCTCACATTATAGGAGGCTATTCAGGGAAGCCCGCCTGAGTCCTCAAGAAACTCCAAAGGCGTTACAACAACGTCTGAAAAATCTGGCTTGGAAATGGCTAAGTCCAGAAACTAAGACGATGGAAAATGTATTAGATACAGTTATTTTAGAACAATTTGTACAGGCTGTACCTAGAGAAATGAGGATGTACCTCACCTTGCAGAATTGCAAGACTACCGAGGAAGCAGCTAATTTGGCGGACCGGTTTCTGGAGGCCCAAATAGCTGACCCCTCGGAATGCAGCATACTGCAAGCTGCAGGTTTGTGCGATGTTAAAAAGGGAAAGGTTCCCTATAGTGGAAAATATGCAATGTCCACTGTGAATGTTAGAAATGGGAAAGATGGGGGGGCGGAGCCCGATGTCCAGCGGGATGGTCGCATAACGCTGAGGCTCCCGAGAGGCCTACTCAGAATCCTGAATTAACACCGGACATACTTGAATTTCTGCTCTGATCTTGCCGGGGCACATTGGTGAGATGGCGGGGACCAAACCCACGCGCCTGGAATTTGGATCTCCAGCGGCTTCTCACGGTAAACGCTCCAAAACTGAACCCCCGTCCCCGCAGAAGGGCTGGCTTTGCGCGAGGGCCCCGAAATGCAGCAGGAAATCCTCGCAGAAATTAGAGGGGTTAAGGACCTCGTGCAGTCAAACGGTGAAGCACTTCGAGCGCTGAGGGAAGATCTTGGTGTACTGCAAGGTAGGCTGGAGGGGCTCTCTTCGCGTCAGGACAAAATGGAGAGTATATTAGACTCCCATGCGGTCCGGCTGTCCAAACTCGACAAAGTTGAACGTCAGGTGCGGGCCTTGCAGAAAGAAAGAAGTGGAAGATGGCAATAATAGAGCGCGCCGCAACAATCTACGACTCGTGGGCATACCGGAGGGAGCGGAATTGGGAGACATGAAGGAGTTTTTAGGTAAAATCCTCCCTTCCCTGCTCCAAATCACCTTTACCAAAGAATTGGAGATCGATCGCGCTCATCGTGTATCCACAAACATAACGCTCAACAGGAAGACCCCGCGGCCTATCATCTTTCGACTTTTGAGATATCAACATGTGGAACAAATTCTCAGTGCCTCCCGGGCAAAGGGCCATTTGGAGTTTGAGAGCCACAAGGTCTCCTTCTATCCTGACTTGGCTAAACCCACGGTCGACCGCCGAAAGCGCTTTCTGGAATTTCGGCCGAGGCTTCAACAACTACAAGCACGCTATGGCCTGATGTACCCGGCCAAGCTCCGAGTCACGCTTCACAATCAGACAAGAACATTTGAGGACCCTGATCTACTAGCGGAGTTTTTGGACTCTAAAGAAGCCGACTTGATGCGCTGACTTCCAGAATATTCCTACCAGTACTCTCATATCCGCTGTGCCTGCCATATTGGATTTACCGCGCGATTCAGCGAAGAGTCTGTCGAGGGCGGTTTGTTGCCTTATTTTGAAGATATCTGGGACCTGACTCCATCTACCCATAGTAGCCTCGACGAGTATCAGAGACAGTGTTACTTATGGACTCTGGTGTTTCTTTTCTTTTACTATGTCTCTATCTTCCTCTCTAGGGCCTCCTCCCGCAGACATCTGGTCGCCATATTCATTGGGGGTTTTGCTTCTTCTCTAAGTTACTTTGGTACATACTTTTCAATTTGGGTGTATTGGCCAGCATACTTGGTGCTTATGTCATTATTGTACAGATTCTGATTACCGTATTTTTCGCACCATAAGACGCACCGGACCATAAGACGCACCTGGTTTTTCAGAGGGGAAAATAGGAAAAAAAATATTCTGTTTTGATTGCCTTATGCATCCTACCTATTTGCTGTGAAAGTGCTTATTATTTGTTTTATTTTCCATTCCTTTCCTTATGATACCTAGCATTCTATTTGCTCTCTTGGCTGCCGCTGCACCCTGGGCCGAGGGTTTTAACATGTTATCCATAATGACGCCTAAATCTTTTTCCTGGGTGGTAGTTCCTAATGTGGAACCTTGCATCCTGTAACCATAATTTACCGTAGGTTGTTCTTCCCTAGGTGCATAACTTTGCACGTGCCCACATTAAATTTCATTCTGCCATTTTTGATGCTCAGTCTTCCAATTTATCAAGATCCTCTTGGCAATTTTCCACAATCCTCTTGGGTTTTAAAAATTTTAAATAGTTTTGTGTCATCTGCAGATTTGATAACCTCACTCGTTATTCCACTTTCCAGGTCATTTATGAATATGTCAAAAGCAGCGGGCCCAGCACAGATCCCTGGGGTACACTACTATTCACCTTTCTCCATTGGGAAAATTGGCCATTTAACCCTACCCTCTGCTTTCTATCTTTTAACCAGTTCCTGATCCACAATAGTACACTGCCTCCTATGCCATCACTCTTTAGTTTTGCCAAAAGACTCTGATGAGGGACCTTGTCAAAGGCTTTCTGAAAGTCCAGATATACAATATCAACTGACTCACCTTTGTCCACCTGATGAACATAACAGATGAGGGTTCCGGTGATGTCATCGGAGGAAATAGCGGTGTAGCCGATTTGAGGGGGGAAATAACCCCTAAATGTGCAAGCAGAGCGGCGTAGACGAAAGGAGGCAGTGGAGTGAGACCCCCGGTAGGGAACGCAGAGGAGCGATCGCCGGTCGGTAGACCGGGACAGGCGGTGAGCAGAGGAGTTTCCCGCGCGGAAGAAGCCGGGCCCAAAGTGAAAGAGAGGACGTAGAGAGGAGCAGGCTGAGACAAGGTGCGATCGGCACCGCGAAGGGACAGTGCAGATGCTGAGAAGACAGCGGCAGTACCGTGCGGGAAAGCCGGCGTTTGTGGGCCTGAAGAACAACTGGAGGGCGCGCTGAGGTGAACGGGGCAGCGGGGGTGCCACTTGGGAGCTTAGTCCCGCAGGAGGAACCCACGCAGTGAAGGCAGAGGTAGGAGGGCCTGCGGAGTGCTACCTCTGGGAGAGGAGGTAAGACGGTGTGTCCCGTATGCAGCACCGAGAAGAGGGAAAGAAGAGGAACACGACGGCAGAGCAGAGGTGGAACGCCCAGACCCGCTGCTGCTCTGCAACTTCTTATATTCGCACCATAAGACGCAGGCACTTTTCCTCCCACTTTTTGGTGAAGAAAAAGTGCGTCTTATGGTGCGAAAAATACGGTATGTTGTAAGTTTTCAAGCGCTCTTACCTAAAATGTCTGTTATCGATTGATGGCACCATGTAAGATTTTCTCGTTGAACGTACAATGAATCAATAATCCGATAAAACGGAGGAAAATCCTAAGTTATTTAAGTCATGACGCTGCGGACCTGATTTTCCTCCAAGAAACACATTTCAATTCGAAGGAAACTCTCAAGCTCAATATTAAACCTTACATGGTGGCCGCCTATTCCCCAGCCGTTTCTAGGGAATGTGGGGTTGCCATATTGGATAGGAACTCTCTGCATGCTACTATTATTGCGACTTGCTCAGATACAGCGGTTAGATGGTCCCGAGTTCACCTCAAGATAGGTAACTTTAAAGTTACATGTATATGCCTTATGCTCCTAATGTAGATGACCCTGCCCTTTTGCTACTATTGCTCAGGTTGCGCAGGCCTCTGCTAATACTTCATTGATATTGGGGGGGATTTCAATTTAATTCTTGATCCCCTGATTGACAAATAGCCGCCTAGGACAAGTGGTCCCCCCAAGAGTCACATCGCGCTAATCTCTGTGAACACAGATATTGTTCTAGTCGATCTATGGAGGTTACTACACCCTAATGAGCTTGACTTTACCTTCTTCACTTCCCCTCACAAATCCCAGTTTCGCATCGATTTCTTTCTGATATCAAAACTGTTGGTTCCTCAGGTGGACGCTGCAAAGATTCACTCTCAGCATATTTCAGATCATGCTGCTATTTCTTTTCAATAACATACTACTGCACTCCAAGGGAATCCGGGGGCCTGGTTCTTTGATAGAGCCCTATCAACTCAGCCAGAGTTCCGGTTAGAAATTCGAGCAGCCATGTATGATTACTTCCAGACCCTGGTACTCCAGGGAGATCTGGACACCCCAACAGCTCTTCTCTGCAGCTCGTTGGACAACCTTTTCTGATTTATACAGGGAATTTGCGTTACCAGCGAAACATTACTTTCAATTGATGCAGCTTCCATGCTGCCTCAAAAGTGCTACAATCATGCCGCCCTCTGTCCCTACTAAGGACGGGCTATTAGAACTAATTCACTCTATTAGTAGAACACATGGGGTAGCCTCTAACTTTTATACTATTATGTCAGGGTACAGATACTGTCACTTGTAGAGCCCAACAAGCCTGGGATCGCTAACCGCAAACCACTTTAACCCCTGTGCATTAGAGCGTTTTCTGGAGCAAAATAGTGCGGGTTTCCCGGTCTGCCTCAGTTACCCAAACTCTTTTCCTTTTTGCACATAGATGTTCTTATATTCCAGGAAAATAGCCAAATGGAACACAACTGCCAGGGATCAGTGTAGGTCTTGCCATACTGATGTAGGACCCTCGCTCATGTTCTTTATGAATGTCCTTAACTACAGGTTTACTGGGGGCGGGTCTGGGGTCGTATTCCATTTACCTTACACTTTCACGAGCCTCTTTCTTGGAAGACTGTGGGACTCCGCTCAGTGACGGAGGTCCCCTCTCTTCCTAAGAAGGGTCGCTTTCTCCTGATTTCATGCTGGGTATAGCCATATGTTTAACCACGAGGACTTGGAAGGATAGCTCTCGACTTACTGTCAATGAATAGTGGAACCTTGTCTGCTTATATAGTAAATATGAGCAGATATCTCGGAGAGCTATTTTCCATACCCAAATTTATTCTCGCTTGTCTAAATGGCAGATGCTCAAAGATCATGTACAATCTGCTCATTGCTTCGACATGTCTGTTTAATGTACACTCATCATGTTTCAGATCGCTGTTATGTCTTGTAACACAATAATGTCAGTACACGCCCGCTTCGAGAATGATTCAGTTTCCTAGAGAAGAAGCAGGGGGGAGGGGGGTGGCAGGGGTTTACTTTGGTGTATGTATCATATTCCATGTATGTATTTGTCTTTTAGCTGTATGTCTTCCTTTCCTTTGTTGTTGTAAAACGAAAATAAAGAATTAAATCAAGAAATGGGAAAGATGAGAGTGTTTTTGTGCCCAGAGCGAATGTGTTTACACCCAAGGGTAAATGTTATCTGTGTGGGAAAGTGGGGCATTTTAAAAGAGAATGCACCAAAAGAACTGTCCTGATGTCTGGGGTGGATGAACCAGTTCAGGGCAAATTTTTATTACATGCACAGGTGGAAGGGGTGGACACCTTGGCCCTGCTTGACTCGGGGGCCGACCAGAGTATGATTTCCCGCACACTCTGGGAGGCCATCGAGGGGCGCTGTTCGTCGCCCCCGAGTCAAGCAGAAAAACCAGGTCAGAGTGAAGTGCATACACAGTACGTTTGCATTTTACCCTCGCCGGAATCTCTTGGTAACTGCACTAAAGTTCAAGCAAGTAATGCCCTTAGCTATACTTCCCGCATTACCCCAAGACCTTATTTTAGGCAGGGATTGGGTACCCTTTTATGAGGGACTAGTGGCAGGTTTGAACACCCGAACCGACTTGGTCTCGACCAGATCACAAGCCAGGACCTCAGGGATGGGAGAGACATCAACTGGGGACAGGGGAGAACCTGGGGAAGGACTAGTGCCCCAAGAGGAGGAATCAGGGGAAGAAGAAGCAGATATTCTTCCTACCCATGAAGACCTAGTGAGTGAACCTTCTGCGCAAGGGAGGAAGGCCAAGGCAAAGAGACGCCATGAGAGGCAATCTAGGTCCCGAGGCAGAGCAGAGTTGGAGGCAGGCGCAAGCCTACCCTGGGTACCCGCCGAGTTCGTGAATAAATTTCCCTCCTTTCCTGCTGAGCAGCGGGCCGACCCGGCGCTCAAGAGAGCCTTCGAATGGGCCCAGGAGATTAGGCCCACATTACCTAGGTTCTTCATGGACAATGGCATCCTGTATAGGGAAAGCGTAGACCCTTACTCTGAGGCAGTAAGGAAGCAGCTTGTAGTGCCAACGACGTTCAAAGCCACGGTCTTGCGTCTCGCGCATGACCACCCTATAGGAAGCCATAAAGGTATCCAGGGCACCCTGGACCAAATATTAGGTCGCTTTTACTGGCCCGGGGTGTTCAAGGAGACTAAGCAGTATTGCGAGTCGTGTGCTCCATGTCAAAGGGTATCAGCGTTAAGGCCAAAAGCTGTACCTTTGGTGCTTACTCCCACCATAGCCGTACCTATGAGCCGAATAGGCATAGATATGGTTGGCCCTATGACACGTACACCCAGGGGTTTTCAGTACTTACTCGTGATAGACGACCATGCCACCCGGTTTCCCTGGGCTATTCCCCTAAGGAACACCTCTGCGAGGATTATAGCCCAGGAGCTGGTCAAACTATTCTGCATGGTAGGGTTCCCCAGAGAGGTACTTACAGACCAGGGCAGCAACTTTTTATCTAAGCATCTGTCCACCGTATGGGAGGCTTTTGGGGATAAAACACATACGGACTTCGGCTTACCACCCCCAAACAAATGGTCTAGTAGAACGTACTAATCAGACCATTAAGCAGATGCTGAGGAGAGGGTTGAAAAAAGGGGAGATAGCAGAATGGGATGCCTTGCTCCCATTCGTTCTATATGCATGCAGAGAACGCGTGCAATCTTCGCTAAAGGCCTCACCCTATGAGCTTATTTTGGGAGATCCCCTAGAGGGATATTAGATATACTACATGAGCAATGGGTAGAACCAGACATTTCTGAAGTAGAAATACCTCAGTTCTTAAAGGGTCTGAGGCAACGTTTAGAAAGAACAGCAAAGGCCGCATTAGAAAATCTGCAAGCGAGTAAACAAAAGCAAAAGCAGTACTACGACAGGGGCAAACAGCCCCGGACATTAAATGTAGGGGATAAGGTTATTATCCAGGTGGCAAATCCAGGCCCAAAATTCGAAGCCCATTGGAGGGGGACCGTGTACGGTCGTAGAGAAAGTAGGGCCAGTCTCATATAGGATAGAGAACGCAAAGGGTCGCATGCAGGTGTAATCACCTGAAACCTTTTAAAACCCTGGAAAGAAAGAGTTGCCACCGCCAGTATGGTGTACATGGAACAGTACAGCAGATCCCACACTGGTATTACGTACTGTCCGGAAGGTGCGGCAGTACGTAATATTTTAAGGCAGGGGATATGTCGTGAAGTACAGGGTTCAGAACCGATGGAGACAGAGGATTCACTACAAAGTGAAACCAGAACTGTCAGTGCTGAAACAAGCATGGAGGGTTGGCATGGAAACCCAAAACAAAGAACGTCACAGAGTGTTAGGGAACGCCCATCCCCTGAGCTAGCTCCTGCCTCATCAGGGAAGTGGGAACACCTGGTGGGAGGTGTGGCTCAGCACAACGGAGAAAGAAACTTAGATAAAAAGCCTTTAGTTAAATATAGGACAGAGAAAGAGAAGGAGAAGGGGAAGGAGAAAGAGACGGACATAGTCTCAGATACGGAGACAGAAGGAAAAGGCAGCACAGCAAGCGTGGAGAAAGCTGAAAGAAGGAGAAAACCAGAGAAAGATAGATACTCCGAGGGCAGCCAAGGTCTGTGGCTGAGAGAAGGGAAAAGGGAAAGAAATCCCAATTCCACTCGGAGGAACTTCTCAGAGGAAGAGAGCTGGGAAGATATTCAAGTCCAGTTCCCAAGGAGCAGTGCTCAACTACAAAAAGCACTGGGGATTTTTATTATCCAAAAAGCAGAGACGTTTATTCTGGGAACCAGAAAAGACAACCACGCTGTGCTCCCAACAGACAGCCTGCAGGTAAAGCTTATTTCCCTGATACCAAGCTTTTAGCAAAGGGGAGAGAAAAGTTTTACCAACCTTTTTGTAGCCAAGCGAGATTCCTGGGAGAAAGCAATTCTAAAGGCAGACACAGAATTCCCTGTAGCCAAACAGAAGAGGGAAAACGTATATCCTTTTAATTACAGAGGGCTGTGTGCACAGGAAGCCAAACACCCAGACTCACAGAGCAGGTTGGGGGAAGGGAACCCTGTAATTGGAACGGAGAGGTTTGCATGGCAGGCAGAAGAACCCTCTCTAAGAGACCTTAAGGAAGAAGGTGATCTTATGCAGTGGGACCCTTATCAACCCCCTGAGTCCGAAAGTGTTTATGGACTGCTCTTATATGGTGGCAGACAATGTGCAGTCCCTTTGTTAATAATACTGGATTTTCCTGAAGGAAGAAAAACAGCCAAAAGAAGTATTTTGGAGGGAAACTGTTTTATTCTTTTTGATTCCATAATAGCTGAAGATAAGCATTATTTAAGTTGCCTATTTTTGTTCACATCAGGAGTATGGTTTCTTTGTAAATATTCTTTGTTCATGGTCATCAACATCCAACCCCGGGAGGGGCAATAAATCCTAATTTAACCTGAACCACTCGTGCACAACTTGGACTCATTCTTACTACTGTAGGACTACATTACCCAGGAGGCCTTTCCAAACCTCCATTTAAAGTTCACAGTATAAGAAACACAACTACCCACTTGCCTTGCCCACGCTAAATGCCTCTGGGAGGGTGAGTGGTGACAATATCCAGCAACTATCCCCTCTGAAAGTCCATCCAAAGTCCTTATATGCGAGGCCTCACTCTCCCGAGCTCCTCCGATCGTCAGCTCCGTCACTCCTGGTCGCCTGCTCCGCTCCCTGTTCGCGCCCCACAGGGGAGCGTGGTGGACTCTTACGACTTTGCAAGTATTTCTCCAGTAACTCCTTAGATGCGAAGAATCTGCGCACTCCATTCACCATCATTGTTATGCGTGCTGGGTACCATATCGCAATGTGCACTCCCCGCTGCGCCAACTGATCTCGCAGCCGCAACAAGTCCTTGCGTCGCTTCATCACCGTCTCCGAAGCAAGATCCGGGAAGACATACACATTCCAGGATTTGTATTGCACACTCTTAGACTTCCGAGCTGCCCGGATCACATGTTCCCGATCCTGAAACCGCAACAGTTTCACAAGGAGAGCACGTGGCTTGTCTCCTTTCGCCGGTCTAGGCCGCAGCTCCCTGTGTGCCCGCTCAATCTCATACTGCGGCGTCGAGGGGGGGTCCGGAAAACAAGTAAGCAACAAGTCCTGCATAAAAGCAATAGCATTGTCCCCTTCTGCGCCCTCCGGTACCCCGAAGACTCTCAAATTAGAGCGGCGATCTCTGTTTTCCATATCCTCGGTTTTTGCGTGCAGCCAACTAACTTGTTGTTGCAGGGACCGCACCACGCGGTCTGTGGAGGCCTGGGCATCCTCGGCCTGACTCACGCGGCTCTCAACCTCCTCCAGCCGCTGCCCAAGCGCGGTAAACTTTTCCTCCAGCCGGCCACAGACCCGGTCCACGATCTCGTCCTTGGACTCGCGGATTTCGCGGAGGATCGTTGCCGCATCCACCTGAGGCAAATCAGCGCTGTCCCCGCCATCTACTGCCTCCATACTACTCGGGGAAGCCGGGGCCGTCTTCGCGCCCAGGGTCGCCGCCGCCGCCTTCCCGCTCCCAGTTTTCGCCGCGTATAACTCTTTAATAGTGGAGCCTGGCTTCAGCTTCATCACCTTGGGCATTTTTCCTGCAAAGGGGGCTGCGGGGAGCCGTTAATATCCCTCCGTTCTGGGTGCAGGGACGGAGCTCACTTACTCACGTCGTTCCCCCTCCGTGGCTAAACCAGAAGTCAGGGGGCACCCTTTTTATAGGAGCAGTTATCCACAAAGCCTTTTGTATCCAACACACGTTAATTAGTTTGTCTAAAAACACATTAATTTTGGGTAGAGCACTTCAAGGCAGCTGTAATTTAACATGATCCATCTAAGGAACCTTGCACCATGTAAAAATATGAGAACTGCATTTATTCAGAATGTATCATATGCCCTCCAGAATATATAGGGAAATTAATCTGTCCATAATTCATCATATTCATACTAATCAAAAAGTCTTTAACAGAACTAGGTTTCTTATCTTATCATAGTGTACATTAAAATCCCTGCTCATAAAGCCAGCTAGCACAGGAGAGTAACTAGCTATTCAGAAAATGTGAGCAGGTTAGTAACACAAACATATTCCCAAATAACCATTGTGAGTGAGGATAATTTCCAAAAATTCGGTATTAAATGTGCCTTTTATTTCTAAGTATAGATCCTCTCAAAATATTAACATAGGACCCGATATTCAGCGGCATTTACATGATTAGTGCCGCTCTATATCTGTAGCTGCTAGCGTAACATGCCCCGATACTAACCAGTTAGCATCGGGGCGTATCTGGGGGCGGAACAGGCAGCACCGCTCGCTAACCATGCAGCAGCAAAAGTGAGCTACTGCCCAAATACATGGCAAAAGCCAGGCGCAGGAAACCCTGGCTTAACTTTTACTGTGTATCGCTAACCGGGCAGCGGCTCAATATTGCCACTGCCCGGTTAACGAGTGGCAAATGCAGCTAACTCGGATATCCAATTCTGGGGTCAGATATGATCTTGCATTAAATATCTGAGTTTAGATTTCAGTGCCAGCGGCTAGCCGCTGGTGCTGAGTATCAGGCCCATAATGCCCCCCCTCCACCTCTTTCATGGTCCTCCTGCAATATAGACAGGACATAGCTCATTTACTAAGAATATATCGGTGGAGTGCAATCAAGTTTCAGATATATAAAATTGGTCTTTTAAGGAGATCTCAATATAATCATGAATAATATAAGGTTGTTTCTGAGCAACCTTGCATTTATCAGCGATAGGTGTAAAGAGATGGGTGATAAGGTGTTTAATTGGTGTATTTGACAACCAAGGAACAACCAAGTGCTTATATGTGAAATGACTCTGAAAACGATGCACATAGTTAAAACCTAGTTCACCATATTTACAACGCCCAGATATTACTTTAATCTGATACATTCCATCAATATTAAGGTAACAGAAAATACTTTAATAAAGTAAAAAGCTTCTTTTAGACTTGGTTGAGACAGATCAGTGAATAGCCGCTATAAAAACTAAGAAACGTCCTGCATAATATCTTGCAAAATCTCCAAGAGTTAAGAGTCCCATAAGCCCCACAAGGTCCCCACAAGGGGACAAAAAACTGGCCCTCTGGTGTGGCCCTTCAGCAGGGCCTGTCTCTGGCCTGCCCTTTTTCCCATTCTTATTACGCATTTACTTGTATACATATACAAGAAAAAAGAAAGGAACAGCATCTTAGAGTACAATCAAAAGAACAAGAAACTCATCCACGAGAAATTAAGCCTGCTAGGATGCTAAAGTCCACATCAAGGAGAACATCAGAGGCCTGAGTTAACCCGGAAAGTAAATCAAAACCCCTTTTAACTATCCCAACTCACTACCTAACACTTATCTAGAAGAAAAGTCTCTAAATGAGATACATCTGCAAACACAGATTTCAAATCAGAATACACCTTTATCCCATTCTTAATAGCTTATCTTTGACTACTCTAGAGCTAGCTGTAAACCCAGATTGCATCAACTTCTAAAAAAACATCTTTGATGGGCCAAACGAGTTCACCTGCAACACAGCTTTTTATATCCTCACCCCCTTAATGTGGAGTTCCATCTCAAAATGTTTAACATAGAAACATAGAAATATGATGACAGAAAAAGACCACATGGCCCATCTAGTCTGTCCTTCCATATCAACAACTACAACGGTCCCTTTTTACCTTTAGAGATCCTCTGTGTTTGTCCCATGCTTTTTTGAATTCAGATACTTTCCTCATCTCTAGCACATCCACTGGGCGACTATTCCACGGATCCACTACTCTTTCCGTAAAGAAATATTTCTGTATATCACTCCTGAATCTATCTCCCTTTACCCTCATCCCATGTCCCCTCATAGCAGAACTTGCTTTCAATTGAAAGAGGCTCTCTCCCTGAACATTTATGCCACG
Source organism: Ichthyophis bannanicus (assembly GCA_033557465.1). Classification (NCBI taxonomy): domain Eukaryota; kingdom Metazoa; phylum Chordata; class Amphibia; order Gymnophiona; family Ichthyophiidae; genus Ichthyophis; species Ichthyophis bannanicus. The sequence continues at coordinate 107,897,571 of CM066044.1, forward strand.
GAGGTATTTAAACATCTCAATCATATCACCTCTATCCCGCCTTTCCTCTGAGGTGCACATATTAAGATCCTTCAGTCTGTCCTCATATGCTTTATAATGAAGACCACTAATCATTTTAGTAGCCACCCTCTACACCAACTCCATCCTGTTCACATCCTTTTGAAGGTGCGGTCTCCAGAATTGCACACTATACTCCAAATGAGGTCGCACCAAAGACTTAAAGAGAGGCATTATCACCTCCTTTTTTCTGCTAGCCATTCCTCTCCGTATGCACCCAAGTATCCTTTTAGCTCTTGCCGTCGCCTTTTCTACCTGTTTAGCTACTTTAAGATCATCAGACACAACCACGCCTAGGTCCCGCTCTTCTTTAGTGGACAAAAGTACTTCACCCCCTATACTATATTGCTCCCTTGGATTGCTGCAGCCCAAATGCATGACCTTACATTTTTTAACATTAAATCCCAGCTGCCAAATTCTAGACCATTCTTCAAGCTTAGCTAGATCCCTCCTCATGTTATCTACACCTTCCTGGATGTCTACTCTATTGCAGATTTTGGTATCATCCGCAAAGAGGCAAACCTTACCCGACAGCCCTTCCGCTATATCACTAACAAAGATGTTAAAAAGAATCGGACCAAGGACAGATCCCTGGGGCACACCACTGGTAACATCCTTCTCCTCAGTGAGCTCCATTTACTTGTACTCTTTGTCGCTTCCCACCCAACCAATTTCTAACCCAAGCAGTAACTTTAGGGTCCATCCCTAGGGTGCTCAGTTTGTTTATAAGTCACCTGTGAGGAAAAGTGTCAAAGGCTTTACTGAAATCTAAATACACCACATCTAGAGCTCTCCCTCGGTCCAACTCCCTGGTCTCCCAGTCAAAGAAATCAATCAAATTTGTCTGACAAGACCTGCCTCTGGTGAATCCATGCTGCCTCGGATCCTGTAATCCGCTGGACTCCAGAAACCTCACTATTTTCTCTTTCAGCAGCGTTTCCAATAATTTACTCACCACCGAAGTTAAACTAACCAGCCTGTAGTTTTCAACCACATCCTTACTTCCGCTTTTGTGTAAAGGCACCACATGAGCCTCTCTCCAGTCCTTTGGCACCACTCCCGACTCCAACGAGGCATTGAAAAGGTCAGTCAGTGGAGTTGCTAGAACGTCCCCAAGTTCCCTCAGTATTCTAGGGTGTATCCCATCTGGTCACATCACTTTATCTAATTTAAGTTGAGCTAGTTTCTCATGAACACAGTCTTCTGAAAATTGTTCAAGATGTCCCTCGCTTCTGTTCCTATTTGTGGGTGTTTTCTGAGGTCCTGCTCCTGGTTCTTCATCTGTGAACACAGAACAAAAATATTTGTTAAGCAATTCCGCTTTATCCTTATCAGCTTCTACATATTCCTCCCCTGCACCCTTGAGTCTGACAATACTACTTTTGCCCTTCCTCTTCTCACTAATATATCTGAAAAATGTCTTATCCCCCCATTTTATTGCATTGGCTATTTTCTCCTCCTTTTGAATCTTTGCCTTCTTGACTACTTTGCTAGCTTCTCTAAGTTTTTACAAATACAGATGCCCGTCTTCCTCTCTCTGTGATCTCTTGTATTTCATGAAGGCCTCCCTCTTTTTCTTCACTTTTTCAGCTACTTCTTTCGAAAACCATAGCGGTCTCCTTTTCCTTTTACCTTTATTTACCATTTTAACAAAAAGGTTGGTTGCCCTTAAAATATCCCCTTTCAGTTTTGCTCACTGTTTTTCTACATCCCCCAGCTGTTCCCATCCCACTAACGACTCCCTGAGGTATTGGCACATCTTCGCAAAGTTAGACTTCCTAAAGTCTAAAATCCTCACCTTGGAATGGATTCTAACAGCCCTAGTCCTAATACTGAACCACACCATCTGGTGATCACTGGATGCAAAATGATCTCCCACTACAACATCAGAAACACTTTCACCATTGGTAAGCACCAAGTCCAGTATGGCCCCTTCACGTGTGGGGTCTGTTACCAATTGCCTGAATAGTTCTCCCTGTAGAGAATCCAGGATCTCCTAGATGATGCTGCAGCAGGAATGTGCCAGTCAACATCTGGTATATTGAAATCTCCTATCAGTAGCACTTCCCCTTTCCTAGCAATGCTGCGTATGTCTTCAATTAACTCTCTGTCCACCTCTTCCTCTTGTGAGGGAGGTCTGTATATCACATCAATGCAAATAGATTTCTCTTTCCCTCTTTCTAGTTTAACCCACAATGCCTCCTCTCTCCCTTTCAAGCTCTGTAATTCCAAAGCTTTAATAGTAGTTTTTACATATAGTGCCACTCCTCCTCCCCTTCTTCCTACCCTTGTCCTTTCTGAATAAAGTATAACCAGGTATAGTTACATCCCAGTCATGGTTTTCTGTGAACCATGTTTCTGTAACTGCCACTAAATCCAAGTCAGCCACTCCCACCAAAGCTTCAACATCAGGGATCTTATTTCCCATGCTACGGGCATTTATACACACTGCTTTCCATATGTTACCCCTGTTACCCATTTCCATAAAGGTATTTAATGTATCACCTATCTGGGGGCTTTCACTTACCTGGGGGCTTTCTTCATCCATCCCCCAATGGTTTACGATTGAAAACTTCTCTTCTTAAACATAAATCTGGTTTAAAGGCCTATTTCTTCTTACACATTTTTGAGGATTGATGACAGGTGGCTGTACCTTGGAACTGTCAAACACCTTCTAATACCCTCTGTCATGCTCATATTACCCCTCTTCTCAAGTCACTTCATTGGCTTCCAATCCGTTTCCATATCCAGTTCAAACTTCTCCTGCTGACCTATAAGTGCATTGGCTCTGCAGCTTCTCACTACCTTTCTTCTTTTATCTCTCCCTACATCCCTCTTCGGGAACTCCGCTCTTCTGGCAGATCCCTTCTATCTGTGCCCTTCTCTTCTACTACTAACTGCAGACTTTGCTCCTTTCACCTTACTGCTCCTTATGCTTGGAACAAACTACCTGAGTCCATACATCAGGTGCCTTCTCTGACCCTTTTCAAATCCAGGCTGAAAACTCACCTCTTCGCTGCTGCTTTCAGATCTTGACTCGCCCGGTCTCCTTTGTGTTTCTTTACCATTTCCCTTAGATGTATCCCATGTCTACAGCTACTGTGCTGTCTTGTCTTGATTGATGAGTAGGAACCGTCTTTTACATGGGCCTGGGCAGCGCTGCATATGTCTTGTAGCGCTACACAAATGTTCAGTAGTAGTAGTCTGTCTTCCAGCTTCTGTCCCTACTCCTGTTTTCAACTAAATACAATTTAATATTTAATGCTAATTAAAAACTGCTGTGATTTAACCATTAACAGCAGTATATAAAGAATTTTAATAAGCAAAAAACCCCAAACATTGTTCAATACATGCCGTCTCCCAGTGATTCAAGGATAATGACATTGCAAGAGGATACAGATTTTAAGTCTAGGTAAAGAAAGCACGATGCTCTACTGTTCTTGCAAACTGATGATGTTATAGTGTGTAAACTTTTAATAAAGATAAAGATTCTAGGCCAGGTCTATGGGCAAGTCACTTACCCCTACATTGCCTCAGGTATAAACTGTAAGCCCTCCAGGGACAGAAATATCTGCCATACCTGAATGTAACTCTCCTTGAACTTCTAAGAAAAGATGTGAGCTAAATACATTTCCCCCCTTTCCTTTCCTAAATCAGGTTTATAGTAACATAAGAATCCAGTTGCCAGTTCTCTTCCTGACTATTTAAGTGCCTTCTCTGGGGATTATCTGCCTAGTGCTGGAATGGAGAAAGGGTGGAGCGAGGGCAGGATGACTGACTCTGCTTATACTGACGATAATCAGCCATTATCCATGTAGCTAAGCAATTTAATTTAAGCCTGCAGAAAAGTAGTCCTAAATTAAACTGTTCTGCTGTACCTATAGCAGCTGAATATTATGCAATTATGGTGGTAATTCTGTAAAGAGTGCGCGGAAAGCTATATGCTAGTAACACTCATAAGTCCCTATTCTAGAGCTCTTATGCAAATGAATGGCTGCTTATATGTGTACTTTAGGCAGTCACTATCCCGTACGTGAGCACATAAGTACCAGCTATATGCTGACAATATCATGGTATAGGCCCCATTTGAGATACACCAGCCTAACATCTCAACCATAACTACATGCATGGAAGACATGATCACCTGGCTCAACAACAACAACTTATCTGTAAACTACACAAAAACTGAGGCCCTCTTCATCACAAGAAATGCCCTTTTCACTCCATCTCAATCAATTAACATACTTCAAAGGTCCATACCAGTAAAAAATGAGGTACGACATCTAGGGATCACCTTGGACCAAGATCTCACCATGCAGTCCCACATAAACAAAACCACTGCAAATGCCTACTATACAATTTATTTATTTATTTTATTTAGACTGATTTGTATACCAACTTATCCTACAATCAAAGTGGTCACATCACAATTGGAGGGTTACATTTAACATGAGGGTACTTAACAACATTATACATTGAACTCATCTAATTGGGATGGGTGGGTATCGAGTTGGTGGAGGTAGCTGCATTACCGTTCGGGTGGAGACTATTGGTTGTCTGTTTGCTCATAGGTTTCTGTGAAGAGCAGGGTTTTGAGGGCCTTGCAGAAGTCTTTGGAATCGTTCATGGCCCTCAGGCCCATCGGGAGGGAGTTCCAGAGCGTGGATGCCAGTAGCGAAGGAGCTCTTCTTGAGGTTGCTTGTTTAGTCTTGTGATATCCTGCAGGTGTGCTGATCCTGTTGTCATTATTGGTCCTTCTTGTTATGCTGATATCCCTTGTTATGATATCTTGGAGTGCATCTGCCGAGCGATGGTGAAAGATTTTAAAGATGATCAGGATTGTTTTGAATTTTGCCCTGGCAATCACTGGGAGCCAGTGCAGCTGATGTAAGACGGGGGTGATGTGCTCAGTTCTTGCAGTGTCTGTAATGATGCGTGCTGCAGTGTTTTGCACCATTTGGAGTGGGTGTGTAAGGTCTGCTGGGGGAGGCCCTGATACAGCGAGTTTCCATAATCAAGCAGAGGTGTGATGAGTGCTTGGCACACTGTGCGGAAGTGGTCTTGGCGGATTATTGGCTTGAGCTTTCTGATGGTCTTCAAACGTAGATAGGCCTTGTTTGCGGTTTTGTCAATGTGAGATTTCAGGTTCAGAGCTCTGTCCATTGTGATGCCCAGGTACTGAACTTCATCTTTGACTGCTATTGGTTTGTCTAGAATGCTGATAGTTTGTGGCGGAATGAAAGTGTGGTTCCTGGTAAAGGTTATCAGGAGACTAAAACCGTTCCTAAGCCAAGAACACTTTCGTATAGTATGCCAGGCAGTAATCACCCCCATACTTGACTACTGCAACTCACTTTACCAGGGACTCCCTAAACAAGCCATCATGCTGCTCCAGATAGCACAAAAAACAGCAGCACAAATTATTACCAGAACCTCCAGACAAGAGCACATCTCACCTATACTTAACTAATTACATTGGCTCCCAAAACATTCTCACATCAGGTTCAAGACAACAATAAACATCTTTAAAATCATCTATCACTCCTCGGCCGACATTTTACAAGACCTAATCTCAAGAGACTCAAGCACTCGACCCAGGAGATATAGCAACAAGAATAAGATCATCACACCCTACAAACATCAAAAATCCAAAAAATCTACATCTGGAAGAGCACTTTCACTGTATGCCCCGTCACTTTGGAATTCCCTACCGAACGACAAACTTTCCTTTACACAAACCATCTGGGAAATGTCACATTCCCTCCCATCCAGGATAAGGTTCCGACCCCCCCCCCCCCCCCGGCAATTCCAGCCAAGAACTAACGGCAATTCCCCATCACCACAGACATAAGTTATCAATACGTTATGCCTTATATGTTGCATTGTACATAAGTTAATCGGTTATCCTGTCCCACCTACCCATCCCCCCTTCCCCAACTGTTCAGCATTCTTTAATGTAAACCATTTTGACTGAAGGATAAGGTGGTATAAAAAAACGAGTTAAATAAATAAATAAGTGTTCTTGCTTGTACTTTCAGTTTCGGTATGACCAGGCGTGGAACTTAGTGGGGTATAAGCAGGGCCTAATGGTATGCATGCAAGTTATAACATACTCTGACTTATGCGTATTACTGACCAATCTAGGCATGGGCATTTTGGCAGAAGGAGCATCTGTATGCCCCTATTCTGTATACTTTATAAAAATGCTCCACATATGCACATGGCAGCGTGCGTTCATTGTGTGAAGTTTATAGAATTGCCCTCTCTATGTATATGTGGCTATGTTGCCACCACTGAAAGGAATTGCCTGCCAGAAAAGGTTAGGAATCTTTTTAATTATATGATGTTCCGACATTCTCCTAAGACACATTTATTTAGGAGGTTTCTATTAGATAGAAATTGCACTTAACTGACCTGATGTATTTTGTTATTGTCCTGGAGTTTAATTCTAATGCTTTTTTTAAGTCGCTTAGAATTTGTACTGTACAGGCAGATTATGATTGGTTGTATAAAATTAAATTAAATTATTCAGTGTTGCTGTCTAGCAGTATCGCAGCGCTGGCTATATGTATTTTTTAAACGTTGAGTAAAAAGTGTCATTGCCGCTGTTGAAAACTAATCTAATTATGTTTAATATGATTCATGCACAAGTGAGAATCCCACCCTCATCACACCCCTGCCGATGTGCGTATCCCATAAAAGGTGGCGCTATCTTTTCCTGTAATTTTATGAGGGCCTACTTGAGCATGTTAAATGCCATCCTACATGCTGAACTCTTAAAAAGTGCCGCCCTAATGCTGTTAGGAGCCACATGATCTAGATTCAGAACTGCTGCTACAAGACTGTCTTTAATTTCCTCAGGTGACAGCTGCCGAATCTAAGTAAATTACTCCTGTCAGCCCACTTCCTAAAAATCATCTTATAAAACAATCCCCCTCATTTTACAGGCCAGGCTATAATTTAAACTTGTCAGAAGGGATACAAGTTTACTCTAAATCTGGGTACTCTTTTAATGTAGCCTGTGGATAGTTGACATCCCCTTTGCTGATGGCCTTCTGTATCCTCAGGAACATTTTCACTATTCTATCTGAAGCACATTAAAATAATTTCACATTTGGTTGCAGGTCTCCTCTTTTCCCTTCTGACCCTTTGAAGGAAAACAGCAGGCATCAGCATTTATAAGCAGGGTCATACATCACTGCAAGGCATCACAGCTTCCAGAGAAAGAGGGGGGTGAAAATGGAATATGAGTGTAGATATCTGCTTCAAAATTCTACAGGACATCCCTAACGCACAGACCCAAAAGGAACATTTCTAATACTGGTTCTTAATCTTTTCCTACTAAGTGAATGGAAAACTCTGTATATGAAATTAAAAGGCAGAAAGACTCTGCTCTGCTTTTTTCTACATTTATTTCTCTATATATTTTAACAACCATATTTCAAGCCCCCCACAGCGGAGATGAAACAAAAAGTTATTTAAAAGAAGAAAGAGTGCTAACTATTCCCTATATATAGCTGAATTAGGACAGGCCCCAAAACAGAGGACAAGATTCTGGTTTTAAAGCTAGCAACAGAAAAGCAGGTATTACAGGAGCGAGCTAAAGAATAAACCAAACCCAGGAAAACTGTCTATAAATGTAGAGTTTAGCCGGCTCTCAAAGCAGATAAATCTCACTGGTAAATTTAATATGGCTCCTGCAGCATTTTCCGTTTTAATTATGAGAGAGCGCTTAGTGGCAGCAGTACGTAATCCTCTTCATAGCCACTATGAGGTCCTGCTGAAAGTCGTTAGCATCCTTAGAAACGCCCACACAAATGCAGCAGGAGAGAGCATTGTCTTTCATTCTCCTACATTGTGTAAGTACCTGAGACAGAATGAGCGGCCCCCGACACACCACTTTTAATCTGTTCTATTTTCTTCTGCCCCACCTGTGTTTCCTCTCGAGTTTTGTCCTGAATACAATCAGTGAAATGTGTTTTCTATTCTGACATTCATTTAGAAAAGCCAGTAATTAATGCTTCTGGGCATGAGTGCCAGAAACATGCTAGAATTCTGAGCAATGATCCTGAATTTAAAAGCATTCCACTGACATTCGGTTAAGAGCCTAATTGTGACTTTTTCGGCCTTTGGTTGACTTTGGCCCACTATTCCTGGATGAACAGGTACAGCCACACATACCTGCTTGGGCACTGAAGGCCCCATATTCTTCTGGGCAGACTATGGGCCGCATTGGTGTATAGCCCTGCCTGCCAAGCCTTAAACCTGGATAGTCAATGCCGGGGTCATATGCGGCCCCAGCATTGAATAACCAGGTATCACCGTGCAACCCTGGTAGCAGTGATATTGGATGCTGCTTGGTTAGTGCCTGCACTGTAAAGATAGGCAAGGGTTTTCCTCGCCTCTATTTTTGGTGCAGAGAACTAACCGGGCAGCATGCAATATTGCTGCTGTCCAGTTATTTTACTCCCCCACCTCTGTTCCTCCCCAGAATGCCCCCGACATGCATCGGGACATGTAGAGGACATAGATGGGAATATTCAATGGTGTTACCTGTGTATATGCTGTTGAACATCCCCCTCTAATGCATTTACACAATTTACTAGGCTGTAAACCGGGTAAATGCCCTTCAAATATTGGGCCCTACTTCTTTACTGTGCCATCAGCAAGAGAATCCAGGCATGACTTTTCTTTCCATGAGATCTGAATGGCCTTGGTGGCTAACAGTGCTGCCCTAGGCTAACCTTCAGCCTTGCACCTCCTAATTAACTTTTAGGCTCATAGGCTTCTCCTCCCCCCTTGAGATTTTGATACTGAAGCACAAAGTTATGGTCGCCTCAAAACCACCACTTCTACAATGCAGAAAAGTCCACACTGGTGATTCTCTAAGTTTGTGTAGCTGATGGAAGCTAAAATTTTGTTTCAATTATAGCAGTTCTTTGCCGCACCCCCCACCCTCCCCAGAAATTGGCACTCTAGGCAACTGACTAATGTTTCCAATGGTTAGGAAGGCCTGGCATTTTATAAGCTCTCTTTGATGTATAATTACAAGTATCCTGCCCAATACACAAGCCTGGTATTGAAAAGCACTTAGGTCAGCAGCAGATGTTGATGAATAAGAGCTTTATTTATTTTTTTATTGGTTTTATATACCACTATGTCATGGTAATCAAAGCGGTTTACATATAACATTTTCACTACTGCACAAGTCCGTATACAAGGAACAGTTATACAACAGTTTACAGGGAACAATTGTACAAGTAACAATCATATTTCAAAAGATATTTAGATAATTAACAATAACAATGTAGAATAAACTATTTACAGGAGATGAGTGGCTTGGGTGATATTTTGAGGTTGTGTACTTTGAATGTACGGATGGTGGAAGGAGCTGAATAGTGTGATTGTTTTGACGAGGAAGTGGAAGGGTCTATGGTGGCTGCTCACATTGATAATAGTCTGTGAAGATGGGTGTTTTAAGCCGTTTTCTGTTAATTCTGTGGCTCTTACTGCCTGAAAGTTCTTAAGGAAGGGGGTGGGGCTATTTTTATTAGTTAATATTTTTTGGTTTTGTAGCTGTTTGCAGAAGGAATATTTTTCTGTTCTTCATAAAAGTTTTTTTGCAGCTGTTTTCTTTCTCCTCTGACATTCAGGTTTAAAGACAAAAACAAGCTCTTTGAAGTCACTGCACTGATGAGCTGTTAGATCCCTCCCTTTCCATGCCATATGAGAAATCTTCCTAAATAGAACCACTCACAAATTAGCTTTCCGATTAAGAGTTTGGCATTGGTTCTCAAAAGAAGCAGCTGAAAAAGTGAGGAACAAGAAGGTGGCCTTCATACAATACAAGAGATCACAAAAAAGAGGAAGACATACTAACATAGTATATGACAGTAGATAAACATAGAAACATAGAAACATAGAAATATGACGACAGAAAAAGACCACATGGCCTATCTAGTCTGTCCTTCCATAACAACTACAACAGTCCACTTTTGCCTTTAGAGATCCTCTGTGTTGGTCCCATGCTTTCTTGAATTCAGTTACTGTCCTCATCTCTACCACCTCCACTGGGAGACTATTCCACGGATCCACTACTCTTTCCGTAAAGAAATATTTCCGCATATCACTCCTGAATCTATCTCCCTTCACCCTCATCCCATGTCCCCTCGTAGCAGAACTTGCTTTCAATTGAAAGAGGCTCTCTCCCTGAACATTTATGCCACGGAGGTATTTAAACATCTCAATCATATCACCTCTATCCCGCCTTTCCATCTAGTCTGCCCAGCAAGGCGGCAAGAGTAGGTGCACCTGCCGCTCCGTGCAGGTCACCCCTCCCCATGCCTTTGTTTAGGGGTGTACCCACTGCTCTGTGTAGGTCACCCCTATTTGCTGAGATATAAGAGATAATTATGTTTATTTTGATTTTATCCTGTTGCTATAAAGGGATCCACTGTGTCTGTCCCATGCTATTTTGAATTCTGTCACTGTATTTGCCCCCATCACTTTCATCGGGAGGGCATTCCAAGCATCCACTACGCTTTCAGTGAAAAAGTATTTCCTGACATTGCCTTTCAGTTTATCCCCTTGCAGCTTCATGTTATGCCCTCTAGTCTTACAGCTTCCCCGTCTTTGGAAGAGGTTTGTTTGTTCATTAATACTCTTTAAGAATTTAAAGGTCTGAATCATATTTCCCCTGTCCCTTCTCTCTTCCAGAGTGTACATAATTAGGTCTTCAAGTCCCTTCTCATGCATCTTCTGATGCAGGCTCCAAATCATTTTGGTTGCCTTTTTCTAAACCATTTCCAGTCTTTTTATATCCTTTATGAGATATGGTCTCCAAAACTGAACAAAATATTCCAAATGAGGCCTCACCAGTGACCTGTACAGTGGCATTAGTACCTCTTCCTTTCTGCTGGTAAATCCTCTCTGTATGCAACTCAGCATCCTTCTGGCTTTTGCCACCACCTTGTCGCACTGTTTTGCCACCTTGAGATCCTCAGAAACAATCACTCTGAGATCCTTCTCCTAGTCCATGCACACCAACCTCTCACACCCTATTACATACAATTCCATTGGATTTCTGCTTCCCAAGTGCATGACACTGCACTTCTTCACATTAAACCTTAACTGCCAAGCAGATTAGACCATTCTTCCAGCTTTTGTAGATTTTTCCTTATGTTATCCACTCCCTCAGGGGAGCCCACTCTCTTGCAAATTTTCATGTCATCTGCAAAAAGACAGACTTTTCCATTCCGTCCTTCAGCAATATCCCTCACAAATACATTGAACAGTACCAGTCCCAGCGCTGAGGCATACCGCTAATCACCTTCCTTTCATCTCAGTGAGTTCCTTTTACCATCACTTTCTGTCATCTGTCAGTCAACCAATTTCTGATCCAGTTCACCACCTTGGGACCCATCCCCAAGCTGTTTAGTTTATTGATAAGCCTCTTATGAGGAGCAGTATCAAAGACTGCTGAAATCTAGGTAGATTACATCCATCACATGACCTTGATCTAGTTCTCTGGTCACCCAGTCAAAGAACTCAATCAGATTTGTTTGACAAGATCGTCCTTTGGTAAAACCATGTTGCCTCGGATCACACAACCTGTTCGTTTCAAGAAAGTCCACTATTCATTCTTTCAGGAGTGCCTCCATTATTTTCCCATCACCAAGGTAAGGCTTATTGGCCTGTAAGCTTGTCACTTCTTCCCTATTACCACTTTTGTGAAGAGGTACCACATCAGCCCTTCTCCAGTCCTGTGGAACTTCTCCTGTCTCCAAGGATCTATTAAAAGCATCCTTTAATGGCCCTGCAAGAACCTCTCTGAGCTCTTTCACTATCCTGGGATGTATCCCATCCGGTCCCATGGCCTTGTCCACTTTCAGTTTTGCAAGCTGCTCTAACACATTATCTTCTGTGAACGGTGTGGTATCTACTCCATTCCCATTTGTATATTTGTCAATCACAGGTGGTCCTTCTCCAGGATTTTCTTTAGTAAAAACAGAACAGAAGTATTTGTTTAGTATTTTCGCCTTTTCAATGTCACTTTCCACAAATCCGTTCCCAGCACTTTTGAGTCCTGCAATTCCACCTCTGATTTTCTTCCTCTCCCAAACATAACTGAAAAAAGTTTTGTCACCACACTTCACACCTTTAGCCATCTTTTCTTCTGCCTTTGATTTTGCTATCCTTATTTCTCTTTTTGTCTCTTTTAGTTTTATCCTGTATGCTTTTCTGCATTCCACTGTTTGCGAACTTCTGAATTTTGTGAAAGCTATGTTTTTTGCCTTTATTTGTGCAGCCACTTCTTTGGGGAACCAAATAGGTTTCCTTTTCCTCTTATTTTTATTTATTTTCCTTACATATTTATCTGTTGCCCCTTTTATTGCCTCCTTTAGTTTAGCCCACTGCAATTCCACTTCCCTTATCCCCTCCCACCCTGCTAACTCCTCCTTCAGGTACTTGGCCATTTTACTGAAGTCAGTGTTTTTAAAGTCTAGGACTTTGAGCTTGCTGTGATTGGATTCTACCTTGGCTTTTATCTCAAACCACACTGTGTGATGATCGCTGCTGCTCACATGGGCACCCACCCAGATATTCGACACGCTACATCCATTGGTGAGCACTAAATCCAGCACTGAGTTCTTCCTGGTCGGTTCCATCACATTTGTCTAAGTAATGCATCTTAGAAGGCATCCACAATTTGTTTTACTTCTTTCCAGATTTGCAGAAGGAATACTCCAATCCACATTGGGTAGACTAAAGTCACCCAATATGATTACTTCCCCCTTCATGGCTATCTTTGCAGTATCGGCAATCAATTTGCTATCTATTTCTTCAGTTTGAGTTGGAGGCCTGTAGACCACACCAGTATGGATGACAGTGCCATCTCCTCTTTCCAACACAATCCACAGCGCTTCTTCTTTTCCCCATATCCCCTGCATTTCAGCAGCTTTAATATTGCTTTTGACATATAGGGCTACTCCCCCTCCTTTTCTACCCTCTCTTTCTCTTCTAAATAGATTATAGCTAGCTATGGCTATATCCCATTCATGTGATTCATTAAACCATGTTTCTGTAATGGCCACAATGTCCAAGTCCATTTCCACCATTAGGGCTTCCAGGTCTGGAACTTTGTTGGCTAGGCTTCGAGCATTTGGGCTCATTGCTTTCCAGCATTTGTTGACTGGCTTGCCTGTCTTTTGCATGGATTTTGTTTTACATGCCACTTCCCACCTGGCACTGATATGTGGGTTAATAGTGTAGCTGTTTCCAATGTTATTATGTTTTTTTACTGGGAGTGACATTCTGAACTTGTTCTTCTTCATCTGTCACTCCCTTTCCCTAGTTAAATGCCTTTCCACGTACTGTCTGAATTTTTCACTTAGGATTCTTTTCCATGTGACAGAGAGACGTAGTCCATCAGTACAGTATAGTCGCTTGTTGATCCATATATTTCCCCAGTCGCCTCTATATCTAAATCCTTCTTGTTTACACAAGGTTTGGAGCCATGTATTAAAGTTGATTATGCGATGCAGCCTTTCTGCCTCCTTACCAAGAACAAGTGGAACTTTTGAGAATGCTATGCTTCAAGTGTAAACAGCCAGGACATTGGAAGAATGAGTGTCCCTATGGGGAGATGGGGGAATCAGAAGGTGGGGCCCGGCCCGGCGTGGGACGAGGGGCTGCGCCCACCCCGGTCATTCCCATCGTATGGCAGCCGCCTCCGCCAAGGCAGGCATAGGGCTGCCCAGAGGCTGCTGTTCCGGCCTGGATACAGTTAACAAAAGAATGGAAGGATCCCCCTTGTTGCACTTTATGTATCAATGGCAAGGAAGTGTCCTTTGTGGTGAACACGGGAGCCAAGTGCTCCACCTTGCAGGCATCAATTTACAAGGGGAATCTAATCCCAGGTCCAGTCTCTGTGGGTATTAATGGAATGACTGTCCCTACGTGGACGACTCCCCCGCTGTCAGTTTCAGTTGTGGGAGGGGAAGTTATTTTCTCCCACTCCTTTACTATTATCCCTTCATGCCCCGTTAGCTTGCTAGGACGAGACCTGCTATGCATGCTTGAAGCCACTACCATTAGTGACCCAGATGGTTCTTTTTCTTTCTTTTCTCCTTTCCTGCCCTCCATGAATATGGAAGAAGCTAAGGAAGAAGCTGCGCATCCCTTAGCAAAGGTCCCCCAGACCCTCTGGTCTACATCCCCTATGGATGCGGGACTTGTTCCCTGCACTCCGTATATTGCCCAGTTAAAGGATCCCCAAAGTACTGTCTACATCAAACAATATCCGCTGTCCGCCGCTAAGGAGGCAGCTTTGACCCAAATGATTTCAGAATTTTTGCGGGCCGGAGTGGTTGTGCCCCCTGTGTTGGCATATAATACCTCCATTAATCCCGTTCCGAAGGGGGCAGGGTTTCGATTTACCCAAGACCTAAGGGCAGTGAATCAGTTAATAGTGCCCTGGTGCCAGTAATGCCCGACATTACAGGATTACTCACGCTTATCCCTAGCCAGGCTTGCTGCTTCACGGTCATAGATTTAGCTAATGCGTTTTTTAGTATTCCCCTCGATCTTTTGACCCAGCCGCTTATGGCTTTCACACATGTGGGCAGACAGTACACCTGGACTCGACTGCCGCAGGGATACATTGATTCTCCGGCAACATATTCTCTTGTACTTAAGGCATCTATTGAAATGTGGCAACCCCCCTGTTCCTCCACCCTCCTCCAGTATATGGATGATTTGTTGATCTGTGCTAGCTCAAAGGAGTCATGCGAGCAGGATTCTGTTTCCTTGTTATGTCACCTGGCATCCCACGGACATAAGGCATCTTTGCATAAGCTTCAGTGGTGCTGTGAGCTAGTGACTTTCCTTGTCCTTGCAATCTTTATTATGTGGGACGGACATCCAGACCTTTTAAGATCCGGTTGGGCGAACATGCTTCCAGACTGCGCGCCCAATCGACATCAGCCCCGATGGTGGACCACTGTTTAACTGGATCTCATACTTTTGAGATGCTTTATTGGTGAATTCTGGATTTTGTACCATCGAACCCCCGGGGGGAAATCGTCTTCAAGCTTTGCAATATTTAGAACAGAGGTGGATTTTTCGCTTAGACACGGTACATCCACGGGGTTTAAATCAACAGGTGGATTGGCGTACAATTTTATAATCTTTTTTATGTCATCAGACCTTGGGGGGCGGTCTCTGTTCAGTGATTCTTCCCGTTTTAGCTCTGATAGGCTCTCCGGATTGCCAATCATATTGACTGATCAAGATCAGCTGTGCTCACGTTGTGGACGCCACAGAATAAAAACTGTTCTTTTCAGAGATCAGCTTTAAAGCATTTTGGCTGCCTAGCAGTGTTTTGACCTGATACAGGGGTAGTACGGGACTTACCCCGAAACGTGCCACGTCGTGTTCCTGGCATTGCTGTTTGGGTGGAAGCGGCCTTTGCTCTACAATTTCAGCTAACTGAATGCTGTTTTATTAAATTTAATGATTAAAAAGGAAAGGCCACAGCGGTGGGAGGGATTTCTCCTCTCTACTGGGCTGGCTGTTCTGACAAAAAAAGGTTTTCTTTGTTTAGATGGTGTTTTTGACCTGGTTTTGATTTTTGGTTACCAGAAACTGTGACACAGATGCTGGCTTTTTTGGGGCTCATCTCCTTTTGTCGTCACTGGATCCCTGACTGCTCTTATTGGGATTCCATCTTACGAGCCTCTACCTTGCAACTGCCTGGGTCTGCGCATGTGGAATGGACTGATGATAGGGTGACAGCGCACACAGTGCTGAAACAGCTGCTCATTTCAGCCCCGACTCTGGGATTACCTGATTACGCTCGCATGTTCCACCTATATGTAAGGGAGAAGGGGGGAACAGTGGCAGCCATTTTAGCCCAGGAACATGGAGGTGGGTTGCGACCAGTAGCATATCTATCTAAAAAACTACCAGTCCAGGTACAGGGGATGCCAAACGTGCTTGCGAGTACTAGCGGCGGCAGTGATTGCCATCCAAATGGTTACCCCCATAACTTTGTCACACGCGACTACTTTTTACTCTCCCCACTCTGTCCTTAATGTTTTAAAGAATTTAACTACTCAGCATATGACTGCCCAGCGGTTGAGCGGTTATGAGGTCATTTTAACCTCAACCGAGGGGCTGACCGTAAAACAGCAATCGGCTGCATTCACTCCCTTATTAGCCTTGCAGGCCCTGTTACACCCCATTGGGACATCAGTCCCTGAAGAAATGCATGACTGCCTTGAGCTGATTAATCGCAAAACGGCAGTGCGGGCGGATTTACGCTCCACCCCATTGCCTGGGGCACCCCATGTATTTGTGGATGGAAGTTGCATGCTCCCTAGCGATAAGGTATATGTAGCCTCATATGCTATTGTTCAGCTCCCCGATATTCTCTATGATGCCCAGCTGGTCTCCTATGCCTCGGCACAGGCAGCCGAGCTAATAGCCTTAACTAATGCGTGTGAACTGTTTGCAGAAAAAGAGGTCAATATTTACACTGATTCGAGATACGCCTTTGGGGTGGTGCATGATTTTGGCGTACTTTGGGGGTGGAGAGGGTGGAAGGCAGCGGATGGGAAGCCCATTTCCCATGCATTATTGGTAAACAATCTATTGTCAGACCTTGTAAATCCTGGACGGTGTCTATTATAAAGCGTGCTGCCCACAGGTATGATTTAACCATGGAATCCCAAGGTAATGCATTTGCTGACAGTGTAGCTAAGTGAATAGCACTGGAACAAATAGAACGACTGGGAAAAGCTGCAAGGGTTACTCACATGCAGTCCCAGCTAGTAGAAATGTACGTATCCCCGCTAGAACATTCTTTCCCTCTCCATCATCTACAGGCAGCAGCTGACCCAGAGGATCTGGCTTATTGGGAAAGCCATAATATGGGATTGACAGATGCGAGCATCTTGCAGGAAAAAAGAGGGGGAGGCAGGGGTTTACCAAAAGCAGCAGCACCTCTCTTGATTAGTCAGGTACATGGAGTTGGTCACAAAAATCGGAAAAAGGTATTACACGAGTTGCAGGAAGTATTTGTGTGTTGTGATTTGGTCCAGTTAGTTGAATCACAGTTAGGACAATGTCTCACATATGCCAGGAATTCAGCAGGGGAAGCAGGTAGGACAGCTTCAGCATTTACCCCCACCCGAAGGACCTTTTCAGGCTCTTCAAATTGATTTTACCTGTATGTCCCATTCGGTGGGAAGGTTTAAGTATCTGTTAATGATCTTAGATAGATTTTCTAAATGGGTTGAAGCCTTTCCCACTTCTAAGGAGGATGCCCGTACAGTAGCCAAACTCTTCTGCAAAGAGGTTACCCCTAGATTTGGGTGCCCACTAACAACTGATTTGGATCAGGGCCCAGCTTTTGTGGCAAAGGTTTACAGCAGGTTGTCCAAATGTTCGCCATTGAATGGAAATTCCATGTACCTTATCAATCCCCGTCATCAGGAATAGTAGAGCAGATGAATCACACAATTAAGGTACAATTGAAAAAGGCCACCCAGGAAGCCCCAGGTAAATGGCCCTTGTATCTGCCTGCAGTGTTGGCAGAGATAAGGTTAAACCGGGGACCGAGTGGATTTTCCCCTTTTGAGATTTTAATGGGCCGGCTGTTTCCCCTTCCATGGAAATGGCCGGAAGGTAGTTGTCTTACTTCAGATGATCTCCTACTTGCACAAGAGGATTACGCATGCGCTTTGGCAAAACATGTTAGCAGTGTTTCTAGTAAGGTTTATGATGCTCTCCCTATTTCTTCTGCAGTCCCAAAGCTGGTGGATGAAATGCAGGCTCAGACGTCTCACTGATGAGCAAGAGCGAAATATTAAAGATTGTGCAAGATCAGCCTGGATCAATACGCAACCTAAATTTAACACAAATTACTCAATAAAAGTTAAAGAAAGTTATTAAGACAGTTAAAGAAAGTTATTACTCAATAAAACTTTAAGAAAAAAAGTACTTTCCATTTCCCCTCGCAGTTCTTACTGGATCTTCGTCTCTCTGTTTTGTTTTTGCTTAATTTGCTTAACAGTTGATCACATCCAAGTAAATGACAGAAGGTTCATTAAAAATGGGGGGGGGGGGGGAAATCCTCCAACTTTATTGGGTTAAAATGTAATTTGAAACTAATTTGAAACTTAATTTTCATGGTGGTAGATCACCGGCACTTTTGGCCAGAAAAAGTAGATCACGACTATTCGAAGTTGGACATGCCTGATATAGTGTATCTGGACTTTCAGAAAACCTTTGACAAGGTCCCTCATCAGAGACTTTTGGAAAAACTAAAAAGTCATGGGATAGGAGGCAGTGTACTATTGTGGATCAGAAACTGGTTAAAAGATAGAAAGCAGAGGGTAGGGCTAAATGGCCAATT
This sequence comes from Ichthyophis bannanicus, assembly GCA_033557465.1. Taxonomy (NCBI): domain Eukaryota; kingdom Metazoa; phylum Chordata; class Amphibia; order Gymnophiona; family Ichthyophiidae; genus Ichthyophis; species Ichthyophis bannanicus. The sequence continues at coordinate 107,916,046 of CM066044.1, forward strand.
TTCCCAATGGAGAAAGGTGAATAGTGGTATACCCCAGGGATCGGTGCTGGGTCCGCTGCTTTTTAACATATTCATAAATGAACTGGAAAAGGAAATAACGAGTGAGGTTATCAAATTTGCAGATGACACAAAACTATTTAAAGATTTTAAAACCCATGAGGATTGTGGAAAATTGCAAGAGGATCTTGATATATTGGAAGACTGGGCATCCAAATGGCAGGTGAAATTTAATGTGGACAAGTGCAAAGTTATGCACCTAGGAAAGAACAACCCAAACTATGGTTACACGATGCAAGGTTCCACATTAGGAACCACCACCCAGGAAAAAGATTTAGGCGTCATCGTGGATAACATGTTAAAACCCTCTGCCCAGTGTGCAGCGGTGGCCAAGAGAGCAAATAGAATGTTAGGTATCATAAAGAAAGGAATGGAAAATAAAACAAAGGTTATTATAATGCCTCTGTATCGTTCCATGGTGCAACTGCACCTTGAATATTGTGTGCAATTCTGGTTGCCGTATCTTAAAAAGGATATAGCGTTATTAGAAAAGGTACACAGAAGAGACATCAAAATGGTAAAGGAGGTGGAAGGATACCCCTATCAAGAGAGGCTAAAAAGGTTAGGGCTCTTCAACCTGGAAAAGAGACGGCTGAGGGGAGATATGATAGAAGTCTATAAATTAATGAACGGAGTGGAACGGGTAAACGTAGATCGATTGTTTACGTTATCAGAATATAGAGAGACTAGGGGACATGCAATGAAGCTACAGGGTAAACTATTTAAGACTGATAAGAGAAAATATTTTTTCACTCAACATGTAATCAAACTCTGGAATTTCTTACCGGGGGATGTAGTAAAAGCTGTTAGTGTAGCTGGGTTTAAAAAAGGTTTCAACAAGTTCCTGGAGGAAAGGTCCATAAACCATTATTATAAGGGACCCAGAATATCACTGCTTGACCCAATACAAGCATTGTGGAACCTGTGTCTTTTGGGGAAACTGCTAGGTACTTATGACCTAGATTGGCCACTGTTGGAAACAGTATACTGGGCTTGATGGACCTTGATCTGACCCAGTATGGCATATCTCATGTTCTAATTCTTTATGCATGGCAGATAACTTGAGACATATAGGGTAAGCTCTTAGGCTCCAAATGATTCTTCTTAGAATGAAGGAACCACAATTATTGCATTGAATACACGACATGCTGATTAAGATTGTTATAAAGCAGTTCTAGGACAAGAAGAAAAGGTGGGTGTTATACTTAATTGGAGGACAAATGTCAATGAATATGATGCTATATAGGCAATGCAACCCTGGGGTGATGGGTAGGATGGGTGGGAATTTAAGTATCCCTGATCAGTAGATCTTTTATGAACTAAGGGCACACTCAAATCTAAGAGAATATAAACAGGTAATAAATAGGCAAGGAAATTTTATATCAAAAACAACCAAAATAGTATATTTAGAAGCAGCTTTGCAGGTGCTGGATCAGATAGAAGTAGGATTTCATTTGAAAGTTTGAAGTTTCATTGCTCTGTTAGAAGCCCACCTCACAGAGTGTGGTTAATTAATTCATTCAGCTTCTGCTGTTTTAAAGTTAATTCAATCAGTCTCTGCTACCTGAGCAGGAGTTCTGATCCAGGGTAATTCTAAGGTATTTCACTTCTGATTGACTTTTTACTTGAGTGCCATTTAGGGTTATGGAGGTTGGGAGTGAAAATGTGTTGTCTTTGGTAGTAAATAATGCTTCTGTCTTATTGTAGTTGATGGATAGATGGTTTGCAGTGAACCACTGTGAAACTTTGACGAAGCAGTGTAGAAGTTTTGTGTACTCAGGTTGTTTTGTGTTGAAGGGTGCATACAGTATAATGTCATCTTTGTAGATGTGATAGTGGATGTTGTATGAATGGATGATTGTGCACAGTGCTTGGAGGTAGATGTTGAAAAGGAGTGAGGATAGGGTGGAGCTATGGCACTCCTTGCTTTTGTGGGTAGGGAGTTGATGTGGCAGTTACTATCTTTACTTGCTGTTGTCTGTTGGTCAGGTAGGATTGGAACCATTTTAGTACAGTGTCTTGGATTCCGGTGGCTTGTAGTCATTGGAGGAGTATGGTGTGGTTGACTGTGTCAAACGTGGCTGAGATATCCAGGAAGATCAGAAGGTATCCTTCTTATGTGTTTTGGGTTCCTTTTATGAATGTGTTCATAAGGGAGATGAGTATGGTGGGGCCGGAATCCGTGTTGCTGGGGTCTAGGGGAGCTTGTTTATCAATGTGGTCTTGAAGCTGTTGGTGGATGACTTTTTCTGTGATTTTTGCCATGAATGGGAGGCTGACACTCGGTCTGTATGATGCTGGATCTTTGGGGTCGTGGTTGTGCTTCTTTAGGGTGAGTTGTATGGAGGAGATTTTGAGACTATCGGGTATATCTCCTTGGTGTAGTGATGTTTGTGAAGATGAGGCTGAGTTCTGATTTGGCTGCTTTGATCTAGCTTACTGGGCACTGATTAAGGGGAGAAGTAGTTGTGTTGACAGATGCAATAATGGATTCTATGTTATTGTTGCTGATGGAGTTGAAGGATGACCAGGCGTCGGTAGAAGGGGGGGACATAGGGTAGCGGTTGGTTGAGGAGTGGAGGGTGAGGGTGGAGTTGTTTGTAGTGTTTGGCTAGGTGCTGGGGGCTGATGGTGGTGTCTGGAGGTGGGAGGCTTCATGAGGTGTTTTACAAGGTCGAAGAGTTCTCGTGGGTGGTGTACTGATCTATTGAGTATGTTGGTATTGTATGTTAATTTGGTGTTGCCAGTTGCATCACGGTATTCGTCCAGTAGTTTCAAGTAGTGATTGTGATCAGTTAAAGCTTAAGTTAAAGATTGGTTGTTTAGTAGTGGGGGAGGGGGAGAGATTTAAATAATTGCTGTAATGTATTTTTTCTACTGTATTTTGTTTATGTTGTATTAATTTTATTGTAATTCACCTTGCATGTTATGAGAAAGTGTGTGTTGCAAATTTGTTAAAATTAAATAATAAGTACATTTCCCTGGATAATCTTCAAAGTGACAGCATGCGTGTACACTTGCTCTGAAGAAAGAGCAAAGTATGCACAGATGTGTGTAATTTGGACTTGTGCTCAGTTATTAAATTGCCGCTGTATTTATCCCAGGCACAGGGCCGGCCCAACCATTAGGCAAAGTAGACAGTTGCCTATGGTGGCAGCTCTGGGGGCATCAATGAGCAAGGCAAACGTAGCTAAATAATAGATTCTGACAGCCAGGAGAGGCGTAAGGCTTAAGGCTTTCCTAGGGCACCAACGCCTGAAAGCAACTCTGGGTCTGGCCCTACCTGGGCCTCACAGAAATCGATTATGCAAAAAGATATGAAATATGAAAATAAATGTCCAGAATCTATCTCTGTCATTAAAGTTGGACAAGTACTCTATCGAGGGGAAGGGATGGGTGAGAAACCACTAGCACACACAAGGAAGGAAGCAACAGAATTAGCAAAACAAGAGAAAAACTCTTCAAAGAATTAAATCAGCAAATAAGGAAAAACAAATGGCAAATAGATAAATATAGCAGAAAATACGAAGTGTTACTCCGGGAACCCATTGTCGATCAAAACCGGATGCATGAATGGTTAAGGAGAGGCAAACTGAAACTGAAGGTTGAGAGGTTGATAGTCGCAGCCCAGGACAGTGGATTATGGACAAGATGATTTAAAGCGAGCATAGAAACTAGCAAAACAGACACATGTAGATTCTATAAGAAAGAGCTGGAAAATGTCACTCATCTGTGAAGTTCTGATGGCAGAAAATGTATATACAGAAGTAGGATTGCCAGATATCCTGATTTTATTGGGATTGTACTGATTTTTGGAAGTTTGTCCTGATTTGAAAAATGTCCTGATTTTGTCCTGAATTTTGGCGTTTTTTCCTGATTTGTCTTGAATTTCTGTAAAAGTTTTAACAGATAATTAAGATGAACATAATAATACAAATGAAGTTATTTTTATTCACTTGGGGTCCGATTCTGATCGCGATGTACAAAGGAGATCATGATTCTGATCCCGCGGGGCACGTCTAGCCCCACGGTATCAGAATCGTGAACACACCTGTATGTGCAGGATGGGACTGCGATTCAGTCCCGGCCTGCACATACAGCCATAGCCTAGCTAACTCAGCCAGAGCTCTTAAATGGAGCTGCGGTGCTATGGTGTCCTGTTGCCATGGCACTGCAGTTCCATTTAAAAGTCGCAATCCTGGCCACTGCTAAAAAAGTTAATTTCCTGCAGCCCAACCACTGATCTGGCCTCCTAAAGCTAGGATTGGGCTGCGGGGAATTAACTCTGCCCCCCCCCCCAGCCCCTTCTGCACCCCGGGCCACTTAAAAAGAAACGTCCATGGAAGTTATTCCACCCCAGGGGTAGAATAACTTCCCCGGCCATTTCACAGGCCCTGGACATACAGGGCCGATATTAGAATCAACCCTGTACATCCAGGGTTGGTGACTGTCCACTGCCCGCCCAGTCTCCACCCCTGGGCCCCCTCTTCCCCGTCCCTGACTAACTTTCCCACACAGCCATGTCTCAGAATAACCCCCTTATTTTACATAAAATGGAGAAATGAAACATTAATTATACGTTTTTCTTTTTCAATGTGAGTGTGACTCAGTGTTTTTGCCCAAAAACGTTCCTTTTGGCGTTTGAAAAAGGGAACAATTTTGGGCTCTTTCCCGAAAATGGGAAAGTTTGGGTTCCATTGTACATACAAAATATAGTAAATTTAAGACGTATGTAAAGAGGGGGAAATATAAAAATTTTCCAGAAGCGCAAAGTTTATTGTTTGTTAAAATTTTTCAATTTTTGTCATCATAGTAATGTTACTAATATAAATTAATTTGCAATTATGTATAATGTCACTAGTGGACGAGTATTTTCGGTGTGCATGAAGCAATGGAAAGATGATTGAAATCGATTGGACAGTAAAACTGTAAAATGCTTGCTTCAAGTTAAAATAAACTAGTCATTATCTTGTGGTGATATGTACAAAAATATTTTGGCTGACAAAAATCTGCTAAATCAAATATCGTCAGACAGTAAATACATGTAAATAATGTTTTATTGTGCTTGATGCCTAATAAAACATTTTTTTAAGTGTTATTTTTTGAAGAAATGTCCTGATTTTGGACCAAAGGTATCTGGCAATCCTATACAGAAAGGCACCATAAAGTAGCACACCTCATCCATTGGAAACTCTGTAAACACTACAACATCACTGTGCCTGAAAAGCACTGGGATCATGACCCTAAGAGAATTACAGAGAATGAAGAGTTTATGATCATCTTGGATACTCCCATTCAAATGGATAAGAAGCTGGATGTGAAGAAGCCGGATATAGTGGTAAAGGAGGCGAACACCAGAACGGCTTTGATTATAGAGGTATCAGTTCTAAGCAACTACTCGGCGAATCACACTGAGAGGGAGAAACCTTCATGTACCAAGAAACGCAGTCAGAGACCAAGAAAATGTGTCAAAAAGATACAGAGTTATTTCTCATTGTGTTGCGTGTCACAGGATTGATTAAGAGGAATTTTCAAGCACACCTTGATTAATTGCCTATGTACTTTATGTTACATCTTACGAATTCCAGAAAGAAGCACTTTTTGGCACAATGGAAGTACTACACCGAGCATTAGCAGTAAATATGAGAGACATACCTTGGTTTAGGAATCAGGTTCATTGCTGTCATGATATGTGCAAACTAACCAGTTTGGAGAAATTGCCCTTTTAGAATTATTTTGCCTCTGTTTATAGTAACATAGTAAATGACGGCAGATAAAGACCAGTATGGTCCATCTAGTCTGCCCAGTAAAATGGCAAGAGTAGGTGCACCTGCCGCTCCGTGTAGGCCACCCCTCCCCATGTCTTTATTTTAGGGGTGAACCCACCGCTCTGTGTAGGACACCCCTGTATGTTGAGAAATTAGATAGTTAAGTTTATTTTTATTTTATACTGTTGCTGTAAAGGGATCCACTGTGTCTGTCCCATGCCATTTTGAATTCTGTCACTGTATTTGCCCCCACCACTTCCATCGGGAGGGCATTCCAAGCATCCATCACCCTTTCAGTGAAAAAGTATTTCCTGACATTGCCTTTCAATTTACCCCCTTGCAGCTTCGTGTTATGCCCTCTAGTTTTACAGCTTCCCCGTCTTTGGAAGAGGTTTGTTTGTTCATTATTTCTCTTTAAGTATTTAAAGGTCTGAATCATATCTCCCCTGCCCCTCCTCTCCTCCAGAGTTACATATTTAGGTCTTCAAGTCTCTTCTCATAAGGTTTCTGATGCAGGCTCCAAATCATTTTGGTCGCCTTCCTCTGAACAGTTTCCAGTCTTTTTATATCCTTTGCAAGATTGTTGTTGTTCTTAAGTGCCGTCGAGTCGGAGTCGACTCATGGCGACCCTCTGGATAGCTATCCTAAATTGTGTTCGATCTTCAGTCAGGCGGCTTATTGTTGACAGACTGGTACCCGTAGCTGCTGTTATTGTATTGATCCATCTCATTGCTGGCCTTCCTCTTTTGCGTTGACCTTCTATCTTGCCAAGCATGATGTCTTTCTCTAATGATCTCTCTCTCCGCATGATGTGTCCAAAGTATGAAAGTCGAAGTCTTGTCATCTGAGCTTCTAAAGAAAGCTTAGGTTTGATCTCCTCTAGTACAGACTGGTTTGTTCTTCGGGCAGTCCATGGTATACACAGTATTCGCCGCCAGCTCCATAATTCAAAGGCATCAATTTTCTTCCTGTCTATCTTTTTCACTGTCCAGCTTTCACATCCATATGATGTTATTGAAAATACCATGGCTTGAACAAGTCGAATCTTTGTATGGAGAGAGACATCTCTGCTCTTGAGAATCTTATCTAGGTCTTTCATAGCCATTCTGCCAAGAGCAATGCGTCGTCTGATTTCTTGACTGCTTGTTGCTTCTTTATTGATAGTTGATCCAAGTAGGATAAAGTTATTCACGATTTCAATTTCTTCTCCTTCGACGATGAACCTGTTGATTATGCCAGTTGTCATGATCTTTGTCTTCTTTATATTAAGGTGCAGGCCCATTTTGAGACTATGTTCTTTGATTGTGAGAAGCAAATGTTTCAGATCATCTTCACTTTCCGCCAGTAATGTGGTATCATCAGCATAGCGAAGGTTGTTGATGAGTCTTCCACCAATCTTCACACCTCTGTTGTCTTCATACAATCCTGCTTCTCTGATGATTTGTTCTGCATATAAATTAAACAGGTAGGGGGAAAGTATGCAGCCTTGTCTTACACCTTTGCTTATTTTAAACCATTCTGTTTCTCCTTGTTCTGTTCAAACTGTTGCTTCTTGATCAATGTACAGATTGTGCAAGAGAACGATCAGGTGTTCTGGTATACCCATGCTTCTTAATGTGGCCCAGAGTTTCTCATGGTTTACACAGTCAAAAGCTTTGCTATAGTCGATAAAGCACAAATAGATATCCTTTTGGTATTCTTTAGTCTTTTCAAGTATCCATCTCACATCCGCAATGATGTCTCTCGTTTCTCGCCCTTTTCTGAACCCTGCTTGCACTTCAGGTAGTTCTTGTTCCAGGTATGATTGTAGTCTCTTTTGAATAATCTTCAGTAGAATCTTGCTGGCATGTGGGATCAGAGCGATTGTGCAATAATTTCCACAGTCAATTGGATCACCTTTCTTTAGTATTGGTATAAACACAGATCTTTTCCAGTCAGTTGGCCATGATGCTGTCTTCCATATTTCTTGGCAGAGCCTTGTAAGTATGGTAACAGCTGCATCAGATTGCTGTAATACTTCTATGGGAATGCAATCAATGCCTGGTGCTTTGTTCTTTGATAAGGCTTTCAATGCTGCTTCAACTTCTTCTTTCATCACCAATGGTTCCAGATCATAAGGTACAGGTTGAAACGGCTGTTGGTCCACTTGATCTTTATCATATAAAAACTCTGTATATTCCTTCCATCTTTTCTTGATCTTCTCAGCATCATTCAACATAGAACCTTGAGCATCTTGTAACATTCCAATTCGAGGCTGGAACTTTTTCTTTAACTCTCGTAGCTTTAGGAAAGCTGATCTTGTTCTTCCTCTTACAGTTTCTGCTTCTATTTCCTTGCATGCATCATTGTAGTACTTGTCCTGTGTTGCTGCACGTTGGAAATCTCTGTTGAGTTCTGTGATTGTCTTTCTTTCTCCTCTGGCTTTAGCTTCTCTGCGTTTCTGGGCAATTTTCAGAGTTTCTTCCGTCATCCATTTTGGCTGGTTTTCTTTTTTACCTTTTGTAGAGACTTCTCGCTTTCTTCCAACACAACCTTCTTGATGTCATTCCATAACTCTTCTGGAACTCTATCATTTGTATCTAAAGCAGCAATCGATTTTGCAGGCAGTCTTTAAATTCCAGTGGTATATTCTCAAGGTTATATTTTTGCTGCATTCATGAGTGGTTTGCTCTTTTTCAGCTTTAGCTTGAGTTTGCATACTAGTAGTTGATGATCTGTACCACAGTCAGCTCCAGGTTTTGTCTTTGTTGATGTTATACAGCTTTTCCATCGTTGACTTCCACAGATGTAGTCAATTTGATTTTTATACAATCCATTGGGTGAAGTCCATGTGTACAGTCGCCGCTTGTGTTGCTGGAAGAAGGTTTTCGAGATGAATAGATCGTTGGTCTTGCAGAATTCTATCAGTCTTTCACCAGCTTCATTTCTGTTGCCAAGTCCATATTTTCCAACTACTTTGTCTTCTTCTTTGTTGCCAACCTTTGCGTTCCAATCACCAATGACTATCAGGATATCCTGTTTGCATGTTCTGTCAATTTCAGCTTGCACTTATTCATAGAACTCTTCAATTTCATTCTCTTCTGCAGCTGTTGTTGGGGCATATACTTGAATTATAGTTGTGTTGATAGGCATTCCTCGTAGACGAATAGAGATTAAGCGTTCGCTGACTGCATTGTATTTCATTACAGTTCTTGCAAGTTTCTTCTTTATTATAAATGCAACACCATTTCTTCTTTGTCTTTCATTTCCAGCATAGTAGACCATGTGATCATCTGATACAAAGTGCCCGATGCCAGTTCATTTCAGTTCGCTGACACCCAACAAATCAAGTTGTACACGTTCCATTTCATTCTTGACCACCTCCAACTTCCCTTGGTTCATGCTTCGTACGTTCCATGTTCCAATGTGTAAGACATCTTTACAGCTTCTGACTCTCATTTCATGCGCAGCTACATCAGCAGTCAGACGTCCCGAGGGCTTTGATCCAACCACATCATAAATGCTGGCTTTACTTTGAAAAGTCTTCAGCTCTTCCCCAGTAGCTAGTTGAGTGCCTTCCAACCTGGGGGTCTCATCTTCCAGCACTACAGCACAATTTGTTTTGTTGTAACTATCCATTGGGTTTTCATGGCAAGATACAGAAGTAGATTGCCGGGCCTTTCTTCCACGCAGTTTAAGTTTGGTGTTGTTGCCGTTGTCACAGAAATGTGATCCTCCGCCGTCAACACTATCCCATTCTGCTGCTGCCCAGATGGGTGGTTTGTCTTGGTCTGGCATCTCAGCTGAGACCTGTCCATCTTGGGAGATCCTGCCAGTAGTTAAATTACCGATAGTTTAGCTCTCAGCATCACTGATGCACACAAGCCCTCACAGCACGACAAGCTGCAAACCAAGTGAGGTTGGTTTTCCTCGGACCAGGAGAAGGACCTTGGTGTGATTATTTCGGAGGATCTCAAGGCGGCAAAACAGTGCGACAAGGCAGTGATATGCAAGATATGGCCTCCAAAACTGAACACACTATTCCAAGTGAGGTCTCACCAGTGACTTATACAGTGGCATTAGTACTTCTTCCTTTCTGCTGGTAATTCCTCTTTATATGCAACCCAACATCCTCCTGGCTTTTTCCACTGCCTTGTCGCACTGTTTTGCGACAAGGCAGTGATATGCAAGATATGGCCTCCAAAACTGAACACAGTATTCCAAGTGAGGTCTCACCAGTGACTTATACAGTGGCATTAGTACTTCTTCCTTTCTGCTGGTAATTCCTCTTTATATGCAACCCAACATCCTCCTGGCTTTTTCCACTGCCTTGTCGCACTGTTTTGCCGCCTTGAGATCCTCAGAAATAATCACACCAAGGTCCTTCTCCTGGTCCGAGGAAAACCAACCTATCGCGTACATTTCCCCTGGATTTCTGCTTCCCAAGTGCATGACACTGCACTTCTTCACATTAAATCTTACCTGCTAAGCATTAGACCATTCTTCCAGCTTTTGTAGATCTTTTCTCATGTTATCCACTCCCTCAGGGGAGTCTACTCTGTTGCACATTTTCATGTCATCTGCAAAAAGACAGACTTTTCCATGCAGTCCTTCAGCAATATCATTCACAAATACATTGAACAGTGCCGGGCCCAGGACCGAACCCTGGGGCACACCGCTAATCACCCTCCTTTCATCCGAGTGAGCTCCATTTACCATCACCTTCTGTCGGCTGTCAGTCAACAATTTCTGATCCAGTTCACCATCTTGGGACCCATCCCAAACTACTGAGTTTATTGATAAGCCTCCTATGAGCAACAGTATCGAAGGCTTTGCTGAAATCTAGGTAGATGACATCCATTGCATGCCCCTGATCTAGTTCTCTGGTCACCCAGTTAAAGAACTCAATCAGATTTGTTTGGCAAGATCGTCCTTTGGTAAAACCATGTTGCCTCGGATCATGCAATCTGTTGGTTTTGAGGAAGTCCACTATTCGCTCTTTGAGGAGCACCTCCATTACTTTTCCCGCCACCGCAGTAAGGCTCACAGGCCTGTAGTATGTCACTTCTTCCCTGTCACCACTTTTATGAAGAGGTACCACATCCGCCCTTATCCAGTCCTGAGGAACTTCTCCTGTTTCCAAGGATCTGTTGAAAACATCCTTTAATGGCCCTGCAAGAACCTCTCTGAGCTCTTTCAGTATCCTGGGATGTATCCCATCCAGTCCCATAGCCTTGTCCACTTTCAGTTTTGCAAGTTGTTCTAACACATCATCTTCAGTGAATGGTGTGGTATCTACAGTACTTCATTCTCATTTTTATATTTGGGAGACACAGATGGTCCTTCTCCAGGATTTTCTTTAGTAAAAACAGAGCAGAAGTATTTGTTGAGCAATTTTGCATTTTCAATGTCACTTTCCACTAATCCGTTCCCAGCACTTCTGAGTCCTGAAATTCCATCTCTGATTTTCCTCCTCCCAAATATACCTGAAGAAAGTTTTGTCGCCACACTTCACATCTTTAGCCATCTTTTCCTCTGCCTTCGATTTTGCTTTCCTTATTTCTCTTTTTGTCTCTTTTAGTTTGATCCTGTATTCCTTTCTGTGTTCCTCTGTTTGCAAGCTTTTGAATTTTGTGAAAACTGTGTTTTTTGCCTTTATCTGAGCAGCCACTTCTTTGGAGAACCAAATAGGTTTCCTTCTCCTCTTTTTTTTAATTTACTTTCCTTACATATTTATCTGTTGCCCCTTTTATTGCCACCTTTAGTTTAGCCCATTGCAATTCCACTTCCCTTATCTCCTCCCACCCTGCCCACTCCTCCTTCAAAGTCAGTGTTTTTGAAGTTTAGGACTTTGAGCTTACTATGATTGGACTGCACCTTGGCTTTTATCTCAAACCACACCATGTGATGATCGCTCCTGCTCACAGGGGCACCCACCCGGACATTCGACACACTATCACCGTTAGTGAGCACTAAATCCAGTATTGAGTTTCCCTGGTTGGTTCCATCACCATTTGTCTAAGTAATGCATCTTGGAAAGTATCCACAATTTTTTTGCTTCTTTCCAGATTCGCAGAAGGAGTAATCTAATCCACATTGGGTAGATTAAAGTCACGCAATATGATCACTTCCCCCTTTGTGGCTTTCTTGGCAATATCTATAATCTTCTTCGATTTGAGTCAGAGGTCTGCAGACTAAAGCAGTATGGATGACAGTGCCATCTCCTCTTTCCAACACAATCCAGGAGACCAGTGGCATAAGTTCCAATGAGAGGCCCCAAGCAAAATTTTGCTGAGGACCCCTCATTGTCACGGTGGCAGTGCCTCCTCCATGTGGTAGCCCCTTCCCCATGCAGGCCTCCCAGGTGGTGACAGTGAACTTACTGTTATCATTGTTGCCATGCTGCCTCCGCTCTTTATTTTCCTCATGTCTGGAGGCTGTTCCCCTCCATGCTAAAGTCTTGAGATGCTGAGTCTGCACCAAACTTACAAGAGTGGAGGTAGAGCAGCAAGATGAGAAAGTATGTTTGCTACTGTGCCTTACCGCTGCTGTGTGGGCCCCCTTTCTGCTTGAATCCCTCCACATTGCGTGGACTACTTGGGCGGAATTTATACCACTGCACACATGTAAGTAGCAATGTTAGAAAGCCTCTACATCCATGTGTATTTCCACAGCACATGCAGATCTGAAGGGGGTGTGATGTGGGTGGTTTTTACATTCACTCCATACAAGCAACCGCAGCCTTCTTGGAAGTCCATGATTTCTTGCAGGTCCAGTTTAATCATTAACTACTGTTTGGAGTTATAAGTCTTGCTTATTCTCTTTGTCACCAATACAAGCACTATTTTACCTTTCTCAGTTGCATGCGCAAAAAGCAGAGCTAAAGTATGCTGAGGATTTCAAGGGCAATTTTCAAAGTTTTTCACATGGATTAACAACTGTTGACCCACAGGAAATACCACATCCCATCAGCCTCACCGCAGGTAAAAGGTCCAGGATGGAGAAAGGTCTGGAGAAGAGGAGTCTGCAGGCTTTTCACATAGATTTCATATGGGTAAATCTGAACAAATACATTAGAATCTCTTTTCCCCAGTTGCCCACATTTGTTAATATTTTAGAATACAATCCAAGAAATTCTTCTTGGTAAGAAATTGAAAGATACAATTTATCATTCATGAAGAAGGGAAAAGAAAAAGAAGGAAGAACAAGAATTTAATTAATATCATTCCATAGGTAAAGAAGATGAATCAGTTCTTGAACTGAAGAAATATTATTACAGTATTTACAATTGGGTCAATATGCTGTCTGGAGAATTCCCTTAGGTGGCCCTATCTGTGAACCTTTATTGCCAAGGAAAGGCCTTCCAGACCGCCTCAGCACTGGGATGGGTGGAACACGGCATCCTCTGCAGAGCAGCAATATTTTGTCTACTATCCACTTTTTGCTGGAAAGCGGAATGAATATAACTGATCTCCAGATAACTCCAGCATAGACCACACTATACAAATGTTCCGCTTGTGGATAGCGGCACTGACTATATTTACTTTATTTAAGTTCCACAGCTAGTGCCATCCGCAGTGTTTAAATATTGACCTGAAGTATTAACAACCTAAACAATCCTTTTAGGGAAGAAAAGAGGAAGCAAGATGAGCACTATTGACAATTCCAGTGCTTCCAAACAAGGTCAAATCCAAGGGTTCATAACACTCTGATGCCTGATCACACATCTACATGGAAAAGTGGGTCAGAACCAGGTTCCCAGCATGCAGCACTCTGGGCCTCAGAAGCATTAATTGCTTCCTTTTCTTCTGAGTCATTTTGGATGTAATTCCGTAAACCACACCTAGATCTACTTCACATAAGAACATAAGATATACCATACTGGGTCAAGTCCAGTACCCTGTTTCCAACAGTGGCCAATCTAGGACATAAGTACCTAGCAGTTTCCCCAAAAGACACAGGTTCCACAATGCTTGTATTGGGTCAAACAGTGGATATTCTGGGTCCACTTTAATAATGGTTATGGACCTTTCCTCCAGGAACTTGTCCAAACTTTTTTTAAACCTGGCTACACTAACAGCTTTTACTACATTCTCCGGTAGCAAATTCCAGAGTTTGATTACATGTTGAGTGAAAAAATATTTTTTCTTATTAATCTTAAATAGTTTACCCTGTAGCTTCATTGCATGCCCTCTAGTCTTTCTATATTTTGATGGCGTAAACAATTGATCTATGTTTACCCGTTCCACTCCATTCGTTAATTTATAGACCTCTATCATATCTCCACTCAGCCGTCGCCTCTCAAGGTTGAAGAGCCCTAACCTTTTCAGCCTCTCTTCATAGGGGTATCCTTCCATCCACTTTACCATTTTGGTGGCTCTTCTCTGAACCTTTTCTAATTCTGCTATATCCTTTTTAAGATACGGACACCAGAATTGCCCACAATATTCAAGGTGCGGTCTCACCATGGAACGATATAGAGGCATTATAATATCCTTTATTTTATTCTCCATTCCTTTCCTTATGATACCTAGCATTCTATTTGCTCTCTTGGCCCCCGCTGCACACTGGACAGAGGGTTTTAACAAGTTATCCACATGCATTACTGGCACCTATTCTAGAAAGTTCAGTCCATGCAGATCTGCCTTTACAGACACAAGTAAATGAAGCTGCGGTCAACTCTACCAGCACAAGAGTAGGTATAAATAATGTGCTTTAGTAAAAGTTTTTTTATTCTGCCCTCATTCCTTTGAATGTTACCCACTCTTCTCCCCACTTACATATGCCCCATGCAAAATGGAGCATATCCTTAGGAGCAAGCCCCTGGGGTACTGAAACTGCAGAAGATGAGGCCATCCAGGCCTCATATGAGTATATTAATACTACTTATCCACTTACCAAGAACCGTTTAGATGCCCTTTGTTGGACTGCTTGGATCCCGTTTGCTACCCCTGCCCTTACGGCTGAACTTGGCATGGCAATTCGCCGACTACAATGCTTATTGCATATCCAAATGAAAGCTATTACTGAATTTTTCTCACGCCTTGCTGAATCCTTAGAACAGAACACACAGATGACTTTGCAGAATAGGAGAGCTTTGGATCTATTATTAGCTGCAGAAGGCGGAGCTTGTGAGTTTATCAATGAAACCAATTCTTGCACGGTAATTGCAAATCATACAGTGTTTGTTCTAAAAGCTATGGAGAAGATTAGGTGCCTGTCTGAATTGCATATTGATGATTTTAAGGGTGGACTTCCGCTTGACAATATTTGCAGCTGCTTTTGATTTGGTGAACCACGAGACACTACTACTTCGCCTCAAAGACAAAGGCATACAAGGCTCAGCCCTAACCTGGTGCAGATCTTACCTGTGCAACAGGTGGCAACAAGTCAGAGCAGGCTCCGCTACATCAGAACCATTTACACTGAAGCAAGGTGTACCTCAGGGATCATCCCTATCTGCACTTATGTTTAACATCTATATGCAGCCCATCTGTGCTTTGATTCACTCTTTCAATATCCAATGCCTGGCCTATGCAGACGACATCCTGATGTACACACCTTTCAAGATTAATCAACCAGACTTCTCACCAATAATAAGATGCTTTGAAGCAGTAGCAGACTGCCTCCTAACACAAAACCTACGTATTAACCACAGCAAAACTGACGTCCTATTCATCACGAGAAATCAGAAGTTTACGCCACCTCCTTCACTTCAAGTTAACAACATTGAACTTAAGGCCAAATCCACAATTCGCTATCTGGGCATTACACTCGACCAACGACTCGATATGTCAGCGCACGTCAAACACACCACGAAAGCAATTTATCACAAGATCCAAACACTGCGCCATCTCCGCCCATTACTTGACTTCACCGACTACCGCTCAATCTTCCAGGCCTTGGTTATTCCACACTTTGACTTTGCAAATATTTATTTATTTATTTTTATTTTATTTATTACAGTTTCTTTTATACCGCGCTATTCGACATCAGTGCGGTTTACAATGAACATAAAACCACACGTCTCAAATAATTGATCTGTGCTTACAATGAACAGGTAAAATAAACTTGGATATACATTAAACAGGTTTCTTGAACAGTAAAACAGTGAACATGAGAACTATGTACAAAGCAACTAAATGCAGCTATATGTAGAGTTACGTGAAACTAGGTAAATTTTTTTCTTGGTGAGAGGAGGTGCGAAGTGAGATTACAGTTCTGCAGATTAAGAATGTGAAGTGCATGGGTTTAAGGTGTTGGCCTGGAGTGTGGTGGTGGGTTGGTATGGGGGGGTATCCGAAACATCGTACTGCTGCAGAAATAGGTGATGCTTCAGTGCATTCCTGAACTGGGAGAGGTCACTGATGGTTCTGATGCCTGATGGTAGGGCGTTCCAACATGATGGTGCAAAGTAGGAGAAGGCTCTGGATCTAGTGACTTGAGAGCACTTCGTGATTGCCTTCGGTAATACGAGAGAGCTGGAGGTGGTCGATCTCCTTGCTCGATTAGGGGGTGTAATTGATATCAGGTCAGTGATAGCAGACGCAGAGTAGTTATTGATCACTTTATGAGTCATAGTTAGGATCTTGAAAGAGATCCTAGATTGTATAGGCAGCCAATGTAACTGTTTCAGTATTGGAGTGATATGGGTTCTCTTAGAGGCTCCACAGACTCCCACAGTCTACACTAAGCCCACTCCGACTTGCCATGAACTCAGCGGCAAGGGTACTTGTAGGAGTATCAAGATCAGACCACATAATGCCTGTCCTGAAGAAACTACACTGGCAACCTCTGCAGGCTAGAATCCAATACAAGACTCTAGTCCTGACATTCAAGGCCTCAAAGAATCAGCCCCCCATGCCCATCACTAAGCTTATCCACAGCACGCCAGTCAACAGGAGCAGGAGGTCCTCATTTTTGAACACATTAGAAGTCCCTAAGATGTTGACAAAATGCTCAAAGACGACAGCCAGCAGAGCCTTCTCCTTATTCGCACCTAGAGCTTGGAACGCCCTCCCACCTGAAATCCAAGCCATCACGAACCTAATGCTATTCAGAAAGGCTCTCAAACATCACCTGTTCCTAAAATACTACACTGATTCCAACTCTGAAAGACCCACAGCCATCACTCTGCCCCCCTACCCAGACTGCCCCATACCCAAGCCTCCTGCAGAAAATGGTTAATCAGCTCTCCCTTCCTCTTCCACTACGTCCTATATACCCTTCCGATAAATGCTCCATCTATGTCTCTCACATAAAACCTACATTTATGTACATAGTTACCCCCAGCCTGTATTCTATTTCCAGCGGATTTCTCGACGCTGGATCCTAATACCCAGGCTTCCCTTTGGAATTCGGTTCTTTTACACGCTTTAGATAATGTAGCCCCTCTTCGTCCCTCCAGTGCTCCATCTCGGACTCACTCACCCTGGTTTCATCAGGGCCTGCGGCTACAACGCACCTCAATTACATCAAGCTCAACGCCACTGGCACTCTCATCCAACCCCATCGTCTTTGGAGCGTTTTAAGCTACTATATCGGGAATACCGTACTGCTGTTCAACATGCTAAGAGCTCCTTCTACTCTTTAGAAAATCTCTCAGGCGGCCAACTCTTCTAGACAGTTGCACTCGATTTTGCGGGCAACTTTCTTCCACTGTTTCTCCTTCTGCTTCTCAAACTGCCATTCCCACACCCGCATCCTTAGCATCTTTTTTCTTCACCAAAGTTCAGAACTTACGCTCCTCTTTCCATAATGCTCCCCCTCCCCCTCTGTCCCCTCCATCCATCTCTGCTGTTTCTTCTTCGCCTCTCCCTTGCGAAGAGCTAATCATTCACGAATCCCTTGCCCCCATCATTCTTTCCGAGACCAGCCCTTCTCATAGGACTCTATCTCATACATGGTCTGTTTTTCATCCTCTCACTACCGCGGAGGTACTACTCACCCTATCCCGGTCCAGGAAGACCACCTGTTCCTTGGATCCGGTCCCTTCTAATTGGTTGGTAGAACCTTCTCTTCAATTCATTCCATTTATTACTACCCTATTCAATTCCAGCCTGTCATCTGGTCTTTTTCCATCAGCCTGGAGATCTGCCATAGTCCACCCTCTCCTGAAACAGCCCTCTCTGGACCCCTCAGTATTATCCCATTGGCGCCCAGTCTCTAATCTCCCCTTCCTTGCAAAAATGCTGGAACGTTTGGTCTTCTTACAACTTTCCTCTCACGTCGAGACCACCAACGTTCTCCATCCCTGCCAGGCCGGTTTTAGATCAGGTCACAGTACCGAAACCATTCTTCTCGCTCTTTTAAATGAGATCCATGTCGCACACGAACGCGGTGACATCACTCTTTTGGTATCACTGGACCTTTCCGCTGCCTTTGATCTGATAGATCATCGGACTCTCCTTGCACGCCTTTTTGATATAGGTTTACGGGATGTGGTGCTACGTTAGTTCCGCTCCTTCCTCACTGCCCGTTCCTATGTTGTACATGCTAATCACCAAACCTCGTCCTCCATTCCTTTGCTCTGTGGTGTCCCCCAGGGGTCGGTTCTGTCTCCTCTGCTCTTTAATATTTTTCTAGCCCCACTTCCCCTACTGGTCCAACAATTCCCAGTATCCATTTACATTTACGCTGATGATATTGTTCTCCTTTTTCATACTCCTCCAACTACGATTGACATTGCTCCTCTCAATGACTGCCTCTCTCATATTGCCTCCTGGATCTCATCCAATTTCTTACACTTGAATCCCGCCAAATCTTCTGCAATGTGGGTGTCTTTGAGCTCTCCTTGCCCTGACATTGCGCCTCATATAAACTCCACCCCTATTCCGCTTACACTTCCCTCCGGTATTTGGGGGTAATTTTAGACTCCTCACTATCCTTTCACGAGCACATATCTAACCTATCTCGTCGCTCTTTCTTTACACTTCGACAGATCCTTCAGTCCGTTCAATCCTGCCCTCTGATTCACTTACCACTTTAGTGCTTGCACTAGTTATGTCCAGACTGGACCTATTGTAACATAGGTTTATGCTAATCTCCCCGCGTACCAACTCAAACGTCTTCAACTCCTGCAAAATACAGCCGCTTGTCTTGTCACTTTGCTCGGAAATCAGATCATGTTACTCCCCTCTGCTCCACCTTCATTGGCTTCCTCTGTCCTTTCGGTTTAAATACAAAGTTCTTATTTTAGTACATAAAGTCATTCACACTTCCAATCCGCAGTATTTAGCAAAACCTGGTCTCTCTTCACACCCCTTATCGGCAACTATGGTCACTGCATGCTAACCGTATGTTTCTCCCCCCACCTTCACGAGCTCACCTTGAACAAACCCGTCACGCTGCTTTCTTTTTCTTGGGCCCCTCGCTTTGGAACTCTCTTCCTGCCCCTCTTCGCCTAGAGCCTTCCAATCAAATCATTACAAGCTCCCTGAAAACTCACTAGTTCAAACAGGCATTAGATCTCCCCTCCTAGTAGTCCTGTCAATTTGTTTGGTTTTTGTTTGGTTTTGTTTACCCATGGTTTGTCTGATTCTTTATTGTTTGCTTTGTCCTGTGACCTCTTTGGTCTATCTTCTCTCTATTTTAATGGATTTCTTTTCCTTTTAACGTTTTTATTGTATTTTGTTTTTTATTGTAAACCGCCCTCACGTTTCGACAAGGGCGGTATATTAAATGTAAATAAAGATAAAATAAAGATAAAGATAATATGTAAATAGTTCCCCCGGTTACGTCCATGTTTGCTACCCTTGTTCACTGTAAAACTCAATGTAGCCTGTTACATTGTGGTGTGTTCTGTTCAAATGTACACTGCACTGATTATAATAGCGCGGTATATAAGAAATGTAAATAAATAAAATAAAATTTGGGGTGGTATTGCTTCGTGGTTTTCTAGTTTAGGAGTAGGACTTAAGGCTTTCTTTATTACTCTTTTTTTTTGTTTTTCTCCTGGTGTACGGCTCCCATGTGCCCAGGCAATCTTGGTGATTATTAGGGATGCTTTGTAGGTAAGAACCCGCCTACAATAATAGCGCATATCTTGTGCGCATAGGGCCATATTCTATAAGTTATGTGGATAATTTTGTGTTCCACCTATGTTCTACCTGAACTCCGACCATTGCACACCCACAGTGAAAGAACACTCGATAGCATAAATGTGAGTGTCAAATACAACATACCTTTCCCTATTTGTACCCTTGTTCTCCGCTATTGTATTGTCTGTCTTAATGAGATTGTAATGTCTGATGAGCAAGGACTATCTTCTACATGTGTCTGTACAACAATGCGCATGCTCTAGCAGTATATAAATGATTAATAATAGTAGTAGTAGTAGTAGGATGCTATAGCTCCACCATAGCACTTCCCAAACGGGGTTCCAGGAACACCTAAAAATCTGTGCTTCTCTTCTGCCATGCCTACTCTTTCCACGTGTCTAGCCATGCACAAGGGTCATGTATAAGGTTATAGGAAGTTATATTTTCCAGCTGCCAGCAAACGTATAAAGACCTATTTTAGAAAGATTACGGAGAGGGGAATTAAGGCATCCAGGTTGGGATCTGGGACAGTCCCACTGTAATTTATAAAAACCCTGTCAAAATTCAGAGTCTCTTGTAAAATACGTATAAGGACGTGCAGAAGTGCACTGCTAATACACATGAGAGAGAATCCCTAAGATGGACAAACAGAACCAACAGGGGACTGGAGAATTCTTAAGGGAAATGATCAAAATACATATGGTTGTAGGGGAATAAAAGGGTCAGGATCAAAAAGAAGCCTCGAAGACATGACTTTTTAGCTTTGATCCTTTCACCTTGCTGTGCCTTATGCTTGGATGTACCTGGGTCTGTACGTCCAGTTTCATCTCTGGCCCTTTTCAAATCCAGGCTGAAAACTGACCTCTTCGAGGCCGCTTTTGGATCCTGATCCGCTTAGTCTTCTATGTGTTTCCTTACCATTACTCTAGATGTATCATTGCCCACAACTGTTGTGTTGTCTGATGAGCAAGGACCATCTCTTACATGTGTCTGTGCAGCGCTGCATATACCTTGTAGTTCTATAAAAATTATCAGTCGCAGTAGTATTAGTAGTAGTAGGATTTGAATAGGCCCAAAGATGTAGCCTGACATACTAACTCAGGTAGTCTATTCCAAGCATACGGAACAGCAAGGTGAAAAACACAGTCTGGAGATGGTAGTAGAAGAGAAGAGCATAGATAAAAGTGATTTGCTTGATGAGTGGAGTTGCCGGGGAGTGGTATAGAGAAAGATAAGAGAGAAGAGGTAGTGAGGAACTGTAGAATTAATGCATTAGTAGGTCAGCAGGAGACGTTTGAACTGTATGTGCAAACCAATAGGGAGTCAATGAAATGACATGAGAAGAGGGGTTATGTGAGCATAGCAACACTGGTGGAAGATTAGTCATGCAGCTGAGTTTTGAATGAATTCAAAGGGAGAGAGATGACTCAGTGAGAGAACAATGAGGAACAAGTTGCAATATCTACATCGGAGGTTAATAGAACGTGGATAAGAGTCTTAGTAGTGTATTCTGAGAGGAAGGGGCACATTTTGCTGATGTTATAGAGAAAAATGATAGGTTAGGATATATGCAGAGAAAGAGAGAGAAGAGTCAAAGATGACCACAAGTTTGTGAGGTGATGAGACAGGGAGGTTGACAGTATTATCCACAGAAATAGAGGGGAGGTAGATTTAGAGGGAAAGATAAGAAGTTCCATCTTAGCCATGTTCAATTTCTGGTGTCCAGAAAAAAGGCATTCACACTCGCAAGTCCAAACCCCAACACCAAAAGAGCAAGGTGATCAATACACTACAACTCACACCCATGAATTGCAAATACATTTTATTGCTAGTACATCAGGCCACCCTACACAACTGCATTTCAAAAATCCAAGTTATCAATGTCCCTGTTTAATGTACATTGCCAAGTTTAAGTTACAATGTAAACCGCTTTGATTGAAATGATAAAGCGATATTAAAAAAAACCGTTAAATAAAATAAATAAATAAATTTTGGCAAAATCTTCGTCAGGGGTACATTTTAAAAATAAGACATACAAAAGTGTACAATTAAATACATAAAAACATAAACAAAAAAATTATATAAAAATATGCCATAAATAAAAATATAACATAAATAGTACATATGGGAGCGGGCAGAGAGACGCTGGAGGTATTTGGAGCATAACATCAGCTCTGGGACTACTGCTGATCAGACACCGTACTCAGCATTCCTGTGTGGCTTGGAGGATCGGGCAGGCGCGCCCGGGGCAACCACACACCTGGCGGGGACCTTCTTTGTTATTTATTGTAGTTTTTCTTTGACCACGGAGCATGTCCGCGGGGCGGGGCTCGAGGGGGCGTGGTCAAGGTTAGCGGTGTCTAGCTCCCTTTCCCTGTTTGCGTGTTGCAATGGGGAAACAGAAAGCAAGGGTTGGGAATAAAGGTCTGGAGGCCGGTACCGGAGATAAGCAGGTCGGTCCTTTGGACAAACATTTCGCTCCTGTGCCGCTCACGCAGTCCTCTCCAGATGGAGCCTCTCTAAGTGTTGGTGGGAGGTCTCCTCCTCCTCTGCCAGTGCCTTCACAGTTGCTTTTGTTATCCGGTAAGTCTTCTGATTTGGTAAGCATTTCTAAAGCTCCTGTTACGTTGCCTTTACCTGTTCAGTTTTCTGCCTTTGGCAGTATAACTGATTTATCGCCCAAGTCTCCAGACGCTGAGATTACATTAAAAGATGTTTGGAGTGCTTTGCTTACTATAGACAAGAAAATGTCCTCTACGTTAAACGCATTGTGTACCTTTTCTCAAGAGGCTGTCATATCTTTTCGTCAAATTAATGAGAAGGTTACTATGGTTGATAGGGCAGTTAAAACTATGGGCTCCCAGGTGCTTCCGCTTACTGCTGCTAGTGCAGCCGGGGTTAAAGATTCCTTGATATTATATTCTAAAGTGGAGGCTCTTGAGAATTCTTTTCGTTCCTGTAATTTACGTTTCCTAAACTTTCCCTATTCTTCATTGTTATCATCGAGAATTCTTTTGGATAAATATTTTAAAGAAATATTGAATATTCAGGAACCTATTGTAATTTCACAAGCATATTGCCTTTTCTCTAGTGTTAAAAATGTTAATCTCGCTGAAGGAGGCATGGACGAGATTGTTCCTACTATTTCTAATTTGACAGCCATTTTGGAAGACTCTTCAGATATTATTTCCTCATGCTCCACACTATTGGTTACTTTTTTGTCTGTTGAAGTGAAGCAGTGCATTTTGCATGCATTCTTTAAAGTTAAATCAGCCAAATTCTGTGGTCAAGCTATTAATATTTTTCCTGATGTTTCTCGTGAGACGCAGCTCAGATGGCGGCAATTTTTGCGGCTGAAGTCCCGGGTTCTAGCTTTGGGGGTGACGTTTTTTTTACGTTTCCCTTGTAAATGTGTTGTTAATTATGAAGGGGCTGAAAAAAAGAGGAGAAAAACCAGGAGCGGAACCCAAGGACCAGGCCTACACGTAGGTGTAATTGTGCAAACAAAGTTTATTGGAGGACCCAACTAAAACGTTTCGGCCGGGGGCCTTCTTCAGGGGTCTAAAAGTTAAATAAAACATACATTAAAACATACATATTAAATTATGAATAATTATTATACACACAATAATACATTAAAAAAGCAGAAAAATCTTTGAATATAGAAGAAAGACAAAGACATCTAAAACGGCAAGACAAAAAAGGAGTCATCTATGTTAGGACATTACATAAAAACACACAACTAGTAAAAACCATAGAATACATTACCACAAGGTGTAGCAACGAGTAAACAAGCAAATTGCTCTTCTCAATCTATATGAATTGAAAAAAATAGTGATGTTAAAGCTCATATTGTACATAAATTACTGAGAGGTAGAGACTCATATTGTGCCATAGTGACTTGTCTCTACTTGCCTATGGTGTGGGTTCTGGGGTAGGGGTGCCTGCATAGCTGTCCACGTTTCCCCCAGCACCGCCTGCCAATGTTCTGTGCCCTTGGGGGTACCTGCTGGGTACTATCCCCTGTGACACTGCAGGAAGTACACTCGTGCCCATGCTGGGCCCTCATCAGGTGCTGCTCTACTTTTTCAGCATTCCTATGGGCCACCTAGGCATCACCCTAGTCCACACTGTGGCCCAGCTGCACCACAGCATGTGCCGCCTGCAGCCCTCTGTGTCCCCTTTTCCAGCATCTGTCCAGTTGCCCGTTCCGACATGCCCACCCTGCTGTTGCAGAACATGTGCTTGCCATAGGAAACCTGTCCAATGGAGAGGGAAAGCCATGATCAGCGCAATTTCACTGTGGGCTCATTCACCTTGTATGGGGACGGAGCATAGACCCTTCCAAAATTCATCTCTTTTTTTTGGAGCTTTCTCGGGAGTGTTTTTTGATGTTTCCCATTAATATCACTATTGCCCAGCTTGGTTATGTTTTTTTATATTTTCTTCTGGTCATTTTCACTGTTTATTTGCCCTTTTGTTCCGTGCACATGTATCACACTTATCACTTTTTTGTAGGTTTCCCTGGTTTTGCTGTACATTGCTGACGTAAATGGTTTCTTTTCCCTTTAAATCTGCTCTAACGCCAGGGTTTCACTGGCGTTAGTTTTCAGCCTCGGATTTCACAGCGTTAGTGTGCAGGGAGCCTCTCCCCTCCCACTCCCCACCCATTGACCCTCTCTGTCCGCCCCTGGAGAGCCTTCTTCCGCCCTCCAGGAGCCTATCTCCACCCGCAGCGCTCATTTGTGCCACTGCGCGCGTTATCACGCGCTAAGGTACCTTTGCGCCAGATAAAGCGCAATTATCGCATGATAAGGTACTTTATCGCCCGATAATGTCGCCGGGCACACATTAAGACTGCTTAGTAAACATACCCCTTTGAGACTGTAATCAAGAAAGAAATTCACATATGACCATATGTGGACCCTCACAAATTGTAAATCACTATGTTCTAAAATGGAAGCTATACATATTTTCTTTTTTTTTTTATTTTATCTTTATGCAATTTAAACAAAATCACAAGTATACATTTGTACAAGAAACTAGAGTGTCAAAAAGTAACAAAATACAAGGTAATAATAAGCATCACAAAGTAAAATCAACACTCTATCATTAGACCCCAAGTGGGAGGGCAGAGAGAGAGATACAGTGGGATTATAAAAATAAACAGCTATACATATTTTCAATGAAAAACAAAATCCTACAATCTCCGTATAGAGTTTTTTTTTTAAATTTTCTTTATTTATATTTTCCAACCAAATACAAACAAAAGAGAAAACCAAATTGCAGTAAATCAAAATACACAATTCTTCTCTTTAACATGAGAAATGAAAAGGTTAAACATAGCCCGCCCCACCCTGTCCCTCCCAACATCATGCGATCATCAGGGGCTATATAAAGAAACACAAAACATCTGCGAGCTTACTAGACCTACAAGGGCAATATAAAAGCAATCACTCCACTACAAAGGAAACATTTTCTCTTAAGAAAAGAAGGATACAAGGGAACGACTACCCCATGATGTTTACACATATATATATCATAAGCACAAGTGTTCCAACCTTCGCGTCAACCAAGCTCTGCCGCATGTTTCCAATTAGAAATAACAAAAAATAGGGCCACTTCCAATATGAAGCCAACCAAAATGGACAATCCCGCTGTTACGGCGAGATGCCAATTATTGATTGCAAAACGACCCCAGACCAGGAGAGATTGGCCCAAAATCCCAGCACCTCTTTAATACGGTTCCATATTGAAACCCAATATGACTGAATATTAGGACAATCCCACACCACTTGTCTCAAAGTGCCGACATCTCCTCAATGAGACTAACACTCATTCCCAGCTGTCTGAACCCATTTAGCTACCTTTCAACAGACAATCCTCCTTAGGATTTGCATTTACTACTTTTGAAAGGCCTACTGAGTATCCTAAATACCCTATGAGACTTCAACCTCCCAAAAGACCCCGTGCCAAGAAGAAAGTTCTAGAGGAAGGGATTACTTAACCTCTCTTCTAGTTCAAGCCATATTAAGCGCAAACCTACAGCCCCCTCCACCCATCGCGAACCCTGCTCCAGTAAAAAATCACAACACTAGGTCTGAAAATCAGAGAAAATCACTCCCCCCTTCCTCTTTTTAAGATTTAACCTTCCTGAAAGCAATTCTGGGCGGTTATTTTCCCATAGAAACTGAGCTAAAATCCTTTCAATTTGATGATAGACTCTCCCTGTAAGGAGACTTAATAACATTTCAACTATACAATTCACTTTAGGAGTGATAGTCATATTTATAGCTTTAAGATAACCCCACCAATAAAACAGACCGGCAACCACTTTGCTACTATACTGCTGAAAGCTCGTTGAGTCAAATAGGGTAAATGAGATTGCAAAATGAACAGGAATGTAAGCCTCAGGAATAGTAGACTCACTAGTTCTAGAACAAAGTCCCTTGGAAACTAGGAAAAATCAGTACGTGATATTTGAAGATCCATAAGGGATAGAACCTTCCTCATTAAGATGGCTACCCCATAGTTCTTATGATGAGCAGCTGAGAAACCCCTAAAGAGTATGTCTTTCTATTTAGCCTCAACAACTCCTCTCCATTTAAGTGTGTCTCTTACACTAGCAAGATGTCAGCACTTTCCCTCTGACCATACCGCAAAAAGCTTTCCCTCCTAGTGGGATTATTAATGCTCCAACATTCAGTTAAACAATCTCAAAGGCAAACATTCTGACAATATAGTTCTGTTTAACAATCAAATGTTGCAGAAACATACCAAACTGTAGCATTTAGTTTACATTTTAGAACAACTTCTTAAGCACCCTTAAAGTGTTAGCTGCCCCTATAGCCCAGAGAAGAACACCCCCCCCCCCCACACAAAAAAAGGGCACATTTTAACCCCTGCCCTGTCATATGATCAGTCCTAATAAGAACACCTAAAACTGGAAAAACATCTTCCCAAATCCACCTAAACCCAGGGGGGCTACATAACACACAAAAACTTAGTGGGTGAGCCCACCAGGACAAGACGAACATGGAGGGCAAAAGACCTAATACTTCCACTCTTCTATGTCCCTCAAAATATCGCGCTCTGTAAAAGAAAGAAAGAGAGAAAACAAAAGAAACATCTCAGCCAGAATAGCACCCTGGAGCTCCTTCACACAATACAGAATGGATGTCCCAGTATATAACAATGTTACATAATGAAATGTCCTTCCTGGGTGGATAAGTCGCCTTTACACGACCTCAGACCAGTCAAACGGCCATGATAGCAAGCGCCATAGAACTGTAACAAATAAAAGTTGCAGAATGACTTTCACTGCATCGCCACCAACTCCTTAGCTTCCAGAAATGCATATAACTCCCCGGGATCATCAAAAGTCTTGGTATGGTTATGCAGCGTGACTCTCATGCGGGCAGGATATAGCAGTCCAAAACGGGCCTGCAGTTGCACCAAGTGTGGACGCAGCGCCAGAAAACTTTTTCTCCAATCCACTGTCGCCTTCACGAAGTCCGGGAAGAACAGGAGCTTGTGTCCCTGATATTCCAAAGTTGAAAGTGCTTTGGCTGCTCCCATTATTTGCAATACTTGCTGAAAACGTAAAACTTTCAAGATGATTGGGCGTGGACGCTTGCCCATGACCACAGACTGAGTAGGCACTCTTGGCGCGCTCAATCTCGAACGGCATAGCAAACTGCAACCTTAACACACCTGGAATCATGGCCTGCAAAAAGAACCCTCTGCTCCCTCAGGAACTCCTAGTATTCTTATGTTATTCTGCTGAGAACGATTATTACCGTCTTCCACCTCTCTTTGTAATGAACGTATCAACTTGGCCTGCTTCTCAACAGCCTCGAGCCTTTCCCCATATGAAGCCACCACATTCTCCACTTTCCCCAAGCAAACCGTATTTGACTCCAAAGAGGATCGCAAAGCACTGATATCTTCCTGCACTGCACATAGTGATTCTCCATTAGCTTTGACCAAGTCCTTGACCGCCAGAATCTCAGCCAGGATCTCCTGGGAGGTCTCAGGACCATCTCGGATGACAGCCATCTTGTGAGGTGAGAGAGGTTCCGTCTTGGTTCTCTTTGCACTAGCATTTTGGGATACTTGGTAAACCAGCCGCATCTGTTTGGAGCCAGACATATCTGGTATCGAATGGTATCAACGTAGATAGGAACTATTTGATTAACGAATTGCCGAAGTCAGGATTCTTGTCTATTGCCCTCTGGAGCATAGCTCTTACACATCCATCTTGACCAGAAACCAGGCTCCGCCCCTCCAAAACTCCGTATAGTTATTAAAATAAAACAATCTATATGATCGAAAGCCATCCATTAATATATATATTTTTTTTAGTGCCATCAAGGCAGTGCTGACTCCTGGCAACCCAGCTGCCTCTGGGTTTTCTTGGCAATGCATCACCGGAAGTAGATTGCCAGGTCTTTTCCTCTGAGGCAATAAAGGGTAAAGTGACTTTCCCAAGGTCACAAGGAGTGCCAGTGGGAATCAAACTGTTGATCTTCTGAGTACTAGGCAGTTGCTCTAGGCTACTCCTCCACTCCCCATTAATATTAAAATGGCACATACCTTTAACTATTGTAACATAATTAGAGGGAGGCCGCTATATAAATAAAATGATATTACATACGACTGGGGAAGCACATATTTTTAACTAATATAACATAATAGGGGAAAGCCAGTCATATAGAAATAAATGTGTATTACCAGGGGAACATATTTATTGTCCTCGCAGTGCAAAACACCAGACCAATCCATTATGTA
The DNA here is from genome assembly GCA_033557465.1 of Ichthyophis bannanicus. NCBI lineage: Eukaryota > Metazoa > Chordata > Amphibia > Gymnophiona > Ichthyophiidae > Ichthyophis > Ichthyophis bannanicus. Next base: position 107,944,679 of record CM066044.1, read on the forward strand.
TAAGACAATTTCTAATAAATACTGAACTCCATGGTATTTATAATGGCAACATTATTCTAATGCCAAAATACACTGCATTAAAAATAAAGAGCCAGTCTTTACACAGAGATTATAGAAGGGGATAAAAATCATCCAATTTTCACAAAATCAGACATCTTTAATTAGTCCAACTATATATCCACAGTGAGACTGTGAACCCTTACACAATGCCATTTGTGAACTTTCACACAGGCAGCGCTACTCATATAACTAAATAAAATATCACCCAATTCATAAAACAATAAACTTGTATCTTTATTTTATTTATTTATTTATTTCTCTTATATACCACGCTCTTCGATATCAGTGCGGTTTACATGGAACATCGGGTGTTTTACGGTGGAGGATTACACCGTAATTACATAAAACAGGTAGCTCAACTTGGATAACAGTATCTTACCTCTATTCCGGGGTGCTTGCCCTGTATCGCTAGCATCACAGAAATTAACGAGTATTGCTCACGATGGCCATTTTTTCCCGCCACAGTCAGTGAGTGACAAGTGACAGTTGCCATTGAGACGAACAGGATGCTCCGGGGCATTAGAAGATTAGCGTTCTTTTATAATGCATATCCTTAATTTCTTATTTGTATATCACCATTATAGTAACGCAGTTACTCACATTTAAAGACCACCGATTGTATAAAGAATACTTGCATATTGTATGGATAATTATAACCCATATATATATATTTGTTTTTTATCTGCCCAACAGCCCCATAAATTATATATATCATAAACTAGAATAAAATTATATCTATTGTGGTGGCGAGACAGGTATAGAGTCCAAAGACGCTGAGGCCAGCCAGGTGCTAATTGAACCAAATGAGGAAAGTATGGAAGTAGAAGAATGCCTTTCAGAAAGTGTATGTTCTGATGTTGAAATGGATTGCTCTTACTGTGTGAGTCAGAAGAAGTAAAAGCTGTATGGTTTTTAAAAGTAGTGAAAAAGCCAGAAGCTTTGGAAAGTTTATGACCTGCTGGAAATTTGGTTAATTAAAGCACTAATGTTGAGCTAGTCAGACAGGCTCAAAGAAGGCTATGAATGCTGGAAGTTAAAAGCCAATATTTGCAACTTGAAAGTGAAGAATGCCAATGTCTTTAAAAAGGAATGATACACGGGTTTAGCAGCTTGTAACCAAGAAGCCAAGGTGCTGTGCAGAGCCCTGAGTGATACAGATTTGTGCTATACCAAGCCTGGGACCTAAGAATGTAATCTTGACTGAAGGCAAGGTTTATTGCTTTGTTTAAAACAAGCTGTTTGAAACGGCTAATGCCTGAACTGTGCTGTAAAGTTTGTTTTCCTTTTTGAATGGAGAAGTATCCCATTTTTGTTCTGGTTATATCTGAACTGCTGACCAAGAAGTTCAATGGTTAAGTAGAAAAATAAAATTCCTGTTACCTTTGAAACGCTCGGCTGTTTTGGTTCTTACCACACAATGACATTATTGAGAAGCCTCAGCATTGGGAATTCAGGTGATAAGGGACATAAAGAGGTACGCTCACTACATATAAGCAACCGCCTAACCCGTAGGGGGCTACACTATATACAAAGGAAATAAAACAAATATTAAATAAACAGGAATGCCAATCATATAAAAGGGGATCACCAATTAAAGGAATACAGTAAAAGGGGTACAGATCAATTAAAAATTGAGACCAGAGAGATCACGTGATGTGGTGAGGGAGGCAGACGTGTGCTGCTTGCGCTCCGGTCTCCTTCAGCCTTACCGTGCATTTATTTCCGATATTAAAGACAACTTCCCGCTATAACAGTGGCTGACCCTGATATCTGAATTGCCCTCTGGCTGCAGCCGTGTCGGGTGAGTGCGGGAAGGATGGCCGCAGCTGTGAAGACTACTCGGAGGGAGAGGGACCGGGGTACCCCAGCGCCTAAAATGGCCGACTCCATAACCATGCCAAAATCACCGACCTCCCCAGCCTTTGTGGAAGAGGTTTCCATGGCAGTGGCGGAGGCTCTATCCGCGCAATTCACGGCGCTCCATGAAAAAATGGATACCATCCAGGAGTCCATGGGGTCCCTGGGGAGTAGACTCCAGGAGGCGGAGGACAGGATCGGGAGGGCCGAAGATGGCCTGGAGACTCTGACACAGAGTGTACAAACTCTGAAAGAGCAGCTGCGGGTGCATGAACTTAAAATGGACGACCTAGAAAACCGCTCTAGGCGGAACAACCTGAGAGTGATGGGCATCGCCGATTCGATTGCTGACAAGGAACTCAAGCCCTACCTGGAGTCCCTGCTTCCCCAGCTATTTGAGGGCCTGGCCGAGCATGGAAAACTGCTCATTGAAAGAGCGCACCGGGTGGGAGGCAGACAAGTGCGGGACTCCCGGCCGAGGGTGGTGCTCGTAAAATTTCTGCAATATCCACAGAAAGAAGCCATACTGCAGGCAGCCCGGCAGAAGGGAGAGATAATGCACGATAACTTGAAGCTCCGGTTTGCACAAGACTACTCAGCGGCAGTTAGCCAGCAACGGAGAGCATATGCCCCTCTCTGCCAGAAGCTGATCGGCCTACATGTTAAATTCTCCATGCAGTATCCTGCGAAGCTGCACGTGTTTCATGAGGGCACGAATCGATTTTTTGAGTCTGCAGCGGATGCCGGCCCCTACATAGAAAATCTAGGGAGACAGGAGCGTCAATCTTCATCCCAATCCTGAGTGGGGTGGCGGCCATCAAGAGACTGTGTTCATTATCAGTCGGGGGGGGGGGGGGTGCCTGATCCGAGGTGAAGAGTTGGGACCTATGGCCTTTCTGGACCTTGCCTGAGTGGTCCTGGGAATGTGTGGCCTCACCCCGGAGGGCATCCGTGGTGGGGAGCTAGCCGGATTTTTGCCTGAGGGGGACCTGGAGTGGCGGAAACTCTGGGAGTCGGCGGCTCCCCCAGCTTAGACTCGCCCTATGGCAGCCCGGGAGGACGGCGTGTATCCCGGAGCGGACCTTCCCTTGCCAGGCCGGCGTCTTTAGTTTTGTTTAAAATACCATTAGTTCATGATGTTGTGGTGTTTGAGTGCTTTGGTACTAGGCCTTTGCAGGGGGGGGTAATTTTCCAGAAGGCTGGCTACCTAACTCTCTACTCAGTTTAAATTGTGCTCCCATTGCAGGCTCGTTCTGTAGCGGCTGCAAACTTTGACGTGCTATAACAGTTCCTATATCTGTGTATGTTATTCACTGTGTACGAGCATATTCACTGGAACGGTGGGCGTTTTTTGGGGGGTACTGCTGGGCCTCTAGTCAGTACATATGTTTAATTAGGGGTCGCACTTATTTACTTACAATTATGGCTTGTACACATGTTTTTTGTTGTTGTTGCTGTTGGGTCACATTCCTTTCCCCCCCCCCACTGCCCCCCTGTTGGATTGTATTCACGCTGGGGTGACCTATAGGGAACCGCTATAAGGAGGTACTGGTGGTGTCTCGGGGCCCCGAGGGTTGTTAGTGCCCGGATTACAGGGGGTAGGTTTAGCCTTAGGAAGTCATTGAGAGGGATTAGGGGTTTAGCCACAATGATAAGATAGGTCTTCCCTGTCCTGAGGGGGCGTGCCTGGGGGGGGGTGGGGGGGTGGGGGGGGGGGGGGGGGGGAAGGGGGTGAGGGAGCGGACTGCTGGCTCGGGCCGCTGGGACTCCTGGGGGTTTGCCGGGTGGGGAGCTTTTCTGATAGATAGGTGAGGGTTTGGGGGGTCCCCCCTAGGGGCGACACATTTGCATACCCTGGTCCCCCTCTCCACCCCCTCCCCCTTTTTTTTTTTTTTTTTAAATTTCTCTTGCCAAAAACAGGCTTTTTGGGTCTGCGGGGGTGAGGGTTGAGTACCAGTGTTGTACTTTGAAATCTTGTTTGGGCTTCCTGGTGGTGGGGTTATAATGTTTTTTAGTATTGCACTGTGGGGTGACTATGTGCTGGCGAGGAATGCCTGGGAAAGGGGGCTGGAGGAGACCGCACGCATTCACAGATCTCCAAGAGCAGACTCTACTTTTCCTTGCGGTAGGAGAGTAGAGGTTAGTGCAACTGAGGGGGAGGGGAGGGAAGGAGGGGGGGCAGGAGGGGGGAGGGGGGGCAAAATCACACCCGTGACCATGGGGGGGCCACTATGCTCCAGAGTGCGACGGTATTTGTGGGTGGGCCCCAGGCTGGGGGGGCGACCCTAAAGTTCTTTTACCGGGTCCAGATCGGTATGGTACGGACCTATGATGTCCCTTAAGATAATTTCCTGGAATGTTTGCGGTCTGGGCAGCCCGATTAAGCGTTCCAAAGTCCTACAGGCATTAGCCAGACAGAAGGCAGACATCGCTATGCTCCAGGAAACTCACCAGACTGCCGAGGAGCATCGTAAGTTGTGTAGGGATTGGGTGGGACAGGCATGGGGTTCCCCCGCGGTGGAAAAAAAGGGGGGGGGGGTGGTACTCTTGATTCATAAGCGTATACGGATGGAGGTTGAAAGGGAACTGAGTGACTCCTCCGGTAGATTTATCTTTCTGCAGGGGGTTTTGGAAGGGCAGCCGGTTATTTTGGGCAACTTGTACTGCCCGAATGTTGTGGATTTGAACTTCTATTCCCGTCTTGCTTCCAAGGTCGAGACGTTGCCGGAGCTCCCCTTAATTGTGGGAGGGGATTTTAATGGCGTTATGGACGTGGTCCTGGATACGTCCAGAGGGGGGGGGGCCCCGGGATAGAATGCAGTCAGCTCGAGCGTTGTTGCGTCTCCGCTCTAGACTAGGGCTGGTCGACCCATGGAGATTGCTACGTCCCACGGAAAAGGATTACACACATCAATCTCGGGCGCACGGTACGAGTGCGCATATCGACTATTTGTTGATTTCCACGGGATTATTTGCGAAAGTTCATGACGCGCAGATAGGGCCGGTTGAGATATCGGATCATGCGATTATTTGGCTGGAGCTCCAATGGAGTGGGAATGTCTCTCGTACATCTCTCTGGCGGTTCCCCCTGGAGCTTTATAGGGACACGCAATTCCGCTCATTTTTACGACAGCGATGGCAGGAATTTGCGGTTAATCATAGCATGCATGAGGGAGATCCGAAACTGGTTTGGGAAACGGCGAAAGTCGTTCTCCGTGGGGATATTATCGGCTTTTTGCTCGTAAACGCCGCCTATTGGCGGAACGTATAATTCGCTTGGAGCGACAGGCGACAAAGCTGCATCGTCAATGGGCACAGAATCCCTTACCGGGGCTTAAACGGCGGGTGTGGGAGAGTCAGACAGAACTTAACGAACTGCTGCACCAGAGGGCCAAGAAATCCGTGTGGTATTACCGATATCAGCTCTATCGTCATGGTGACCGCCCGGGGAAATTACTGGCTCGATGTCTACGTGGCCCTAGGAGTACGACGTTGGTGCCTGCGTTACGGGATGCTCAAGGGGTGCTGCAACGGGAGAACCCGGCGATAGCGCGTATTTTTCGCTCTTTCTTCCAGCAGTTATATACGGAGGAACCCTTTCCGGATCAACTGATGAAAGATTACGTGGAGAAAATAAATTTGCCCCAACTGACGGAACTCCAAAAGGCGCAGCTAGACCTACCAATTACAGTGGCGGAAATGCAAGCTGTTATATCTAAAGCTAGCTGTTATAAATCTCCTGGGTCGAATGGGTTTGGGGCCGAATTTTATAAGATTTTAAATGATCTGGTCTCTCCAACCTTAGTAGATGTCCACAACCGACGGGCGCAGCAGGGGTACTTCCGCTGGGGACAGAACCATGCCCATATAGTGCTCATTCCGAAACCCGCTAAAGATCCCCTTCAGGCAACATCGTATCGCCCCATCTCGTTGCTTAACTTCGACCTTAAGCTCCTGGCTAAAATCTTGGCTGATCGCCTCGCGGGTTACTTGGGGCAGTTAGTTCATGAATCTCAAGTAGGTTTTGTGAAGGACCGTTATGCCGTGCGCAACCTGCGTAAAATTCTTGCCTCTTTGGAATGGGTCCGTTATAAACAGATGTCGTCTTTATTAATTAGTTTTGATGCCGAGAAGGCGTTCGACAGGGTGGACTGGCAATACTTAAAGTATCTTCTCCCGCGCTATGGCATAGGGCCTGGATTTTGTAAACTGTTTGCTAGTTTATACGCAAACCCAAATGCCGCAATTAGGTGTAATGGGGTACTCTCCGAGGCCTTCCCACTCCAACGTGGGACACGTCAGGGGTGTCCTCTATCTCCATTACTTTTTGTTTTATCACTGGACCCCCTTTTGCGCCGAGTGGAGGAATCCCCCGAGATGCGTGGGGTGCGTCTCGGTGCGTGCAGCTTTAAGCTCTCGGCCTTTGCCGATGACCTTTTGGTTCATTTGTCACAGCCCGAGGCTTCGTTACCCTGTCTGTTACGGGAGTTTCAGACGTTCGGGCAGTTTGCGGGCTTTCGTATCAATGAGGAAAAGTCCGAAGCTTTGGATGTTTCAGGACAGCTACGGGATGGCTGGCAGGGAGGATTCCCGTTAAAATGGGCGGACGATCAATTTGTATATCTGGGGATAGTGCTCCCCACTCGGCCTACACGACTCTATGGGGCTAACCTGCACAGGATGTTGTCCAAAGTGAGCGCTCAGTTGCAAGCATGGCAATCCCTTCCACTATCTCTGTCGGGGAGAATTGCGGCGATCAAAATGATAATTTTACCGCGCCTACTGTATTGGATGCAGACCCTTCCAGTCTGGCTCCTACAACGTGACATACGGCGTTTCGAGGTGGAATTTCGCCGGTTTTTGTGGAGAGGTGCGAAAGCGCGCATCCCTTATAGTCGATTGGTGGGGAGCGGGAGATGGGGGCTTCCAGATTTGGGTGCCTATGCAGTAGCCTGCCAGGCCCGCCACCTGGGGGACTGGCTGGGGGACACGGAGTTTTACACACCTAGAGCCCTAGAGGAGGCGTATGTGGCCCCCCATTCACTCCAGGCGCTACTGCATGTGGCCAGCCGGGACTTGCCGACCCACTTGGCGGAGAGTGTTTTATTGGCGCCGGTGCGGATGACGTGGCGGCGGCGGCTTAATCAGTACTGGGGGCACACATGGCAGGTGTCGAGTTGGTTGCCAATTCAGGGCAACGTTAGCTTTACCCCGGGCACTGACGGTATGGTATTTCGAACCTGGGCAGCAAAGGGACTGTGTAACTTGGGGCATGTGGTCAACTCTGAGGGGAAAGCTAAACCCTTTCAGTCCCTCTCTCAGGAATATGACTTAGGGCCGAAGCATGTCTTTGCGTACATGCAAGTTGCCCATTACGTAGGCTCTCTTCCGAGAGTGGAGCTCATGCAGATCGTTCTGCACAGATTCTGGAATTCTTTGACCTGGGGGGGGAGGGGAAGCCGTCGATAAGAGCATTTAGGGCTAGTCTGGAACAGTATCGCTGCCGCCCGGATTTTCGTAGCATTGAGCAAGCATGGGGGGCGGAGATGGGGAGGGAGATACCCCCGGGTACGGTGCTCGAAGCCCTTCGGCGAACTGGGACCCTGGCTGCTGGAGTCCGTTGGAGAGAAGTGCACGTTAAATGTTTGACGAGAGTTCATATTCCCCCCGACGGGCCCTTCGATGTCACCTGACTACGGATGGGCGTTGTCCACGCTGCGGGGAGATTCAGGCCACCCTCCTGCACATGTGGTGGGGGTGCCGGCTGATCCACCCCTATTGGAGGCGTATATGTGCCTTCATGATGACCCTTTTGAGACAACAGGTGGTGTGGGACGCTGCCTTGGTTACTTTAGATGTCTTACGAGGTAACTCCGCAAAGGGGAAGTGGGGCCGAGGCCTCGTGCGAAAGGCATGTCTAGTGGGTAAGGGACCCATCCTGCGACGCTGGCGAGAGAGTACCCCCCCTTCTATATGGGAGTGGAGGAATTCCTTTTATCAATTGATGCTTTTGGAGTGTCGGGGCGCCAAGGGTGATGCCAAGTGATGGTCTGCCTTTCTATTACTTTGGGAACCGTATCTTCACCAGCTGAGTTCCCGGAGCCGCAACGCAGTCCTTGAATCGGGTAGCTAAATTGTACTCTTTTACCTGCCTAGTTCTCTAGAAGCGGGTATTGTGGTCCTCCGGAGGGACTGGCCCCCTTGTGTGTCTGGGTGTGATGGGGAGGGGGGGAGGGTGAAATAGGGGGGGGTTGGGGAGGGAGCGGGGGGATGGGGTAATATGAAAAATGTCTCACCATCGCTGGGTCCTCCTGGGGATCAGAGCCCACCCCAGGGGGCCTTTATTAACTGTTATCTTTCCGGTTGTCTGTATTGATGGTTATAAATAAACTTTACAAAAAAAAAATTGAGACCAAAGCAGAGAGATATTTTTCCTCAAATACATAAAGTTTGACAAGATCCTCATCATAAAACTGAAACAATACGAATAACCTATAAAAAAGTACATAAACATACAAACCATCTAAAAAAGCAAAGGCATCATAAATGACCATAAAAAGACAGTCATCAAAACAGAAATAAAAAAAACTTATAAAAATAGCTTTAAAATAGTTATTAAAAAAAGATAGTTCTACATACTGATTTAAACCACAAGGTGTTAATATATTCCACTTAAATATCACCTCCTCTCCAACTCTTCTTCACCATTTTGATTACCAAGAATTTCAGATCAGAGATTGTATGATTCTTCTCTTTCCAATGTTGTACAAGTTTTTCAATTGCCCTCTTTTCAAACAACTCCTATGTTCCATTATCCGAGTCTTAATGCTTGGTTTAGTCTTTTCATCATAGAACATATCACATAGACCTCTGATGAGATATATAACATTATCTGTCTCACAGTTTGAAAAATCTGTCAAAAAGTATTTCTCCTATGTAAATGGATGCACAAAAACACTTCTAGTAATCAAAGAGTGAACACAGATAGAGCAATGCCCACATTTGAAATGAGCTTTTACGGGAACAGATGTCTGTTTTGATAATGCAGAGGGGACCAACATATTTCTCAAATTAGTATTCTTATTATGTGCAATAGTGATGGACTGCGTAGAAAAAAATGGAATGGTTTGCAATGTGTGCCATTCTTCTCTTAATACCTTAGAAATGTCTTTCAATAAATTTGAAAAGGTTAAGAGACATAATGATATACATTCCATTTAATACACTAAACCCTGACTACTCCCCTCTGACCAACTGCTTTACTGCAATTTAACATTGGCTAACAAATCACAACCTGTCTGTAAACCTCCAAAAAACGGAAGTCCTACATATCTCCAAGGATACGAGCTTCACGCCACCCCCGCACATAAACACAACGGATGCACAGCTACAAGTAAACCACTAGTGTTCTACCTAGGAATCATATTAGACCAAGGTCTAACATTACAACCACACATCAGTGCAATTCTCAAATAACCTTGCCACAGAGCTTTCCAGGTGCTGGTACTACCACACCTGGATTACTGCAACATAATCCTGCAAGGCCTACCAGCATCTATAACGCATCCCTTGCAGGAGGCTCAGAATACTGCTGCCCGAGTCTTATATGGTGCCTCCATCAAAGAACACAACACCCCTGCTGCAAGACCTACACTGGCTGTCTATCTCACCACATGCCAAATACAAAGCCATTATAACAGCTTTCATATCACAACCTCTTCTCAGAATGTTTGTTCTGTAATTCAGAAAACATCAGATGACAGACCGAGGAGAAACAATACACAGTCTACACTAATCATCCCTACAGCACACAGAAAAAGCAGCCAAAAAACTTCAAGCACAGCACTCACACTGTATGCCCCACACCTCTGGAATGCTCTACCACCTGATATCCACTCCACAAGAGACCTATAAGACTTCAGAAAAAAGCTAAAGATTCACCTATTTAAAGAACACTATTGTGAAAACACTATATAACCTCAATGCCTCCACTCATAATCACCCATCCACACCCACCCTCTCCCTCTCTTCTATCCTCCATCCTACTTATAGACCAAAATGACAACTCTAATGCTTTAATGTTACGTTGTTCTTTAACAGATAAACTCTTTCTTATAAGTTGTTACAGTATGCTTAGCATTCACAACACCAAATAGCGGGGATGGACGTTTGGGGTGGACGTCCAATATGCGCTCAGCTCTGGAATGCTATTCCGATCTCAGCACTCCCCACACATACAGTGCTGAGAAGTAAAGCAGGGGCAGAGCCATGAGCAAGGACGTACAGAGGCCATTCAGGTCAGACCTCTGCACATCATCCGGCACCTGGAGGATGCCTGCCTTATTCCACCCTGATGGCACTTATTACTGATGGTGGAATAAGTGCCGGACAGTGCAGGGATCGCAGCCTGCAGCCCCCCTCCCACATCATGATGCCGAGGGAGAGCTCCCGCTGCCCGATCCCGGCCTTGGCTGCCCCCACCAAGGGTCGGATGGCAGGGAAATGGATCTGCTCTGTGTCGGAGCATTCTGTGGCTCTGGTTGGACATGTCAGTGCCATGGTGACAAGACGCCACTGCAACGACACACCAGCCAGAGTGTGTTGCAATCTGGGTGGGCAGGCTAGTGGACGTCCTCCACAAAGGAATAATGTGCCCGCCTGGACATCCAAGTTCACGATTCTGCCGTCATGGGTACATCTGGGCCCTGTGGTGGCAGAATTAGAAACATCTCGCACACATCCAATTTTTGCACGGCCAATGCGGCCTGACGTGCGGGAACCGGAATGTGCCTCCATGTAAATACTGTTCTTTAATACTTTCGGTTTCATGTATGCTAATCTAGCCTAATCCAGTTATTCAAGTTTTAGCACACTGTTCCATGTAAAGTTAAGTTATAAATGTTCCATATAAACTGCCTTGACACTTTGATAAGGCAGTATATAAAACCAGTTAAATAAATAAATATCACTCTCCTATCATTTCTTTTCATACTGTTCTTCAAAAGATCGGTCTGATCAGCGGACTTTGCCCTAATGTATGCTCACTTTATGTATACCTCAGGATCACATAGAGGGAGGAGTGGCTTAGTGGTTGGGACAGGTTACCTCAGGCCAGAAGTTCAATTCCTGCATGGGGACAAGCAACTTCAGGCCAGAGGGACTGGGGTCTCTAGTCCCATGGCCACTCCTTGTGGCCTTGGGCAAGCCACTTAATCCTCCATTGCCTCAGGTACACTTAGATTGTGAGCCCTTCAGGGACAAGGGAATAAAAAGTACCTGTTAGTATGCATGTAAACCGCACTGATTCTAAAGAGCACAGTATAAATAAATCACCTCTATCTGTAAATCATTTATGCATGTCTTTCAAAGTAAGAAGCCTCGAACAAATTCTTTTGATTCTTATAAACTGACTAGTTGGCAAGTTATTTTTCAATGATTGATTATGAAAACTATTGCAATGTGATAGCGTAAATTATTGCATAGTAACATAGTATATGACAGACCAGTATGGTCCATCTAGTCTACCCAGCAAAGTGGCCAGAGTGGCTGTAACTGCAGTTCTGTGCAGGTCACCTTCTGATATGCCTGTGTTTAGGGTTATACCTGCTGCTCGATGCAGGTCAGCCCCCCTCTATAAACTGTCATTATTTCTGATCAAGATATCCAAAACCACAACTTTAATAAGATTACAGGTTGCTTGAAACTGTAAATTACTATCCAGAGTGTTCAACGAGGAAAAAAAATCATCCAATAGACAATTTGCCGTTTCCCAAATCATGGGATGAGGGTGAAAGGGGATAGGTTCAGGAGTGATATGCGGAAATATTTCTTTACGGAAAGAGTAGTGGATCCGTGGAATAGTCTCCCAGTGAAGGTGGTAAAGATGAGGACAGTATCTGAATTCAAAAAAGCATGGGACAAACACAGAGGATCTCTAAAGGTAAAAAGGGGACTGCTGTAGTGATTGATATGGAAGAGCAGACTAGATAGGCCATGTGGTCTTTTTCTGTCATCATGTTTCTATGTTTCAAAAACATCATCAATGAAAAACATTGCTTAATAGATTGGGGCAGATGAGAATCCCCAAAGAGTTCCTCTTACAGTTGACCAAGTTGGCCTTGATAAGCAACTTTTTTGTTTTCAAATACTTTTTATAAGCAGATTAAAGGGGTTGCCATGGGGTCAGCCAGGCCCCTGATGTGGCCAATTTGTATGTAGCTTACTTTGAAGAAACATTTTTTACTTCATATCTCTAATGTACAATTATGGAAAAGGTACATTGATGAAGTCTTAATGAAATTGTGGGATGGAGTGAACAATGGAGTTATTTTTGTTAGGTAAGGAATAAGGAAATAGATGTCTGTGGGGTGATGGGAGAGAATGATCAGTATGGGGAAGTGCTGGCAGAGAGTGACTGATGTCGGGGTGGTGATGGGAGAGAGTGATCAGTATTCGGGAGTGGTGGGAGAGGATGATGATGTCAAGGTGGTGATAAGAGCATGTGATCAGCATTGGGGAGTGATGGGGGAGGGTGATTGATATCGGTGTATCATTGGGAGACAGTGATCAGTATGGGGGAGTGCTATGAGTGGGTGATTGATGCAGGGTGATGATGGGAGGGATGATGATGTCAAGGTGGTGATAAGAGCATGTGATCAGCATTGGGGAGTGATGGGGGAGGGTGATTGATATCGGTGTATCATTGGGAGACAGTGACCAGTATGGGGGAGTGTTGTGAGAGGGTGATTGATGCAGGGTGATGATGGGAGCAAGTGATCAGCATGGGGAGGTGCTGGGGAGGGTGACTGATGCCGGGATGGTGATGGGAGAGAGTGATCAGTATCGGGGTGCTGGAAGAAGGTGAATGACGCTGATGTGGCATTGGGAGAGAGTGACCAGCAGGGGAGGTGCAGGGGAGCGTGACTGATGTCGGGATGGTGATGGGAGAGAGTGATCAGTATGAGGGAGTGCTAGGAGATGATGACAGATGTCGGTGTGGTGATGGGAGAGAGTGATCAGTATGGGGGAGTGATTTAGGGGCAGTTCTATCATGAGGCACAGTGAGGCAGCTGCTTCAGATGGCAAATTTTGGGAGCAAAAAAATGCCTTCCCCAAAACAGGCCAAGCAAATAATAATCACAGCAGCAACTTCCCTCCGCAACTGCCACTGCCACTTTTCCTATTGCAGCAGCTGCAGACCTTGAAACACTCAAACAAAAACAAAAAAAGCAGGGGTCTTTGTGACTCCGCACTTGGAGAGAAAGCAAAAGTCCGCCCTTTCTGATGTATCATTTGCATCACGGGGGTGGCCATTCTAGGCCTTCCAAGTGCAGCATGGCAAGACACAGTTTTGTTTTGTTTTTAGTGTTTTGAAGTCTAAGATCAAACGCCACTGCAATCATAGGAAAAGTGGCAGTGGCAGCAGCAGTGGCAAGGGGGGGTGAAGGAAATGGGGGTAGAGACAGAATGGATGAAAACAAGATGGGCACGAAAGGCTATGGAGGGAGAGGCTGGAAGGGAGATGCAGGACACAGGAGGGGATGGGGGAGAAGCTGGATGGAATATGCAGGACACAGGAGGGGATGTGGGAGAGGCTGGATGGAATATGCAGGACACAGGAGGGGATGGGGAGAGGCTGGATGGAATATGCAGGACACAGGAGGGGATGGGGAGAGGCTGGATGGAATATGCAGGACACAGGAGGGGATGGGAAGAGGCTGGAAGGAAGATGCAGGAAACAGGAGGGGATGGGGAGAGGCAGAAAGGAAAATGCAGGACACAGGAGGGGTTGTGGGAGAGGCTGGAAGGAAGATGCAGGACACAGGAGGGGATGGGGGAGAGGCTGGATAGAATATGCAGGACACAGGAGGGTATGGGGAGAGGCTGGATGGAATATGCAGGACACAGGAGGGGATGGGGGAGAGGCTGGATGGAATATGCAGGACACAGGAGGGGATGGGGGAGAGGCTGGAAGGGAGATGCAGGACACAGGAGGGGATGGGGAGAGGCTGGAAGGGAGATGCAGGACACAGGAGGGGATGGGGGAGGCTGGAAGGGAGATGCAGGACACAGGAGGGGATGGGGAGAGGCTGGAAGGGAGATGCAGGACACAGGAGGGGATGGGGAGCGGCTGGAAGGGAGATGCAGGACACAGGAGGGGATGGGGAGAGGCTGGAAGGAAGATGCAGGACACAGGAGGGGATGGGGGAGAGGCTGGATGGAATATGCAGGACACAGGAGGGGATGGGGGAGAGGCTGGATGGAATATGCAGGACACAGGAGGGGATGGGGAGAGGCTGGATGGAATATGCAGGACACAGGAGGGGATGGGGGAGAGGCTGGATGGAATATGCAGGACACAGGAGGGGATGGGGAGAGACTGGATGGAATATGCAGGACACAGGAGGGGATGGGGGAGAGGCTGGATGGAATATGCAGGACACAGGAGGGGATGGGGAGAGGCTGGATGGAATATGCAGGACACAGGAGGGGATGGGGGAGAGGCTGGAAGGAAGATGCAGGACACAGGAGGGGATGTGGGAGAGGCTGGAAGGAAGATGCAGGACACAGGAGGGGATGGGGGAGAGGCTGGAAGGGAGATGCAGGACACAGGAGGGGATGGGGAGAGGCTGGAAGGGAGATGCAGGACACAGGAGGGGATGGGGGAGAGGCTGGATGGAATATGCAGGACACAGGAGGGGATGGGGAGAGGCTGGAAGGGAGATGCAGGACACAGGAGGGGATGGGGGAGAGGCTGGATGAAATATGCAGGACACAGGAGGGGATGGGGAGAGGCTGGAAGGGAGAAGCAGGACACAGAAGAGAATGGGGGAGAGGCTGGATGGAAAAAGCAGGACACAGGAGGGGATGGGGAAGAGGCTGGAAGGAATATGCAGGACACAGGAGGGGATGGGGGAGAGGCTGGAAGGAAGATGCAGGATACATGAGGGGATGGGGGAGAGGCTGGATGGAATATACAGGATACAGAAGGGGATGGGAGAGAGACTGGAACGGAGATGCAGGACACAGGAGGGGATGGGGAGAGGCTGGATGGAATATGCAGGACACAGGAGGGGATGGGGAGAGGCTGGAAGGAAGATGCAGGACAAAGGAGGGGATGTGGGAGAGGCTGGAAGGAAGATGCAGGACACAGGAGGGGATGGGAGAGAGGCTGGAGGGGAGATGCAGGACACAGGAGGGGATGGGGAGAGGCTGGATGGAATATGCAGGACACAGGAGGGGATGGGGAGAGGCTGGAAGGAAGATGCAGGACACAGGAGGGGATGGGGGGAGGCTGGATGGAATATGCAGGACACAGGAGGGGATGGGGGAGAGGCTGGAAGGAAGATGCAGGACACAGGAGGGGATGGGGAGAGGCTGGAAGGAAGATGCAGGACACAGGAGGGGATGGGGAGAGGCTGGATGGAATATGCAGGACACAGGAGGGGATGGGGGAGAGGCTGGAAGGAAGATGCAGGACACAGGAGGGGATGGGGGAGAGACTGGATGGAATATGCAGGACACAGGAGGGGATGGGGAGAGGCTGGAAGGGAGATGCAGGACACAGGAGGGGATGGGGGGAGGCTGGAAGGAAGATACAGGACAAAGGAGGGGATGGGGAGAGGCTGGAAGGAAGATGCAGGACACAGGAGGGGATGAGGGAGAGGCTGGAAGGGAGATGCAGGACACAGGAGGAGATGGGGGAGAGGCTGAATGGAATATGCAGGACACAGAAGGGGGATGGGGAGAGGATGGAAGGAAGATGCAGGACACAGGAGGGGATGGGGGAGAGGCTGGAAGGGAGATGCAGGACACAGGAGGGGATGGGGAGAGGCTGGAAGGGAGATGTAGGACACAGGACGGGATGGGGGAGAGGCTGGATGGAATATGCAGGACACAGGAGGGGATGCGGTTGAGACTGGAAGGAAGATGCAGGACACAGGAGGGGATGGGGAGAGGCTGGAAGGGAGATGCAGGTCACAGGAGGGGATGGGAGAGAGGCTGGAAGGGTGATGTAGGACACAGAAGGGGATGGGGGAGAGGCTGGAAGGAAGATGCAGGACACAGGAGGGGATGAGGGAGAGGCTGGAAGGAAGATGCAGGACACAGGAGGGGATGGGGGAGAGGCTGGAAGGAAGATGCAGGACACAGGAGGGGATGGGGAGAGGCTGGATGGAATATGCAGGACACAGGAGGGGATGGGGGAGAGGCTGGAAGGGAGATGCAGGACACAGGAGGGGATCGGGGTGAGGCTGGAAGGGCGATGCAGGACACAGGAGGGGATGGGGGAGAGGCTTGATGGAATATGCAGGACACAGGAAGGGATGGGGGAGAGGATGGATGGAATATGCAGGACACAGGAGGGGATGGGGGAGAGGCTTGATGGAATATGCAGGACACAGGAAGGGATGGGGGAGAGGCTGGAAGGAAGATGCAGAAGAGGGTGAGGGAGAGGCTGGAAGGAAGATGCAGGACACAGGAGGGGATGGGGAGAGGCTGGATGGAAGATACAGGACACAGGAGGGGATGGGGGAGAGGCTGGAAGTAAGGTGAAGGACACAGAAGGCGATGGGGGAGAGGCTGGAAGATGCAGGACACAGACGGGGGTTGGGGGAGAGGCGGGAAGGAAGATGCAGAACACAAGAGGGGATGGGGAGAGGCTGGAAGGAAGACACAGGACACAGGATGGGGAGAGGGTGGATGGAAGATGCAGGACACAGAAGGGGCTGGGAGAGAGGCTGGAAGGAAGATGCAGGACATAGAAGGGGATGGGGAGAGGATGGAAGGAAGATGCAGGACACGGAAGGGGATGGGGAGAGGCTGGAAGGAAGATACAGGACACAGGAGGGGGATGGGGGAGAGGCTGGAAGTAAGATGCAGGACACAGAAAGAGCTGGAGGAGATGCTGGAAGGAAGATGCAAAACACAGAAGGGTGCTGGTAGGAGGCTGGAGGGAAGGTGCAGGACACAGGAGGGGATGGGGGAGAAACTGGAAGGAAAATGTAGGACACAGGAGGCCATGGGGAGAGCCTGGAAAGGAGATGCAGGACAAGGGATGGATGAGAGGCTGGTTGGAAGATGCAGGACACAGAATGGGATGGATGAGAGGCTGGAAGGAAGATTCAGGACACAGGAGGCGTTGGGGAGAGGCTGGAAAGAAGATGCAGGACACAGAAAGGGATGGGGAGAGGCTGGAAGGGAAATGTCAGATACTGGTCATATAGTAGAGGGGTAGACAGCAGACACAGGTTGGGGGACATAATAGGATAGAGGGCACATGGTGGATACAAGATAGGGTAGGGCGATGGAGGGCAGATGTTGGATATGGCGTTCAGAGCAGATACTAAACGTGCGAGGGCAGATAGTTGATATAAGATGAAGACGTGGAGAAGCAGAAGCCATAAGAACATTGGAATATGAGATATGCCATACTGGGAGACCAAGGTCCATCAGGCCCAGTTTCCTATTTCCAACAGTGGCCAATCTAGGTCACAAGTAACTAGCAGTTTCCCCAAAAGACACAGGTTCCACAATGCTTATATTGGGACAAGCAATGATTATTCTGGGTCCACTTTAATAATGGTTTATGGACCTTTCCTCCAGTTACTTGTCCAAACCTTTTTTAAACCCATCTACATTAACAGCTTTTACTGCATACTCCGGTAGCATATTCCAGAGTTTGATTACACATTGAGTGAAAAATATTTTCTCTTATTAGTGTTAAATAAGTTACCCTGTAGCTTCATTGCATGTCCCCTAGTCTTTCATACTGCATAACCTGTTGATTCCATTGTTGCTTGCACGATAACACTCGCGCACTGCTACCTCACTGCTTGCAAGTTAATATTGCTGTATAGCCCCTCTCCGTTTCTTCCATGGCTCCTCAACACATTATCTGCATTTTCCTCATACTCCCTAACTGTTTCCCCTCCTACCAGCACCCTCACTCCCTCACTTCTCATCTCCCCTCTACCACCCTCACTTCCTCCTCTAGCCTGTCCTCTACCCTATCATCAGCTCTTGAGCTTCATCACTCCCTCTTATCCAACCATCTCCCCTCTCCCTAAGGCAACCTCACTCACGTTTCCGCAGCACTGTCTCCTTCCTACCTCGTACTCTGCTACTCCTCTTCCTTCTCTCATCTGGAAATATCAACCCCAATCCTGGCCCCCCTAGCTTTCTGTCTCACCCCGAGAAGAAGTCTTCACGCAACATATCCAATCTCATCCACATCCCTCTCCTTTCCCCTTCCGCTCCTGCCTCAGTCTCACCACGAGATTTCAACCCCAATCCTGGCTCTCTGTCTCGCTCTGAGCAGAAGTCCTCATGCAACATGTCTAATCCTATCCATATCCCTCTCCTTTCCCCTTATGTTCCTGCCTCAATCTCATCCCGAGATCTCAACCCCTATCCTGGCCCCCTTAGCTTTCTATCTCGCTCTGAGAAGAAGTCCTCACGCAACATGTCTAATCTTATCCACATCCCTCTCTTGTCCCTTTCCACTCTCCCCTTCTCATGTGCCTTGTGGAACAGACAATCTGTCTCTAATAAACTTGCTTTTACTCATGACCTCTTCATCTCTAACACCTTCTTGCCCTAACTGAGACCTGGCTCCTCCCAGATGATACCACATCTGCTGCTGCCCTCTGTCATGAGGGTTATCAGTTCTCCCACATGCTTTGTCCCGCTGGCCGTGGTGGTGGTGTTGGGTTTCTACTTTCTCCCTCCTGCCAATTCCAACCCCTCCTCCCGCCTCAGTCTCACTCCTTCCTCTCCTCTGAAGTCCACTCCATCCATCTCTTTACCCTGCTTCCTCTCTGTGTTGCTGTTATTTATCGACCTCCCGACAAGTCCACTTCTACCTTTCTCACTGACTTCAACTCCTGGCTCTGCTTCTTTCTCGACTCCTCTTCCCCCACTCTTATTCTTGGGGACTTTAACATTCATGTTGATAACCCATCCGACCATCATGCTTTACAGCTCCTCTCCCTCGCCTCCTCGCTTGACCTCCAACTTTGTTCCACTGCTCCCACTCACCAGCATGGCCACTGCCTAGACCTGATATTCTTCTCTCACTGCTTACCATCGAACTTCTGTAACTGAGTTCTCCCTGTATCTGACCATCACCTTTTAAGCTTTACTCTTCATCACCTGCTGCCTCAGCCTCATCCTGCCTCCTCTAACCTACTCAGAAACCTTCACGCTATTGATCCCTTGGCTCTCTCTTCCGCCATTTCTTCACCCCCTTCCTCCACCCTGTCATCTATGTCCATTGATGAGGCAGTAACTTCCTATAACGCTGCACTCTCCTCGTCTCAGGATGCTCTCGCTCCCCCCACCCCACATCCTGTGAGACATTCTGAACCCCAGCCCTGGCTTTCACCCACTACCCGCCATCTATGCTCCTGTGCCCGTTCTGCTGAGCGTGCTTGGCTCAAATCCTGCTCCCGTGCAGACCTCCTACACTTCAAATTCATGGTTGTCTCTTTCCAGTCAGCCATAGCTCTTGCCAAACAGGACTACTATGTCCAGCTGACCAACTCCCTTGCCTCTGATCCTCGCCATCTCTTTACTACTCTCAACTCCCTCCTCAAAGTGCCCCCACCTCCGATCCCCCCCTCCTTTTCTGCCCAAACCCTGGCCGACTATTTCCAGGATAAAATCCCCAAGATCACCCTCCAATTCCCCACAAAGTCAACTACCTCCCCTCCTCTTCACTCCTAATCCTCCCCCCTACCTCTCCTATTCTCTCTTCAATTCCTGTGATCTCTGATGACGAAACTACACACCTTCTCTCTTCCTGCTCCTCTGATCCTATCCCCACCCGCCTCCTATGCCCCATCTTCTCCACTGTTGTCCCTTCCATCTCCCATATTCTCAACCTATCACTCTCCACTGCAACAGTCCCTGCCGACTTCAAACATGCTGTGGTCACACCTCTCATCAAGAAACCCTCACTCAATCCCACATGTCCTTCTAATTATTGACCCATCTCTCTCCTTCCCTTCACTTCTTTTTTTTTTTAATTTATAATTTTAACCACATAACAAATGCCTGTACATATCACATTTATCATATAGAATGTTCCATATCTACATACTTTCACACACTCTTATCCACAAAAAGTCCCCCATTTGTCATGTAGTTTCAATTTTCTAGTATTCCCTGGACACCCCCACCCCCCGATTTCCATCTACACACTCATTTGACACCATATCATTTCTACACACAGTTAACCCATTACTGCAGTGCTATCCACTGTAGATATTTCCCCCACACCTGCATATATTTTTGTGGTTTACCTCTTTTAAGCACTGTTAACTTACTCATTAAATATATCTGTGCCAGCGATCCCTTATACACCGCTACCTGTGGTACTCCTATTTGCTTCCATTTTCTTGCAATTAAAACTTTAAGAGCCACACATTCCAAATCCACAAACGTACCCTCTGCCTTATTCAAATTTGATGGCCTAACTCACAACAAAGCCGTCTCAGGTTGTGGATGGACCTCCTTCCCCAAAATCTCCCCCAACAACCCGAGCACCTCTGTCCATAATTGCTTCAGTGCCCCACAACTCGACCAAATATGAAGATATGACCCTGTCTCACCACAAGCCCTCCAACACTTATCTTCTACATGCCCATAGATCCTATGTAACCTTACTGGCGTCATATACCATCTATATAAAATTTTGTAATTGTTCTCAATCAAATTGGTAGCTAAGAGTCCCTTATATCGACCCCGATGTATTCTTTCCCATGTTGAATCCTTCCATTGTATTCCCAGATCTGTCTCCCAGGCCCTTTGGTAACTTTCCCATCCCATTTCCACAACCACCATACTGTACAACCCTGCCATTACCTTCTTTTGGGGCCCCATCAGGAAAAACCTCTCCACCCTGGAAGGCTCCTCCGAAAGCTCTGGTAAGATCCTCTGTTGGATATAGTGCCGGAGCTGCAAGTAACTATACTTATCTTTATAGAAACATAGAAACATGATCACAGAAAAAGACCACATGGCCTATCTAGTCTGTCCTTCCATAACAACAACTACAACAGTCCACTTTTTACCTTTAGAGATCCTCTGTGTTGGTCCCATGCTTTTTTGAATTCAGTTACTGTCCTCATCTCTACCACCTCCACTGGGAGACTATTCCATGGATCCACTACTCTTTCTATAAAGAAATATTTCCGCATATCACTCCTGAATCTATCTCCCTTCACCCTCATCCCATGTCCCGTCGTAGCAGAACTTGCTTTCAATTGAAAGAGGCTCTCTCCCTGAACATTTATGCCACGGAGGTATTTAAACATCTCAATCATATCACCTGTATCCCGCCTTTCCTCTAAGGTGTACATATTAAGATCCTTAAGTCTGTCCTCATATGCTTTATAATGAAGCCCATTAATCATTTTAGTAGCAACCCTCTGCACCGACTCCATCCTGTTCACATCCTTTTGAAGGTGCGGTCTCCAGAATTGCACACCATACTCCAAATGAGGTCGCACCAAAGACTTATACAGAGGCATTATCACCTCCTTTTTTCTGCTAGCCATTCCTCTCCGTATGCACCCAAGCATCCTTCTAGCTTTTGCCGTCGCCTTTTCTATCTGTTTAGCTACTTTAAGATCATCAGACACAACCACGCCTAGGTCCCGCTCTTCTTTAGTGGACAAAAGTACTTCACCTCCTATACTGTATTGCTCCCTTGGATTGCTGCAGCCCAAATGCATGACCTTACATTTTTTAACATTAAATCCCAGCTGCCAAATTCTAGACCATTCTTCAAGCTTAGCTAGATCCCTCCTCATGTTATCTACACCTTCCTGGGTGTCTACTCTATTGCAGATTTTGGTATCATCTGCAAAGAGGCAAACCTTACCCGACAGCCCTTCCGCTATATCACTAACAAAGATGTTAAAAAGAATCGGACCAAGGACAGATCCCTGGGGCACATCACTGGTAACATCCTTCTCCTCAGAGTGAGCTCCATTTACTTGTACTCTTTGTCGCCTCCCACCCAACCAATTTCTAACCCGAGCAGTAACTTTAGGGTCCATCCCTAGGGTGCTCAGTTTGTTTATAAGTCGCCTGTGAGGAACAGTGTCAAAGGCTTTACTGAAATCTAAATACACCACATCTAGAGCTCTCCCTCGGTCCAACTCCCTGGTCACCCAGTCAAAGAAATCAATCAGATTTGTCTGACAAGACCTTCCTCTGGTGAATCCCTGCTGCCTCGGATCCTGTAATCCGCTGGACTCCAGAAACCTCACTATTTTCTCTTTCAGCAGCGTTTCCAATAATTTACTCACCACCGAAGTTAAACTAACCGGCCTGTAGTTTTCAACCACATCCTTACTTCCGCTTTTGTGTAAAGGCACCACATGAGCCTCTCTCCAGTCCTTTGGCACCACTCCCGACTCCAACGAGGCATTGAAAAGGTCAGTCAGTGGAGCTGCTAGAACGTCCCCAAGTTCCCTCAGTATTCTAGGGTGTATCCCATCTGGTCCCATCGCTTTGTCTACTTTAAGTTGAGCTAGTATCTCACGAACACAGTCTTCTGAAAATTGTTCAAGATGTCCCTCGCTTCTGTTCTTATTTGTGGGTGTTTTCTGAGGTCCTGCTCCTGGTTCTTCATCTGTGAACACAGAACAAAAATATTTGTTAAGCAATTCCGCTTTATCCTTATCAGCTTCTACATATTGCCCCCCTGCACCCTTGAGTCTGACAATACCACTTTTGCCCTTCCTCTTCTCACTAATATATCTGAAAAATGTCTTATCCCCATTATATTGCATTGGCTATTTCCTCCTCCTTTTGAATCTTTGCCTTCTTGACTACTTTGCTAGCTTCTCTAAGTTTTTCCAAATACAGATGCCTGTCTTCCTCTCTCTGTGATCTCTTGTATTTCATGAAGGCCTCCCTCTTTTTCTTCACTTTTTCAGCTGCTTCCTTCGAAAACCATAGCGGTCTCCTGTTCCTTTTGCCTTTATTTACCATTTTAACAAAAAGGTTGGTTGCCCTTAAAATACCCCCTTTCAGTTTTGCCCACTGTTTTTCTACATCCCCCAGCTGTTCCCATCCCACTAACGACTCCCTGAGGTATTGGCCCATCTTCGCAAAGTTAGTCTTCCTAAAGTCTAAGATCCTCACCTTGGAATGGATTCTAACAGCCCTAGTCCTAATACTGAACCACACCATCTGGTGATCACTGGATGCAAAATGATCTCCCACTACAACATCAGAAACACTTTCACCATTGGTAAGCACCAAGTCCAGTATGGCCCCTTCACGTGTGGGGTCTGTTACCAATTCCCTGAATAGTTCTCCCTGTAGAGAATCCAGAATCTCCTTACTTCTAGATGATACTGCAGCAGGAATGTGCCAATCAACATCTGGCATATTGAAATCTCCTATCAGTAGCACTTCCCCTTTCCTAGCAATGCTGCGTATGTCTTCAATTAACTCTCTGTCCACCTCTTCCTCTTGTGAGGGAGGTCTGTATATCACACCAATGCAAATAGATTTCTCTTTCCCTCTTTCTAGTTTAACTCACAATGCCTCCTCTCTCCCTTTTAAGCTCTGTAATTCCAAAGCTTTAATAGTAGTTTTTACATATAGTGCCACTCCTCCTCCCCTTCTTCCTACCCTGTCCTTTCTGAATAAAGTATAGCCAGGTATAGTTACATCCCAGTCATGGTTTTCTGTGAACCATGTTTCTGTAACTGCCACTAAATCCAAGTCAGCCACTCCCACCAAAGCTTCAACTTCAGGGATCTTATTTCCCATGCTACGGGCATTAATACACACTGCTTTCCATATGTTACCCCTGTTACCCGTTTCCATAAAGGTATTTAATGTATCACCTACCTGGGGGCTTTCACTTACCTGGGGGCTTTCTTCACCCATCCCCAACGAATCTAGTTTAAAGCCCTCTTCAGTAGATTAGCCAGTCTACTACCGAAGATGCGTTGACCTTTCTTGGACAGATAGATGCCATCTCTGCTCTGCAACCCTTGGAACAGCATCCCATGGTCTAGGAAACCAAAACGCTCTCGATGACACCATCCACGCAGCCATGCATTCATCTCCAGGATGCGAGCCTCTCTGCCTTGGCCTTTACCCTCAACAGGGAGGATTGAAGAGAACACCACCTGTGCACCTAACTGCTTCACCCTCTGTCCCAGAGCCATGAAGTCACTTTTGATACGTTCCGAGGTATACCTGGCAGTATCATTTGTTCCAACATGGATTAGCAACATTGGGTAATAGTCAGTGGGCTTGATGAGTCTCGGCAAACTCTCCGTAACATCTTGGATTTTGGCACCAGGCAGACAGCATAACTCTCTGGACATCGTCTGGTCGGCAGATGGATGCCTCAGTACCCCTCAGAAGAGAGTCTCCAACCACCACTACCCTTCGTTTCCTTCTGGTCACTGATTCTGCGACTTTGGGGTACTTGAACTCTGGTTCTTCCCTTTCCAGGGATGCTTTCACCTCCTCCACTTCCAGGGCTGCATAATGGTTCTTCAATTCAAAGGCTGGAGAAGTTGGATTGGTGATTTTGCAGGCCCTGGTGACTTGTGTCCAACCATCGACATTCTGTTGGCACCCATCTTCTCCTGTGCTGGAGAGCTTGGTTGCTGCAAGAAGCATCTCATCAATGTACTTTTCACTGTCTTGAATGCTCCTCAGCCTCGCCACCTCCTCTCTGAGTTCCTCCACTTGTTTCCTCAGAGCTTTAGCATGCAGGCACCCTGCACATGGAACCGGTCCTTCAACTGGCATTAGGACCTCTGTCTGGACTGAGGCAGAAGCTGTAACGGGGCAACAGCTTTAGCAATACGATTTTTCCCAGCCATTGTTCTGTTCGTGGAGCTTAGGTATCTGTTAAAGCAAAAGAGAGAGATCTACCAAGTACCAGCCGGTTTCGCAGCTGTCCTTTCAGAGAAAAAGCAGTTAAATCTCTTTAATTATATTCAAAATGTGCTGGTCCAATAAATGTGCTGGTCCCTATAAAGCATCTAATTTATACTGCTCCACTATCTCAGCAAACTCCTTTACCTTCTTACCTTCTATCAATTGGCTCACTCTCCACAACCCATTTTTCTCCCATTTTTCAAACGTATTCCTCCCCAATGCCAGCGGGAACTCTGGATTCCTCCGGATAGGTACTAACCTAGATACTCCGCTCTACCCCAACCATATCCGTTTCCACTTATTCCATTCTTGTAATGTACCTAGTACATAGGGATTTTCACCCTGGTACCCTTTTGGTATAGCTTTAGGTATCCACACATAATCACCTATCTCCCCTCTAATACTTCTTCTGATTCCATCTGTACCCACTCCTTTTTCTCCTCCGCCTCCCATTCCACAATCGCCGATAGTTGCGTAGCTTCCCAATACTTTAATAGATTCGGTACCGCCATTCCCCCTTGATCTCTCGCCTTCATCAATATCCATCCCGCTACCCTGTTGTTCTTCCCCCCTGCAATGAACCTCATCATACTCCGCTGTATCTTCCCAAGTTAGTTCTTTGGTACACTTATAGGGAGATTAGAGAAGAGATACAGCCACTTGGGTAGGACCATCATTTTTACAGCAAAGATCCTCCACATCCACGCCAAGGATTTACTCTGCCACTCTTCCATTTCTTTCTTAATAATCTTTTCCACCCGAAGATAATTTTCCTTAAAGAGGTCTGCTTCTCTAGTGGTTAAATAAATACCCAGATATTGAATACTATGTTTTGCCCATCTAAAAGGAAATTCTACTTTTATCTGTGCTTGTGTATCCACTCCTGTCGAGATGTTTAAAATTTCCGATTTTGTCGCAATAATTTTAAAGCCTGAGTATTCCCCAAACTCCATAATTACTTTATAAAGCGCCGTTAACGACTCCCTCGGCTTAGTCAGCATAAATAATAAATCATCTGCAAAAAGCGATATTTTGCTTTCCAGCTTTCTCCACCTCACTCCCTGAATTTCCACACTATCCCGCACCTTCTGAGCTAAAGGCTCCATAGACAGCACAAATAGCAGCGGTGATAAGGGACATCCCTGCCTTGTTCCTCTAAACAAGGCAAAGGGCCTGGTATATTCCTCATTGACCTTAATTTTTGCCATTGGTTTCTCATAGATAGCCTTAATCCATTTCAAAAAATTTCCCTCCATCCCCATTTGATCCAATACTTTAAATAAGAAAGGCCAGGAGACCCGGTCAAACGCTTTTTCCGCGTCAATGGCCAGTAAGATCATCTGTTCCCTCCTCTCCTTCCCTTCCACATTGCATTTAATACTTTCCGCATGTTATCCCTTGTTTGCTGCCCTGGAACAAACCCCGCCTGATTTTCATGAACCAGCTGGGACATGCACGGGAGCAGACTATTTGCCAAAATTTTAGTAAATATTTTAAAATCCGTTCCGAGAAGAGATATGGGTCTATACAATCCACATAAAGTAGGATCCTTTCACTCCTATGGCAGGATTGTGATCCCTGCCGTCCTCATTGTTTCTGGTATTTTTTCTCCATCCTTAAAGGAATTGAACAGTCTAGTCAAGGGGCCCCGCACTTCATCACTAAAGATTTTATAAAACTTGTTTGTAACGCCATCCCCGGTGCTTTATGCAGTGGGAGGCCTTTAATCACCTCCTCGACTTCCCTTTCCATTATGGGCTGTGACAACTGTTCTGCTTCCCCTCTTGCCAGCCTCGGCAAGTTCATCTGTAGGTACTGGTCCATCCTATCCCCTACATCAGTGGCCTCAGCCGTATACAATTGTCTATAAAACTCCACAAATCTTTGCTGAATTTTTTCCGGTTGCCTCACCTCATTTCCCCTTGCATCCCTTATTTTAGTTACATGATTCCTGTTTTGATGTTGCTTTAATTTATGTGCTAGCAAGAACATAAGAACATAAGACATGCCATACTGGGTCAGACCGAGGTCCATCAAGCCCAGTATCCTGTTTCCAACAGTGGCCAATCTAGGTTATACGTACCTAGCAATATCCCCAAAAGACACAGGTTCCACAATGCTTGTACTGGGTCAAGCATTGATATCCTGGGTCCCTTTTTAATAGTGGTTTATGGACCTTTCCTCCAGGAACTTGTCCAAACCTTTTTTAAACCCAGCTATACTAACAGCCCTTACTACATCCTCCGGTAACAGATTCCAGAGTTTGATTACACGTTGAGTGAAAAAATATTTTCTCTTATTTGTCTTAAATAGTTTACCCTGTAGCTTCATTACATGTCCCCTAGTCTTTCTATACTCTGATAGCGTAAACAATTGATCCACGTTTATCCGTTCCACTCCATTCATTAATTTAAAGACCTCTATCATATCTCCCCTCAGCCATCTCTTCTCCAGGCTAAAGAGCCCTAACCTTCTTAGCCTCTCTTCATAGGAGTAGCCTTCCATCCCCTTCACCAATTTGGTGGCTCTTCTCTGTACTTTTTCTAATAACGCTATGTCCTTTTTAAGATACGGTGACCAGAATTGCACACAATATTCAAGGTGCGGTCGTACCATGGAGCGATACAGAGGCATTATAATATCCTTTGTTTTGTTCTCCATCCCTTTCCTTATGATGCCTAGCATTCTATTTGCTTTCTTGGCCGCCGCTGCACACTGGGCGGAGGGTTTTAACATGTTATCCACAATGACTCCTAAATCTTTTTCCTGGGTGGTGGTTTCTAATGTGGAGCCTTGCATCGTGTAACTATAGTGTGGGTTGTTCTTTCCTAGGTGCATAACTTTGCACTTGTCCACATTAAATTTCATCTGCCATTTGGATGCCCAGTCTTCCAATTTATCCAGATCCTCCTGCAGTTTTCCACAATCCTCTTGGGTTTTAACAACTTTAAACAGTTTTGTGTCATCTGCAAATTTGATAACCTCACTAGTTATTCCCTTTTCCAGGTCATTTATGAATATGTCAAAAAGCAGCGGACCCAGTACAGATCCCTGGGGTACTCCACTATTCACCTTTTTCCATTGGGAATATTGGCCATTTAGCCCTACCCTCTGCTTTCTATCTTTTAACCAGTTCCCGATCCACAATAGTACACTGCCTCCTATCCCATGACTTTTTAGCTTCGCCAAAAGTCTCTGATGGGGGACTTTGTCAAAAGCTTTCTGAAAGTCCAGATACACTATATCAACCGACTCACCTTTGTCTACCTGTTTATGCACACCTTCAAAAAAACATATCAGATTAGTAAGACAAGATCTTCCTTGTCTAAAGCCATGTTGGCTGTCTCCCATTAGGCCATGACTATCTACATGCTGTGTAATTTTGTTCTTTATGATGGTTTCTACCATTTTCCCTGGTACTGACGTCAGGCTCACCTGTCTGTAATTTCCTGGGTCACCCCTGGAACCCTTTTTAAAAATTGGTGTTACGTTGGCGACCCTCCAATCTTCAGGTATTACAGATGATTTTAATGAAAGTTCACAGATTACCAATAGCAGGTCTGCAATCTCATATTTCAGTTCTTTCAACACTCTGGGATGTATACCATCCGGTCCAGGTGATTTGCTACTATTCAGTTTATCAAATAGTTGTAATATATCTTCCTGGTGTAGCGATATTTCTCTCAATTCCTCTGCAGTATCACCTTTAAATACCACTTCAGTCTTGGGTAACATCCCTACATCTTCCTCAGTAAAGACCGAAGCAAAGAATTCATTCAGTCTCTCTGCTATAGCCTTGTTTCCTCTTACTGCCCCTTTTACCCCTCTATCATCTAATGGTCCAATTGACTCTCTCACAGGCCTTTTGCTATGAATGTACTTGAAAAAGTCTTTATTTCGTGTTTTTGCTTCCGTAGCAAGTTTCTTCTCAAATTCCCGCTTTGCCTGCCTTATCAATGCTTTGCATTTAACTTGCCAGTGCTTGTGCTGTTTCCAGTTTTCATCATTTGGCTCTTTTTTCCATTTCCTGAAGGTTGCTTTTTTGGCAGCAACAGCCTCTCTGACCTCACCTTTAAACCATGCTGGCAGTTTTTTGGACTTTCTTCCACTTTTCTTAATGCGTGGAATACAGCTGGTCTGGGCTTCGAGGATAGTATTTTTAAATAACACCCAAGCTTGCTGTAAGTCTTTAACCTTTGCAACCGCTCCTTTTAGTTTTTTCCTAACTATATTCCTCATTCTATCATAGTCTCCCTTTTGAAAGTTAAAAGGTAGTACTGTGGATGCCTTTACTATCTGTCCTCCACTAATTAAATCAAACATGATAATACTATGATCACTATTGCCAAGTGGTCCCAACACCCTTATTTCTTGCACCAGATCTGGCGTTCCACTAAGGACTAGGTCCAGTATGGCTTCCCCTCTGGTCGGTTCATGAACCAGCTGCTCCAAGAAGCAGTCATTTATTCCATCTAGAAACTTTATCTCTTTAGTTTGTCCTGCTGTGACACTGACCCAGTCGATACCGGGGTAATTGAAATCACCCATTATTACTACTCTGTTGTGACTTTTGTTAGCTTCCTTGATTTCTTTGAGCATTTCATCATCCATTTGTTCATTCTGGCCAGGTGGTCGATAGTATACTCCCACTGCCATCACCTTCCCCTTCATAAATGGAATTTCAATCCATAGAGATTCTACAGCAAATTTTGTTCCCTGCAAAACTTTAATCCTTCTGCTCAATGCCCTCTCTAACATAGAGCGCAACCCCCCACCAATTTGATCAGCTCTATCATTACGATATAGTTTGTATCCAGGTATCACAGTGTCCCACTGGTTATCCTCCTTCCACCATGTCTCTGAGAGTGCAATCATATCTAACCTCTCATTTAGTGCTATATATTCTAACTCTCCCATCTTATTGTTTAGACTTCTAGCATTGGCATACAAGCATTTTAGAGACTGTATTTTATTCATATTAATCTGGCTATTGGTAGGCAGGGGTAATTTGGAATCTTTATGCTCTGTCTGCTCCTTACTCAAGGGCATTTGGGCTACTATACAGTACTCCCTTTTGGAACCTCACTGCTTTTGGTAGTATCCTTCAAGGATACCTTCGTCTGAACCATGCACTCCTGGGTGACTGTCGGCTTTCCCCTATTTCCTAGTTTAAAAGCTTCTCTATCTCTTTTTTAAAGGTTAATGCCAGCAGTATGGTCCCATCCTGATTAAGGTGAAGCCCTTCCCTTCGGAAGAGCCCCCCCTTTCCCCAGAATGTTCCCCAGTTCCTAACAAATCCAAACCCCTCATCCTTGCACCATTGTCTCATCCACGCATTGAGACTCCGGAGCTCTGCCTGTCTTTTGGGTCCTGCACGTGGAACAGGAAGCATTTCGGAGAATGCTATCCTGGAAGTTCTGGATTTCAACTTCCTACCTAAAAGCTTAAATTTAGCCTCCAGAACTTCCCTACCACATTTTCCCATGTCATTGGTACCAACATGTACCAAGACAGCAGACTCCTCCCCAGCACTATCTATGATCCTATCTAGGTGGTGCGTGAGGTCCGCTACCTTCGCACCAGGCAGGCATGTTACCAGGCGATCCTCACGTCCACCAGCCACCCAGCTATCTACATTCCTAATGATTGAATCACCAACTATAACAGCTGTCCTGACCCTCCCCTCATGGGGACATGGCCCTGGAGAAACATCCTCGGTGCGAGAGGGTTTTACATCACCTGGAGGACAGGTCCTAGTTACAGGATCACATCCTGCCACACCAGGGTGATGCTCTCCTGTCACGTGACCTCTCTCCTCCATGGCAACAGGGATGTTGCCAGACTGGAGGTGGGACTTCAGGACTATATCCCTGTAGGTCTCGTCCATGTACTTCTCTGTCTTTCTTATGTCTTCCAGGTCTGCTACTCTAGCCTCTAGAGAACGGACTCGTTCCCTGAGAGCAAAGAGTTCTTTGCACTTAGTGCATACGTAAGACCTCTCACCAACTGGGAGAAAATCATACATGTGACACTCAATGCAAAAGACCGGAGAACCCCCATCTCGTTGCTGGACTTCTGTCTGCATCTTAGTTTAAAGCTTGTGTTTAGGTCTTTTAAATTCTGTATATAATAAGGATTGGTGTAGATGCTTATACCAATAAAAGTGTATCTAATACCCCTAATACACCTTGTGTACCTGAAGCTTAAGTAATTAATCTCAGGTCCTCTGTGTATGACTGATTTGGATAACGAGCTGCACCTGAGAGCAGCCCCTTTCCTCTAAGATGTGCAAGTACCTATAAAACTACAATTACCCCAGGGGTGGGTGGGTGCAGGGGAGGGAGGGAGGGAGATAAGTCCTATTAAAGAGGGCAGTTACAAGGTACCCTGTCCTGAACCCTCAGCAGGGGGGAGGGGGGACCACACAAAGCCCAGTTAGTTGAGAGAGGCAAGGTAAGTTATAACTGAGAAGGCTGAACTAGCACACCACTAAGACAAACAATAAATAATTAAATAAACAGTTAGACAAACAAATAATTAATAAACAGCTAGAACTCACAGCAAGGTGTCACAGGAGGCAATATCCACTTCTCTAGCAGAGCACTGTAAAAAGCACTGCTCTTCTCTGATCAGAGAAAAGCGACTGGTTTATTCCCAAACTCAAAAAATTGCTGTTTTATCATATCCTGCGCATGTTTAATCTCTGCTAGCTCCAGTTCATTTAACTCCCTCTTGACCTTAATCAACTCCCGTAGTCCTGTGTTCTCCCCCCTGCCCCACATTTGCATCCCCTCTAGTTCTCTAATCCTTTCCCTCAGGGCTTCCTTTCTACTCTCTTTAGTTTTCTTCACATAGGTACCGATGGATATTAAATCCCCTCTTATCACCACTTTCAAACACGCCCACAATGTAGCAATCTTACAGTCCTCCCTATCATTCATCTCTAAATATTGATTATTGATTGTACAGTTTCCAGACTCTCCAATAGGGCTTCATTAAGGGTCCATCCCCTATTTCCCCTCCCCTGACTTCCCATATTTAGTATCATCCAGACGGGTGCATGATCAGTCCAGATCCTCTCCCCAATCTCACATCCCTCTATTCCCGCTATTAAGGACTTGGATACCCATAGCATATCTATTCTCGAGAAAGATTGATGCACTGGCGAGTAAAACGTAAAACCTTTCTCCTTCCCTCTCAATTCCCTGCAAACATCTATCAACCCCAAATTTTTACTTATTAACTTCATCTTCCTCCTAACTCTTAGTGCATCCCATCCATCTCCCCGTTGAGTCTAAGCCGGGGTTGCTTGTTAGATTAAAGTCCCCCCCCCCCATAATTAATTGGCCTTCTGCAAATTGTGTCACTACCCCATTCAGATGTTCATAAAAAGCCCCTTGGACCGCATTCGGGCCATAAATATTTACTAGGGTATACATTTGTTCCCGAATCTTCATTTTGACCATTATATATCTCCCCCCTTTATCCTGCTGCACCACACATTTGGAGCAGGGTAATCTCCAGGAACAAGCAGGAATTAGTCTTCACATATGGGTATCGTCGGTACCGACGGAGCCTGTGCGGGAACGCTCCCCAGCGTCCAATTAGAACGCTTTTGGGAGCATCCCACAGCGCCTGCGTGCTGCCTTCCCGCCTTTCCCAACTGCCTCTCTCCAGTTTTCCGCGGAGCCGGCAGGACGTATTCCTGTCACCGCAGAAAATTCTTATTTTTTTGTGGTCGCGTCTGCCTTCCCTCGACGCTACCGGTACCGCTGGTTCTTTTCTTTCTTTTTCCTAAAGAATTTCTTCTTTTCTTAGAAATTTTTTCCTGTTTAGTGCCTGACAGTTTCTAGGCCACTAGGCCACTACCCTTCCATTATGGAAAAGCCAGCCACTATCCTTAAGAAATGCTCAAAGTGTGGCGGTACATATATTTTTTCAGACACTCATACTTGGTGTCTAAAATGTTTAGGTCCTGACCATTGCCCTCTGGAGTGTCTCTCCTGCTGGAGCTCAAACAGAAGAAGTCTTCAGAATTGAGCACAACCCGATACCCGGTTCACATCGCTCTCGATGTCACCAGCTAGAATATCTTCTTCTTCACAGGATCAGGTAACCAAACAAAAGTCTGTAAAGACTAGTCAGTCCTCGAGTGGTAGATCTCCTTCTCAGCATCGAGCTGGCTTCGGCCTTGCCCTCGAGGACATCTTGGCAATAAAGCACCGGCATGAGTCTTCAGGCTCCAAAGCATTAACGGGGCTCCAGGTTGTTCCCGGGGTTCTTACCTCGGTGAACATACCTGAGCCATGCTCGGTGGTTGTG
This sequence comes from Ichthyophis bannanicus, assembly GCA_033557465.1. Taxonomy (NCBI): domain Eukaryota; kingdom Metazoa; phylum Chordata; class Amphibia; order Gymnophiona; family Ichthyophiidae; genus Ichthyophis; species Ichthyophis bannanicus. The sequence continues at coordinate 107,977,841 of CM066044.1, forward strand.
GCCGCTTTGAGCGGTACCGACACTCCGGCATCGGCTAGGGTGATGGATGAAACACTCCTCACCGATGAACGTAGTCTAGCACTCTCGGCTACTTCGGTACCGCTAGAGTTGCTGCAGACCGTTCCTCGAGTATCGGTATCGGCTTCGGCACCGGTATCGGTGTCGGTACTGTCCATGCTTGCTTCGACAGAATCGCTTCCCTCGATGCCGAGCCTGGAATCGATCTCTAGCATGGAGGATTCAGTACCGACTCGTCTCGGTACCGACCTCAGGCGGTACCAAAGACATCGCTTTAAAGAAAATCTGATGCTTCATCCTTTTCAGTCTTCTGATCCCGATGACTGGGATGAATCCATCGGTACCAAGACTGATTTTTCTACAAGTCTAGCCTTTACCCCTCATTTTACAGAGTCCTCCTCAGGGGAGATTTCTTTTCAAGCTTTTCTGCTTCATATGGCAAAGCTACTTGCCATTTCTATACCTGGTAAAGAATCCCTACCGGAGAATTCAGAGACACTGCAATTCCCCTGGATTCCAAAGGAGGTGATCATGCTTCCTTTGCATCAGATCTTACAAGATCTACTGTTAAGAATGTGGGAAACTCCTTTAACGGTATCCCCACATTCTAAGACACTTGACACTATGTACAAGGTGCCACCTTCTCCAGGTTTTCAAAAGACTCAACTTCCTCATCATTCTATTGTTGTAGAATCAGCAATGAGGCGTATTAAGAGTGCAAAGAAGCACTCTTCTTATCCGCCAGGTCGTGAGTCTAGGACTTTAGATGCCTTTGGACGTCGATGCTTCCAGACATCCATGCTTTCAGCAAGAATTATCTCATATATTTTCTATATGGGATTATCTCTTGAAGAGGTCACAAAGAACTTAAGGTTTTTGAATCCTTTTCTTCCAGAGCATAAAAGAGCAGACTATTCCTCATTAGTCAATCATGCTCAAAATATCTCTAGGTTCCTTAATCATGCTTCCCTGGACTGTTTTGAGTCTATTAGCAGAACTTCTGCTATAGCCATAGGAGCACGACGCTCCGCCTGGCTCCAAGCTTCTGACTTGGACAGATGAGTTCAGGAAAGACTGGGAAATACTCCTTGTACTGATGAAAATCTCTTCAACAAGGAGGCTTTATTTCAAGCTAATCAGTTGAGCACTGATGCTGTTACTTTCAGAGGATTGTCAAAACTTTCTTCTATCCCAGCTAATAAAAAATCTCATAAAAAGCTTTATTCCCCCAGGGGGAAAAGGTTTTATCCATCTTCTACCCATTCTGCAGATGTTTCCAAAGATGGGCAACACCACACCAGGCTAAGAAAACCAAAACCTCAACAGGCTTAGCAAACCCAGCAATCGCAGGGTTTCTGATATTTTATTCACTTTTTCTGTGTGAGGTTTAGAACTTGAACCTACTTCTTTTCAACAGAAGCATCTAAAATTCATCTCATCCATGCTGAGATATCAGTCATACATTGACTCAATCCTGGGCTCTGGGCATGAATCTCTTGCTACAAGAGAAATCTATCCTTCTAGCTAAGAGCTATTAAGGACTATCATACCCCAGAGATAACAGGTTTCTCCTTTTAAAACAAAAGGAGAACTAACAACTAACAACAGGGTGAACTATACCCTTCACCTTGTCAGTTTCCTGTACGAGGATATCTCATACTTTTAACTGCAAGGGGACCCTATCCCTTCAAAGACTCACTAAATTGTAAGTCTTCTCAACTCTGTATTAATTTCTATCCCTCTTAGCCCAAACATTCAGTCTCTAAGAGTACTACTAATCAACTGGAGGGCTTATTCTCTAAGCCATAGCATTTTCTTCAATACCTACTCCAGTAAGTCGTTTCCATACAGAGTTTTCTCCCCTTTTGCAGTTCATCTCCTTCTCACATATCTTTTTAAGGCAGCTTTTCAGACAGAAATTGGGTATCACTACTCCAAATTATGTCTGTCGGTCCTCTCCAACCTTTTATGATGCCTTAATGACAGATAATTCCAAAAGAGATCCAGAACTCATTTGGACTATTTATTGTTGCAGGCATCAGGCCTGTCTACTATTCTTAGCCACCTTCAGTTCTCTTTGGCTCCAACAGACTAGATTAGGTTGCACACTGGCAATTCAACAGCCAGATCTAAGCAACCTACAACATGCTCTCTGCAATTCTACAACAAAGCTCTGCAACTGTGGGCCTTTGCCAGAGAGCCTCAGAGCTACTCCTAATAGGTAGCTGCCAGATAGTTAATAGGGGCTTCAGCTGGTAGACTCTGCCAGTCATGTTCCTACATGACTGGTTTTTAACTACTTTTACCATATTCCTTAAAATTTCCTTTTAAGGAAAGGTAACCAGGGTTTAGACCACGTGAAAGTGTAGAAAATTGCACAATTCCCTGGTTGTTCCACATCTCACTGTAACTTCCTCAACAGGGATGCATTTTTTTCCACTGCAGTTCGTCCTTATTCACTACTTTCCTTCTAATTTCCTATACTTCATGGTAGCTTATGTTGAACAGGAGAACGCATGATACTCATATTGCCCTCATAAAGAGGCAAACATGGTATCCCCTTATATTGCATCTTTTTCTCCAGCTACTATTTGAAATTATAGAAGGATCCAAACTTGCTGTCTTAAGACTAAGGATCTCCTCTGCACTCATTCACGTACGTCTCGAGACCTGGTTGTTCAGGGCCTAGATCTTTTCAAGAGGTCTAATCTTATCCCTGTAAGTGAAGAACATATTACCAGTTTCCACGAAACTTTCTCTATAGTTCTTCCAAATTTAACCAGACAGAGATACTCCATCAATATTCTCAAGTAGGTCTTAATCCTTCTTGTTGTTGCGCCAATCTCTATACAACATCTGACTTTGAAAGATTTGTCTACTGTCCATATTAATGCTGCCCCAGCATACCATAAAATTCAATGGACAACCAATTTCTATGGTAATTTACGAAATACCTTCTTTTACCGTTACATTTTAGGTTACGTCACATCTGAAGCTCTACATGTAAGGTCATCATCATAAGTGACAGCTCTTACAAAAGACTTTTACTGATCTTCAAGAAATTGGAGGCTCAATGCCTAGTACAAATATCTTTCTCTTTCAATGGAATAAAGGGGGTCTTAAAGACCTATCCCCTTTTTTCTGCAAAGGGTATTTCTACCTCTCCATCCAAACCAGTCAGATTATCTCCATTCTTTCCTAGGACCTTATTCTGCTCCAAGGGCAAGAAGTTCAATTTTTTGGACTTTACAGAAGCTTTAGCTATTTCTCAAAAGTCCAACCTCATTGAACTCCCCCAGTACTTTCTTCTGGGGTTAGTTCTGGCCATGAGGACTTCTCATCTCCTCCTGTATTGCAAAATTATTTTTTTACCTCTACTTCACATTGGGGGAATTTCTTGGAGGATAATGATCTGGCTCTCAACCACAGACCCTTATTACCCTCAACAAGTATTTTTGCAATATCTTTGAGTGAGATCCAAATTAGAAAATTAAGACTCAACATTTTTCTAATATTTATAATTTACACAAGGACTCCCCTCTGGATACCTTTGTTTAGTTAAGCTGTTCCACAGCACCTCTTTTTTCTTTTCTAGTTCAACTCCTACCCTCCATCCCTTGGATGCCTGAGGTTTTGAGGGATAAGCATGGCCCATCTTTAGATTGCAACATGCTGAAGCCTCCTCTAGGCATTTTAGCTTGGGAGTCCCCATATGTGAAGACTCATTCCTGCTTGTTCCTGGAGATAGCACAGTTACTTACCTGTAACAGGTGATCTCTGGGAACAGCAGGAATAAGTCTTCACAACCCAGCCACCTCCCCTAGGAGTTGTATCTCTCTATCTATCTCTTTTCCTTTCCCTCGCTCTCTCTCTCTTTGTCTCAGCTCTAAAACTCAACTGGAGAGAGGCAGTTGGGAAAGGCGGGAAGGCAGCACGCAGGCGCTGTGGGATGCTCCCAAAAGCATTCTAATTGGACGCTGGGGAGCGTTCCCACGCAGGCTCCGTCGGTACCGACGATACCCATATGTGAAGACTTATTCCTGCTGTTCCCAGAGATCACCTGTTACAGGTAAGTAACTGTGCTTTCTCCCATTCATCAAAATACCCACCCCACCCTTTTTCATTTCCAACTTGTTTGATGCAGACCATTTCCCTTGATAACTTTTGTGCGACACTCTCCATTCATCACATTTTTTCAGGTGTGTTTCCTGTAAAAAGATAATATCACCCTTAAGTCTAGTTATCTCTTTAAACATTCGCTGCCTTTTAATTGGGGAATTCAAACCCCTTACATTCATTGTCACTATCCTAACTCTCTCCATTTGACAGTCGTCTCCACTCCCCCTCCCACTTTACTGTGTATCTGGAAACCCCAATATCCCCCCTCCCCCCCCCTCCCCTCCCTTCTATCCTCCGCACTCTCCCCTTGTCCTCAGAGGCATGATTCACCACCACACCTGGAAGCGCTATTTCTTTCCTCCTTCTTTTCTCCTTTACCAAATAAACATACACTTATATATATAGGTGTATTCCTTTTTTTTCCCTTTCTCCTTCTACCTTCTCCCTCAAGACCTTAATTAATAACAAATCTATGCTCTTAATAACTTCAACTTGTATTATAACCACATTGCCACAATGTCCATCATTTCAGCCATCTCCTTCTGCTCCCCGGCCATCTGTTTGTTTTTGTCTCCGTAGCCTGCGGTCTCCTCGAGGTGCTCTCTGCCACTCGCTTTCTCCCACTTGTCGTCTGGTTCCTTTATTAACTTTTGGAGGTTGAGCCTCTGGTATCTCAGTCCATCCAGCTTCTTCCATCGCTTTTATCGCCTCTGCTGCTGCTTTAACATATGAGGTTTTCCCTTCAATGCTGAATTGTAATCTGAAGGGGAACAGCCACTTATATCTGACTGCTTTCTCCCTCGATTTCTTGGTTATCGTTGCCATCTCCCTCCTCTTCCTCATCATTATAGATGACAAGTCTGCATACAGTTCAATTTGGTGGTTATCATACTTAAAATTTTGAATCTTCCTTGCAGCTTCCACCACTGCACTTTTGGTATTATATTTGTGAAAGCAGGCTATTATGTCCCGGACATAGCCCTCTCTTCTAGGCCCAAGCGCTCTATGGGCCCGGTCTATGTCCCAACAGAGATGAGAGCCATCCTGCCCTGCTTCTCTCAGAATTTGTTTGCACACCTTTTCCACCAGCTCCCCACATTCTGATTTTTCCGCGTTCTCAGGTATCCCTCTTATTCTAATGTTTGCCCTTCTGGATCTGTTTTCCAAATCCTCTACCTTAGACCACAAGTCCTCAGTCTCCATCTCCATCGTTTCCATTCTTTCCTTCATTTTTTGCATTGCATTGTCCTGCACCTCCATTTTGTTTTCCATATCTTCCACCCGCTGCCCTATATCTCTCTGCCCTTTAGCTCTTCCATCCACGTTTGCGCTTCTGTTTTAAAGCATGCCAAATCCTGCCTGATTGTACTGAACCAGCCTCACAGTTCTCCTCGCAATGCCTCCATGTCTCCGCTCTGGCTGCTCTCCACATTCTTCATCTTCCCGGCTTCCTCCACGCAGGTAGCATTCACCGCAGCCATTTTGTTTTTCCCTCCAGTGTTCCCCGCAGCAGTTTTATATGCAAACACCTTCAAATCTGCAGTATTCTTCTTCATCGTAACGCAGTCTTTGACCTCCTCAACACTCAGCACGCTAATTTCCACCTCTCTCTCCACTCTGGTATATTTGGAAATTTGCCTCCTGCTTCCTCGGAGCTCCGCTCACACACGGCTGCTCTGTACGGTGCGGTTGTTTCCTCCCCTCCTTCCCTTCACTTCTAAACTACTCAAACGTGCAGTTCACTGCCACTGCCTTGACTTCCTCTCCTCTCATGCCCTCCTGGATCCCTTACAGTCCGGCTTTCGTCCTCTACACTCCACTGAAATGGCTTTTGCCAAAGTCTCCAGTGACTTGTCCCTGGCAAAATCCAAGGGCCTTTACTCCGTCCTCATCCTTCTTGACCTCTCTGCTGCCTTCGACACTGTCGAACACACCCTTCTCCTTGATACCCTGTCCTCACTTTTATTTATTTATTTATTTTTCTTATATACCGCGCTCTTTGATATCAGTGCGGTTTACATGGAACATAGGAGAGTTTTACAGTGGGGGGTTACACCGTAATTACATAGAACAGGTAACATAACTTGGATAACAGTATTAACTATTTACATCTGAACGGCTTCTCTAGCTCTGTGCTATTCTGGTTCTCCTCCTATCTCTCCCACCGCTCCTTCTGTGTGTGTTCTGGTGGCTCCTCCTCATCTTCTACCCCACTCCCAGTCAGTGTACCCCAAGGATCTGTTCTGGATCCACTCCTTTTCTCTCTCTATACCCAGTCCCTTGGTGTGCTTATCTCTTCCTATGGCTTTCAGTACCATCTGTATGCTGATGACGCCCAGATCTACCTCTCTATGCCCAAAATCTCCCCGGCAATCCAGACCCAGATCTCTGCCTGCCTCTCTGACTTTGCTACGTCTCACCGTCACTTGAAGTTGAACATGGCCAAGACTGAACTTCTTATCTTTCCCCCCACAACCTCCCCTCCTCTTCCTCCCTTCTCAATCTCTGTGGATAACTCCGTAATCCTTCCTGTTTTTTCGGCCTGCAATCTGGGGGTAGTCTTCGACTCCTCTCTCTCTCTCTCTTTCTCCACACACATCCAGCTCATAGCCAAGACCTGCAGTTTCTTTCTCTACAACATTAGCAAAATCCACCCCTTGCTCTCTGAACACACTACTCAAATGCTTGTCCACTCCTTAGTCACCTCCCATCTTGATTACTGTAACCTGCTCCTTGCTGGTCTCCCTCTAAGTCATCTCTCTCCCCTTCAATCGGTTCAAAGCTCTGCTGCGCACCTAATTTTCCACCAGCCCCATCATGCCCATATCACACCTCTTCTCAGGTCACTTCACTGGCTCCCTAGCCGCTTCTGCATCCAATTCAAACTTCTCTTGCTGACCTATAAATGCATTCACTCTACGGCTCCTCGCTACCTTTCATCCCTTATCCCTCCTCATAACCCCCCTCGGGTTCTCCGCTCTTCCAGCAAACTGTTTCAGTCAATGCCCCACACTCCCACTGCTAACTCCAGACTTCGCTCCATTCATCTTGCTGCACCTTACGCCTGGAACAGACTACCTGTGTCTGTGCGCCAGGCACCTTCTCTAACCCTCTTCAAGTCCAGGTTGAAAGCCCACCTCTTTGCTGCTGCTTTTGGATGACTCACCTAGCCTCCTTTCTCCCCTTGTTCCACCCCTGCCTACACCTTCAGTATACAGTCAAACCTCGGTTTTCATGATTAATCCGTTCGAAAAAGTCTGACTAAAACTGAAACGTATGAAAACTGAAGCAATATTTCCCATAAGAAATAATGTAAATCCAATTAATCCGTTCCAGACACCCAAAAATATTCACAAAAAATACATTTTATAGAGAATAACTATATTTTTACATACAGAAAACAATGAGAAATAAATATAAATGACTAATGAAATGGATAAATGAACATTTAACATCACTGAAAGCAAGCTAAGTACAGTACTGTACAGTACAGTATGTTAACATCTGGCCTTAGCCACCCCTGACAAGCTGCTGTGCCCAGCTCTCTTCGGAATCACATTGAATTCAGTCCATTAAAATACCTTTACATTATCTGCTCAATGCTTCAGAATGGCAGAAAATCTAAATGATATAGCTTCAGACGTACCCTGCAAGAGAAAGAACTGCCTCCCACATTCATGCAACATCTCCTGCTTACGTTGACAGCTTTTCTTCCCTGCTACCGGGACAAAATCTCAGTCAAAAGACGTTGAAAACTGAAGCAATGCATGAAAACCGGGACAAAATCTCAGTCAGAAAAGACGTTGAAAACCGAAACGTATGAAAACCGGGGCAAATGAAAACCGAGGTTTGACTGTATATGCGTTTGTGTGTCTTGTCTTGACTACATTGTAAGTTCTGATGAGCAGGTACTGTCTCTTACATGTCTGTACTGTACAGCGCTGCATATGACTGGTAGTGCTTTATAAATCCTGAGTAGTTGTAGTAGTAAACAATCGATGTACGTTTACCCATTCCACTCCATTCATTAATTTATAGACCTCTATCATGTCTCCCCTCAGCCATCTCTTTTCCAGCCTCTCTTCCAGCCTCTCTTCATAGGGGTATCCTTCCATTCCCTTTATCATTTTGGTGGCTCTTCTCTGTACCTTTTCTAATAACGCTATATTCTTTTTAAGATACAGCGACTAGAATTGCACACAATATTCAAGATGCGGTCGCAGCATGGAATGATACAGAGGCATTATTATATCCTTGATTTTATTCTCTATTCCTTTCCTTATGATACCTAGCAATCAATTTGCTCTCTTGGCCGCAACTGCACACCTATGCGGAGGGTTTTAACATGTTATCTACGATGATGCCTAAATCCTTTTCCTGGGTGGTGTTTCCTAATGTGGAACCTTGCATCGTATAAGCATAGTTTGTGTTTTTCTTTCCTAGGTGCATAACTTTGCAATTGTCTACATTAAAATTCATCTGCCATTTTGATGCCCAGTCTTCCAATTTATCAAGTTCCTCTTGCAATTTTCCACAATCCTCATGGGTTTTAATAACTTTGAATAGTTTTTTTGTCATCTGCAAATTTGATAAACTCACTCGTTATTCCCATTTCCAGGTCATTTATGAATATGTTAAAAAGCAGCATACCCATCACAGATTCCTGGGGTACTCCACTATTCGCCTTTCTCCATTGGGAAAATTGGCCATTTAGCCCTACCCTTTGCTTTCTATCTTTTAACCAGTTCCTGATCCACAATGGTACACTGCCCCCTATCCCATAACTTTTTAATTTTGGTAAAGGTCTCCGATGGGGGACCTTGTCTAAGGCTTTCTGAAAGTCCAGATACACTATATCAACTGACTCACCTTTGTCTACCTGTTTATTGACATCTTCAAAAAAACATAACAGATTAGTAAGACAAGAACTTCCTTGGCTAAAGCCATGTTGCCTGTCTCCCATTAAGCCATGACTATCTACATGTTCAGTAATTTTGTTCTTTATGATGGTTTCCACCATTTTTCCAGGTACTGATGTCAGGCTGTAGTTTCCCGGATCACCCCTGGAAGTCTTTTTAAAAATTGGCGCTACATTGGCCATCCTCCAGTCTGCAGTTAGATGATTTTAATGATAGTTCACAGATTGCTAATAGTAGGTCTTCTATCTCATATTTATTTATTTATTTTATTTATTTATTTATTTAATTGGATTTTTATACCGCCTTATCATACAATCAAAGCGGTTTAACAAAAGAGAAAATTAGTAATAGTGAAAAAATCTGTGATAATATATACATAGTTTGTAAATATATGATTAAATGTCTTGGGAAAAGGTGCACTATATATATTGTGAGCTATACTATAAAGTGAGCTATTGTACAATGTATATATAAATAATTGCTTTCTTAAAAATTAATTAGTTGATTGCATGACCGTAGTGCTCCGTAAACAAAACTGTTTTCAGTTGTTTTCTAAAGTCTTTGATGTCCTGAGCTGCTCTCAGATCATTAGGTAGGGAGTTCCAGATGGAAGTCGCAGCAAACGAGAAAGCTCTCTCAGAGGTCTCCTTGCGTGTTTTTCTGATGTCATTTGAGGAGCTGATTCTATTTTCAGATACACTTCTCCTAGGTCTGTTGCTAATATCTGACCGGATAAGATACGTCAGACTTTTTGCAGAACATTGTTGCTTTATCTTGAAAATATAAATTACTGTTTTGTATTTAATACGAGATGATATTGGTAACCAATGAAGCTCCTTTAAGATAGGAGTTATATGCTCTTTACTTGATAGACCAAAAATTATACGAGCAGCGGTGTTTTGCGCTAACTGTAAAGGCTTCAGTGACTGCTTAGCTAGACCCAGATATATTGGATTGCAGAAGTCAAGTAATGGTGTAATTAGAGCATGACAAACATTGCGGAAGTGAACAGTTTCCAGAAGCAGCCTTAGTCTTCTGATGATTTTCATTCTATAATAAGCGCTTCTAATCGTCTTGTTTATGTGTGATCTGAGATTTAATTCCTTGTCTAGAGTAACTCCAAGATATTTCACTTCTGATTTAATAGGAATAATTGAATTATCTATCTTGATGACAGGTGGATGTGCAAAATTTTGGTTACGAGATACAAATAATGCCTCTGTCTTGCTAAAATTAATTTGCATATTGTTGGTTTTACACCAGGTGGACATTTGTGATAGACAATCTGTGATGCTGGAAAAATCAGGTTTCTCGATGGAGATAGTTGTGAAAATCATAATATCGTCAGCATAAATTGTATACTTTATGCCACTTTTTAATGGAATATTGCAAATTGGCTGCAAATAAATGTTGAAGAGAAGCGAAGAAAGAGCGGAACCTTGTGGCACACCTTGTAATACTCTTATATTTAAGTTTTTTCAATACCCTTGGATGTATACCATCCAGTGCAGGTGATTTCCTACTCTTCAGTTTATCAAATAGTTGTAATACATCCTCCTGGTGTATCGATATTTCTTTCAATTCTTCAGCAGCCTCTCCTTTAAATACCATTTCAGTCATGAGTAACATTCCTACATCTTAAGAACATATAAAAACATATGATATGCCATACTGGGTCAGACCAAGGTCCATCAAGCCCAGTATCCTGTTTCCAACAATGGCCAATCTAGGTCATACGTACCTAGCAGTTTCCCGAAAAGACACAGTAAAGACCGAAGCAAAGTATCCATTCAGTCTCTCCAGTATGGCCTTGTCCCCTCTTAGTGCCCCTTTTACCCCTCTATCATTTAATAGTCCAATTGACTCTCTCACAGGTTTTTTGCTATGAATGTACTTGAAAAAGTCTTTATTATTCGTTTTTGCTTCCACAGCAAGCTTCTTCTCAAATTCTCTCTTTGCCTACCTTATCAATGCCTTGCATCCAACTTGGCAGTGCTTGTGTTCTTTCCAGTCTGACTCTGGACATGGGCTGATGGCATTGGTGGTGGAGAGCAGATGGACATGGGATGGAAGGGTAGATAATAAAGACAGGAGAGAGGACATGGGGGGGGAAAGGCAGATGCTAGACAGAGATTGGGATACAGGGGAGAGTGAACAGAGTTTGGACACAGGATAGGGATGGAAGGCAGATGTTGGACACAAAATGGGACAAGTGCAGGGCAGATGCTGGACACAGGGTGGGGGAGAGAGGAGTATGCTAGACATAGTAACATAGTAAATGACGGCAGATAAAGACCAGTATGGTCCATCTAGTCTGCCCAGTAAGATGGCAGGAGTAGTTGCACCTGCCACTCTGTGCAGGCCACCCCCGCCCATGTCTTTGTTTAGGGGTGAACCCACCGCTTCATGTAGGACACCCCTATTTGTTGAGGAATTAGATGGTTTAGTTTATTTTGATTTTATCCTGTTGCTGTAAAGGGATCCACTGTGTCTGTCCCATGCCATTTTGAATTCCGTCATTGTGTTTGCCCCCACCACTTCCATCGGGAGAGCATTCCAAGCATCCACCACCCTTTTAGTGAAAAAGTATTTCCTGACATTGCCTTTCAATTTACCACCTTGCAGCTTCATGTTATGCCCTTTGGTTTTACAGCTTCCCCGTCTTTGGATGAGGTTTCTTTGTTCATTATTTCTCTTTAAGTATTTAAAGGTCTGAATCATATCTCCCCTATTCCTCCTCTCCTCCAGAGTGTATATATTTAGGTCTTCAAGTCTCTTCTCATAAGGCTTCTGACGCAGGTTCCAAATCATTTTGGTCGATTCCTCTGAACAGTTTCCAGTCTTTTTACATCCTTTGCAAGATATGGTCTCCAAAACTGAACACAGTATTCCAAGTGAGGGCTCACCAGTGACTTATACAGTGGCATTGCTACCTCTTCCTTTCTGCTGTTAATTCCTCTTTGAATGCAGCCCATCATCCTCCTGGCTTTTGCCACCGCCTTGTCGCATTAACACGATTAGAGAATAAAATAACCAGACAGAAAAAATTTGAAAATGTAATTTTATTAACAGTTTGTTGACATGAAAATGTCTGTCTTTGGACTTCACAGGCCTGATATCAACCTGTGACGTCAGCGTTTTAAAGGCACCTGACCGCCATGGGCAAAAGTGAAAACATATTCAGTGCTAGAATCTGTATATCCTCTGGTGCTGAATATCCAATTTCAGCCCTAACACAACCATCCAGACAGTGGCAATATTCAGCTACTATGGTGGTCATTCTAAGCAATGAATAGCGGGGTTGGACGTAGGGCCTGGACGCAATTCTGGTTTTAGCCCTCCCCGCACATACAGAGTGGTTGTGCAAAGAGCACTGGACGTGGCGGGAGGGGGCAGAGAGGAGGCGGAGTGCCTCTATAACGTTCCATGGTGAGACCGCACCTTGAATATTGTGTGCAATTCTTGTCGCCGTATCTTAAAAAGGATATAGCGTTATTAGAAAAGGTTCAGAGAAGAGCCACCAAAATGGTAAAGGGGATGGAAGGATACTCCTATGAAGAAAGGCTAAAAAGGTTAGGGCTCTTTAACCTGGAAAAGAGATGGCTGAGGGGAGATATGATAGAAGTCTATAAATTAATGAACGGAGTGGAACGGGTAAACATAGATCGACTGGTTACGTTATCAGAATATAGAAAGACTAGGGGACATGCAATGAAGCTACAGGGTAAACTATTTAAGACTAATAAAAGAAAATATTTTTTCACTCACGTGTAATCAAATTCTGGAATTTGTTACCAGAGGATGTAGTAAAGGCTGTTAGTGTAGCTGGGTTTAAAAAAGGTTTGGACAAGTTCCTGGAGGAAAGGTCCATAAACCATTATTAAGAAGGGACCCAGAATATCAATGCTTGACCCAGTACAAGCATTGCAGAACCTGTGTCTTTTGGGGAAACATCTAGGTACGTATGACCTAGATTGGCCACTGTTGGAAACAGGATACTGGGCTTGGTGGACCTTGGTCTGACCCAGTATGGCATATCTTATGTTCTTATGGAGTGGGGTGAGGCAACACACCAGGACATACAGAGGCCATTTACGTTGGGCCTCGGTTTGTCCCTCAGCGCTGAGAATAATGCCCGCCTTATACCTCCCCGATGAGGGAATAAGTGGCAGGCACAACTGCGATCTTGTCCTGAAGCCCCTCCAAACTCATTGCACCGCCGCAGGTGAGTTCACGTCACCCAACCCTAGCCTTGGAGGCCCCTGCCAAGGGTCGGATGGCGATCTACTGTGGCCGCATCAGGACTGTGCATTTAGTGCCTATGGCTGGATGTCTCTGTCCCATGGCAATGGGACGCCAATACACCGGCATGCCAGCCAGAGCGCTGTGTGCTGTGGACAGGCAGTCCATGGGACATCCCCCCACAGGAATCGGGTGCCTGCCTAGATGTCTATGTGCCCGATTCTGCCATTGTGTGTACGTCCAGGACCCGCAGCAGCAGAATAGAGTCCATCTCCTGCGAGTCCAGTTAGAACCATAATCGGCCTCCACCTGGATAGCTGAAACGGCATAAAGTTAGAATAGTAATTGAGATGACCTGATTTTATATGGGCACTTAGCTGGTTAGCAGACTGAAAATCACTGCTAATCTCCTACGTGCTGGAACTATCCTTGTCCCGCCCATGGACCACCTTGGAGCTCTCCAGACAGTGTTTAGAGGGGATATTCAGCTAACCAGATAAATCCCTTTGAATACTGGGCTGTACGCATATATTTTATCTTTATGAGCTGCACAGCACAGGGGCATCTGCAGCTCTTTCCATTTCTCTGGTGTTATATTGTATGCAGAGTCTGAGTTTTTAGTATTTCAATTTTATATTTTGCCTACATAATTTTATTTTTAATTTGTGTTAATTTATTTTATGCTTGGTGAGGATCTATCTATATTCTTAGTGTGTGACGAAGGTCCGGTATTCAGGTAGCATGGAGTTTCTACTGTATGTAAGGATTGATAGTAATCTGACTTGCTTGGTTTTCTGGGACTACTGAAACAAAAATGTTTAGGCGGATGTTTACTAAGCTGGGCTAACTGTTAACAGGCCAGATAGTGCATGCTATCTGGGTACATTAACAGATAACAAAGGGAAATTGTAGATAATGCAGCAATTTTCTGTACTATCTGCAAAAGTGGGCAGGATATGGGTGGAGTGGGGGGTGTGCAACACACGGTTACCGCGGGTATCAACAACATGTAGAAATCATCAAAGTTGCAGACAGGTGGGTGCTCATAACCTCGCCTCAATAAATGGTTCTATGTGCATCTTTGCTGCTGCCAGGGCACGCTATCTGCAATTTTGGTGCATTATGTGTTAGGGAAATGCTGTGTACACTTTCCAATGGATCGTGCACAGCTTTTGCGGGTATGGCCATGTTATCTGCACTTTTTGCCATGTTAGCTGCAAAAACCTAACGCGCTTTAGTAAACAGACCCCCTTAGAGTGCTGCTCTTTTCCGGGTGGGCTCCTTGTGTAAGTTTTGGAAGATGATGCTGTTATGGTATTGTAGATTTTCTCTATAAATCTTGAATTATTTTTGGAAGGATTTATATTACGTCACAATATGTCCATGACTGGTGAGGGTTTATATTGCTGATACTGAGATGATATCAGAATCAGAAATTCTTTTGTGTATGTTGACAGTGTTCTCCCCAGGACCTTTTGAATGGGTGGCTAAGATAATCTGATGAATCGACATGGCAAAATAATGATCAGGAATGCAAAAAGGAAAGAGAACTAATTATGTTGTGGCCCAACCGGCTAGTCATTCATGCCAAAATATCTGGGGAGAACACTGATTAGGTTCTATGGGTAAATGTCCTCTGCACTCATTATTGGGAGAAATATTCAACATCCATAGAAACATAGAAATATGACAACAGAAAAAGACCATATGGCCTATCTAGTCTGTCCTTCCATATCAACGATTACAACAGTCCCCTTTTTTCCTTTAGAGATCCTCTGTGTTTGTACCATGCTTTTTTTAATTCAGATACTGTCCTCATCTCTACCACCTCCACTGGGAGACTATTCCATGGATCTACCACTCTTTCCGTAAAGAAATATTTCCGCATATCACTCCTGAATCTATCCCCCTTCACCCTCATCCCATGTCCCCTTGTAGCAGTACTTGCTTTCAATTGAAAGAGGCTCTCCCCCTGTACATTTATGCCATGGAGGTATTTAAACATCTCAATCATATCACCTCTATCCCACCTTCCCTCTAAGGTGTACATATTAAGATCCTTAAGTCTGTCCTCATATGCTTTATAATGAAGACCACTAACTAAAAAACACAGCCATCAGACCGTTATTGAAAAACAATAAGATGGACCCATCAAAAGTTGAATCCTACAGACCGATATTAAGCATACCACTGCTTGCTAAAATAATCGAAAAGGTAGTACAACGTCAAATTCAACACGACATTGATAATGAAGCACCACTCGACCCATCCCAACATGGATTCAGGGAAGCACATGTTGTTGAAACCCTCCTTGCTACCCTCAATACTCTAATCTCAGGAATCGATAATGCGCGACAGGCCTTCGCCCTCAATTTCATGGACATTGCAGCAGCCTTTGACTCTGTTAGCCACGAGATACTCATAGAACATCTTAAGGAAAAGGGATTACAAGGTACCGCCCTAAACTGGTGCATATCCTACCTATACAACAGATGGCAACACGTGAGGACCAGCACCACAACCTCTGAACCGTTCCTACAAAAATAAGGTTTGCCACAAGGATCATCACTATCGGCATTAATGTTTAATATTTACATGCAACCCATCTGTGCTCTGATACGATGTCCATTGTCTAGCATATGCAGACGATATCCTCTTATACATGCCGTTTGTAATTGACCAGCCAGATTTTGCTCCGCTAACAAGATGTTTTGATGCAGTTGCAGAATGGCTCCACACGCAAAACCTTCGGATTAACCACAACAAGACGGATGTACTCTTCATCACGAGGAGCCAAGAATTCACTCCCCCACCCTCACTAAAAGTTAAGAATGCAGAGTTGTCAACTAAATCCACAATTCAATACCTTGGTGTTACGCTGGACCAAAGGTTGGACATGAAAATACACATAAAAAGCATAGTAAAAACAATATATTACAAAATACGAACACTTCGGCATCTTAGAGCACTTCTTGACCCCTGCGATTTCCGAACAATCTTCCAGGCCTTGGTTCTCACACACTTTGATTATGCCAATGTTATACTATATGGGCTCCCGCAGGCAACGCTACACCCACTCCAACTTGCGATGAACACAGCAGCAAGAGTCTTTATCGGGGCAACGAGAACGGAACGCATCACACAAATTTTGATGAGTCTTCAATGGCTACCCATTCAGGCTAGACTTCTCTACAAGATCTTAGTCTTGACCTTTAAAGCCCTAAACAATCACCCACCTACATCCATCAACGAGATGATCCACTTTATACATCCAAACAGAACCAGAAGATCCTCAATGGTAACCCTAGATGCTCACACATAACACCAATCCTCGTTGACTTACACTGGCTCCCCATCCGCTCCAGAGTCAAATTCAAAGTACTCACCCTCATTCATAAAATCATTTCCAACGAGTCAGCTCCATACCTTTCCTCGCTCCTATCTAATACCAGCAACAACAGAACACACCGCACCATCACCAAAAACCTCCTATCTATCCCTTCCTCCAAAAGAAAATGTAGCCAAACCACCTGTAATCGGAGATTCTCCCTTTATGCCCCTTCTATCTGGAATGCCTTACCACACGACCTAAGGAACTGTCCCAATCACCTTGTTTTCCGGAAGAAGTTAAAAACGCATCTCTTCCAGGAACATTTCTCCCTACTCACATAGCCCTCTCTAACTCCTTCTACAAATCTCTTTCTAAATAGTTTTCTGACCTGTTCCTGTTAATCATATATACCATCTCAAGTTATCTTCTATGTATACAGTTGTAATTCAGCTGTAATTCACTGTCTGTTGCGTTATATGGAAACCGTCTTGAATTGTAGAAAGATGGTATATAAAAACTGTTAAATAAATAAATAAATAAACAAACACCCTGACTATCCCGAAAGAAATGACAATGTGCACAAAGGCAACATCCAATAGAGCCTTCGTGATATACGCACCCAGAGCCTGGAATGCCCTCCCTACAGACATGTGAGTCATCACCAGCCTAACTCAATTCAGGAAGGCTCTAAAACATCATCTCTTCATAAGACACTACCCTGAAACTGGCTACAGAAACCAACCAACGAGCACTCACATCAAACATTCAGATCCTCCCAACATACCCAGCAAGACAAGGAATAACCAATCCAAAATGATCAGCTCTGAAAAGTATATAGCCTGAAAACATGGACAACATTGTAAAGAAGCTGTAGAAATGCTACCCCTTTTTTAAATCCAAGTTTTAATCCCTGTTCAATGTAAACACTATGCGGCTCGTACGCACAGTATATTGTTCTGTTCAATGTACACCGCACTGATAAGTAATAGCGCGGTATATAAAAGAAATTAAATAAAAAAATTAAAATAACCATTTTAGTAGCCACCCTCTCTACTGACTCCATCCTGTCTATATCCTTTTGAAGGTGCGGTCTCCAGAATTGCATATTATACTCCAAATGAGGTCACACCAAAGACCTATACAGAGGCACTATCACCTCCTTTTTTCTGCTAGCCATTCCTCTCTGTATGCACCCAAGCATCCCGCTAGCTTTTGCTGTCGCCTTTTCTACCTGTTTAGCTACTTTAAGATCATCAGACACAACCACGCCTAGGTCCCGCTCTTCTTTAGTGGACAAAAGTACTTCACCCCCTATACTATATTGCTCCCTTGGATTGCTGCAGCCCAAATGCATGACCTTACATTTTTTAACATTAAATCCCATCTGCCAAATTCTAGACCATTCTTCAAGCTTAGCTAGATCCCTCCTCATTTTATCTACACCTTCCTGGGTGTCTACTCTATTGCAGATTTTGGTATCATCCGCAAAGAGGCAAACCTTACCCAACAGCCCTTCCGCTATATCACTAACAAAGATGTTAAAAAGAATCAGACCAAGGGCAGATCACTTGGGCACACCACTGGTAACATCCTTCTCCTCAGAGTGAGCTCCATTTACCTGTATTCTTTGTCGCCTCCCACCCAACCAATTTCTAACCCAAGCAGTAACTTTAGGGTTCATCCCTAGGGTGCTCTGTTTGTTTATAAGTCACCTGTGAGGAACAGTGTCAAAGGCTTTACTGAAATCTAAATAAACCACATCTAGGGCTCTCCCTGGGTCCAACTCCCTGGTCACCCAGTCAAAGAAATCAATCAGAATGTCTGACAAGATCTGCCTCTGGTGAATCCATGCTGCCTCGGATCCTGTAATCTGCTGGACTCCAGAAACCTCACTATTTTCTTTTTCAGCAGCGTTTCCAATAATTTACTCACCACCGAAGTTAAACTAATCGGCCTGTAGTTTTCAACCACATACTTACTTCCGCTTTTCTGCAAAGGCACCACATGAGCCTCTCTCCAGTCCTTTGGCACCACTCCCGACTCCAATGAGGCATTGAAAAGGTCAGTCAGTGGAGCTGCTAGAACGTCCCCAAGTTCCCTCAGTATTCTCGGGTGTATCCCATCCGGTCCCATCGCTTTGTCTACTTTAAGTTGAGCTAGTTTCTCACAAACACAGTCTTCTGAAATCGCTTCTGTTCCTGTTTATTGGTGTTTTCTTAGGTCCTGCTCCTGGTTCTTCTTCTGTGAACACAGAACAGAAATATTTGTTAAGCAATTCCATTTTATCCTCATCTGCTTCTACATATTCCTCCCCTTCACCTTTGAGTCTGACAATACCACTTTTGCCCTTCCTCTTTTCACTAACATATCTGAAAAATGTCTTAACCCCCCATTTTATTGCATTGGCTATTTCCTCCTCTTTTTGAAACTTTGCTTTCCTGACCACTTTGCTAGCTTCTCTAAGTTTTTCCAAATATAGATGTCTGTCTTCCTCTCTCTGTGATCTCTTGTATTTCATGAAGGCCTCCCTCTTTTTCTTCACCTTCTCAGCTACTTCTTTCGAAAGCCATAGCGGTCTCCTTTTCCTTTTACCTTTATTTACCATTTTAACAAAAAGGTTGATTGCCCTTAAAATATCCCCTTTCAGTTTTGCCACTGTTTTTCTACATCCCCCCAGCTGTTCCCATCCCGCTAATGACTCCCTGAGGTATTGGCACATCTTGGCAAAGTTAGTCTTCCTAAAGTCTAAGACCCTCACATTTGAATGGATTCTAACAGCCCTAGCCCTAATACTGGTGATCACTGGATGCAAAATGATCTCCCACTATAACATCAGAAACACTTTCACCATTGGTAAGCACCAAGTCCAGTATGGCCCCTTCACGTGTGGGGTTTGTTAACAATTGCCTGAATAGTTCTCCCTGAAGAGAATCCAGGATCTCTTTACTTCTAGATGATACTGCAGCAGGAATGTGCCAATCAACATCTGGCATATTGAAATCTCCTATCAGTAGCACTTCCCCTTTCCTAGCAATGCTGTGTATGTCTTCAATTAACTCTCTGTCCACCTCTTCCTCTTGTGAGGGAGGTCTGTATATCACACCAATGTAAATAGATTTCTCTTTCCCTCTTTCTAGTTTAACATACAATGCCTCCTCTCTCCCTTTTAAGCTCTGTAATTCCAAAGCTTTAATAGTATTTTTTACATATAGTGCCACTCCTACTCCCCTTATTCCTACCCTGTCCTTTCTGAATAAAGTATAGTCAGGTATAGTTACATCCCAGTCATGGTTTTCTGTGAACCATGTTTCTGTAACTGCCTCTAAATCCATGTTGGCCACTCCCACCAAAGCTTCAACATCAGGGATCTTATTTCCTATGCTATGGGCATTTATACACACTGCTTTCCATATGTTACCCCTTTTTCCCATTTCCATAAAGGTATTTAATGTATCACTTACATGGGGGCTTTCTTCAACCATCCCCAATGAATCTAGTTTAAAGCCCTCTTCAGTAGATTAGCCAGTCTACTACTGAAGATGTGTCAACCTTTCTTGGACAGATGGATGCCATCTCTGCTCTGCAACCCTTGGAACAGCATCCCATCATCTAGGAAACCAAAAAGCTCTTGATGACACCATCCACGCAGCCATGCATTCATCTCCAGGATGTAAGCCTCTCTGCCTTGGCCTTTACCCTCAACAGGGAAGATTGAAGAGAACACCACCTGAGCACCTAACTGCTTCACCCTCTGTCCCAGAGCCATGAAGTCACTTTTGATACGCTCAGAGGGATACCTGGCAGTATCATTTGTTCCGACATGGATTAGCAACATTGGTTAATAGTCAGAGGGCCTGCTGAGTCTCGGCAAACTCTGTAATATCTTGGATTTTGACACCACGCAGACAGCACACCTGGACATCAAGTCTGGTTGGCAGATGGACGCCTCAGTACCCCTCAGAAGAGAGTCACCAACCACCGCTACTCTTCGCTTCCTTGTGGTCACTGATTCTGCAACTTTGGGGTACTTGAGCTCTGGTTCATCCCTTTCCAGGGACGCTTTCACCTTCTCCACTTCCAGGTCTTGTGATAAGGAAGCTTATCATAGCTCAGGAAGGAGCTATAGAAAAGGTGAAGTGACTCTGAATAAGCAACCTGTCAGTTCTGGTAGAAATAAGAAAACAGAATTTTCCCATAAAAGACTACCAGTCCCAGAATGCACCAGGTTTCCAACAGCCATGAGAAGAGCTGAAGTGAGAAAACGTGTGTTCAATCAAAAGGGCTATGAGGTAATCCCTAAGCACTCATCTCAAAGGGCAGGGCCTGATTCAGCACAGCTGCGCTGTGTTAGGGAGGAGCACTCATCAAGGCAGAATAAGAGTAGAGTTTATTCTACAGATGATCACCTTCATGATCACCTTGGATATCCAGAGAATTGTCCTCAGTATCCTGAGAATCAGCTTGAGTTTGATCATCAGTTTCATCTGAAGGATCATCAGAAGCAGAAGCCAAACCGGACGGACAGAGAGGGAAAGAGACCCTTTGGAAGAAGGAAGAGAAAAGCCTTTGAGAGGTCTAGAAGAGTCCAAAGCAGTACGTATACTGGGAGGTATTCCAAGGGCCAGCATACACCATTGGACTGGGGAAAGCCAGAGGAATGGTGCTGCAGAGCTAGGAATCACCAGAGGCTACCTGTGAGGGAGACGGCTGCACGTGGAAGGGACCCTAAGACCTGTGCCAGAAGGTATGTGAAGAGAGATCCAGTGTCCAGGGATCTGGATTGGAAGGCTGGACATAAGAACTGGACTACATACTGGCCAGGCTATATAGAGAGGAACTCTAGCAGCAATGGAAGCTCAGGTATGAACACTGATCTATGCCCTAGCTATAACCTTGAAAGACAGCAGGGAAACAAGTATTCTCCTGAAAATGCTCCATTGAGAGATTCATCTGTGCCAATCCATGATATTGAACCCATGCTTGTTGAACAAGGGGGAATAATAGCAGATGAGGATCCTGTTTATATGGACTGCTCTCTATCTAAACTCCGTTGGTAACTTTCTGTTATAAAGTACAGCAACCATCACAAAGAAATACAAATTTGTTCTTTAATCTACTCAGAAAAGCTCCTGAAGCAGGATTTGACCCACACCGTGGAAGGCAAGCCAGCTAAGGGGTTTCAGCTGGTAACTGCTAGCAATTAAGCCTTACCTAATTGCTTGTGAGCTAGGAGAGAATCACTTCTGTATCTATGTGGGAAGTAATCAGAAGTTAACCTGAAAAGAACAGTTTGTTTCTTGCTTTGTGGCTTTTCATTTGTTGTTTTCCTGATTTTAACTTTGTTTTTCCAAGTTAACACTGAAAGCAAGTAACCTAATTTATGTTCTACCAAGCATATCTGTGTTGGGAGAAATAACCCCATAAATAAATATCTTATTGGCTTTACCCAAGAGCACAACTAAATTATTGTCAGCAGCTGTGTCTGGTGTGAATGAACTACATTGTCCACAATACCTTGCAAATCATATAGAGATATGCACTTGCCAAGACTGTGAAGATTCTCACCCAGGCAGCCGTCTTACAGGCTGCATAATGGTTCTTCAATTCAAGGGCTGGAGAAGTTGGATTGGTGACTTGTGTCGAACCTTCTTCATTCTGTCGGCACCCATCTTCTCCTCTGCTGGAGAGCTTGGTTGCTGCAAGAAACATCTCATCAATGTACTTCTCACTGTCTTGAATGCTCCTCAGCCTTGCCACCTCCTCTCTGAGTTCCTCCACTTGTTTCCTCAGAGCTTCAGCATGCAGGCACCCTGCACATGGAACCGGTCCTTCAATTGGCATTGGGACCTCTGTCTGGACAAAGGCAGAAGCTGTAATGGGGGGCAAAAGCTTTAGCGATACAATTTTTCCCAGCCATTGTTCAGTTCGTGGAGCTTAGGTATCTGTTAAAGCAAAAGAGAGAGATCTACCAAAGTGCCAGCTGGTTTCCCAACGTTGTTTGAACTGTATAGCCTCTGTTAGGAATGCTTCAACAGGGCAGGGCTCTGAAGCCTTTTATGCAGGCCTCAGCTGCTCTCAGTTCATTCACAGGCTAATCAGACCCACTAACTCCTGATTAGGTGTCAGCAGTTCTTATGTTCAAAAATAAAAAATGAAAAGCACAGCGCAGTTTATAACACCAAAATAAAATTAGCCATGGTTCTCGCTTTTTCATTTTGCTCCTTGGTTTCTGATCACCTGGCATCTCCTTTGTTTTTGCAGAATATACAGATAAATTTCATAGCATGCCAATCCAGTGTGCAAGGTCAGTATATTTTACATTAGATTCCTAGGCTATATAATTAAATTGCTACGTTTTTGCTGCATAAAAACAGCATAACAAAGTTTTTTTAAAAAACTCTTATATAGCCTGGGAATATATTGCTTTCTTTATTCATGGGACAACCACCTGACTGGTGTTAAGTGGAGGATTTCTGATAGGGCTCTGGGGAAGCTCCTCCATTTTGGCTGCTGGGGGGAGCGCCAACTCACCTCTCACCTCAGGCAGCAGATTGTCTTGAGCCGTCCCTGGGGTGATTGATGTCAGTGTGGCGTTGGTAGAGAGTGAACAGTATGGGGTAGTGCTGGGAGAGGACGATAGATGCTGGTGTGGCAATGGGAGAGTGATCTCCATAACAAAGCACACATGCCAAGTCGTAATGTGCTAAGTCTGGGAGCCCCATACCTCCCCTCTGCCATGGTCCATGTAGCCAAACATTGGTCAATCTATGCCACTTCCCCTGCCAAAGAAAGCTCTATAAGTTCTTCTTTACTTCACTTATGTCCCAACAGTGCAACTGTATGGGTAGTAATTGCAGAGTATACGGAATCTGGGGGAATGCCATCATCTTATATGCTGCAACCCTGCCCAACAATGACAATGACAATGGAAGAGGGTTCCAGTCCCTTAGTTTATCTCGGACCCATTCAATGATGGAACATTCAAATTATAGAGGTGATTTGGGATGGCCGGGGGCCAGATTCCTAGGTATTTAAATTTCTCCTCCACCCATTGAGGGGAAACTGTGCTGGCCAGTTATTCTGGAGGCTGCCAAGCACATCAAGGGCCTCCAATTTGGACTTGTTTAACCACAGCCCCACCAATGCTCCAAACCCTTCTATTTCCGACAGTAACTTGGGCAATAAGTCCATTGGGTTCACTGTTGTTAAGTGCCATCGAGTCGATGTCAACTCCTGGCCACCCTCTGGATAGTTGACCTAAACTTTGTTCGGTCTTCAGCCAAACGGCTCATTGTTGATAGAGTGGTATCCGTAGCTGCTGTTATTGTATCGATCCATCTCATTGCCAGCCTTCCTCTTTCATGGTGACCTTCTACCTTGCCAAACATTATGTCTTTCTCCAATGATTTTTCTCTTCACATGATATGTCCAAAGTATGCAAGTCAAAGTCTTGTCATCTAAGCTTCTAAGAAAAGCTTAGGGTTTGATTTCCTTTAGTACTGACTGGCTTGTTCTTCTGGCAGTCCACGGTATACACAGTATTTGTCGCCAGCACCATAATTCAAAGGGATCAATTTTAATCTTCTTTATCTTTTTCACTGTCCAACTTTCATATCCATATGATGTTATTGAAAATACCATGGCTTGAACAAGCCAAACCTTTGTATGGAGAGAGACATCTCTGCTCTTGAGGATCTTGTCTAGGTCCTTCATAGCCATTCTACCAAGAGCAATATCTCGTCGGATTTCTTGACTGCTAGTCCTTTCTTTATTGATTGTTGATCCAAATAAGTTAAAGCTGTCAACTATTTCAATTTATTCTCCATCAATGATGAACTTATTGATTTTGCCAATTGTCAGGATCTTTGTCTTCCTAACGTTAAGGTGCAGACCCATTCCTTGATCTTGAGAAGCAAATATTTCAAATCGTCTTCACTTTCAGCCAGTAATGTGGTATCATCAGCATAGCGAAGGTTGTCTATGAGCCTTCCACCAATCTTCACACCTCGGTTGTCTTCATACAGTCCTGCTTCTCTGATGATTTGTTCTGCGTATGAATTAAAGAGGTAGGGGGAACGTATGCAGCCTTGTTGTACACTTTTGCTGATTTTAAACCATTCTGTTTCTCCGTTTGAACTGTTTCTTCTTGATCAATGTAAAGGTTGTGCAAGAGAACGATCAGGTGTTCTGGTACATCCATGCTTCTTAATGTGGCCCAGAGTTTCTTATGGTTTACACAGTCAAAAGCCTTGCTGTTGTCAATAAAACACATATGGATATCCTTTTGGTATTCTTTTGTTTTTCAAGGATCCATCTCACATCCGCGATAACGTTTGTCATTCCTCGCCTTTTCCTGAACCCTTGCACTTCAAGTAGTTCTCGTTACAGGTATGGTTGTAGTCTCTGCTGAATGATCTTGAGCAGAATCTTGCTGGCATGGGGGATCAGGGCGATTGTGCGATAATTTCCACAGTCGGGTCACCTTTCTTCAGTATTGGTATAAACACAGATCTTTTCCAGTCAGTTGGCCATAAATTTGTTTTCCAAATTTCCTGGCAGAGCCTTGTAAGTACAGTAACAGCTTCATCCGATTGCTGTAATACTTCAGTGGGAATGCCATCAATGCCTGGTGCTTTGTTCTTTGATAAGGCTTTCAATGCTGCTTTGACTTCATCTTTCATCACCAATGGTTCCTGATCATAAGGTACAGGTTGAAATGGCTGTTGGTCCACTTGATCTTTATGGTATAATTTTATTTATTTATTTATTTTATTATTTATTTATTTATTTACATTCTCTTATATACCGCGCTATTCTGCATCAGTGCGGTTTACATTGAACAAACTGAAATTACATTGAACAGGGCATTATAACTTGGAGATAAGTATTTTACAGGGAACATGGGCTATGGAGGGTTAAGTGGCTTGCCCAAGACCAAAAGGAGCACCTGTGGGACTAGAAACCCCAGTCCTTCCAGCCCAAGGTTGCTGTCCTCTAGTGGGATTTGAACCCCCGACCTTCCGGCCTGAAGTACCTTGCCCCAACCACTAGGCCACTCCTCCACTCCATGGATCCTTGAGCATCTTGTAGCATTCCAATTCAAGGCTGGAATTTTTTCTTTAACTCTCGCAGCTTTAGAAAAGCCGATCTTGTTCTTCCTCTAATAGCTTCTGATTTTATTTCCTTGCATGTGTTATTGTAGTGCTTCTCCTTGTCTTGTCTTGCTGAACATTGAAAATCTCTGTTGAGATTTGGTTTGTTAGCAAAAACAATAAGTTAGCTGCAAAAGCGGAGATTTTAAAAGATATATTTCCTATTTCCACCCCGGGGATATCCACCCTCGAGTAAACCATTTTTAAGAGAGGGTCTAAAGAAAGGACAAAAAGCAAGGGTGATAGGGGGCAGCCTTGTCTCGTACCTCTCTCCAAGTTAAAATGGGAGATCATGTCCACATTTATTCCCACAGCTGCCGTAGGGTAATAATACAGGGCCCACATCTCTCAAAGAAACTCTTCCCCCAGCCCATAGGCACCCAATTCTTTAAACAGGTATGTCCAGCTAACTCTATCAAATGCTTTTTCAGCATCAAAACTTATAAGGAGTGCTGGAACCTGAAGCCAGAGAACCCTTTCCAAAGATGCTATGATCCGGCATAGATTACTAACTAGATAGTACAAATCCAATCTGGCTCAGGTGGACTAAATCCAGAAGGCATAGAGCTAGGCATTCCACAGCACCTTGGCAAGCAATTTTAGGTCCATGTTTAGAAGAGATATCGGGTGGAAGGACCTGGCCAAATTCAGGTCCTTGCCCAGCTTGGGAAGTACTACTATGTGTGATGAATTAATATCATATGTTAACTTGCCATACTTTAACCAAGTATTAAACATGTCTACTAAAGCAGCAAGGATTTTGGTTGATAGTATTTTGTAGTACTCAGCTCTATAGCCGTCTGGTTCAAGAGTCCTATAGTGGGCTGCTCTTTCTATGGCTTTATGTACTTCCTCTGCTGAGACTGGGGCTTCTAAGTGTTCCTGCTGTATCTCCATGGTTTGTGGGAATGTCACACATAAGAACATAAGATATGCCATACTGGGTCAGACCAAGGTCCATCAAGCCCGGTATCCTGTTTCCAACAGTGGCCAATCTAGGTCATAAGTACCTAGCAGTTTTCCCAAAAGACACAGGTTCCTCAATGCTTGTATTGGGTCAAGCAGTGATATCCCGGGTCACTTTTAATAATGGTTTATGGACCTTTCCTCCAGGAACTTGTCCAAACCTTTTTTAAACCCAGCTACACTAGCAGCTTTTACTACATCCTCCAGTAACAAATTCCAGAGTTTGATTACACGTTGAGTGAAAAAATATTTTCTTTTATTAGTCTTAAATAGTTTACCCTGTAGCTTCATTGCATGTCCCCTAGTCTTTCTATATTCTGATGATGTAAACAATCGATCTACACTAACCCGTTCCACTCCATTCATTAATTTAGAGACCTCTATCATATATCCCCTCAGCCATCTCTTTTCCAGGTTGAAGAGCCCTAATATTTTTAGCCTCTCTTCATAGGAGTATCCTTCCATCACCTTTACCATTTTGGTGGCTCTTCTCTGTACCTTTTCTAATAACGCTATATCCTTTTTAAGATACGACGACCAGAACTGCACACAATATTCAAGGTGCAGTCGCACCATGGAACGATACAGAGGCATTATAATATCCTTGGTTTTATTTTCCATTCCTTTCCTTATGATATCTAGCATTCTATTTGCTCTCTTGGACGCCGCTGCACACTGTGCAGAGGGTTTTA
Source organism: Ichthyophis bannanicus (assembly GCA_033557465.1). Classification (NCBI taxonomy): domain Eukaryota; kingdom Metazoa; phylum Chordata; class Amphibia; order Gymnophiona; family Ichthyophiidae; genus Ichthyophis; species Ichthyophis bannanicus. The sequence continues at coordinate 108,005,280 of CM066044.1, forward strand.
ACATGGTATCCACAATGACGCCTAAATCTTTTTCCTGGGTGGTGGTTCCCAATGTGGAACCTTGCATCGTGTAACTGTAGTTTGGATTGTTCTTTCCTAGGTGCATAACTTTGCACTTGTCCACATTAAATTTCATCTGCCATTTGAATGCCCAGTCTTCCAATTTATCAAGATCCTCTTGCAATTTTCCACAATTCTCTTGGGTTTTAACAACTTTAAATAGCTCAAACATGTATATATTGCACCCCAAATCAAGACGTACCTACCCACATACACACGAACACTACCTTCACCACCACTGCATGCCGACACCCCCGCACCATCCCAATCGATTGGTTTGCAGTGTAAACCACTTTGTTTCAAGGATAAAGCAGGATATAAATCCTTTTAAATAATTAAGTAATGTACACGTTATATCTGCTAAAACATGGAATAAGGGCTGGACTTTGAAAAAATCCTGCCCTAAACTCCAATGCATCTTATGGAGATAAATGGATATGACATGTCTGCATTGATCTGGTGCGTCTGCTGTCTGGGGGAGCAGAAGATGCAGTGGTAATGAATAGAATGTACAGGTGAGGGATGTTTGTAAGGTAACATAGCAGTAAGAAACACCCTGACAGAGATGTAGAGCACTGCAATAGTCATTATTCTGGCATGTGCTGGATGTGCCAAAGGGCCTATGCAAGGCCTCCCCAACAAAGTCATTGGATAAATGGGAACATAGCTGTAGGGATGGTATGTGTTTGCCTGGGAAATGCAGATCAGAAGTGTAGTCCTGAGACACCATGCACATATGCAGTAGCAGCAGTTTGTATAGGTGCAGGGCATAGTTGTGGTAGAGGTATGTTATCTGTGACTACAAGCAAGAGTATATGTGTGTGAATTGGTTGTTATGAGGGCTGAGGAGAGGCACTGGTGTGCTGCTACGCAAATCTGGGGGGTCATGTATGCCTGGGCAGTACCTGGACTGTAGGACTGACCACAGCATCGCCAGGTGCCAGTGTGAATGGACAGTATATCCTGACAAGCTGCTCTGCAGCAACATAGCAGGGCATGTCCCTGGCTATGGTGTGGGACCCTCAGAGTGGGGGCATGCTGTGGTGCACACAGCATGAATACATATTCAAATGCACCATCAGAGGTCTCTAACATTGTGCACATCTGGAAGGAAAGTTGATGGTGCATATGGGCCTGTATTGATCATATTTCCACTGTTGTATGTTCCTATCCTGATGGGTCCCTGTTATTGACAGGGATATATATTGACATGTAGCTGTAAGGACCCATTTTGTTTTTTTCTGGCCCATATTTGGCATTGAAAATACTATTAGCAGCGATATCCACTGCAGGAATACCTAAGGTGTTCTATAAATGCCATATATGCTTTGCAGTCAGGACAAACATCTCACATTCCACCTGCTGTTACAGTAGCCTAGGTGCCCTTGGATAACCTTGTTCTGTTCTGAGCAGCCAACAGACAAGTGTACATAGTCTCCTTTGCATACATGTACCTATTTCAACAGTATTCAAGTCTTGTTTGCATGGATATAACATTGTCAGTGTTGATGTTAGCATCAGCCAGGGACAGCTGAAGGCAATCTGCTGCCTGAAGCGAGGGATGAGGTGGCGCCGCCCCCCCCAGAGCAGGGGGTGGGGAGGCTTTCTCAAAACTCCAGTCAGGAACTGAACCAAACCAAAAAGCCAATTAGATAATGTGGAGGAAATGAAATATGCTTACACACCAAGGAACTAAAAGAAAGAGCGAGAACCACAGCAGTGTTTATAACATCAAATTATAACTCATGGGTTTTTTTGTTGTTATAAACTGCATTATGGTTCTTGTCTTTTGTTTTTGAACATATATTTTGCATTCACAGAACCCCCTCCCTCAACAGTGGGTGCAGAGCAGAACTAGGACATTCACCCACAGAACTCAATATCTTAAAACCAAATTTGATTCCGATGATCTCACTAACAACAAAAAAACATTCTCCAGTACCAGGAATATTGTGAACTAACACAAAACCTTACAACAAAGTCACTGAGTACGAGTAGAGCAAACCTACCATACCAGCTCAACTTCCAAAACTCACATAAGGAGCCTACCCAAAAAAAATGCATAACTGTAAATACTGCAGTGGGCCCTGGAACATCCAAACACCTATTTGAAAAACTGAAACAATTCAGATTACTACAGTACAGATCCCTTCGTACAAACTCTATGTTAACAGAACACCTGGCCTTGGCCACAAATGCAGAATACAGACCCTCACCAAAGTACAGGATAAGTGACCATAACCTAATAATAAACATATGTAGATAAAAAATAGCCTGCAACCCCAAAAAGCCAGATTCTGCATACAATGTAATGCCAGAGAAATAGTAAGAGATGCATGTCCCTGTACTGTATAAAATATAAAGATAGCACCAAGACTGTTCATTAAAATGAAAATAAAATTCTCTTCTACCTTTGCTGTCTGACCATTTTATTCTTGATCATGCTGGTGCCAATCTGAGGTTTCTGCTTTCCTCCACCTCCTAATGCCCCCCCCCCCCCAACTACTTCCTCCCAAGGGCGGCATGAACATGATGCAGAGCCATGTGCGGAGATTCATTGCAGCATTATTTGCATAAATTTAGTGTACTTATTTTAAATCTAAAATCCTAGGTGGCTTCCAAACATATACATGCAATTTAGTAATACAGATGTTACAATAAAACAAACATAATAAACATTAAATTTGATTGATGAAAAGCCACTTACACAGCTCCCCCCCTGCCCATAAAACCATCACCAATCTGCACATCAGATTTATTTTGCTATGACCAGATTATTGATGAGGAGGGAAGATATAAAATGAGAAACTAACCCTGGTAGCCATGAATTCAAATGGTGGATTGGACTGTGCTAGAGCTGGAAAAGTCTGGAACTCAACAGCGGTGAAGCTATCAGGCTACTAAACAAAAATAAACTGAGACATTCCCTTAAAATTTAAAATTTCCTTGAATCTGACCTGACAAAATATTTTAAATTTTAGTCTGGCAGCATAAAGAACACAAATCTCAAAGACAATAAATATTCCAGTACCCCCTCCCCCAATCAATACCCTAAAGCTGACCTTACCAAAAACTCAGAATGCAGGACCCGTAGAGCAAATCTACTATTCCATAACAGCACTAACATCCAAAACTCACACAACATGGAGCATACCCAGAAAGGGTAGCACCACAAATATTGCAGTGGGCCCTAGAACATCCATATTCTTATTCAGAAAACTGAACACGCCAGATTGCTACAGCTCTCTATATAGAAACTCCATGCTAACAGAACTTGTAGCCTCAGTCACACATGCAGAACAGAGTCAGATCTTCACCAAGTAGGGAATATATCAATACAAACTAAAAGCAGACATATTTATTTATTTTATTTATTTATTTATACATCTTTTCTATACCGCCACTTGGCGGTTTACAGGTAACAAACATTAATAATAGAGCACTATTATTTTACATAGAACAGATTTAGAACAAAGAACATTCAACTATTAAGTGTAACTTAAAAATACAATGAGATAACAGGAGGGGTAGGAACATTTGAACTGGGTATGTAGTCAAAAAATGCTTCCACCCATTACTCTTTAGATTTACAGGATTTCTTACATTAACTTTCTGTGGGGGCGGGACACACTTGCACGGGTTCCTTCACAAAGCGCAAAGGCTCCGCACTGGTTTGACTTTTTGTTTAAACTAACAATCACTAGCACAACCGTGGTTCTAAGAGGCAGGAGCCACGGCTGCATTTTCGCATCTTGTTCAAACTTCTACTACTGATCTACAAGTGCCTTCATTTGGCTGTTCCTCACTACCTTTCCTCTCTTATCTCTCCCTATACCCCTTCTCAGGAACTCTGCTCTTCTGGTAGATCCCTTCTATCTGTGCCCTTCTCTTTCACTTCCTATTCCAGACTTCAATCCTTTTACCTTGATGCTCTCTATGGCCTGGAAGAAACTACCCGAGTTGGTATGCCAGGCTCCATCTATGGCCCTGTTCAAATCCAGGCTAAAAACGTACTTCTTTGAGACTGCTTTTGGATCCTGATCCTCCAGTTCACCTCCATATGTTTCCTTACCATTCTCCTAAATATAGCCTAGTCCCCAGTTGTGTTGTCTGCCTTGACTAGATTGTACGATCTTATGAGCAGGGACGGTCTCTTACATGTCTCTATACAGTGCTACGTACAGCTTGTAGTGTTATACAAATGAAAGGTAGTAGTAGTCAGTTGCCAGCAGCTTTGTGGCTTGACATATGTTATTCTGCTTCCTCTGGTTGTTATCGATAAAAAAGGGAGAGGAATGGCCAGCAGAAGAAAGGAGGTGATAATGCCTCTGTACAGGTCTTTGGTGCGATCTCATTTGGAGTATAGTGTGCAATTCTGGAGACCGCACCTTCAAAAGGATGTGAACAGGATGGAGTCGGTGCACAGGGTGGCTACTAAAATGATTAGTGGTCTTCATTATAAAGCATATGAGGACAGACTGAAGGTTCTTAATATGTACACCTTAGAGGAAAGGCGGGATAGAGGTGATATGATTGAGATGTTTAAATACCTCCGTGGCATAAATGTTCAGGGAGAGAGCCTCTTTCAATTGAAAGCAAGTTCTGCTACGAGGGGACATGGAATGAGGGTGAAGGGAGATAGATTCAGGAGTGATATGTGGAAATATTTCTTTATGGATCCGTGGAATAGTCTCCAAGTGGAGGTGGTAGAGATGAGGACAGTAACTGAATTCAAAAAAGCATGGGACAAACACAGAGGATCTCTAAAGGTAAAAAGGGGACCGTTGTAGTTATTGATATGGAAGGGCAGACTAGATAGGCTATGTGGTCTTTTTCTGCCTATATCTTCCTTTATTTCTTTGTACTTTACTACTAGTTGAGGCTGAGCCCCCCCCCCCCCCCCCTCTCCTGCTGATTTTGATGGGGAACACGGGGCAGCTTAATTTCTGAGCAGTCACCTCCGGGGCAGGAGTCTTCGCAATGACTGAAGAGCTGGCAGTGAGGGTGGCCCATAGCCAGCGCAGAAGAGTCTGCCAGCCAGAGCTATTGGGTCGCAGGCGTCAGTGGGCCTGTCAGTTTTTTTTCAGGCAGCTCTGCTCGGAGGGGGATTGCGGCAGCATCGGCTCCTGATTCGCACGAGGCGGCAGCTCTCACTTGGCGATTGAGCGCAACAGAACAGGGGCTTCCCTTCGCAGGAGAATTAAGGTACGAAGTTGATTTGGTGATCGGGAAGCAGGGCAGGAGCCAGCAGCGCACTGAGACGCGGCCGGGGAGACCAGACCGGGCCGCATGTCAGCTGTGCGGGAAAATGCTGGGTACAGATTGTCATTTTAGACAGAGGGGGGAGACCTCGTTTTCACTCCCGTTCCCCAGGTCTTGTCTGGGGGGCTTATTTTGAGTGGAATGCTGTAAAAAAAAAAAAAAGAAGAGATTAACTGGACTGGAGGGACAATAAGGAACCTCATTTGGAGTATTGTGTGCAATTCTGGAGACAAAAGGATATAAACAAAAGGATATAAACAGGCTGGAGTCAGTACAGAGGTTGGCTACTAAAATGGTTAGTGGTCTTCATTATAAAGCATATGAGGACAGACTTAAGGGTGCTTTCCGACAACGCGACTGTAGTGGCCTACATCAACAGGCAGGGGGGCACCAGCAGTGCACCCTTGGAGGCCGAGGCAGATCAGTTGTTCGAATGGGTCGAACAAAACCTTCCGGCTCTGTCGGCAGCACATGTGGCAGGGGTGGACAATGTGGCAGCTGATTATTTGAGTCGGGTAAAGGTAAATCCTGGAGAGTGGATGCTTCATCCGGAAGTGTACACCATGGTGGTGAGGCGCTGGGTGTTGCCAATAATGGCTCTCATGGTGACTTTCAATTCAGCAAAGGTCAGTCAGTTTTTCAGCAGGTTGTGCTCCTCTTCCAGAAGCCCGGAGACTGAGAAACGTCATTCTTTAATGACACTGGTATAAGGATATAGGCACCGCCTCCTCACTCCAGTAACCTATTGACAAAGTAGACTCACCAGAGCAACAATTAAGTAATAAAACACTTATAAACAAACTGTAAGCTAACGGTATAACCTACAGGTATAAACTGCTTACCTAATCGCCCGGAGCAGTATCCTCAGCCCCTTCCCTTTGCTGCACTGAGAATGGCTAGCTGACTCCCCCAGGGTCTGCTGTTCCCTGGTCCGAGCCAGCAGGCAATAACTCACCGTGCTGTAGCTGCAGCCGTGGCTCCTCTCTGCTTCGGCACCCGAGCGCTGACAGGCAAGACCTCTGTGATGCACTCGGGATGCCCCCCTCACGGTTGCCTGTTCTTCTTGTCAAAACGGGCTGCAACCGGAGCCTGTTCCCCTCGCTTCCAGCATGCTACCAAAAAGAGGAAGGGGGAAGGGGAGAGAGGTCTCTAGCAGTCCAAATTTAAAGGTACAGTACCCAAAAGCTAACTACTTACAAATTGTATTGGAAATAAACATAAATCAAAGTAAAACCAATTTCAAACCAATTTAAACCTGCATATGATTCCCCATTTTCAAAACTCCCCGTCTGGACCCGAAGCCCCACAGTTTACCTTTTCTCTTACCTGTAAGATCCACTGCTTCAGGCTCCAATCCTCTCAAAGGGCCGGGACGGGATCCGGGACTAGACTGGAGTTCCTTCAGGAACTACAATTAGCAGGTAAGTCTAATTTAATCTTCCTTATCACCCCTCCAGTCTAGTCCCAGATGCTCTTGACGAATCAAAATGTGTAAGTACGCGTCTGACAAATCGAGGGATCTTAATATGTATACTTTAGAGGCAAAGCAGGCTAGAGGTGATATGATTGAGATGTTTAAATACCTCTGAGGCATAAATACACAGGAGGAGAACCTCTTTCGACTGAAAGCAAGCTCTGCTACGAGGGGACATAGGATGAGGGTGAAAGGGGATGGCCTCAGGAGTAATATGCAGAAATATTTCTTTATGGAAAGAGCGGTGGATCCGTGGAATACTCTCCCAGTGGAGGTGGTAGAGATGAGGACAGTGTTTGAATTCAAAAAGGCATGGGACAAACACAGAGGATCTCTAAAGGAAAAAAAGGGGACTGTTGTAGTGGTTGATATAGAAGGACAGACTAAATAGGCCATGTGGTCTTTTTCTGCTGTCATGTTTCTATGTTTCTAAATTTTAGACCCACCAAACCACTTCCTAAACACACCTCCTAGAAATCTCTGTGTGATCTAAAGGTTTAAAATCCACTATTTCCAAGAAGTAATGTTTCTAAAATAAGGGCCATAACTTCCTTATCCAGAGATACTTAAAGACTACAGAGAGAGTGCCAGTCTCACGCTATGTCTAAGTGCTGCTGCACAATTCGTGTGAAGGGTCATTTTATAACAGGTTGCCTATGTGCAAAGGACATGTAAGTGCTGATGTATCTTTATAAAATCATAGGGGTAGGTAGTGGAAGCATACAACAACTTGTCAGGGCTTGGGCCAGAGGGAAGTTGAGAGGCGAGACCCAGGACAGGATGGAACAGCCAAGTTGGAACAGGAAACTGAGCCAATTCTAGGCCAAGGTGGAAGAGCAGACAGGAATCAGGAACAGTGAGTGGATGACAGATAACTAGCAAGTAGGAACAGCAAGAAGAAGAGTTACTGTAGATACAAACAAACACAGTAAAGGCCCATCAGATAACTAGTTAGACCAGCAAGAGTGTGTTGGGCTGGCTTCCTAATATATGGTGAATATACTCTTGCTAGGACAATGGGCTCTTCCAGGGGTGAAGACCTCCTTCTGCTATCTTTACTCATAAGCTCCTGGGGCTGGATCTGGGCTGTGGCTTAACCACAGATCAGCAGCCTCCGGTCCATAGGTTTCAACCCCAGTGTGCCTGGCAAAGCCAACTATTGCCACTATCTAATTAGCAGGAACCCTGCCCACAGAGCAGCTCCTTTTCTCACTTAACTGGATACATTCTAGCCAGACGTTATGTCAGTCACCAATGCCCTTTAACCTTTCCTAGCATTCGCGGCTTCACAGAAACAACCGCCAGCGTGAAGGAAAAAGATCTTGACGCTGGCGGTTGTACAGAGGGAGCTGGGGCCTCGTGCGGGCTTCCCCAGCTCCCTCTGAAGCACCTCAGACAGCCATGGGGCTGGTCGGAGGGGGGGGGGAGGCTAGGACTACAAATGGGCTTTGATGGGGGCGGGAGGGGAGGCCAAGGACTGGATGGGCTGTGATGGGGTGTACCTGGACTGGAAATAGGCTATGGGGGGGGGGGGACTGGACTGGAATTGGGCTATGAGGGGTTCTGGACTGGAATTGGGCTATGGGAGGGGACTTGGACTGGAAATGGGCTATGGGGGGGGGCTGCAATGGAATTGGGCTATGGTGGGGGGAGGGGAACTTGGACTGGAAATAGGCTGTGATTAGGGGGGCTAGGACTGCAAATGGGCTGTGATGGTTGGGGGGGACCTGGACTGGAAATGGGCTGTGATGGGGGGCTAGAACTGAAAATGGGCTGTGATGGTGGGGGGGGGGGGGGCTAGGACTGCAAATGGGCTGTGATGGTGGGGGGGCCTAGGACTGGAAATAGGCTGTGATGGGGGGCTAGGACTGGAAATGGCCGGTGATGGGAGGGCTATCACTGGAAATGGGCTGATGAAGAGCTGGAATAGGACTGGAAATGGGCTGGAATAGGACTGGAAGTGGGCTGACGAGGGGGCTAGGATTGAAAATTGGCTGATGGGGAGCTTGGAGTGGAAATTGGCTGATGGGGGGCTGGAATGGAACTGGAAAAGAGCATATGTGGGGCTAGGACTGGAAATGGGCTGATGAAGAGCTGGAATAGGACTGGAAATGGGCTGATGTGGGGCATGGGAGAATGGGACTATAAGGGAGTGGATGCTGGGTGGGTCTAGAACTATAAGGGAGCTGATTTGGGGGGAGGACTAGAAGGGGATGGGGAATGAGAATGGAGAGGGGAAAAGATGTTTTGTGTGGAAGAAAAGTCTACGATGGGCCGGGTATTGGGAGAGTAAGAGGGGATTGAGAATTGAAGGGTGAAATTTGAGTGGATGATAAAGGAATAAGGAAAGAAATGGGGGAAAGAGCAAAAGGGAAACGATCAGTATGTTAAAGCAGATATAGAGAGAGAATGGAAAACATCTAAAAGAGAAGAAAGGACAAATGGATAGCTCGCAGAAGACACGAAGAAACCAGAAGAAAGTGACTGGAGCAATTGCAACTGAAAAATAAAATTCCCAAACAGAAGGTAGAAAAATACTTTTTATTCTGAAGTTATTAACTGGAATATGTCTGGTCTGGGAAGTGTGTATTGCTAACATCTTTGCGTTTTTGTTTAGTGCAAGAGGAAATTACTTTATAATTTTATTTCTCCAGTGTTGTACATTTCATGTTTGGCTTTAGGGGTTCCCAGTTTAATTATTATCTGACCAAGGGAGTTAGCCTACACTTATCCTCGGTAATTTTTGTGGGTGGGGCTGGGGTGCAGCATGGGTGGGACAGGGGGCAGGGCAGGGGTGGGGCTAGGGGCGGAGCATGGGTGGGGCATGGCGAGCCACAGGTGTCGGGTTTTTCTCGATGAAAAAGTTGGCAACCCTAGGTGAGACTAAGGTTCATCAAGCCCAGTATCCTTTTTCCAATAGTGGCCAATCTAAGTCATAATTACCTACCAGTTTCCCCCCAGAAGACACAGGTTCCACAATGCTTGTATTGGAACAAGCAGTAGATTTCCCTGGTCCCCTTTAATAATGGTTTATGGACCTTTCCTCCAGGAACCTGTCAACCTTTTTTAAACCCAGCTACACTAACATTCTCTGGTAACGAGTCTTATTAGTCTTATATGGGTTACACTGTAGCTTCATTTCATGTCCGCTAGTCTTTCTACATATTGATGGGAGTCTCTTTTCCAGGTTGAAGAGCCCTAACCTTTTTAGCCTCTTCTCATAGGGGTATCCTTCTATCCCCTTTACCATTTTGGTGGCTCTTCCCTGTACCGTTTCTAATTCCGCTATATCCTTTTAAAAATACGGTGACCAGAACTGCACACAATACACAAGGTGTGGTCGCACCATGGAACGATACAGAGGCATTATAATATTCTTTGTTTTATTTTCCATTCCTTTCCTTATGATTCCTAGTATTCTATTTGCTTTCTTGGCCACCACAGCAAACTGGGTGGAGGGTTTCAACATGTTATTTATTATTTATTAATTTATTATAAATTTTTATAATGCATTTTCCAGCAGATCAAAAGCGGTTTACAATAAAACAACATTTGAGAAAGAGGTCACGTGATGCGGTGAGAACGAGCGGACGGGTGTCGCTTGTGCTCCGTTCGTCCCCTTCGTAAGCTGTGGATTTAGCGCCGAGCGGAGAGCAGAGAATATTGAATTACGTCCCACACGGCTTCATGGGAAAGTTTGCTGCATTCGGAGAGCGGAAAGATTGATGGCAGCGGCGGCAAAGCTAGGGTGGAGAGACAAAGACTGCATGGCGGGCTCTAGCAAAATGGCGGACTTACAGGCGGCGCCGAGCTCCCCCACTTCCCCAGCCTTTTTGGAAGAGGTGTCAGTGGCGGTAGCGTGTGCATTATCCACACAGTTTGAGGCACTCCACAGCAAGATGGATATGTTGCACAGATCGCTGGGAGATATGGGGAAAAGAATACAAGAGGCGGAGGGCCGCATTGCGCAGACAGAGGAGAGCCTGGACCAGCTTGCGCATGAGGTGGGCTGTATGAGAGAGAAATTGCAGTCTCAGGAAGCAAAAATTGACAATTTGGAGAATCGATCTAGACGTAATAATTTGAGGTTTATGGGGATCACGGACAGTGTTTCGGACAGAGACTTGAGACCCTGATCCCCCAACTCTTTGAAGGCCTGGAGACTGGCGGGATGATAGAGAGAGCACACAGAGTGGGGCCGAAGCAAGCAAGAGAACATTGGCCCAGAGTGGTCCTGGCCAAATTCTTGCACTACCCCCAAAAAGAGGCTGTGCTACGAGTGGCCAGGCAGAAAGGGGACATTGTCATTGACAACCAGAAACTGCGTATCGCGCAGGACTACTCCATAGCCCTAAGTCAACGGCAGAGAGCGTATGCGCCCCTATGTCAAAAGTTGATTGATGCACACATAAAATTCTCCATGCAGTACCCTGCTAGACTGCATATTATATGGGAGGGAAAGCGCCGTACCTTTGAAGCGGCTGAAGAGGCTAGTACATACATTGAGGAACTGCTGAATGGAGGGCGGGCAAATTCAGAAGTTTCTCACGGAGGGGTGCAGTGATTATTTTGCTTGTCATTGGACATCATCCCAGCGTGCATACATGCAGGCGGCAATAAGCAGTGCTGCCTTTAGAGCATGGATATTGCACAATTGGAGGCCGGGAGAGGACATCCTGGAGAAGCTGGGGTGCAGTCGCCGACCCGAGTTGGGGTGAACAGACTGCAGGCAACCAGTGCAGTTCATTGTTTAAGAGTTGAAATTTGTATGCATATATTGTATGTTTGGTTTGCACTTAATTTCTCTGACATTTGTTATGCTGATAAGGAGGGGGGGGGGGGTGGCCGGACGCATCAGTGGGCTTTTTAGATTTTAGGATAGAAGAGGGAGTGGGTTAAGGGTTAAAGGTGTTGCACTGGTTAGTTGGGGGACAGAAGGGGGGTTAGGCAGAGGATGGCTAGGGGAAAGGGAGGAGGTAATAAGGAGGGGGGATGGGGAGGAGGGGAGGAAGGGAGGGAGGGGAGAGGGAGGGAAGGGGGGAGCACAACCGGGAGAGAGGGGGAAGATTTGATTTTGAGAGTAATATACAAATACAGGGGGGACTCCAGGCTGGGAGGGCTCTTTCCTGGAAGGGAGGGTTTAATGTATGGTTAGGGCCTGGAACCCTCATGGTATTCTGAAGATAGTATCCTGGAATGTATGTGGGGTGGGCAGCCCGATAAAGAGCTATAAAGTCCTGAAAGCATTAGCCAGACAACAATGTGATATTGCCATGTTACAAGAAACTCACCAGATAGCCGAGGAGCACCAAAAAATGTGCAGAGATTGGGTGGGCCTGCAGAGGGGAGCCCCTGCGCAGGGGAAAAAGGGTGGTGTGGTTATTCTGATTCATAAGAGAGTACGGTTTGTTGTAGAAAGAGAGGTTACCGATTCGGCAGGCCGGTATATATTGTTACAGGGGGTTCTGGAGGGGAAACCTGTTATATTGGGCAATTTGTATAGTCCGAATGTGTTGGATCAGGAGCTCTATGCAAGGCTAGCCTCGAGAGTCGAGCAGTTGCCAGAGATTCCTTTGATATTAGGAGGAGATTTTAACGGGGTTTTTGATTTGACACTGGATACATCACACGGGGGCGGGGGGAGAACGAGATCACAGACAGCACGGGTGCTGGGAAGGTTTCGGAAGAGATTGGGGCTGGTGGATCCCTTGAGGTTATTGCATCCTCTGGAAAAGGATTTCACGCATCAATCTCGAGCGCATGGCTCGAGTGCTACAATTGACTACATTTTAATATCGGAGGGCTCTTTCGCTCAAGTTGGGGATGCTCAGATTGGTCCGACGGAGATCTCGGACCATGCATGGATAGGGTTAGATCTACAGTGGGGTGGGGGGGGAAGTCTACCATACTCGTATGTGGAGGTTCCCCTTAGAATTGTATAAAGATGTTCAGTTTCAGCAGTTTCTTGGAAAACAATGGCAGGATTTTGCGATGAATAATAAGGGGCACCTGGAGGACCCTGAGTTATTTTGGGAGACAGCCAAAGTAGTGCTGAGAGGCGCTATTATAGGTTTTTTAGCTAGGACACGCAGACTGATCTCAGAGCAAATTATCCGTCTGGAAAATAAAGTGACTAAAACACGACGGAAATATGCTAACTCCCCGGATGCAGGGGCAAAAAAAGACCTGTGGGAAGCCCAAGTAGAGGTAAATGAGTTGTTGCATGGAAGAGCAAAAAAGTCAGTTGCATATTATCGACATCAATTATACCGATATGGGGATAAAGCCGGGACGCTGTTAACACGGTGTTTCAGGGGGAGCAGAGGAACGCAAACGGTTGCAGTGATACGGAATGACCAGGGACATATGCACAAAGATAGCAAAGAGATTACCCAGGTCTTCCGAGCCTTATATCAGAAGCTGTACACGGAGGATAGTGGGTCTTTGGCCAGGGTGGAAGACTATCTGAAGAACATTGATTTGCCTCGATTGGGAGAGGTACAAAGAACCCAATTAGGCAAGCCCATTACAGTGATGGAGGTGCAACAGGTAATCGCCAGGGCGAGTTGTTGTAAGACGCCAGGTCCTGACGGGTACGGGGCGGAATTCTATAAATTGTTGCAGGAAGTTGTTTCTCCTATATTGGTGAAAGTCTTTAGTAGACGGGCTGAGCAGGATACATTTCGATGGGGGGAGAACCGGGCACATATTATTTTAATCCCTAAACCAGGCAAAGACTTGACCCTAGAAGCTTCGTACCGGCCTATTTCCCTTCTGAACTTTGATTTGAAAATATTGTCTAAAATCTTAGCGGATAGGCTGGCAGGGGTTTTAGGTGAGCTAGTACAAGAGACACAGGTGGGGTTTGTTAAGGGAGGTATGCGGTGCGTAACTTATGGAAAATTTCAGCTTCGCTGGAATGGGTGCAAGACCATCGGTTGCAGTCGCTGTTGGTTAGCTTTGATGCTGAAAAAGCATTTGACAGAGTCAATTGGCAGTACCTAAAATTATTGTTACCCTACTATGGGTTGGGGTCTTCCTTCTGTAAACTGGTCGAGAGCTTGTATATAGAACCAACCACCGGCGTAGTATGCAATGATGTGTTATCTGAGGTTTTCCCCTTGGAAAGGAGTACGACACAAGGATGCCCCCTTTCTCCTCTGTTGTTTGTTTTGTCCTTAGACCCTTTGATAAGGACGATAGAAGAATCACCGATGATTAGAGGAGTGAGGGTGGGTAGGCATAAAGTTGTCGGCTTTCGCAGATGATATGCTGGTGCATTTGCTGGCCCCGCAAGAGTCCCTACCGTGGTTGATGGAGGAATTTTCTTATTTTGGAAGTTTTGCAGGCTTGCGGATTAATAAAGATAAATCGGAAGCGTTAGATGTGTCAGGCGGCCTCCAAGCAGGGTGGGGAAGTTCCTTTCTGCTGCAATGGGCCGAAGATGCCTTTGTGTATCTGGGCAGTCTGTTGCCAAGGAATCCGCGGGACCTATATAAGCAGAATTTTGAACGAGTTTTCTCCAGATTGCAGATACAGCTGAGGGCATGGAACCCCCTTCTGTTGTCTCTGCTGGGCAGAGTGGCTGCATTGCAAAGGGTAGTGTTGCCGCATGTTTTATATTGGATGCAGACCCTCCCGGTGTGGTTGCTGCAGCGAGACTTAGTTCAGTTGAAAAAGGAAATACGCGGGTTTATATGGTGGGGAGCTGGAGTGCGAATTCCTTTGTATCGCCTGAAAGGTCGGTGGAAGGAAGGGGGGATGGGCGTTCCCAATCTAGGGCTATATGCTTTAGCGTGCCAAGCGCGTCATATTGGGGATTGGTTAGGGGACACAGACGTTTACACTCCTAGAGCTTTAGAAAAAGCCTTAGTAGCCCCTCAGACATTGCTGGCTGTGCTACACTCTGATCGGTCGCTGTTGTCGGACAGATTGAAGGGGAGTGTGTTGCTGAATTCTGTGCGGCGCACCTGGAGACAATTGAACATTTACTGGAACAGTTCCATGTAGGTTTTGAGTTGGTTGCCTTTACAAGGCAATGCGGCCTTTACTCTGGGTTCAGACTCGGCGATCTTTTGGGAGTGGCGGTTAGGGGGCATCTTGAATATTGGACATGTGGTGGACGTAGCAGGGAAATGTAAAACATTTGCTTCATTATGTCAGGAATATGATCTGAGACTGAACCACTATTTTGCATATGCCCAACTCTCTCATTATGTAGCTTCCCTACTGGAGAGTGAGCTGAGAGCTGAACGGTCGGCACAGATCTTAGAATTTTTCAATTTGGGAAAAGAAAAACCTCCTACGATCTCAGTGTTAAAGGGTAGGTTGGACCGGTATAGGCCAGGGCCAGAATATGTGGGGGTGGAGGCAGCATGGGCGACGGAACTAGGCCAAGAGATAGCACCAGGCTCCGTAGGTGCAGGCTTGCGGAAGATAGTTGATCTGGTGGAGGGCACACGGTGGAGGGAAGTGCAATTTAAATGTTTGACCAGAGCGCACTTCTCCCCAAGGCGCGCGTTGCATAGTCATTTGACTTTGGATGGAAGCTGTCCCCGTTGTGCTGAGCCTCTTAGAAACATAGAAATATGATGACAGAAAAAGACCACATGGCCTATCTAGTCTGTCCTTCCATATCAACAACTACAACAGTCCCCTTTTTACCTTTAGAGATCCTCTGTGTTTGTCCCATGCTTTTTTGAATTCAGTTACTGTCCTCATCTCTACCACCTCCACTGGGAGACTATTCCATGGATCCACTACTCTTTCCATAAAGAAATATTTCCGCATATCACTCCTGAATCTATCTCCCTTCACCCTCATCCCATGTCCCCTCGTAGCAGAACTTGCTTTCAATTGAAAGAGGCTCTCTCCCTGAATATTTATGCCATGGAGGTATTTAAACATCTCAATCATATCACCTCTATCCCGCCTTTCCTCTAAGGTGTACATATTAAGATCCTTCAGTCTGTCCTCATATGCTTTATAATGAAGACCACTAATCATTTTAGTAGCCACCCTCTGCATCGACTCCATCCTGTTCACATCCTTTTGAAGGTGCGGTCTCCAGAATTGCACACTATACTCCAAATGAGGTCGCACCAAAGACTTATAGAGAGGCATTATCACCTCCTTTTTTCTAATGCTTTCTTTTTTCTCTTGCTAATTTGAGTCACATGTGGTGGGGATGTAAGAGAATTTGCCCCTATTGGGTGCGGATTTGTACCTTTTTGAGTAAAATACTACATCAGCAGATCCGGTGGACGGGCCTCTTGGTAGTCTTGGATCAGCTTGGTTTGACGTGCCCGAAGGGGAGGTGGGAGTGTTTATTGGTGCTGAAGGCTTGTCTGGTGGGTAAAGGCCCAATACTCCGAAGGTGGAGAGAACATAAGCCCCCTACCTTCTGGGAATGGCGCAATAGCTTTCACCAACTGATGCTTTCAGAGCGGTGGGGAGCCCGGGGTAATGTGCGTCGGTGGGCCTGCTTTTTGATTATATGGGAACCCTATATACAGGTGTTGGGGCCCCATGTCCGCAATGAGATATTGCAATTGGGCTGAGTTCCTGGGTCGGGAGAGGAGGGCAAGAGATGGACGGATGGACAGGATCATTGTTATCTTAGTGACTCTAATTGAAGTATCCCTCTGGGAGGGGGGAGGAGGTTGTGCTGGGAGGGAGTGGGGATGGGTAACTACATATATAAGAAAAACAATGATGTTAAAACACCACTTGTTAACGGATGATGTGCCCCAGGGCAGTGGATAAGAGTCAGCCCTGCCCGGTGGCTGGTAACTTATTATGTTGAATGTATATTCTATGTTTGTGGTTAATAAACAGAGTTTAAAAAAAAAAAACATTTGAATTGTACAATGAAAGGTACATATTGTCACCAGTAACCCTCCCCAGAGGCAAAAGCATGGGGGTAGGTCAGCCTGGGTGTGTCCAAACCTAGCAAGAAGGATAGTGCCGTTGGCCATGCACTGCCTTCTGGGTATTGTAGTCCCTCTTACTAAGCAAGGAATGAGTTGTAGTCGAGTGGAGTTAGGCCATAGACATGATTTTATTTCCCCTTCCGGGTGGATTCATTGCAAGAAAAACAAGAACAAAAATGACCATACTTCTGGTACAAAAATGAAACGAAACAGGAACAGAAACAGGTTCTATCTTCAGCTCACATAAACAATTAGTTGAACAAAAACATAACTGCAGCAGTCCCTTTTCTCAAAGGCAAACTCTCTTGCTTTCAGTGCTGTTTCACCAAAACATTTAAACAGCTATTCTAGCATAGAGACGTGACATGGTCTGCTACACACAGCGTACAATCCATTTCTTCTTCTGGGGTTTGTTCCATAAGAAATTCTATTGCCATTTCTTCACACTCACCCCCAGCTAAGTATTCTTGTGGATTATTATACGTCCCTCCAAAGAGCAGTCTCTCTTCACTGCCTCGAGACTTCCCTTCCCCCGTTGCTACAGTGCAGCGTGGAAGATTACCACATATACTGGAGTTTGCTATAGGAAAGCCCCACAAACTCTGGCAGTTACAGGGAAAACTTTTACATTCAGTTTCTCTTCTATAAGCTTTATACAGCCTACCTTCCGGCTTTCTCACACAGGAACCTCTCAGCACAGCTGGGTCAATAAGGCTTTCACAGCACGGCTGCGTTCTCCTGCCTTTTACCCTTTGCTTTCTCTCTGACATATAAATGTCCTCTGGCCATGACGTCTCTGCTTCACTG
Source organism: Ichthyophis bannanicus (assembly GCA_033557465.1). Classification (NCBI taxonomy): domain Eukaryota; kingdom Metazoa; phylum Chordata; class Amphibia; order Gymnophiona; family Ichthyophiidae; genus Ichthyophis; species Ichthyophis bannanicus. Next base: position 108,022,815 of record CM066044.1, read on the forward strand.
GACCTGCAGCTTTCAACTTGGACACTTTCCTCTGGTCCCTTTCTCCATCTGGTTCCCCAACCAGTCCTCCGACCAAGGCTTCCTTCAGTCCTGCAGCTGGGTCTCTCATCAACTCTCCTGTTGAGAGTCCTCCTGGTTCTGAGTCCTCTCCTTGCTCTCTCTGTTCCTGTTCTTGCTCTCCTTGTTCTTCCTCTTGCTGCTCTCTCACTATCCTCAGGTGAGTAATTTTTATGTGCGTGTGTCCTAGGGCTTAACTGCACCCCACCCTCATCCAGCTGCCTCTCATTACACACTGAGCTCGGGGCTTGTTTGCAGTTTGGGCGTGTTCTCTCCCCTCGTGACACTCTTTGTTTACGTTGCTCATGGCAACCCTGGGCCATGTGCTTTTCTATGCTGTCAGTTTCAGACACACTTTCTTCAGCTTCACCCAGATCCATAGCTTCTGGAAGATCCACTACATTACAATATTAATTTACAAAGAACGTGTTAAAACTACCTACATTAACATTGTTTTAAACAGAAAGAAGTCATTAACATAGTAACTTAGTAAATGACTGCAGATAAAGACCAGTATGGTCCATCTAGATTGCCCAGCAAGGTGGCAATAGTAGGTGCATCTGCCACGCCATGCAGGTCACCCCTCCCCATGTCTTTATTTAGGGGTGAACCCACTGCTCCGTTAACATGAAATTATATTAAAATTTGGTTGTAAAATAGAAAAGGAAATTGGTTTGAATAGGTTGGCTAGAGAAGGGGTGCATTTTGGTGGCGTGTTTAATTAGTGGGATGGTTGATGTCATTACTATTAGGTTCAATTCAGGTTTCAAAGTGAAGGATTATCCATGATGACGCCTAAAACATTTTCCTGGGTGATGGTTCCTAATGTGGAACCTTGCATCGTGTAAACATAGTGTGGGTTGTTCTTTCCTAGGTGCATAACTTTCCACTTGTCCACATTAAATTTCACCTGCCATTTGAATGTCCAGCCTTCGAATTTATTAAGGTCCTCTTGCAGTTTTTCACTATCCTCTTGGGTTTAAACAACTTTGAATAATTTTATGTCATCTGCAAATTTGATTATCTCACTCGTTATTCCCATTTTCAGGTCATTTATGAATATGTTAAAAAGCAGTGGACCCAGCACAGATCCCTGGGGTATTCCACTATTCAACTTTCTCCATTGGGAAAATTGGCCATTTAGCCCTATCCTCTGCTTTCTATCTTTTAACCGGTTCTTGATCCCACAATAGTACACTTCCTCCTATCCCATGACTTTATTTTTTCGCAAAGAGTCTCTCATGAGGGACCTTGTCAAAGGCTTTCTGAAAATCCAGATACACTACATCGACCAAACCACCTTTGTCTACCTGTTTATTTACACCTTCAAAAAAATATAACAGATTAGTAAGACAAGACCTTCCCTGGCTAAAGTCATGTTGGCTGTCTCCCATCAAACCATGACTATCTATATGATCATAAATGTTGTTCTTAATAATGGTTTCTACCATTTCTCTCAATACTGGCATCAGGCTTACTAGTCGGTATTTTCCTGGATCACCCCTGGAACCCTTTTTAAAAACTGGCGTTACATTGGCCATCCTCCAATCTTCAGGTATTACAGATAATTTTAATGATAGTTCACAGATTGCTAATAGTAGGTCTTCAATCTCATATTTCAGTTCTTTCAACACCCTTGGATGTGTACCATCTGATCCAGGTGATTTCCTACTCTTCAGTTTATCAAATAGTTGTAATACATCTTCCCGGTTTATCGATATTTCTTTCAAGTCTTCTGCTGCATCAGCTTTAAACACTATTTCAGTCATGGGTAACTTCTCTACATTTCTTCAGTAAAGACTGAAGCAAAGAATTCATTCAGTCTCTCCCGCTATGGCCTTGTCCCCTCTTAGTGCCCCTTTTACCTCTCTATCATCCCATGGTCTAACTGACTCTCTTACAGGTTTTTTTGCTACGAATGTAGTTAAAAACGTTTTCATTATGGGGTATGTATACTAAACTGCGGTAACGTTACATAACGCGCCTTAACGTTCCCGGCCGTGGTAAGTCCAAAAAAGGGTGGAGAGAGGACGGAGAGAAGGGGTCAATGGGCGGGGAGAGGCCCCTTCCACACTAACGTGGAGAAAGTAAGGGCTGAATCCTAACGCAACTGAAAACCTGGCGTTAGCACACATTTGCAAGAGAGAGAAACCATTTCAGTGTCAGCAATGTACAGCATAGGCAGGGAGCCCAAGAAAGGTGATAGTAGTGCTCCATTTGCAGCAACAGCATAGTGCCCTGGTATGAAAGGCCACTATGGTGATGGCACAAATGGGGCATGGGGGCTGCAGGCGGGACATGCAGTGGGGGATACTGGGGCACAGGGTGGACTAGGCGATTGCCGAGGTGGCACATAGGAATGCAGAAAATGGAAACCAGCAAGACAGCAACTGACCAGGGTCAGACATGCCCATGAGGCTGTGGCCCACAGTGTCCCATCCAGGAGACACTACCCAGCAGGCACCCCAAGGGGCACATAACATTTACAGGCAGTGCCTGGGGAAGTGTGGACATCTATGTAGGCACCCCTACCCCAGAACCCACACCTTAGGCAGCCGCCTACCTTCCCCCTGGATGGCGCACCACCGGCACCAACAGCATATGGTCATGGCAGCATGGCAGAGGGGGTGAGTTATTGTGCTGGAGGGAGCAGTGGCACCTGCCTGCCGTGGGCCTAGGCCATGCCCTGTACCAGTATGTGGTGTGCAGTGCAACAGAAGAGGTCTGGCCGAGGAACATAAGGGTAGCCCCAGGGACCACTATGCTGCTGTGGCAACAGTGTGGTGCAGTACACTCAGCCAGCATGTCCAAGAGCAGAGGGTCAGAGGTTCAGGTCCCATCTGTGGATCCTGCAGAGCATCTCCCCATAGTTTTAGCCCACACTGCAGCCACAACAACATGGGCAAACCCCAACGCAGTGGTGCACAGAGGTACAGACACCCACTCACAAGGGCTCCACTATCCACAGCTTCATGGAGTTTCAGGCTGTTGGCCCCAGCACAGAGCTGCAGTTATCACCTGAGCACTACTACTACCCCCTGCACAGATTAGCACGTGCCTTGTACTGTGCCTAATAAGGTGCCTTGTAACGTGCCTTGTAACATGCCTTATAACGTGCCTTATAAAGCACGTTACCTGACATGCTTGCCATAATGATGCCCTGCCCACGCCTTTATATGGGCATCTGTACCTTTACCGCGGAACCTAATGCAAATGACATTACTGCAGTTTAGTAAACATACCCCTATGTGTTTTTGCTTCCACAGCAAGCTTTTTTTTCAAATTCTCTCCTTGCCTGCCTTATCAATGCCTTGCATCTAACTTGCCAGTGCTTATGTTGTTTCAAGTTTTCATCATTTGGCTCCTTTTTCCTTTTGCTGAAAGATGCTTTTTTTTATTACAACAGCCTCTCTGACCTTACCTTTAAATCATGATGGTAGTTTTTCGGACTTCCTTCCATGTTTCTTAAAGTGTGGAATACAGCTGGTCTGGGCTTCCAAGAAAGTATTTTTTAACAACATCCATGCTTGATGTAAATCTTTAACCTTTACAGCTGCTCCTTTTAGGTTTTTTTTAACTGTTTTCCTCATTTTATCATAGTCTCACTTTTGAAAGTTAAAAGGCAATACTATGGATTTCCTTGCCATCCTTCCTCTATTTATTAAATCAAACATGATGATGCTATGATCACTATTGCCAAGTGGCCCCAGCACCTTTATCTCTTGCACCAGATCTTGTATTCCACTAAGGACTAGGTTCAAGATGGCTTCCCTCTTGTTGGGTCATGAACCAGCTGCCCCAAGAAGCAGTATGAATGCCACAAAGTCGTCGAGGCCCAAAGGAAATTTGGAAAACAGCTTTACACTTGACAGAACATTTAAATGGGAACTTTAAGAAAAATAAACCTCCCAAATGAAGAGTTCCAGGTCTTCTCAGAGTAAAGTGCCTTGACTACATTGGGAGTGAACCTGATTTTCACGGTGATAAAAGTTCTTCACATGCTCTCAAAATAATCTAAGCAACCAATTCGTAAGGTCTAAAACAAGAGTCACAAGTGCTTTAGAAGTTCATATAAAATTTTCATCTCTAAAAGTGCTGTTGAATCATGGCTGTCCTCAAAGACTGCAGACATCCTTGCACTCTTTTCCTAAAAGGCAGAAGATATTTGAATCTAGAGACTGGGAGAGAATTTTTAAAGAGCCTCATCAAAGATTGCTTGAACATCTCAAAAAATAATCTAATTTTCCTCAAATGTGAGGGTCCATTTTAGAAAGACATGGAGATCAGAATTAAAAATTGACACGACACTTACAATTCCAGTGGTATTTTAGAAGGGTTCTGCTAAACATGGAGTCCCTGAAAGGAAATACTGGGGTGCACATAGATATGCGTCCACGTATAGCAGGAAAGGCCATTTTACAAACCTACACATGGGAAAATACAACCGGGTCACACAGACACTTACACAAGAAGTCTGCAGTTTTGCAAATTACACTCACACGTATATGTCATCCATTTTGCAACACTCATGTGTAAATGATGCCAGTTAATTAGAGATGATGCTATATTTATTTAATTTCAATATGGATGCATCCCGTTCCCAATCTCATATGTTGTTTCAAATTGTTTGTTCATTGATATCCCCTTTAAGATCTGTTGGGACATTGTCCTTTTCTGGGGATGTGTTGGCTTTGTTTTTCCACAATAAGGTTGCCCGTTTTGCCGTTGAGGCCAGGGTGCTTCCAAGTTTTTGGCAGTCTGGTCAGGAGCAGTTGCAAAGGTTAAAGACGTACATCAAGCTTGGGTGTTGTTGAAAAATACTATCTTGGAAGCCCAGACCAGCTGTATTCCACGCTTTAAGAAAAGTGGAAGGAAGTCCAAAAAATTGCCAGCATGGTTTAAAGCTGAGGTCAGAGAGGCTGTTGTTGCCAAAAAAGCATCTTTCAAGAAATGGAAAAAAGAGCCAAATGATGAAACCTGGAAACAGCACAAGCACTGGCAAGTCAAATGCAAGGCTTGATAAGGCAGGCAAAGAGAGAATTTGAGAAGAAGCTTGCTGCGGAAGCAAAAACGCGAAATAAAGACCTTTTCAAGTACATTCGTAGCAAAAAACCCGTGAGAGAGTCAGTTGGTCCATTAGATGATAAAGGGGTTAAAGGAGCACTAAGAGGCGACAAGGCGATAGCGGAGAGACTGAATGAATTCTTTGCTTCGGTCTTTACTGAGGAAGATGTAGGGATGTTACCCACGACTGAAGTGGTATTTAAAGGTGTGGAAGAATTGAAGGAAATATCGATACATCGGGAAGATGTCCTACAACTATTAGATAAACTGAAGAGAGTAGCAAATCACCTGGGCCGGATGGTATACATCCAAGGGTGTTGAAAGAACTGAAATTTGAGATTGCAGACCTGCTATCAGTAATCTGTGAACTATCATTAAAATCATCTCTAATACCTGAGGATTGGAGGATCGCCAATGTAACACCAATTTTTAAAAGGGTTTGAGGGGTGATCTGGGAAACTACAGACCGGTGAGCCTGACATCAGTACCGGGAAAAATGGTAGAAACCATCATAAAGAATAAAAATTACTCAGCATATAGATAGTCTGAACTAATGGGAGACAGCCAACATGGCTTTAGACAAGGAAGATCTTGTCTTCTAATCTGTTATGTTTTTTTGAAGGAGTGAATAAACAGGTGGACAAAGGTGAGTCGGTTGATATTGTGTATCTGGACTTTCAGAAGCCTTTGACAAGGTCCCTCATGAGAGACTTTTGGCAAAACTAAAGAGTCATGGGATAGGAGGCAGTGTACTACTGTGGATCAGGAACTGGTTAAAAGATAGAAAGCAGAGGGTAGGGCTAAATGGCCAATTTTCCCAATGGAGAAAGGTGAATAGTGGTGTACCCCAGGGATCTGTGCTGGGTCCACTGCTTTTTGACATATTCATAAATGACCTGGAAAGTGGACCGAGTGAGGTTATCAAATTTGCTGATGACACAAAACTATTTAAAGTTGTTAAACCCAGGGAGGATTGTGGAAAATTGCAAGAGGATCTTGATAAATTGGAAAGACTGGGCATCAAAATGGCAGATGAAATTTAATGTGGAGAAGTGCAAGGTTATGCACCTAGGGAAGAACAACCCAAACTATGGTTACACGATGCAAGGTTCCACATTAGGAACCACCACCCAAGAAAAAGATTTAGGCGTCCTTGTGGATACCATTTTAAAAACCCTCGGGCCCAGTGTGCAGCGGCGGCCAAGAGAGCAACTAGAATGCTAGGTATGATAAGGAAAGGAATGGAAAATAAAACAAAAGATATTATAATGCCTCTATATCGTTCCATGGTGAGACCGCACCTTGAATATTGTGTGCAATTCTGGTCGCCATATCTTAAAAAGGATATAGCAATTTTAGAAAAGGTTCAGAAGAGCCACCAAAATGGTAAAGGGGATGGAAGGCTACTCCTATGAAGAAAGGCTAAAAAGGTTGGGGCTCTTTAACCTGGAAAAAGAGACGGCTGAGGGGAGATATGATAGAAGTCTATAAATTAATGAACGGAGTGGAACGGGTAAACGTAGATCGATTGTTTACCTTATCAGAATATAGAAAGACTAGGGGACAGGCAATGAAGCTACAGGGTAAACTATTTAAGACTAATAAAAAGAAAATATTTTTTCACTCAACGTGTAATCAAACTCTGGAATTTGTTACCGGAGGATGTAGTAAAGGCTGTTAGTGTAGCTGGGTTTAAAAAAGGTTTGGACAAGTTCCTGGAGGAAAGGTCCATAAACCATTATTAAGAAGGGACCCAGGATATCAATGCTTGAACCAGTACAAGCATTGTGGAACCTGTGTCCCTTGGGGAAACTGCTAGGTACGTATGACCTAGATTGGCCACTGTTGGAAACAGAATACTGGGCTTGATGGACCTTGGTCTGACCCAGTATGGCATATCTTATGTTCTTATGTTCTTATGTTCTTAGGGGTATATTGAGGAGCTTCGCCAGGAGTTTTTGTGTTGATTGAATGGTCTGATGCCATTACATTCTTAATCAGAGTTTGCCCAGGTTTTCCCTTCTGAGGTATATCAGTGTTGTCTTCTTTCAATCCTACTAAGTGTAGAGCAGATCCTTGTCCAGTTGCATTTGTATGGTTGGAGGGTCCAAATACTGAATTGTGTCTGTGCCAGATTATTAATGCCTCTTTGCAGGAGAGTGTCTTCCATGAGGATTTGAAGACAGCTTTTATTACCCCTATTTTGAAGGGCTATTCTTAGATAAGGAAGTGTTGGCCAATTATAGGCTAGTGTCAAATTTGCCATTTTTGGGGAAGTTGATCAAAAAGGCAGTGGCTAGTCAGTTATTGAACTTTTGGGGGTGTCCCAGGTTTTGGACTTATATCAGGCTGGGTTCCATTGGTATTGCAGTATGGAGACATGGAGGGAGATTCCAAAATGTGTGTCCAGGCACCTGTGCACCTGATCGGAATCGGGATGCACAGAGGCAGACCCAATTCTGAACCCGCGGGGGCTGGACATGCCCTGTGGGATGAGAATCGGGTCTGGGCCTGTACATACAGGCTGGGACCTGATTCAGATCGGCCTGCACATACAGACCCCTGCCTGGCTAACTCAGTCAGGCTCCTGAATGGAGCTACGGTGCCATGGCGTCCCATTGCCATGGCACCTCGGCTCCATTCAGGATACATGGCATTGTGCTATAGTGGTTCCAGTCATATCTCTCTGAATGTACACAGCAAGTTAAAATTGGCCAACAGACTTTCATATCATACAAACAAGAGCAAGGAGTTCCACAAGGCTTGGCTCTCTCTGCCCTCCTGTTTAATATATACCTACAACCCATCTGCAACATTTTCAAAAAATTCAATGTAGGATATCAATCTATGCGAACGATATAATGTTATATTTCCCCATTGATATTATGAATCCCAACCCACACTAGTGAAGCAGCAAAATGGCTAAACTCACACAACCTAAAAATAAACTATAACAAAACAGAGGTACTATACATTACAAGAAACCAGAATTTTACACCTCCTTTAAAACTTCAAATTCAGGAAGCTGAAATAGAAGTAAAAAACAAAGTGAAATACCTAGGTGTCACCCTAGATCGTACACTCAGTATGGTTATGTACATCAAACTAACCACCAGTCTGATCTTTTATAACCTAAGAATTTTCAATAATTGAGACCATTACTGCCTAGCTATGATTTCAGATCTGTACTTCAAACTATGATTACCCCACACTTTGATTTTTCTAACAGTATTCTCCAAGGAATACAAAACAGACACTCAATCAACTTCAAATGGCCCAACCCGTTGCTGCCCGTATTATCTGTAAGACCCCTAGTACAGAGCACATCACTCCCTTACTATGCCAACTACTTTGGTCACCAGTTCAAAGTTGGATTAAATACAAAACTGTAATGATTACTTTTAAGCTGCTGAGGAACACTGCCCCATCATACCTAACTCTCTAATTAATGTTCCATCTAATGAGAGAGCAAGAAGAGGATGCACCCAAAACAACATAGCAGTCCCACCAGACTTTCGTAAAACTAACCAATCCATGAGTAATAGGGCATTTTCATACTTTCCTCCTATACTCTGGAACACCCTCCCTGAGAAATTAAGAAGCATAAAGGATCTCCAAATATTCAGTAAGGAAATCAAAATACACCTTTTTCTTGAACATTTTGGAAATTCAACAAACCAAAATCTATCCAACTTAACTATGATATCAATATAAACCTGCACATAAAACTCCCATCTAACACTGTTAGTAACATAGGAGATTTCATACTGCACTCATTGAATCATGATGAATGTAAAACATTCTTGTAAATAAATAGATAACAATAATTGCACAATGTACTTTTGAAAGGGAGACTATGCTAAAATGAGGAAAATAGTTAAGAAAAAACTAAAAGGAGAAATTGCAAAGGTTAAAGACTTACATCAAGCTTGGGTGTTGTTGAAAAATACTATCTTGGAAGCCCAGACCAGCTGTATTCCACGCTTTAAGAAAAGTGGAAGGAAGTCCAAAAAACTGCCAGCATGGTTTAAAGGTGAGGTCAGAGAGGCTGTTGTTGCCAAAAAAGCATCTTTCAGGAAATGGAAAAAAGAGCCAAATGACAAAACCTGGAAACAGCACAAGCACTGGCAAGTCAAATGCAAGGCATTGATAAGGCAGGCAAAGGGAGACTTTGAGAAGAAGCTTGCTGCGGAAGCAAAAACGCGAAATAAAGACTTTTTCAAGTACATTCGTAGCAAAAAACCTGTGAGTCAGTTGGTCCATTAGATGATAGAGGGGTTAAAGGAGCACTAAGAGGCGACAAGGTGATAGCGGAGAGACTGAATGAATTCTTTGCTTCCGTCTTTACTGAGGAAGATGTAGGGATGTTACCCATGACTGAAGTGGTATATAAAGGTGCAGAAGAATTGAAGGAAATATCGATACATCGGGACGATGTATTACAACTATTAGATAAATTGAAGAGTAGCAAATCACCTGGGCCGGATGGTATACATCCAAGGGTGTTGAAAGAACTGAAGTATGAGATTGCAGACCTGCTATTAGTAATCTGTGAACTATCATTAAAATCATCTCTAATACCTAAAGATTGGAGGATCACCAATGTAACGCCAATTTTTAAAAAGGGTTCCAGGGGTGATCCGGGAAATTACAGACTGGTGAGCCTGACGTCAGTACTGGGAAAAATGGTAGAAACCATCATAAAGAATAAAATTACTCAGCATGTAGATAGTCATGGCCTAATGGGAGACAGCCAACATGGCTTTAGACAAGGAAGATCTTGTCTAACTAATCTGTTATGTTTTTTTGAAGTTGTGAATAAACAGGTGGACAAAGGTGAGTCGGTTGATATAGTGTATCTGGACTTTCAGAAAGCCTTTGACAAGGTCCCTCATCAGAGACTTTTGGTAAAACTAAAGAGTCATGGGATAGGAGGCAGTGTACTACTGTGGATCAGGAACTGGTTAAAAGATAGAAATCTGAGGGTAGGGCTAAATGGCCAATTTTCCCAATGGAGAAAGGTGAATAGTGGTGTACCCCAGGGATCTGTGCTGGGTCTGCTGCTTTTTGACACATTCATAAATGACCTCCCTCACTTGGTTTGCAGCTTGTCGTGCTGTGAGGGCTTGTGTTCATCAGTGATGCTGAAAGCTAAACTATCTGTAGTTTAACAACTGACAGGGTCTCCCAAGATGGACAGGTCTCAGCTGAGGTGCCAGACCAAGACAAACCACCCATCTGAGCAGCAGCAGAATGGGATAGTGTTGACGGTGGAGGATCACATTTCTGTGACAACGGCAACAACACCAAACTTAAACTGCGCGGAAGAAAGGCCCGGCAATCTACTTCTGTATCTTGCCATGAAAACCCAATGGATAGTTACAACAAAACAAATTGTGCTATAGTGCTGGAAGATGAGACCCCCAAGTCGGAAGGCACTCAACTAGCTACTGGGGAAGAGCTGAAGATGTTTCAGAGTAAAGTCAGCATTTATGATGTGGTTCGATCAAAGCCCCCAGGACATCTGACTGCTGATGTAGCTGCGCATGAAACGAGAGTCAGAAGTTGTAAAGATGTCTTACACATTGGAACCTGGAACGTACGAAGCATGAACCAAGGGAAGTTGGAGGTGGTCAAGAATGAAATGGAACGTGTACAACGTGATCTGTTGGGTGTCAGTGAACTGAAATGGACTGGCATCGAGCACTTTGCATCAGATGATCACATGGTCTACTATGCTGGAAATGAAAGGCAAAGAAGAAATGGTGTTGCATTTATAATAAAGAAGAAACTTACAAGAACTGTAATGAAATACAATGCAGTCAGTGAACGCTTAATCTCTATTCGTCTATGAGGAATGCCTATCAACACAACTATAATTCAAGTATTAGCCCCAACAACAGCTGCAGAAGAGAATGAAATTGAAGAGTTCTATGAACAAGTACAAGCTGAAATTGACAGAACATGCAAACAGGATATCCTGATAGTCATGGGTGACTTTAACCTGGAAAAGAGACGGCTGAGGGGAGATATGATAGAAGTCTATAAATTAATGAACAGAGTGGAACGGGTAAATGTAGATCGATTGTTTATGTTATCAGAATATAGAAAGACTAGGGGATATGTAATGAAGCTACAGGGTAAACTATTTAAGACTAATAAAAGAAAATGTTTTTTCACTCAACATGTAATCAAACTCTGGAATTTGTTACCGAAGGATGTAGTAAAGGCTGTTAGTGTAGCTGGGTTTAAAAAAGGTTTGGACAAGTTCCTGGAGGAAAGGTCCATAAACCATTATTAAGAAGGGACCCAGGATATCAATGCTTGACCCAGTACAAGCATTGTGGAACCTGTGTCTTTGGGGAAACTGCTAGGTACGTATGACCTAGATTGGCCACTGTTGGAAATAGGATACCGGGCTTGATGGACCTTGGTCTGACCCAGTATGGCATATCTTATGTTCTTATGTAAATACTCTTATATATGTTCATTATAAATAGTTTGAGCAGTTCATTGTAACATCTATGTTTCAAAGTTTAATGTAGCTGGTTATGTTTATTGTAAACCTTTCTTGATCTCTGGAAGGGGTGGTATAGAAAAAAACTCTTAAATAAATAACTAAATAAATAGGGCTTTTTCTGTTCAGGTACCAGTTCTGTGGAATGCACTGCCCCAAGAGCTGTGTCTTTTCAGAAGGCAATAAAGACTGTTGGGGGGAGGGGTTGATTAGCTAAAGCTTATTTGATATATTGGGTGGTTTGAGGCATCAGTAGGGACTGGTTGGAGAAGGACGGATTGATGGGAGGTGGGTTATTGTAGATTCCACAGAGCGGTTTATCAGACTGTGCGGTTTCTAAATGCAACTAAAAAAATAAATAAATATGGAGGGGGAAATAAACAAAAGCACATTAAGGAGGATAACCCCCTTAATGCCCCCTTTGAAGGGCTAACTGAAGCGAGCAGTTTAAAAACTTCAATGTGCCAGGGAGGCATAAATCACTGAATGGACATTTGCATCCCCCTTATGAAATGGACAGAACACATGCAGATTTTGACCCGCCCTGTGAACGCCATTGACATGCCCACTTGCAACTCAGACGTATTTGCAATTTCAGCCCTTTCTAAAATCCCCATTTACAAGTGGAAATGGCAGTATTTGAAATGTAACTATTGTTTATGGTGGGGTGGTGGAAGAGTAGCCCTGTGGCTAGAGCAATGGCCTGGTAACCAGGGTTAGATTCCCACTGGCACTCCTTATGGCCTTGGGCAAATTACTTTACCTTCCATTGCCTCAGAAGACAAGGCCTGGCAATCTACTTCCAGTCACACATTGCCAAGTAAACCCAGGGGTTGCCAGGAGTCAGCATTGGCTTGATGGTACAATTGCATTGTGCATGGTACCTAACTTAATTTTCAGAATTTTCCATTAGAGGACATACATATTGTCATTTACCACAACTTTAGGTACCAAACTTATTGCTCCAAAATAACAAAAGTATTTAAAAATCACACTGGGTCTGATTTTCAAAAATTTTTACACGGGTAACTTCCCTAGTTACCCATGTAAAGACCTTATCCAGGATTTTCGAAGGGCACCTACATGGGTAGTGCCCTTCGAAAATCCTGGATAAGTCCCTAAAGCACCCAGATACTATGCGGGTAGCATTGAAACATGTTAGGGGCGTTCCGGGGCGGATGAAAGGGCTAAAGGGGTAGCAGCGATTTTCCATGCTACCCGATTAGCCCTCTGTGCCTTAAAGATAGGCGAAGTTTCCTTGCCGATTTTTAAGGTGCAGAGGCTAAGAGGGTAGCATCGAAAATCGCTGCCACCCGTTTAGCCTCAGAGGCTGCCGGCGCATCCGGACAAACCCGAATTTTCACTTCCACAGGTTAAGGGGATCAGCAGGCAGGCTATGTGCCATTGTGGCTCATAGCCTGCCTAATTGAAAATCGAGCTCACTGTGTCTTCTCCTCTATACAGTCTTTTTCTTCATTAAGCATTCTTTGCTAGGTGCTGGCAAGACAGAAAGCATTCTGCTTTGCAGAAGAGACTGTCTGACCCTGCTACACACAATACTTCGATTTCTTCATTACTTTCATTAATCTGGAATGATCCTGAAGCAGACACTTATTCAAGCAGTGCAACAGGATTATCTCTCTGAATACACAATATATTTTGCCATTGAAATTTCACCAGCATTTTAACATCTCAAGAAAAAATTGTAACTAAGAGAGATAAGCAATAAAGTTGTTTTCCTTTCATTGTAAAGTCAAGCATCCTCTCGAAAATGCAACTAACTGTGGGCTGCTAGATAGTACTCAGTACATCACACGTGACACGGAAACTCACCATCACAAGTATGTTGCGCATAGATACTGCAAGTTGCACTCCATGGACTGCTAGGTAGTACTTGATACATCTCATGTGAAACTCGGTACACAGTCACAGTATATCATACACAGATACTACATGTAACAGTCCGTAGACTGCTCAATAACTCATAGTACTCGGTACATCCCCTGTAACATTCAGTACACAGTCACAGAATGTCATGAACAAATATTTATTTTTATTTATTTAAAAGGATTTATATACCGCTTTGTCCTGAAATCAAAGCGGTTTACACTTCAAACAATCAAAAAATCAAAAATCAGTGTTAGTAGGGGTAGGCATGCAGTGTTAAAACGGGTGAGTATTTGTGTGAGTGAAGGTGATGATTTCTTGGTGTGCTATTTACAGTATGAGCTATGTACAAGTGGTTATATACAGGGAGGATAGGTGGGTACATTGGGGGTCAGTTGGGTTGGTAGGTATCATAGGACATAGGACTGTGGTGTTCAATGAAGAGCATAGTTTTGGGCTGCTTCCTGAAGTCCTTGAGGTCCATAGTTGATTGTGGGTTGGTAGGTAGCATAGGATATAGGACTATAGTGTTCAATGAAGAGCAAAGTTTTGGGCTGCTTCCTAAAGTCCTTGAGGTCCATGGTTGATCGTCGGTCGAGGTCCATAGCTGATCGTCAGTCGTTCGGGAGGGAGTTCGATGTGGTTTAACTTAACATTAACTTATACAGAGAACCTCAATTTCAAACAATAACTTAATATTAACTTATACAAGGACATCAATTTTATAAGAACATAAGAACATAAGATATGCCATACTGGGTCAGACCAAGGTCCATCAAGCCCAGTATCCTGTTTCCAACAGTGGCCAATCTAGGTCATACGTACTGTCGTCAGCACTCCCTAGTGGCCAGTGGCTGTAAGGGTAGGCTGAGCATTTTTATTGTTTCAAGGAGGAAAGGGCTCTTTAAGGCCAAGTGCAGGTTGGTCTTTGTAGTCCAGCTCCCTGTATGAACAAATTGTATAAGCCAAATAGAGGGAATTAAGGCTTTTATTTCCCCTTTAACGCAAAGGCTCAATAAAGCACAGAAATAAAGAAAGTCCTTTCTTTCAGGGTTTCACCAAACATAAGCAAGAAGAAAAACTGTTACAAGTTTCATAGTTGATTGGAGAGATTAACTGAAAGATTCTCTTACCTCAGAGCAACCTAAATAAGCAAAACAGTTCTCTGGCATTTAGCACAAAACATGAGCATTCTCAAAGCAAAAAGGTCTGTTCAATTCACAGTTCGGCTAATGACTCAAGGCTGCTAGCAATACACAAGGTGCAATCCATAAATTCATCTGGAGGCATGGTAATACGATTCTCTAGGTCTATTTCCATGGACTCTGGGTCACTGGCCTCTCCCTCTGAATTGGATGTCTCCCTTGCTGCTATACTTTCCCAGACTCTGTCTCTGTTTGCTTGTTTCCAACAGGGCTGATCTAAGGCTCCCAAACGAACATGGCCTGTTCTTCTGCCCTTAAATACTGGTTTGCAAAGCTCTGACTTGTTTCCTTTTCTCCTGCACTGAGCATCTGTTTCACCAGAGCTTCTAGGAGATAAACTTTCTTTTATAAATGAAGTGGCACCATACCTGGGCTTCCTCCTGTAGCCGGTATAACTGGAGCTCTCTCTCTGAGGCACCTCTCTCTGGAGACAGGCTTTCCCTTGGAACCTTCTCAGCAGTGCTTTACCCTTCTGTAGTTCAGGAAAACCTGGTGAGGAATCCGGATTTCCTTGCTTCTGGGTAAAGGTAGCTCTGCTATCAGAACCTTTCCTTCTTGTACCTCTTAGTCCTGATTCAGACTCCTCCGGTGAGCGTAGGCCTCTCTCAAAGCATGGCTTTCTCCTCCCAAGCTCTTTGCCTTTGTGGTCCTCTGCTACCGAATCTCTCTCCAGACTGACTCTCCTTGAGCTGTCTTTCTTTCTGACTTCTTCTGCTCCTTTTCCAGCACTTACTGTTCTGGGCGTTCTGCTTGACCCAGCTACGCTGCTTGGCCTGGAGGTATCACTCCTTCCATCCGAAGTGCTTCTCCTGGCAGTCTCTCTCTGGACTGTCCCTCTCTGGACTGCTTTCCTCCAGACTGCTTCACTCTGGACCGGTTCCCTCGGAACTGGTTCCTTCTCCTGGCCTGATTTCCTATGGACTGGTTCCTCCTGCTGGCCTGCTTTCCTCTGGACTGCCTTTCTCTTATAAAGGCATTCTACCTTTGAGTTTCCTGGGGTTGTCATCAGGTGCAGCTGATTAGCTCTTACATAATCAGTGGCTGGGTGTGTTAACTCAGCCTCAGTAGTTTTGCTCCTGCTCCCTCTAGCTGGGCTGCAAGGTAATTGCATCCTCTGCACATCAACAGCTCTGTGAAAGACAGGGTTTTTTCCTAAGTCTGCACTCTCAGTAGCTTCAGCTTCATGACAGTACCTAGCAGTTTCCCCAAAAGACACAGGTTCTGCAAAGCTTGTACTGGGTCAAGCATTGATATCCTGGGTCCCTTCTTAATAATGGTTTATGGACCTTTCCTCCAGGAACTTGTCCAAACCTTTTTTAAACCCAGCTACACTAACAGCCTTTACTACATCCTCCGGTAACAAATTCCAGAGTTTGATTACACGTTGAGTGAAAAATATTTTCTTTTATTAGTCTTAAATAGTTTACCCTGTAGCTTCATTGCATGTCCCCAGGTTGTCCCCTAGTCTTTCTATATTCTGATAACATAAACAATCGATCTACGTTTACCCGTTCCACTCCGTTCATTAATTTATAGACTTCTATCATATCTCCCCTCAGCCGTCTCTTTTCCAGGTTAAAGAGCCCTAACCTTTTTAGCTTTTCTTCATAGGAGTATCCTTCCATGCCCTTTACCATTTTGGTGGCTCTTCTCTGAACCTTTTCTAATATTGCTATATCCTTTTTAAGATACGGCGACCAGAATTGCACACAATATTCAAGGTGCGGTCTCACCATGGAATGATATAGAGGCATTATAATATCTTTTGTTTTATTTTCCATTCCTTTCCTTATGATACCTAGCATTCTATTTGCTCTCTTGGCCGCCGCTGCACACTGGGCCGAGGGTTTTAACGTGTTATCCACAATGATGCCTAAATCTTTTTCCTGGGTGGTGGTTCCTAATGTGGAACCTTGCATTGTGTAACCATAGTTTGGGTTGTTCTTCCCTAGGTGCATAACCTTGCACTTGTCCACATTAAATTTCATCTGCCATTTTGATGCCCAGTCTTCCAATTTATCAAGATCCTCTTGCAATTTTCCACAATCCTCTTGGGTTTTAACAACTTTAAATAGTTTTGTGTCATCTGCAAATTTGATAACCTCACTCGTTATTCCACTTTCCAGGTCATTTATGAATATATCAAAAAGCAGCGGACCCAGCACAGATCCCTGGGATAATTTTAAACAATGACAATAACTTCTACAAATAACTTTCAATTGTAAACATTAACATCACATTTTAACAATTTAAACAGGCTTGTAACTTCATGCTCCTTTTACTAGGAGCATTCCATTGTAAATTGTAACATTGCATTTCAGACATAGACAGTCTTGTAACTTCCTACATTAAGATTGAGATTGGTGTGATTGGTGGTCTTTGTTATAATGTTCAATGAATAAAATAATGCATGTTGCACTTTGTGGGCTGCTATATAGTACTCAGTACACTCCAAAGGGTACTAGGTAATACTCGGTACATCCCCCGTGACACCCAGTACTCACCGTCACATTATGTCATACACAGATTGCATGTTACACTCCAAAGGCTGCTAGGTAATACTTAGTAGAAGCATGATGACAGAAAAAGACCAAATGGCCTCTCTAGTCTGTCCTTCCATATCAATAACTACAACAGTCCCCTATTTACCTTTAGAGATCCTCTCTGTGTTTGTCCCATGCTTTTTTGAATTCAGATACTGTCCTCATCTCTACAATCTCCACTGGTAGACTATTCCATGGATCCACTACTCTTTCCGTAAATAAATATTTCCGCATATCACTCCTGAATCTATCCCCCTTCACCCTCATCCCATGTCCCCTCATAGCAGAACTTGCTTTCAATCGAAAAAGGCTCTCCCCATGTGCATTTATGCCACAGAGGTATTTAACATCGCAATCATATCACCTCTATCCCGCCTTTCCTCTAAGGTGTACATATTAAGATCCTTAAGTCTGTCCTCATATGCTTTATAATGAAGACCACTAACCTGTTTATATCCTTTTGAAGGTGCGGTCTCCAGAATTGCACACAATACGCCAAATGAGGTCGCACCAAAGACTTATACAGAGGCATTATCACCTCCTTTCTTCTGCTGGCCATTCCTCTCCCTATGCACCAAAGCATCCTTTTAGCTTCCGCCGTTGCCTTTTCTACCTGTTTAGCTACTTTAAGGTCATCAGAAACAACCACGCCTAGGTCCGCTCTTCTTTAGTGGACAAAAGCACTTCATCCCCTATACTATATTGCTCCCTTGGATTGCTGCTACGAGGGGACATGGGATGAGGGTGAAGGGAGATAGATTCAGGAGTGATATGCAGAAATATTTCTTTATGGAAAGAGTGGTGGATCCGTGGAATAGTCTCCCAGTGGAGGTGGTAGAGATGAGGACAGTAACTGAATTCAAAAAATCATGGGACAAATACAGAGGATCTCTAAAGGTAAAAAGGGGACTGTTGTAGTTGTTATGGAAGGACAGACTAGATAGGCCATGTGGTCTTTTTCTGTCATCATGTTTCTATGTTTCTAAATGCATGACTCAGTACATCCTCTGTGATGCTCAGTGTGCAGTCACAGTTTGTTGTGCACAGATACTGCCTGTTACACTCCAAAGGCTGCTAGATAATACTCAGTAAATCCCCCGTGAGACTCAGTACATAACATCATTTTAGGTCATGTTACACTCTGCATTCACTGATACTTTATGTAAAATTGAAAGCATTCAAAGTCTATGCAGAACTCTCTCATACTGCTACTATTACGACTGCTCATTTGCATAGCGCTACAAGGCCTATGCAGCACTGTTCGGAATGTGTAAAAGACAGTCCCTGTTTATCAGAACTTATAATCTAGTCAAGAGAGACAACACAACAGCTGCGGACAAGAAAATGTCTAGGGAAATGGTAAGGAAACACATGTACTATAGGAGACTAAGTGGATCAGGATGCAAAAGCGGCCTCAAAGAGGTGAGCTTTCAGTCTGGACTTGAAAAGGAGCAGAGATAAAACCTGATGAACAGACTCAGGTAGTTTGTTCCAGGCATAAGGAGCAGTAAGATGAAAGGAGCAAAGTCTGGAGTTGGCAGTGGAAGAGACGGGCACAGACAGAAGAGCCAGAAGAGCGGAGTTCCCGAGGAGGGCTGTAGGGAGAGAAGAGAGGAGCAGCAGAAGTACTGCATTTTACGCTGATCTCGTATACTCATGAAACTATGCTATACTCTCTCTCCTTTGACTACTACTACTAATCATTTGTATAGTGCTACAAGGCCTACGCAGTGCTGTACATAAAGATGTAAGACACAGTCCCTGTTCATCAGACCTTACAATCTAATCAAGATTAAAAAACATTGCAAAACCGGGGAAAACATTGCAAAACTGGGGAGAACCTGATATATTTTGGGCTGCAAATTACAGATCAATGGAGGGATATTCAGTATCAGTGGCTAGTGCTGCTGGAGTGGATAGCCGCTGCCACTGAACAGATATTCAATTCCAAGGCCATATCCGGCCATCGGCACTGAATATCCAGGATGACTCAATGGAGCCGCAGGTAACAAGGCAGTGGCGATATTCAGCTGCTGCCCGTTTAGCTAAAGCAGTGGAAGTTATGCAGGCCTTTTGCCACCGTGGGATAACCGGCTAGTGCCTGAATATCGCTGTTAGTTGATTATCTTTGGGTGTCGCCTCTGTTCTACCACCAGAATGCCCCAATGCTAGCTGGATAGCCTCGGCGCATTTAGCAGCATCCGGGGATATTCTTCAACATTGAAGGCGTTAGTGTCGCTAAAGATCCCGCTTGCTGCAATTAACACAGTTAGCACTTCCGCTAACCACATTAATCACTTTGAAAATCCCCCCCTGATATTTTTAGCAGGACACACCACTTTTCAAATGAGTTAAATGTGGAACTTGTGTCTCTTGGGGATACTGCTAGGTACATATGACCTAGATTGGCCACTGTTGGAAACAGAATACTGGGCTTGATGGACTAGTGTAGCTGGGTTTAAAAAAGGTTTGGAGGAAAGGTCCATAAACCATTATTAAAAAGGGACCCAGGATATCAATGCTTGACCCAATACAAGCATTGTGGAACCTGTGTCTTTTGGGGATACTGCTAGGTACATATGACCTAGATTGGCCACTGTTGGAAACAGAATACTGGACTTGATGGACCTTGGTCTGACCCAGTATGGCATATCTTATGTTCTTAATCATCCTTACCAACAGTGCTTAAAGTTATCGTTCCCTTCAGCTATAAGTGGCATATCATCTGCATATTAAATATAGTCTAGCTGAAAGCATCCGCATCCCTTAGGACTTGAATTACCCAAACTACACTCAATGAGCCTTACTCAATAGACGATTATTTCCTCACAGAGACAACAAGAAAAATACTTTTTCAGGGTTTTATCCAGCATATGTGAAAGTGTGAGACAAGTGGGGTAGACGGACGCTCCTCTCTTTCATCTTTATGCCGCTGAACTTATCCCCCAACCCTTTTGCCTTTTCTTCCTGCAAGCTCACAGCACCAAGAGATAAAGATTAAAGAGGGCTTGGAACATATTTGGTGGCACACTAAGGGGCCTTTCACTAAAGTGTGGTAACGTTTTGCAGTTATGTGTGTAACTGCACAACCTCTGTGTTAATTTGACTTATTAATTTGGTACACTGCTACTCACTGTAAACAACTGAACAGTTTACAAAGCACAATAAAAATTCAAGTTCTCTCCAGAACAATAACAAGTTGGAAAATGCACGTTTGAGCATGACATAGCAGCCTCTCCCTTCGTATGTTTGCAAACTTTGGGACTCAGTGGGGAAGAGCATGTTACAGTGTCTCTCATAAAGGTGGCATGGTTGTTCAACTGTGTGCATTTGTGTCTCTCTTAAGAGTATAGAGATGGATTGGGTGAATATCTATGTGTGTGGGGGTGAAGATTGTAGGGAGATGAGGGTGGGGATGGGATGAGGTGTATATGTGTGAGGGATGGGGTGAGGCATATGTGTGGGTAAAGGGTGAGAATGGGGATGAGAGAAGACGTGGGGTGAGGTGTGTCTATGTATAAGGGATGGGGTGAAGAGTCTATGGGGAGATATAATGAGGAGTGTGTGTAGGTGAGGGGTGGAGATGGGGGTGAGGCAAGGGAATAGGATGAGGTGTGTCTATGTATAAGGGATGGGGTGAAGAGTCTATGGGGAGATATGATGAGGAGTGTGTGTAGGTGAGGGGTGGAGATGGGGGTGAGGCAAGGAAATAGGATGAGGTGTGTCTATGTATAAGGGATGGGGTGAAGAGTCTATGGGGAGATATGATGAGGAGTGTGTGTAGGTGAGGGGTGGAGATGGGGGTGAGGCAAGGAAATAGGATGAGGTGTGTCTATGTATAAGGGATGGGGGTGAAGAGTCTATGGGGAGATATGATGAGGAGTGTGTGTAGGTGAGGGGTGGAGATGGGGGTGAGGCAAGGAAATAGGATGAGGTGTGTCTATGGGTGAGGGAAAGAGTGAAGAGTGGGGGGAATCGGTGGGTTTTGGGATGAGATGTGTCTGTGTGAGGCAAGAGAGTGAAGAGCGCATAGGGGATTTGGATGAAAAGTGTGTGTTGGTAAGGGTTGGAGATGGGGTGAGAAGTGTGGGAGTGAGGCAAGGGGATGGGTGAGAAGTGTTTGTGTGAGGGAAGGGGTGAAGAGTGTTTTGGGGAGATGTGGTGAGGAGTGTGGGGATGAAGGGTTGGGGTGGAGGTGGAGTGTGGGGTTAAGGATAGAGATGGAGTGAGGTGCATCTATGTGAGGGATGGGGTGATGAATATCTGGGGAGATGGGGTGAGCAGTGTGTGTAGGTGAAAAATTGCAAGAGGATCTTGATAAGTTGGAAGACTGGGCATCAAAATGGCAGATGAAATTTAATGTGGACAAGTGCAAGGTTATGCACCTAGGGAAGAACAACCCAAACTATGGTTACACGATGCAAGGTTCCACATTAGGAACCACCACCCAGGAAAAGATTTAGGCGTCATTGTGGATAACATGTTAAAACCCTCGGCCCAGTGTGCAGCGGCGGCCAAGAGAGCAAATAGAATGCTAGGTATGATAAGGAAAGGAATGGAGAATAAAACAAAAGATATTATAATGCCTCTATATCGTTCCATGGTAAGACCGCACCTTGAATATTGTGTGCAATTCTGGTCGCCTTATCTTAAAAAGGATATAGCGATTTTAGAAAAGGTTCAGAGAAGAGCCACCAAAATGGTAAAGGGGATGAAAGGATACTCCTATGAAGAAAGGCTAAAAAGGTTAGGGCTCTTTAACCTGGAAAAGAGACGGCTGAGGGGAGATATGATAGAAGTCTATAAATTAATGAACGGAGTGGAACAGGTAAACGTAGATCGATTGTTTACGTTATCAGAATATAGAAAGACTAGGGGACATGCAATGAAGCTACAGGGTAATCTATTTAAGACTAATAAAAGAAAATATTTTTTCACTCAACGTGTAATCAAACTCTGGAATTTGTTACCGGAGGATGTAGTAAAGGCTGTTAGTGTAGCTGGGTTTAAAAATGGTTTGGACAAGTTCCTGGAGGAAAGGTCCATAAACCATTATTAAGAAGTGACCGAAGATATCAATGCTTGACCCAGTACAAGCATTGTGGAACTTGTGTCTCTTGGGGAAACTGCTAGGTACATATGACCTAGATTGGCCACTGTTGGAAACAGAATACTGGGCTTGATGGACCTTGGTCTGACCCAGTATGGCATATCTTATGTTCTTAAGGGTGGTGATGGGAGTGAGGAGAGAGGGGTGGGGATGGAATGAGATGTGTCTGTGAAGGAAGGGAGTGAAGAGTGTGTGGGGGATGTAGATGAGGAGTGTGTGTGGTTGAGGGATATAAATGGAGGTGAGGAGTGTGGAGGTGAGATGTGGGGTTGGGGTGAGGTGTATCTATATGTGAGGGAAGTGGGTGAAGAATGTGTGGGGGGATCGTGGCGAGGAGTGTTTGTGGGTGAGGGGTGAGGATAAGGGTGTATGTGAAGGTTTCCTCCCCTTTATCTCCACTGCCTCTTTTCTCAGGGCGGCCTGAGTGAATCATTCAATGGATGTGAGGTGCTTAGTGGGCCACCTGAGTGCTGAAACTGAATGTTCTATCCTGCTGATAGTGAGTGAAAGTGGAAAAGGGGTCATTATTTGAAAATGAACACAATTTGAGTGATGGTGGGTTGAGGATTGTTCATTCACCCCTTTCCTTTTGCCCCTTTACCCCTTCATGCCTCCCCCCCCCCCACATTTGTACCTCCTCCTTGTGTTGGGCAGGAGGGCCCGGGCTCCCAGCTTGCCCCCACTCCTCCTTGTGTTGGGCAGGAAGGCCCAGGCTCCCAGCTTGCCCCCTCTCCTCCTTGTGTTGGGCAGGAGGGCCCAGGCTCCCAGCTTGCCTCCTCTCCTCCTTGTGTTGGGCAGGAGGGCCCAGGCTCCCAGCTTGTCATCATCAACTCTTTTTTGGCAGATGGAGCTCAGGCTCTTCTGTATAGTGCTGTAGCCTCTTTAATTCTGCTGCTAGTGAGAACCTGACAAAACTCAAAAAAACCTAAAGGTGGCTACCACTATAATCAACTAGTAATCAAAGGTCTACCCAATCAAAGAGCAGAAAGTTTAATAATTTTTTATCAGTAATTTTTATATGTCGGATGGTCTGTTTAGGGAGGGATTTCTCCTCTCTCCTGTAACAGGCCTTATTTTTAATTATTTTTATTTGAGGCAAATGATTTAAAAAATAGCGCTTAGCTTGAAGAGTGCTCCTGGAACCGATTATGAGGCATCCCATACACAATGTGCGACACATTTCGCCCTTCAAATCACTCAGTCCAGTAAGTTCTGTGTCAGGTGCCGTATAGCCTCTAGTTCACAGAAGACCAAATGAGCACTTATAAATTAACCAGCTCTTTCCTTTTATATTCGGTGTCTGACATCATCCAAAGATAATCACTCTGAACCAATTATCTCCAGCCAATGTCTCAAGCATGGCACCAATCATCATAAGAGGGGTGATGGCCATATGCACGTAAGTCCATTCAGAAGAAAGCCCATTCACAAAAGGCTCGCTTAATCCTGCTCGAGATTTAAGCCAAATGGGGTAACAGTTCATAATCTGAAGATCCAACATTGTCCCAACCATTGGAGTTTTGATATACAATCACCTCTATAAGGGTTGTCAGGAATGTGATCAATGGCACAACATTTCAGATCATAAAATTGATGGTGATGTTCAAGACAGTGTGCCAATATCGGGGCAGAAATTGTAGAAGTGGAAATCTGATTGCAGAATTGTAGAAGTGGGCACCTGACGGCAGAGATTGCAAACCTTGGCTGCTGCAGCTGTGGTCGAGTGATATACCTGCCTCCAGCCAAACACAGACAGTGAGATGAACCCTCCCCAATAGGCACTATCACATAAGCAAAATGCTCCTAAAAAGGCTAAAACACATCTCCCCCCTTAATAACCATACACACCTACCAAATAAGCTCTTAGGCCTTCAAATGTTTACAGAACCTTAGAAAACTATGTGCCTCTCTCAATGATAAAAGCTCAAAAGTGGTTTGAGATACTTTAACTAAAGAGACCAACCTAAATTCTTGTCACCTAGTAATATTAGGGAGAATCATTAGACTGAATCCATCCCCACCAACTCTACCCCTCCATCCCCCACCTCCAGGATCTGCTCTCCTGATTCTAACCTATCCCACTTTCTGGAGATACCCACAATTCCTCCCCTACCCCCCTCAAACAGAGCGGCTTCATTTGTGTCCAAAAAAGACATAAAAACCTTACAGGAAGAGGTATCCACTGGAGGCCTTCTACCATTACTACCATAGCTCACAAGCTAAGAACATAAGAACTGCTTCAGTGGATCAGACCGATGACTCATCAAGACCAGAATCTGGTTTCTAACAGCGACCAATCCAGGTCACAAATATCTGATAGGTTCCCAGAAAGTAGCAAGATTCCATGCTCTTCACCCCAGAGGTAAGCAGTGGCTTTCTTAAGTCTAACAATAACGATTTATGGACTTTTCCTAAAGGAACTTGTCAAAGTCCTTTTTAAACGCAACTGTGCTAATGTTTTTAGCAATAAATTCCAGAACTTAATTATGCATTGCATGAACAAATATTTTCTCCTAATTGTTTTAAATGTACTATTTTGTAACATTATGGTGTGTCCTCCTAGCCTTTATACTTTTTGAAGGAGTAAAGCGTAGTTACTCACCTGTAACAGGTGATCTCCGGGAACAGCAGGAATTTAGTCTTCACATATGGGTATCCAGGGGCGGCCCAAGGGGGGTGCGGGGCCATGTGCGGAGACTCGGTGCGGGGCCTCATTTGCATAAGGTGCCCCATTTGCATAAATATTTGCATAATGTTACCATACACTAACTTTTAGTAAACATGCCTCTTAATGAGTATATGGATAAAGAAAGACTAAAAGGTTTCTACATTACTATAATCCAGTACCAACCGCCAGGCACATTAGGAACTACTACAAACACTGCCCATTTAGAACCCATAGCAAACCCGCCGAATCCTAACAGCACTACCAGGACTCACAAAGCACCATACCCTAACTATCAAAAGGCAACACTGCAAATATTAAACCAATACATTTCAGAGAACATTAATACATGACCTACTGGGGAAAGAACAAGTGGCAATGTCAAATAGGAATTACATAAACAGTATACCTCAGCTCAGTTACACATGCAGAACATAGACCATCACCAAACAAGGAATCACAATTTAGAAACAGGAAGACCATAATTAAACTGGGAACCCCAAAAGCCAAACTTGGAATATACAACAACACTGTAGAAATAAAACTATAAATTAATTTCCTCTTGTACTAAACAAAGCGCAAAAATTAATGATGCACATTTCCCAGAGCTGACATATTCCAGTTAATAAATTCAAAATAAAGAGATATTTTTCTACCTTTTGTGCATTTTTTTTCAGTTGCAATTGTTCCAGTCACTTTCTTCTGGTTTCTTCGTGTCTTCTGCTAACTCTCCATCTGCTGTCCATTTGTCCTTTCTTCTGTCTTGTTTTTTTTTTCCATTCTCTCTCTACATCTGCTTTAACATGCTAATCTTTCTCCTTTTGCTCTTTCCTCATTCCTATTTCATCCACTCAAATTTTATCCCTCCATCCTCAATCCCCACTTACTCTCCCAATATCCGGCCAATTGTAGATTTGTCTTCCCTCCCACGCAAAATATTTTTCCCTCTCCATTTCACTCTCCCAGCTCCATCCCATTTTAATCTTCCCCCAACATCAGCTCCTTTCTAGTTCCAGCCCCACCCAGCATCTGCTCCCTTCTTGTCCCTGCATCAGCCCATTTCCAGTCCTAGTCCCCCATCAGCCCATTTCCAATCCTATCCTAGCCCCACCATCAGCCCATTTCCAGTCCTAGCTCCCCCATCCATTTCCAGTCCTATCCGAGTCCATCCATCAGTTCATTTCCAATCCCAGCCCCTCATCAGCCCATTTCCAGTCCTAGCAGTTCCTCCATCAGCTCATTTCCAATCCCAGCCCCCCATCAGCTCATTTCTATTCCTTTCCTAGCCCCACCATCAGCCCATGTCAAATCCTAGCTCCCCTCCACTCAGCCCATTTCCAATCCAAGCCCCCCATGAGCCTACTTCCAGTTCTAGCCCCTCCATGAGTCCATTTCAATTCAAGCCCCCACCACAGCCCATTTCCAACCGTAGCACCCCCAACAGCCCCTGTCCGGTCCTATCCTGGCCCTCCATCAGCCCATTTCCTGTCCTAGCCCCCCCCCCACTCAGCCCATTTCCAGTCCTAGCTCCCTCTCCTCACAGCCCATTTCAATTACAAGCCCCCCTCCCCATCAGCTATTTGCAGTTCAAGCCCCCTTTCCACTCAGCCCATTTCAATTCCAAGCCCCTGTCCCCATCAGCTATTTGCCGTTCAAGCCCCCCTTCCACTCAGCCCATTTCCAGTCCTAGCAACCCCCCATCCCATTACCAGTCCTAGCTCCCCATCAGCCCACTTCCAGTCCGTACCCCCTATAGCCCATTACCAGTCCTACCCCCCCATCATGCCACTTCCAGTCCGTACCCCCTATTTCCCATTTCCAGTCCTTACCCCCCATTATCCCACTTCCATTCCTTACCCTCCCATCAGCCCATTTTCATTCTTACCCCCCCTCAACCCATTACCAGTCCTAACCCATCAGCCCACTTGTAGTCTTAGCCCCCCCATAGCCGAGTACCAGTCCTAACCCCCCCAGCCCAACGCCCCCCACAGCCCATTACCAGTCCTAACCCCCTATCAGCCTACTTGTATTCTTAGCCCACCCATAGCCCTTTAACTTTTGTTACCCCCCCATCAGCCCATTACCTGTCCTAACCCCCCCATAGCCCATTTCCAGTCCTAATCCCCCCATCAGCCCACTTGTAGTCGTAGCCCCCCATAGCCCATTACCTGTCATAACTTCCCCATCAGCCCATTTCCAGTCTTAGCCCCTCCATAGTCTATTACCTGTCCTAACCCCCCATAGCCCATTCCCAGTCTTAACCGACACACATCATCCCACTTGCTGTCCGAAGCCCCTATAGCCCATTACCAGTCCTAACCCCCCCATCAGCCCATTTACAGTCCTTACCCCCCTCCCTCCCTCCCTCCCTCCCTATTTACAGTCCTTACCCCCCTCCCCATCAGCCCATTTACAGTCCTCCCCCCTCAGCCCATTTACAGTCCTCCCCCCCCTCCCCATCAGCCCATTTACAGTCCTTACCCCCCCTCCCATCAACCCATTTACAGTCCTTACGCCCCTCCCTCCCCATCAGCCTATTTACAGTCCTTACCCCCCTCCCCCCTCCCCATCAGCCCATTTACAGTCCTTACCCCCCTCCCTCCCCATCAGCCCATTTACAGTCCTTACCCCCCCCCCCTCTCCCCATCAGCACATTTACAGTCCTTACCCCCCCTCCCCATCAGCCCATTTACAGTCCTTATCCCCCCTCCCTCCCTCCCTCCCCATCAGCACATTTACAGTCCTTACCCCCTCCCTCCCTCCCCATCAGCCCATTTACAGTCCTTACCCCCCCCTTCCCCCTCCGCCCATGTACAGTCCTTACCCCCCCTCCCTCCCCATCAGCCCATTTACAGTCCTTACCCCCTCCCTCCCTCCCCATCAGCCCATTTACAGTCCTTACCCCCCCCCCCCAGCCCAGCTAAGTTTAAAAAAAAAAAAGACCCAGAAACCGGCTGCTGCTGCCGCTGTGGCAGCGGCAGAATGGAGAATCCCGCGGGGCCCCCCTGTCCGGCAGTCTTTGATGCGGCCTCAGCGCGGGCTTTTCAGAGCCGCGCGAAGGGAGAGTTTCCCTTTCTCGCGGCTCTGTTAATCCCGCCGCGGGGCTGATGGGAAATCCCATCAGCCCCGCGGCCTGATTAACCGAGCAGCGAGAAGAGAAGCTATCTCTCTTCGCGCAGCTCTGACAGTCGACGGAGGCCATAGAGAAGACTGCCGGACAGGGGGGCCCCGCGGGATTCTCCATTCTGCCGCTGCCACGGCGGCAGCAGCAGCCGGTTTCTGGGTTTTTTTTTTTTAAACTTAGTTGGGCTGATTGGGGGGGGGGGGTGGTAAGGACTGTAAATGGGCCCCGCGGGATTCTCCATTCTGCCGCTGCCACGGCGGCAGCGGCAGCCGTAGCCGGTTTATGATTTTTTTAAAACTTTAATGGGATGCAAGATGTTTTTTGCGCGGGGCCCCCTGAAACGCGTGGCCCTGTGCAAAAAACATTCTTGCTCAATAGACGGGCCGGCCCTGTGGGTATCGTCGGTACCGACGGAGCCTGCGCGGGAAGGCTCCCCAGCGTCCAATAGGAACACTTTTGGGAGCATCCCTCAGCACATGCGCGCTGCCTTCCCGCCTTTCCAACTGTCGCTCTTCAGTTAAGTTTGTAGCTGAGTGAAAAGCATAGAGGGAGAGAGGAAAGAGACAAAGAAATAGAGAGACAACTCCTAGGGGAGTTGGGTGGGTTGTGAAGACTAAATTCTTGCTGTTCCCAGAGATCACCTGTTACAGGTGAGTAACTACGCTATCTCCAAGAACAAGCAGGAATGTAGTCTTCACATATGGGGACTCCCTAGCTGAAGATGCCAGGGACATAGCCCCAGGAAGGTACCATCCTAGAAAGGTGGGAATCCTTCCTCCCATGGATCTCTGGCATTCCACCAGGGTTGGTGGGTAGGAGCTGAATTAGGTCTGAAAGAGATTTTGAAGAACAGCTTGGCCAAAGAAGGCATCCCGATGGGAGGCTTTATCCAGGCAGTAGTGGGCTTTGAAGGTGTGTACCGAAGCCCAGGTGGCTGCTCGACAAATGTCATCGATAGACACAGAGTGGAGATTAGCCTTGGAAGTTGCCATGGCTCTCACATTATGAGCTGTGACATACTCCTGAAGAGGAAGACCCTTACTCTCATAAGCAAAGGATATGCATTGGTCAATCCATTTAGATAAAGTTCTTTTGGAGACTGGTTGTCCCAAATGACTAGGGTCAAAAGCTATAAAAAGTTGAGAAGATTTTCTATATTGCTGTGTTCTCTGTAGGTAAAAGGCCAAGGCCCTTTTACAATCCAAAGTATGAAGGTTTCATTCTGCATTAGAGGCGTGAGGCCTCGGAAAAAATACAGGAAGATAAATTGATTTCAATGAAAAGGCGAAACCACCTTTGGCATAAAGTGTGGATGAGTTCTAAGAACAACCTTATCATGGTGAAACCTAGTATAAGGAGGATTAGCCACTAAAGCTTGCAGTTCACTAATGCGACGTGCAGAGGTGATTGCAACTAGGAAGATGACCTTCCAGGTCAAAAACATAAGGGTTGTAGTGGCTAAAGGCTTAAAAGGCTGCTTCATGAGCTGCCCGAGAACTAGATTTAGATCCCATGCCACCGGTGGTGGCTTAATGGGAGGTTTGGTTAATAGAAGACCTCTCACAAATCTGGATATCAGTGGATGAGAGGAAATTGGTTGTCCATTCAGAGGCTTATAAGAAGCTGCATTTTGCACTAAGATGGACTCTTACTGAATTGGTCTTTAGAACAGAATTCGATAAGTGAAGGAGATGATCTAGTATCGATTCTAAGGGTATGCCAAGGGGGTTTAATCCCTTCTTGGAGCACCATATAGTAAAATTTTTCCACTTGAAGGCATAAGATATTCTTATGGAAAGTTTCCTAGAAGCCTGAAGGATATCTTTTACCTGTTGGGACAGGTTGAAATCCTGGAGGTCTAAGCCTTCAGCAACCAGGCCGTGAGATGCAGGGACTGGGGATTCGGGTGCCATAGCGTCCCGTTCTCTTGGGAAAGGAGATCTGGAGCATGCCCTAACTCCAGAGGTGCAACTTGAGGGAGATTTAGAAGCAGGGGACACCACGATGGCATGGCCATCGTGGCGCTATGAGAATCATGCGACCCTTGTCCCTCTGAAGCTTGAAGAGTGTTTTGGGGATGAGGGGAATGGGTGGGAAAGCATAAAGGAAGTCCTGACCCCAGAGAAGGAGGAAGGCATCCCATGTCTGACAATTGTGAGCCGGAATCCTGGAACAGAACCGTGGAAGTTTGGCATTCAGTGGACTTGCAATGAGGTCTATGTCTGGAGTGCCCCAGAGATGAAATATGTTTGCCACCTGGTCCAGGTGGAGGGACCACTCGTGAGGCAGCAGTACTCGACTGAATTTGTCTGCCCAAAGGTTTTGAATGCCTGGAAGATATACCACTAGAAGGTGAATTTCATACTCTCTGGCGAGGGCCCACAGTCGTAAAGCTTCATTGCATAATGACAGAGAGCCTGTCCCGCCCTGCTTGTTCACATAGAACATTGCTACTTGATTGTCCGTCTGGACTAGGACTGTCTTGTAGCTGAGCTGGGCATGGAATACTCGAAGAGCCAAATAGATTGCTCTTAATTCCAGGAGGTTTATGTGTAGACCAGCCTCCTGTGGAGTCCAGGTTCCCTGGGTAGAGAGATGATTCAGGTGTGCTCCCCAACCCACCTGTGATGCATCTGTTGTTAGGGTGAAAAAGGAGTTGATGAAAAGGAGACCCCACTGTCAGATTTTCTAGGGATTGCCACCATTGGAGGGGCAAAATTAGTTGTTGAGAGTTTATTATTTTGTCCAATAAATGACCTGTGGCCTGTGTCCACTGTGTGGATAGGGTCCACTGAGCTGCACGCATGTGGAGGCGAGCATATGGGACTATATGAACTGTGGATGCCATATGTCCCAGCAACTGTAGTAGCTCTCGAGCAGTTAGGGAGGATTTCCCTGCTGCTTGAGAAGCTAGTTGCATTATGGGAAGACACCAGGCCTGTGGAAGGAAAGCCTTTGCCTGTCTGGTATCTAGAAAGGCCTCTATGAATTCCAGGCATTGGGAAGGAACAAGTTGGGATTTTTGGAAGTTTATTACCAACCCCAAGTATTGGAGGATTCAAGTTGTGCGAGACAGTGCAGTGCTGGCCTCTGCAACTGTAGGGGCTCGAATGAGAAAGTCGTCTAAGTAAGAGAAAACAAATATCCCCAGGGTTCATAGAAATACAGCTACTACTGCCATACATTTCATGAATACCCTTGGTGCTGAAGCTAGACCAAAAGGAAGAACCCTGTACTATAAATGTTTTCCCCTGAAAAGGAATCGTAAGAATTTCCTGTGATCTGGATGGATCAGAATGTGTGTGTATGCATCCTTTAAGTCTAGAGAGAAAAGCCAATCCTGGCTTTGAAGGTATGGCAGAAGAGTTCCTAGAGAAATCATTTTGAACTTCTCTCAAAACAGGTATTTGTTCAATTCTCTGAGGTCTAGAATGGGTCTGTGTCCTCCTGTTTTCTTTGGAATAAGAAAATAGGGGGAGAAGAACCCTGCACCACGTTGAAGAATGGGTACCTCCTCTATTGCCCTTTGGGCAAGAAGTGTTGAGACCTCGTGATCTAGCAGATTGTTTTCGGAGGTTTGAGACTTGAATTGCTTTAGAATTGTAGTCGGTGCATGCTGTGAAAATGAAGCTTGTACCCTTCTCCTTCAATGGACAAAGTCCAATCTTCTGCTGTTATCTGATGCCATCTGTTGGCAAAGTGGCATAACCTGCCTGGGATATTGAGGGGTTGGGGACCCAACCCCCCAATATCATAAGGAAAGGAATGGAAAATAAAACAAAAAATATTATAATGCCTCTATATCGTTCCATGGTAACACCGCACCTTGAATATTGTGTGCAATTCTGGCCGCCGTATCTTAAAAAGGATATAGCGTTATTAGAAAAGGTTCAGAGAAGAGCCACCAAAATGGTAAAGGGGATGGAAGGATACTCCTATGAAGAAAGGCTAAAAAGGTTAGGGCTCTTTAACCTGGAGAAGAGACGGCTGAGGGGAGATATGATAGAAGTCTATAAATTAATGAACGGAGTGGAACGGGTAAACGTAGATAGATTGTTTACGTTATCAGAATATAGAAAGACTAGGGGACATGCAATGAAGCTACAGGGTAAACTATTTAAGACTAATAAAAGAAAATATTTTTTCACTCAACGTGTAATCAAACTCTGGAATTTGTTACCGGAGAATGTAGTAAAGGCTGTTAGTGTAGCTGGGTTTAAAAAAGGTTTGGACAAGTTCCTGGAGGAAAGGTCCATAAACCATTATTAAGAAGGGACCCAGGATATCAATGCTTGAACCAGTACAAGCATTGCGGAACCTGTGTCTTTTGGGAAAACTGCTAGGTAGGTATGACCTAGATTGGCCACTGTTGGAAACAGGATACTGGGCTTGCTGGACCTTGGTCTGACCCAGTATGGCATATCTTATGTTCTTATGTTATGTTCTCATGACCCCTCAGAGGCAGGAAGGCTAAGCTCTCTAGGAAGGAGTCAAAGCCCTTGAGGGGCCTGAACCTGTAGAGCTGGTTGGGCTCTGGGGCCTATTAGCTTCTTTTGCTGTCCAGTTTGTCCCTTTTGGGCAACCTGACCATGAGTTTGACTCTGCTAGGTATAGGAAGGATAAAATTTTCTCTTTTTGCTGAAAGAGGGTTTTTTATAAGACTTCTTTTTGGCTGGAGTGGCTGTAGATTTCGACAATCTATCTAGAGTACTATTGTCAGCATCTAACTCGTTAGCCTTTTCCTGCCAGTTCTTGCTGAAGAGATTCTCTCCCGTGCAAGTAATGTGTGCCTAACTTGTCCTGTACCCAAGTCTCCAAGTCTGATGCCTGAAGCCAGGCAATCCGTCGTGCGCCAATGGCAATAGCAGAGGTTCTGCTGATGCATTCAAAGCAGTCAAAGGATGCATGATTTACAAACTTGGAGACATCTTGAGCATGCTTAACTAGAGCAAGAAAGTGTTGTCTCTTGTCATCTGGGAGAAATGGGCTCATAAGCTCCAAGTCTCCTGTAACTTCCTTGAGGAACATTCCCATATACAGTATATATGAACTGATCCTAGCTGAAAGCATGGAAGCCTGAAAAGTTTGGCACCCAAAAGAGTCCAGAGTCCTGCATTCACGACCTGGAGGATTGGATGCATGCCTCTTTGCACTTTTCATCCTACGCATGGCAGACTCCACCACCATTGAATGGTGTGGCAGCTGAGTCTTTTGAAATCCAGGACATGGCAGAACTCGATACATAGTATCAAGTCTCCTAGAGTGAGGAGATATAGTCAGAGGTGTCTCCCACATTCTGAGCATCAAGTTATGCAGAATTTCATGGATGGGCAGACTGCCTCCCTCCTTTGGAGCTTTAGGATATTGGAGAATTTCCAAATTCCTTTGCTCTGGGTTTCTCTTCGGGAGCCACCGTGATTGATAGGCCCTTGGCCATATCATGAATAAAATCCTGAAAAGACATGTCCTCTGGAGGTGACATTCTGCGTTGAGGAGAAGAGGGATCCTCTGGGAGAAACCCTCTAGTACCAGCAGAATTGATTCTGTACTGAGTTGATTCAGTACCGATCTATCTATTCCAGCCAAAGATGGTGTGGGAAGAATTCTCACCGGGGCCGGTTCTGGTACCGGTGTCTGTACCGGTGTAGATACCGGCATCGGTGTCGATGTCAGTACCAGTGCCCGTTGAACCAATGGTACCGCAGCTGAGAGAAGAGCTGCGATGCTGTGTTCGATAGCGAGGAACCTCTGGTCTATCGACGCTGCCGATTCCTGGGTATCGTTACCAGTGAAAACGGCCAGAACCCCTGAGCATGGCACAGGTAGTTCTTGCGAGGTCGGGGCCTCGAGAACATCCTGGAGCCCCATTGATACTATGGAAGCCGAAGCCTCCTGCCGGGGCTGCTTTGCCGGTGTGGTTCCCTCAAGGGCAATGCCAATGGCCTCTCGATGTTTAGCAGGAGAGCTACCCTTTGAGGACCGGCTTTTATGTTTAGTTACCTAAGATCCATGGGAGGAAGAGGAGGCCTTTGAAGATGTTGATGCAATGGATCTGGCATCCGAAGAAAAGAGGGTACCAAGCTTTGCAGCCCGGTTCTGTCTTCCTCTTTTAGTCATCCGCATACAGGAGAGACATTCAGATGGAGAATGTTCAGGCCCTAAACATTTAAGACACCAATCATGGGTATCAGTGACAGAAATAGTACCGCCACACTTAGTACATTTTTTTAAACCACTAGTTGGTTTTTCCATGTTTTAGGAATATGGGGCCTAGTGCCCAAAATGGCGCCTAGCACCAAAAAAGAAAAGTTTCTGAAGAGAAACAGCTCAAAGTATAAGGGTTTTTTGTTTTTTTTGGAAAAGAAAAGAACCGGCGGTACCGGTAAGCATCATGCGGCAGGCAAACACGACCACAAGAAAACAATTTTAAAGACGGAATTTTCTGCGGTGACAGGGTATGGATCCTGTCGGCTCCGCGGAAAACGAAGAACTGAAGAGGGTCAGTTGGAAAGGCGGGAAGGCAGCGTGCATGTGCTGAGGGATGCTCCCAAAAGCGTTCTTATTGGACGCTGGGGAGCGTTCCCGCGCAGGCTCCGTCGGTACCGACGATTCCCATATGTGAAGACTACATTCCTGCTTGTTCCTGGAGATACAATCTATTCACATTTACCTGTTCCATTTCACTCAGGATTGTATAGACCTTTATCATATCTCCCCTCAGCTGTTTCTTTTGCAAGCTGAAGAGCCCCAACCTCTTTAGCCTTTCTCCATAGGGGTATCCTTCCATCCCCTTTATCATTTTGGTCACTCTTCTCTGTACCTTTTTCTAAAAATGTAACAATATCTCCATATCTTTTTTGAGATGCGGCAAACAGAATTGCACACAATACTCCAGGTGTGATTGTGCTATGAAGCAAAACAGAGGCATTATGATATTCTTTGCTTGTTTTCTATTCCTTTTCAAATAATTCCTAACATTCTGTTTGCATTTTTGGCTGTTGACCCACATTGAACAGAAGATTTCAACCTATTGTCCACAATGATGTCTAGATTCTTTTCCTGGATTGTGGCTCCTAATGTGTAACCTGACATAGTCTAGCTTTAATTTGGGTTATTTTTCCCCAACATGCACCACTTTTCATTTGTGCACATTAAATTTCATCTGCCATTTGGAAGTCCAGTCTCCTAATCTTGCAAGGTCTTCCTACAATTTCTCACAATCCATTTGCGATTGTGATATAAGAACTTTATTTACTTTTATATAGCACTTTATCTGTGAATAATTTTTGGTTATTTGCAAATTTGATCACCTCATTC
This sequence comes from Ichthyophis bannanicus, assembly GCA_033557465.1. Taxonomy (NCBI): domain Eukaryota; kingdom Metazoa; phylum Chordata; class Amphibia; order Gymnophiona; family Ichthyophiidae; genus Ichthyophis; species Ichthyophis bannanicus. The sequence goes on from CM066044.1 coordinate 108,058,304, forward strand.
ATTCCCAGTTCCAGATTATTTATAAATATGGTTTCAATATAGATCCCTGGGGCATTCTGTTATTCACCATTTAGCCCTACTTATCTTTAACCAGTTCCCACAATCCAGAATCGGACATTGCCATGTTGTTTTAATTTCCTATATAAATCATAGCTTTTGAATTTCCCCCTCTACAGACAGCTACATGTTGTACCGGCAACTCATTGTCCGTACAAAATATAACCATTTATCTCGGGGCAGCCATTTATGACATCGAGGAATTTTATCCCCTTAGCATGTTCTGAAGCTGCATTTGCTCAGTTTAGGGTAATTGAAATCTTCCATTGTTATGTTGCTAAATTTATTAGCCTTCCTATTCACCCCTAACCCACCCACTATCCTCCCGAGCGCCCGATGGGCACTTATCGTATATTTAATGACTGTTAGGTGGCATGCATATGCAGTGGAGGCCATTCCAAACTCTGCAAGCCTGGGCCGTGTGCACACCTAAAACTTGGCCAGAACCAAGTTGGACCTGATTCTGCAACCATGGGATCTATATGCCCCCACGATTGCGGAATCAAGCAGATAGACAGCCTGGCATATACAGTATAGCATTCTTAGGAGGGGGTCGTCTCCTAGGCTGACCGTCCCCAGCACACAATGCAACAGCTGGTGTGCCGTGCAGTGGCATCCCATTGCCATGGCACCAACATGTCCAGCCATTGGCATGGAATCCCATGCCCAGCACTGGCCTCCGCGCAATGCTGTCTGGCTATTAGCGGGGGCTCACAAGGGCATGGCTTGCCAGCAGGCTCCATTTGGAGCCATTGTAATGGTGTGTGAGGGCAGGCAACTCGCCAACAGGGCTGCGGCCTGCACCTATTCCACCATAGGGGTAGAATAGGCTGGCCATCCAAGTTGCAGCCAGGGTATGTAGAGGCCTTTCCTGAATAGCCTCTGTACATCCCGGTGCTTGGCCACTCCCCTGCTCTGCCTCTGCTCTCTTCCGCCGACATACAGCGCTCTCCACTCAAATGCCATGTACATGCAGGGAGCACTGCCAGAGGAATAGGGCTGTGGAGCTAGGCATGGGCTGGACGTCCAGCCCGCACATTCAATGCCGCTATTCATGGCTCGGAATGCCCTCCCTAGTGTCCTCAGCTGCCAGTTACCATGTGCTGAAATGCGCCTTAACAGGTTAGCAGCTTTAGTTATAAGACTGCTATTTCTAAAGAGGAATTATTTGACTTCTGGAATAACGGCATGAAGGACATTTTAGACAACTTGTTCCCTTATAGAGTAAAAGGAGGGCATAAGGAAATATCAGCTCCAGTGAAAACCAATTTAAGACAAACATAGAAACATAGAAATATGATGACAGAAAAAGACCACATGGCCTATCTAGTCTGTCCTTCCATATCAACAACTACAACAGTCCCCTTTTTACCTTTAGAGATCCTCTGTGTTTGTCTCATGCTTTTTTGAATTCAGTTACTGTCCTCATCTCTACCACCTCCACTGGGAGACTATTCCATGGATCCACTACTCTTTCCGTAAAGAAATATTTCCGCATATCACTCCTGAATCTATCTCCCTTCACCCTCATCCCATGTCCCCTCGTAGCAGAATATGCTTTCCACTGAAAGAGGCTCTCTCCCTGAATATTTATGCCACGGAGGTATTTAAACATCTCAATCATATCACCTCTATCCCGCCTTTCCTCTAAGGTGTACTTATTAAGATCCTTCAGTCTGTCCTCATATGCTTTATAATGAAGACCACTAATCATTTTAGTAGCCACCATCTGCACCGACTCCATCCTGTTCACATCCTTTTGAAGGTGCGGTCTCCAGAATTGCACACTATACTCCAAATGAGGTCGCACCAAAGACTTCTAAAGAGGCATTATCACCTCCTTTTTTCTGCTAGCCATTCCTCTCCGTATGCACCCAAGCATCCTTTTAGCTTTTGCCATCACCTTTTCTACCTGTTTAGCTACTTTAAGATCATCAGACAGAACCACACCTAGGTCCCTCTTTTCTTTAGTGGACAAAAGTACCTCACCCCCTATACTATATTGCTCCCTTGGATTGCTGCAGCCCAAATGCATGACCTTACATTTTTTAACATTAAATCCCAGCTGCCAAATTCTTCAAGCTTAGCTAGATCCCTCCTCATGTTATCTACACCTTCCTGGGTGTCTAATCTATTGCAGATTTTGGTATCATCCGCAAATAGGCAAACCTTACCCGACAGCCCTTCCGCTATATCACTAACAAAGATGTTAAAAAGAATCGGACCAAGGACAGATCCCTGGGGCACATCACTGGTAACATCCTTCTCCTCAGAGTGAGCTCCATTTACTTGTACTCTTTGTCGCCTCCCACCCACCAATTTCTAACCCAAGCAGTAACTTTAGGGTCCATCCCTAGGGTGCTCAGTTTGTTTATAAGTTGCCTGTGAGGAACAGTGTCAAAGGCTTTACTGAAATCTAAATATACCACATCTAGAGCTCTCTCTCGGTCCAACTCCCTGGTCACCCAGTGAAAGAAATCAATCAGATTTGTCTGACAAGACCTGCCTCTGGTGAATCCATGCTGCCTCGGATCCTGTAATCCACTGGACTCCAGAAACCTCACTATTTTCTCTTTCAGCAGCTTTTCCAATAATTTACTCACCACCGAAGTTAAACTAACCGGCCTGTAGTTTTCAACCATATCCTTACTTCCGCTTTTGTGTAAAGGCACCACATGAACTTATCTCCAGTCCTTTGGCACCACTTCCGACTCCAACGAGGCATTGAAAAGGTCAGTCAGTGGAGCTGCTAGAATGTCCCTAAGTTCCCTCAGTATTCTAGGGACATCAGAACATCAGTGGCATCTACGTTTAGACATGAAAAGTAAAATGCAGTGGTGTGAAGAGATTAAAGGGCATATGGTGCAGGCCAGAAGAGACTATTACTCAAATTTATTTGATAAGGATTCAATCAATATTATATCTTCGTTTAAAATTGTCAACTCCCTGATAAATGAAAGAAAGTTCTTACAAGAAGAGAAAGAGAAAAAATGATCAACTTCAGGCTTAGCTCAGTTTTTTAGGAATAACATTTTGCATCTGTGACATTCTGTTCTCTGCTATACTCCTCAAAGTGGTTATTTACCAGAACAGAAAATGGATATTTTGGGTGTAATTAGGGCGGTTATAGGGTGAGATGATTTTCTTCCAGTTTCACTTTTGGAAGTTCAGAGACTTGTAAGAAAATTTTCCAAAAGCTTGGGGGGGGGGGGGGATAGCAGATGTGTTAACCGCGCTAATGGTTAGTGCCACTGAATATCTGTGGATACTGCTGTCATCGGGGCTCTGGGGGTTGAGTGGGGGCAGCACCTGGGGAAAACCGTTCAATGCAATATTCAGCCACTGCCCAGTTATCCCTCTGAGGCAAAAGTTAGGCTTTTCCCTGTTGGGCCAAATTCTCGTGGTGCGGCTATTATTGTGACACTGGCTTGACGGGGAACAGCTACCTGGCATGTGGCAAACTTACAAGAGCAGAGGCAGCACGGCGAAGATGATCAGGCAAGTTTGCAGTGCTTCCTTATCACCACTGTGTGGGCTCCCTTTCAGCTCGGGCTCTCACTCATTGTGGGGAAATTTACACCACTGCTCCCTTAGTATTTTACATCCTTGTTTACTGAAAGAGACACCAGTTCAAATCTTATGGTAATTACCACTTTTGACGGTCAAGCTGCTAAAAGAGGGCTTTTCTCCTCCCTCCTTAGGTACATTAGTGCCAGCTGCTGTAACTAAAGATCAAACTGGAGATTTGGTTTCTCTAGCAAATTATTGCACTGTGGCTAGTTTCCTCATTCTGGCAAAAGTGTGCGAGGCTGGAGCAGCACAATTACAAAACTATTAGGAGTGCCAATCTTCTTTTTCAGACTAATGTCATTAGTACATTTGTTATCTGTATTACTGTTATTATATATAGTCACAACCTGCTTATTAGCAGATGCTAACGGTAGTTTGGAGTCATCCATAGCTTGTGCTCTTGATTTAAATCCATCTGTGCTATTTCAGCCTTTGCCAAACCCTCTCTATGGCGATATTCTGGCTTCTTTGTTTTGCAAGTATTCTTTGAAGATCCCTCGCTCTGAACCGTATTCTTTTGAGCCACTATTAGCTTTCCCCATGTACTAGTTTACAATCTGCTCTATCTCCTTTTTAAATTGTTAGCACCAGCAGCCAGGCGCTAGCCATCCTATTGGAACAGGTCCCCACTTCCCCGGAACATGCCTCTTCCCTGTGTCCTTCATGCTTTGAGGTTCTGGACCTCAGCCAGCCGTTAGAGACCCGCAAGTTGACTAAGAAGCATTTTAAAAAATGTAATTTTGAAGATTCTGGACTTCAGTTTCCTACCTAAAAGCTTTATGTTAATTTGTGCAGAGCTGCTTGCTGCAATAGGCAATTGTCCCAGCTAGGCATAGATACTTTGCCTTCACAACACTGTCCTTAAATTTATATTTTAAAGATGATCCCTTAGATGTACGCCCTGAGCCGGCCCTACGATTGAGCATTGCACATGGCCCCACTTTTCATGCCCATTATTCAGCTACTATTGACTTATGCAAATGAGGTCCCACAATTGGTCTCTGCACATGGCCCCACTTCCCTCTGCATCCCCCTCAGGCCGTCCCTGTGTATGCCTCTTGCTTGGCCAAAGGGGCTATATTTCATGTTTTCAAAGGTACTGTTTTCTGTGATGCTAACTGATATATCATACTACTTACGAATTCATTTAGAGGGGCACATGGCTGATCAATTCAGAAGAGGATGGCAAACACATTCCCTTTTCCTGCCAGACCTGATGAAACTACTCAGGCTTAATGTGTACAGTGTGTTTTTTTTTTAAATCAGAGGGTCTTTCATTCAATTCTGGGACAAAATGGAAGCGAATCAAGATAACCTTATTTATTTATTTATTTGTGCTTATTTACCGCCTTTCATGAATCAATGTGGTTTACATAGCACTTAAAATGGCAACTATTACATTAAACAATGTTAACAGATTTAACAGAATTAATCATTATACAATTTAACGTGAAATAATTAATAACATAAGGGTGATAAGGGTTAAGGGAAACACTTAAACAGCAACTATTATTTTTCTCTGGTAACTATTTATAAGAGAGCAGCAATGTTATTGGTGATTATATGAACTTCGTAGCTATCCCGTAATAAGTGCATTAATTTTGTTTTGGTTAAGTAGCTTGTAAGGCTATTCTGTAGCGGTTTCCTTTTTAAGTAATATGTTCGCCAAAATGTTTGTTGAATAAATATGTTTTTAGATGCTTACGGAAGGCTACTGGATCCTTGGTGGCTCTTAGGTTTTCAGGAAGAAAATTCCATAATTGAGGTGCGGATAGTGAAAATGCTCTCTTAGATGTAATGGATTTGCAGTTCTTAAATTCAGAAGGTACTGTGAGGAGGTCTTTATTGTTACTTCTTCTTGGTCTGTTTTCCGGTGTGATTGTAATCAGCGTTTTCAGATAGATGGGAGAATCGGCTTGGAGGGATTTGAATATTGCGTGAATTGCCTTGAATTTTGTTATGCTCACTATTGGCAGCCAATGAAGATTCTTTAATACTGGTGTGATGTGTTCTTTGATAGTTACTTGAGTGATTACTCTAGCTGCTGTATTTTGAGCTAGCTGTAGTCGTCTGATAGCTTGCTTTGGGAGTTCCATTAGTAAGGCATTGCAGAAATCTAGGTGCGGAAAGATCATTGCCTTTACTGTTGTTCTGAAGTCGCTTGTGGAGAGGAGAGGTCTTAAATGTTGCAGCATTTTTAGCTTATTATATATGGCCTTAGTTATATTGCTCATGTGCTTGTTGAAACTGAGCTGGTGATCAAGTGTAACACCCAGGTATCTTAACTCTTTTTTAATTTTGATGTTTGTATCTTTTACCATAATTGATTCTCGTGGTGTGAATGTGGTGTCTTTTGTAATAATTAGAGCTTCTGTTTTTTTTAAATTTAATTTGAGGTTGTGATCTGCCAACCAGGTAGTGGTGTTGTGAAAACATTCCTTATTAAGTAATGGCCAGTTGTGTTTCCTGAGTGATTTGCTGTGAACCCTAATACTTACTGATATCTACACAGTGAGCTGAAGGAAGATATTTAGACAAAATCGCAAATCCAGTTTGATTTAAATGAAGCCAAAGCAACGCAACTTCTGTCAATAATCTAAAATGAGCCAGTGTGGATAAACAAATTTCCCAGCACTGAAATGCCCTTAGGTGCTGCAGTCTTTGATTAGCATAAATGCAAAACACAAACCAATTAGTGCACTCTCAGGCTGCTCATTGCTTGTCATTTAGTGCTAACAGCAAGCCTAATTCTAAAGACACTCATTGATTTAACCATTAAATCTAGCATCACTCAAAATAAAGCTCATTACATTATTGAATAAAAATGAAGGCACCTGATCTATTGTTAATGTGGTTATAATTGTTTAATCTAATGGAGACAAATGTCTATCCATAATCCAGGCTACGATCAGAGCTGTAAATGCACAGGGGTAATGCCCACTAATGGCCCGATTTTTGAAAGGCAGTTATACAGACTACAGCCCAGTAAAACATGTAAATGCCTTAAATGGGGAAATTCAATGGCGCTTACACGGCTAGTGCCCCTTCTAACTCCCCTACATGCCCTGATGCTGGCCGGTTAGCATTGAGGCATGTTGGAGGTGTTCCGGGGTGAAGCGGAGGCAGCGATAAGCGATAAATGGGCATTAGCGATATTGCCTGCTGCCCGCTTAACGATCTGCACCAAAAAGACGCAGGAGGTAACTGGACGCATCCAATATCGCTGCTGCCTGGTTCGCTTTGGTGGCTTCTGGTGTGTGTGGTAATCCCCAGATATTCAATACCATCACTGCGGCATTGAATATCTGGGTTAGAGGTCAACGAGGAGGGCTATGTGCCGAAGAGGTGCATAGCCCTTCGAAAATGAGCCCAGCTCAATATTGGGCCTTAAGTTCCTGACTGGCAATGCAAATGTGCACTTTTGATTTTGCATAAACCTGTCTGCTCTTCAGAGAAGAAGATATGAATTCTAGAAGATATTGCCTACATGGGAAACTGAATAGGCGCCCAGCTTACAGAGACAAAAAAGGCACTTCCGCTAACACAAATTCTGCAGAAACCATGGGTGAAATGAAAAATCTGCCTCCAAACACACCTGTACATGAGTCATTTCAAGATACATGCACACTTGTCACAGAGCGCACTTTTATGTGGAGGTCATTTTCTAAGAGGCATTTTATGTGCATATGTGAAAAAGCTTTTATACAAAAGCCCCTAAATTATACAGAATTCACGCTTAAAGATGCTGCTGCTATACAAAGAAAAGAGCTGTGCTTTGTCATCAAAGTGTAAAGTCAGCGCGCCAGCTCACCGCTCCATATTTCAAGTGACTGTTCAGCTGACTTTTTGGATAGACAAACAAACCCAGATGTCTTAAATTGCTGCCTGCCTCTTCCTTGTTCCACCTCCTTTTATCTACTTAAAAAGGGGCTGAACTGCAAGTCTGTTTTTCAAGCAGAGTTTTCCTTTTGCCTGCCATTATTCAGCTTTGGTCAGCCAAACTGGTTCAGGTAATGCAGATTCCTGAAGTTATTAGGGGAGGAGGAGGCGCCCAGTGGTTAGAGCAGCAGCTTGTCACCAGAGAAACCAAGGTTCCCACTGACACTCCTTGTGGCCTTGAGCAAGTCACTTACCCTTCCATTGCCTCAGATAAGCACTCCAGGGACAGAGAAATACCTTCCGAACATAAGATATGCCTTAATGCATTAGACCAAAGGTCCATCGAGCTCAGCATCCTGTTTCCAACAGTGGCCAGTCCAAGTCACAAGTATCTGTCAGGTTCCCAAAGGGTAGACAGATTCTACAATGCTTATTGCGGGGTAAACAGTGGATTTCCCTGGCCCTTTTAATAATGGTTTATGGCCCTTTCCGATGGGAACTTTTCCAAACCTCTTTTAAATCCAGCTACACTAACATCTTTTACTACAAACTGAATGTAACTTGCCTTCAACTATTACTAGAAAGGCATGAACTAAATATAAATAAATAAACTTTGGGATCATCTTACTAAAGCCTGGTAACTAAAGACTTCTCCAGCCACCCGATTGGCATCCGGCCACAGGGAATGGCAGGTAGCTCATCCTGTTCCCTGCAGCAAAGGCCAATCGGGCTCACCTCCCCAGCAGTTAAAACCAAGTGCCAGAAGGCATGAAAAACTTTCCTCCAGCCACCCGATCTGCATCCAGCCACAGGGAACGGCAGGTAAGCGAAGGCCAATCTGGCCCATCTCCCCAGCAGTTAAAACCAAGCACAGGAAGGCACACCCATGTCTGACAGGCTCGCGCCTAAGGGCCACGCCAAAGGGCCTTTTGGCGAGGCCCTTAGGTGAGGACCAAAGATATTATCTCCAAATTAACAACAAGATAACCTCAGCTATCAGACCCCCAACCTAACCATCCAAGGTACTGCCTCATCGCTACTCTACCAGCAAAGCACACTGCATGTGAAAACCTGCACCACGGACGACCCCATGCTCCTAACACAGCTCTCAGCCACAGGAAACAAGATATCAAACCTTCCACACAGCAACATGATTCATCCGCTCTAACGGTTAATTATCCTAAGTGTCATCTTCTCATCTCCCTCCTAGACCTCTGCACTCACAATCAATCACCCTCCAATCCGCCTAATTCCTTATCCACTCAACAGACTACCAAGCATATGGCACCTATCCTGCTCTCATCATGACAGGAAATATGGATGCCTCATCACGATACACACAGTAGCTCCAAATAACCCACCTTCAAAGCACAAGAATCCTATGCACCTGCACAATCCCATAAGATGTGGAGGAGTGGAATCCCATAAGGAGTGAAGGAGTGGCCTAGTGGTTGGGGCAAGTTACCTCAGGCTGGAAGGTCGGGGGTTCAAATCCTACTAGAGGACAGCAACCTTGAGCCAGAAGGACTGGGGTTAATAGTCCCACAGGTGCTCCTTGTGGTCTTAGGCAAGCCACTTAACCCTCCATTGCCCATGTTCCCTGTAAGTATTAGTGTATGTGTATCATATACCCTCATGTTAAATGTATCTCCCAATTGTGTTGTGACCACTTTGATTGAAGGATAAGGTGGTATACAAAACTGTCTAAACAAAAATAAGTAAATAAAATAAGATGTGCCCTCATTAACTCATGATCTGTCTGAAACAAAATTCAAACCTTATCCGACTGCATAACAGATAGCAAGCTTGACGTTCTATGCATCACTGAAACCTGGTTCTCTGACAATGACAATGTCCTGCTCAAACAACTCAACACTACCACTCACAACATCCACAACTGCCCTTGGACATCAGGCAGAGTCTGCATACTCACAAGGAAGAGCCTCAATTTTAACACCATAAATTACGCCTCCACTCCCAACCTTCACATCATCATAGTCTCAAACTGCCACCTCTCCATTTTTCTAGCATTCAGATCCCCTCACACCAATGCTGAAGAGCTCGCCACCTTACTGGAAGAAATCTGCTCTCGCTCATCCACCCCAAATACCTCATCCTACTTGGAGATCTAAACCTCCCATCTGCCTCCACTGCCTACTCCTCAGTCTTCCTCGAAGCTATGAGTGACCTATAATGCACACAGCTCATATCCACCCCTACGCACACAAAAGGTAGCATCCTTGACCTGGTCTTCTTCTCAGATTGACTCTTAAATGCACACAGATATATTCTACCTACAATACTTCCAGTTCTCTGGTCTGATCACAACCTCATCTCATTCAACATACCCAGCTCCTGCCTACAAACCCTGCATCAGAGTTCTCTGCCAATAACTCGATGGTTCCTGTCTTTTGATGAACAAGCCTTCCTCCAAAAAACTATCCCAAACCTAACTACCTTGCCAGCACAAGATGACCTTGAAACAGAAGTCTGCACTTGGAAATCAACCATCTCAGCTTCTGTTCTTGCTCCACGCAAAACCCCACACAGAAAACAATGACCACATACTCCTTGGTACTCCACAGCTCTAAAAACACAAAAACACAACTTGCGACTTCTGGAATGGCAATGGAGAAAGTCCCAAGACTACCAACTCAAATCTTAATATCTACATGAACTAAAGTTATACCACAACTCCACCATCCATGCCAAAAAAGAATACTACAACAATCTCATCTCATGCTCCATCAACAAACCCAGAGAACTCTTTGACCTCATCAAATCACTCACTAAAGACCCATCACAAATAAACCGTGCCACACTCTTAATCCACAGGACATGGCCTCATACCTGCAGGCCAGGCACAAACTTACACTCTACAGCAGCTCTACAATCCCAAATTTGAACAAGGAGATCACTCAAGACCACCACTAGACCACCTTCAAGATATTATCATCTGAGGAACTCAACAACATAATAAGCAGCATCAACACCACAACCTCACCACGCGATCCTTGCCCAGTTTCCTGGCTTAAAATCACAAAAGAACAAGTCCTACCAATCATATCTGACATTGTCCACTCATCCCTTTCTCGAGGACTCCTTCCTCCATCTCTCAAACAAGCATCAATCAGATCGCTCCTAAAGAAACCAAATCTGGATCCACACTTACCCTCCTCCTACAGACCTATAACTAGTATACCATTTATCTCCAAAATCATTGAAAAAGCTGTTCAAACCCAACTCCACTCCAAGGCCATTATGCTCCTCTAAACATGCATCAACATGGATTCCGACCCAACCACAGCACAGAAACCCTCATGACCTCCCTCCTAAACTCACTCATCACAGGCATAGAAACAATCACCCAAGACTTCATCCTGCTCTTTCTAGACATCACCAATGCCTTTGACACTGTATCCCACCAACTCCTCCTCAACCAACTCCACCACATTGTAGTCCACAGCACCCCCCTCAACTGGTTCCATTCCTATCTCTCCAACCAAAACCAGAGAATAAAGATAAAAACATAAACCTCAGCCCCTTTTACCCTAAAACAGGGAGTGCCACAGTTCAACATATACGTTCAACCACTGTGTGCCATCCTCCAACAATCCCAAGTAGAGTTCTTGATATATGCTGATGACATAATGATCTTTGCACTATTCTCCACTTCTGCTCCTGATTATTCCACGCTCTCAAGTTGCAGCACAGAAGTAACCAACTGGTTTCATTTTCATAATCTCTCCATCAACCTTGATAAAACAGCTCCTCTATGTCACAAAGGACCACAATTTCATGCCCCTGCCACCATCAAACTTGGCAACAACGATATCCGAGACAGCACCCAGACAAAATACGTTGGGATCATACTGGACCACCAGCTGACATTCAAGGCCCATATTCAAGGTATCACCAAGGCGCTATACTATAAACTTAAAACTCTCCAAAATATGCCCCCTCCTATCCACCAACAGATTCCACTCAGTCTGCCAAGTCACCATCACTCCCCTATTTGACTACTGCAATTCCATTTATCAAGGTCTACCCAAATACGTACTCCTCCCACCACAACTCACCCAAAATACTGTCACCTGATCCATCTTCCAAGCATCAAGGCAAACCCACATCACTCCCATTCTCAAACACCTCCACTGGCTTCCCAACAGCTCCAGAATACAATTCAGAGTTCTAACCCTCATTCAAAAAACCCTGGATAAACAATCCTTAGAGCACCTCCAAGCACTAATTCACACCCTGAACTCCGACAGACCAAGAAGAAAGACCACCCAAAACCTCCTCAGTCTCCCACTACAGACTCGAAAATGCAAGCAAACAACAAGAATAAGAGCTTTCTCACTATACGCTCCTACCATCTGGAATTCACTATCCCCTTAATTTGAAGTATCAAATCAACTGCAGACTTTCACAAACAATTCAAGACTCACCTCTTTCTGAAACATTTCTCCAACAGATACCCAACAACCACAGAACAGGACAACCTCAAACAAACAATCACATCATCACCCACGCCACCCCCATGAAGTCCCTCATACCCCCCCACCCTTCCCCCCACTGTACATTTTTAAATCTGTATTGATAAGAATGTATTGACATGTACAAAAGGTTCTTTGTTCTCTGTTCGCATTTAAAATATTTTTCATGTTTATTATAAATGGTTATTGATTTGCATTATAACTCGTTCATTGTATCAACTCAGTTCCATGTAAACCATTTTAACTTGTAGAAAAACAGTATATCAAAATTTGTTTAATAAATAAAATATTGTGGTAAGGAGAGTGCAGCCCAGCCTGGAGAAACAAAGGGAAAAGGGACTTTTTCCTCTTTGCGGGGGATGGGTGCACCTGAACACATATACCAAACTAAAGGCAGTGAGAGAAACCACAGTTGTAGAGCTAGGCTAAAGCCCCATCCAGACTCCATAGCAACCCTAGGTAAGGATAGGAGTTACGTGGGGGTGGAGTCAGAGGGGGAGGTGCCCTGCTCAGCGTTTAAGTTTGAGCAAAGCAAGCAAAGCAGAAGAGATAAGCAAGACAAGCAAGGCAAGCCACGCAAGCAAGGCAAGGAAGCCAAGGAGAGCCAGGACAAGAACAAAGGTAGCCAACGCTGCAGCCATGAGAGCAGCAGACAACACTCCCAGGAGAGGACCAAACGCAGTGGCAAGAGGGAGAGAGACAAAAGGTTGGTGTTGGAGAAGCCAAGGCAAGAGAGCTCAGACTCCTCTGAAGAAAGGCGTGTCTTCAGGCAGAGGAAACCTCGGGTAGCTGAGAGGAATTCCTACAATGATTCCCTGACTAGCTCTGAGGCAGAGATAGCTACAGCCAGCAGAAACTCCAGCCGTGAAACTCCCACAGTTAAACTCCAAGGTAGGAGAAAGAAACCAGAGAGAGAGAATGCTTGTATCTCTTGCTCAGACTCTGAAGAGGGTTATATCTGGGAAAACCTAGAACAGAAGGAAGAGGTTTTTAAAGAAAGCTGAACAAGGAAAGCCTGCTAGAGTTCTGCCAAAGGAAGGGAAGGCAGTACAGTGGGATAGGCTGTTTAAGCTTTTAAAAGACATTAACCAAAAAGTACCAGAACAGTTCCAAGGTTCCCCAACAGCCAGCTCTGAAGAAAGCATGGAAGTGGATGATAGGGAGAGTGACCAGGGATCCACATGCTCTGAGATGGAGTGTGCTGTATGCATTGGTGCTAATTGAAGGAAACCAAAATAGTGGGGAAGAATTAAGGAAGCTGTTATCAGTTTGGCATAGCTGAAAGCAAGAAAGAAAAGGGAGAAAGAATCCTATGTTGAAGCAATAAGATTCTTCCTACAGAAAAGTGGATAGTGCAATCAAGTCTGTGCTAGACAGCTGAAACTGTTTAATTACAAGCAGCAAAGAGGGAGCTGGCAGCACTGCTGATCTTGATTGTGTGTTGCATCTACATGTACCTGTGTTAACCCTAAAGCAAGAAGCCTCTTAAAGGAAAAGGGGGAAAAGAAGCTATTGTAAATAATTCCTCTGAAACACTGTTTTCATGTTCTTTATTTTGGAGAAGTTTATCCTTGTTTCTTTTTGCTGAGAGTAAAAGTTTCTTTAAGGACTGTTACCAAGTTGACTTAAACGTAACCCAATAAAATTCCTGTGCGCTTTAGACATCCACTTGGTTTTACTTTGAGTTCACAACTACACCTTTGGAACAAGGGAATACAAGATGAGCGCCACAATATGTTGGGCACACAGCTAACAGCGCATGAGGGGTGCACTTACCATGCAATGGTATTGCTGCTAATTGTACGGTCATTGTACACCTGTAGTGATAGGGCACATTTATCTGCTTAAACTTAGTCCAACTATTTACCTGAACATCTGGATAAAAGGTAAAAAGACAAACTTGCTCAGTCAACCTTATGGGGACACGATAAGCTGAACAGTAGCTCAGAGAGGGTGATGCCCCCAAATTTACTTGTCTATTTGTTACATTTGACGGCTGAGGGCAAATTACAAAATCTTTATCAATGAAATTTGCACAACCAGGCCCAGAAGATAATGGGGCCAGTGTTAGAAAAGTCAGCAGCAAGGACCAACCACATAAGTCTTTCATTTTGCTGCGCCACAGAATGATTAACTTTTGACCATAAAAATCACTAAATGGGGAAAAGTTACCCGATTTGGGGAAAGGCCACAGACAATGGCAAAATTCAGTTGTCTTTATCTTAATGATGGAGGTAACTGTATCCATCATTTCTGGATGTGCAATGGAGTTATACACACAGAAATCACCCACGTAAACATCTGCAGAGGAGTTGAACCAAGGCATAGTACTGTGTTTTCTGGAAAATATCTGTACGCATGTGTATAGTTACATCTGCGTGTTTGTTTTAGGTGCCTTATGAATATGTATGCCTAATTATACAGGATGTTATTTTTTATTTATTTTATTTAACAATCACTTATATACCGCATCTTCCAAAGATCAGTTGCGGTTCACAATAAACAACAATCAACAAAGCAGAGTTTGTTTTACATGTAACATCATATAACCAAAAACAATAAAATTAGAAAACAACAAATGTTCAAGTTAAACAGTACAGAACAGTGCAAAACTATATACATTATATACAGATATACATTGTTTAGGGCTTAAGCGTTGTGCAAAGTACCGTTTCAGCTATAAGAATTTTTATAGGTCATGAGACATCTCAGACAAAAACAGGTTATCTGCACGAGTTCCCATATAAAAACAGGTTATCTGCACGAGTTCCCATATAAAGGGTGGTGTGGGTTTCCTGGGGCCTATGTTCCTATTCATAAAATTCCCCCCTATCCACCCACACACACACTGAAGTTCAGCTGGCCAAATGGCAGCTATTTGTATTTATTTATTTATTTAAAAGCTTTTATTATTCAAAATGGTTTACAATAAAAAGCTTAGGGGTCCATTCTTCGCTGTGCCGAATACCTTGGCTGCATTATACATAGAGCAAGATTTAAATATTCTGCTCCACCTATAATCTGTATAATTGATGGGGGGCAGAGTTACTGCAAAGCATAGTTTAGACTTATAGGGGGTCATTCTGTCCCTGTCCTGGGGAGGGGGTGCAGGGACCCCCCTATGATCCCACTCTGTCCAGGTGAGGGGGCGCAGGGGGTTACCTGCAGCCCGACCCAGGCCTTGTAAGGCTATATCGCGGGTCAGACTGCAGGGAAAAAGAGCTTGGTCGGTAGCCGGGTATCACGGCTCCTGAATGGAGCCGCAGTGCCATGCACTGCGATTCCATTCAAGAGCCTGGCTGAGGTATGTGGCTGGGTGTGCAGGCCGATCAGAATTGGGGTCTGGCCTGCATGTACAGGTCGTAGACCCAGTTCTGATCTCACAGGCACTTCTAGGGGCTGCACAGCCTGAATGGAATTGGCCTCATGGAGCCTGATTCAGGGAGAGAGACATTTGGGCTATCCGTATGTCCCTGAGGAAGATGGGCCAGTTAGAACCCAATTCTGGACTGCAGGAACAAAAGGTTCCTACAGTGCACAGAATCGGGCCAGTGGAGGGCACAGTGTGCCCCTGCCACCTGTGGGGTCATCCTCCCTGCAGGCGCCCCGACTCTCATGGCTTAGGCCCCCCTTTTCCCCACTGCAGATTGGCCCGCCCCCGCTCCCCCAAGATCCTGGTCCCCCCCCCCCCGCCTCTCCCTATCCTACTGCTCAGGACGTATGGGGAAAGCAGGAGGGGGAATAAGGCCCACAGGCGCCAAATTTCAGCACCTATATGTTTACACTAGGTATTTAGTTTAAGCGCTGCAAAACTATAACTAACCTGGATCTTCTATCTAAACGCATAGTGCAAGGGCCCAATATTCAGCATGATTAACGTGGTTAGCTGGTTATATGCTAATTATGGTGACCGGGATATTTAGTGACTGAATATCCCTGGATGCTGGCACTGAACACTAGCTAGCGTCGGGGTATTCCAGAGGAAGAGCGGAGACAGCTCTGTAAGGTGACCTAATTCTTACCTCAGAAGCTAAGAGAGCAGCGGCTGAATGCATGATTAGCTTCCGCGCTATCTGGCTGATCACTACTGAATATCGGGCCCTACATCGTGGGCAGCTATGTTCATCAACCAGATGTTTAAACTAACATAAGAACATAAGATATGCCATACTGGGTCAGACCAAGGTCCATTAAGCCCAGTATCCTGTTTCCAACAGTGGCCAATCTAGGTCATACGTACCTAGCAGTTTCCCCAAAAGACACAGGTTCCACAATGCTTGTACTGGGTCAAGCATTGATATCCTGGGTCCCTTCTTAATAATGATTTATGGACCTTTCCTCCAGGAACTTGTCCAAATCTTTTTTAAACCCAGCTACACTAACAGCCTTTACTACATCCTCCGGTAACAAATTCCAGAGTTTGATTACACGTTGAGTGAAAAAATATTTTCTTTTATTAGTCTTAAATAGTTTATCCTGTAGCTTCATTGCATGTCCCCTAGTCTTTCTATATTCTGATAAAGTAAACAATCGATCTACGTTTACCCGTTCACTCCGTTCATTAATTTATAGACTTCTATCATATCTCCCTCAGCCCTCTCTTTTCCAGGTTAAAGAGCCCTAACCTTTTTAGCCTTTCTTCATAGGAGTATCCTTCCATCCCCTTTACCATTTTGGTGGCTCTTCTCTTCTCAGTGGAGGTGGTGGAGATGAGGACAGTAACTGAATTCAAAAAAGCATGGGACCAACACAGAGGATCTCTAAAGGTAAAAAGGGGACTGTTGTAGTTGTTGATATGGAAGGATAGACTAGATAGGCCATGTGGTCTTTTTCTGTCGTCATGTTTCTATGTTTCTTACTGGGCAGACTAGATAGGCCATGTGGTCTTTTTCTGTCGTCATGTTTCTATGTTCCTTACTGGGCAGACTAGAAAGGCCATGTGGTCTTTTTCTGTCTTCATGTTTCTATGTTTCTATGCTTAGTAGGGTGGGATTACGGGGGCAGCACCTGTCCATAACCAGGCAGCGGTGATATTGAACTACTGCCCGGTAATGGCTATGCCTTGCTTTCGCCGCAGAAGCTAATCAGGTAGTGGCTCAATGCAGGCAACCCCGATATTCAATGCCAGGGCCAGATATGACCCCAGCACTGATTATTCAGGTTTATATCTTTTATTTTAATTTATTTTATTTGATAGCTTTTCTGTACTGCGCTCTTTAAAATCAGTGTGGTTTACAATTAACATTTCTTTGTACAATGCAGGGTGGACTTGCATTGTACTTACATTGAACAGGTATTGCAACTTGGATTTATAACTGGGGTAAATATACAGGTTGAGCCCTCTGTCGCTATGCTGTTTAGCGACATGGTGGGCTCACATAACTATGTACAGATATTGCCCTTTATTTACGATTTTACAACCTTTATTTATTTACCTTTGTCAGTGGGGATGAAATTGCTTACGACTATGTGCAAGGGTAGGGGGTTAACTAACGCTATTATTTACAGGTTATGTGGTTGTGCCAAGGAGTGGAGCTACATCATTGTGAGATGGGTGCGCTGGAGGTGTAGTCCTGGTGGTGGAGAGTGGCTGCTTGTGATCTGTCGTTTAGAGTAGTGCAGGAGGAAGAGATGGGTACTTCATTGCCTTTCTAAATTGTGTGAGGTCAGAGATGGACCGGATGGTGGTAGGAAGGGCGTTCCAGCATCTGGGTGCATAGAACAGAAAGGCCCTGTTTATTGTTGCCTGAGAACATTTCATTATTGTACTTGGAATTACCAGTGTGTTGGCGGCTGCGGATCTTCTGGATCTGTTGGCGGGAGTGGGGTGAATTAGCTCCGTGAGGGAGGTGGAGGAGCGCTTGTTGATGGCCTTGAAGGCCATTAATAGAATCTTGAAGGAGAGTCTGCAATGGATTGGCAGCCAGTGGAGGTGTTTCAAGATTGGTGTTATGTGATCCGTCCTGGGGGCTCCGAGTAGTATTCTGGCGGCAGCGTTCATTGCGAGCTGGAGTGGGTTCATTGTGTTCTTCGAGAGTCCCTGTAGAATTGAGTTGGCATAGTCGAAGTGGGGGATTACAAGTGCTTGATAAATTGTCCGGAAATTATCAGGAGCCAGCAGGGGTCGTAGATGCCGGATAGTCCGTATCTTGTGGTAAATTGCCTTGACGATGTTGTTTATATGGGCTTTCATGTCTAGCTGCTGGTCCAATGTGACCCCTAGATATCAGATAGTGGGCTTTCTTAGTAGTTCGGCGCCTTTCACCTTTAATGAGGCAGGAGGGTGAATGCTTGGTTCCTGGCTTGGTTCAGTGGCGGCGGCTCCTTGTGTTAGATTGGCTAGCCACTGCCACTGATTAGTGGGTCCTATATATTTACTACTATTACTACTACTTCTACTACTACTGAGAAAGCGTAGTTACTCACCTGTAACAGGTGTTCTCCAGGAGCAGCAGGAATCAGTCCTCACTTATGGGTGACGTCGGCGCCGACGGAGCCCTCGCGGAGCAATTTTCCCCAGCTTTCAAAGAAAGCCTTTGGGAATTGCAGCGCGCATGCGCGGTCCTCTTCCCGCCCAAGGGTGCCATCTTAGCCAGTCAGATGACATAGCTAAAAAAGACAGCATAAAAATTTGCAAAAAAGTAAAGCAGACGATTGCAACTCCAAGGGGAGGAGGGAGGGTTGTGAGGACTGATTCCTGCTGCTCCTGGAGAACAGCTGTTACAGGTGAGTAACTACGCTTTCTCCAGGACCAAGCAGGAAGTCAGTCCTCACTTATGGGACTCCCAAGCTTAAGGCTACCGGAGACCCTAAGCACAAAAATGAGCTCCCTCTAGCTCAGCAGCACAGAAGGAAGGATCTTCGCTGAATTATTACCCACCGGTAGCCCACATCCGGGATGGAGGGTAGGAGTTGCTCAGACCTCAAAGAGATTACGGAGGACTGCCTGTCCGAAAGCACTGTCCCTGCGGGACTCCCTCTCGAGACAGTAATGGACCGCAAAAGTCTGGCTCGAAGACCAAGTAGCGGCCGGCAGATGTCTGCCAGCGGAACAGAGCGGAGGTAAGCCACTGACGTGGCCTTTGCCCGAACGCAATGAGCCGTGACTCAACCGTCCAAGGAGAGTCCGGCTGCCCCATAAGCCCAAGAGATACAGTCCGCAACCAGATGGACAGAGTACGCTTGGAGACCGGGAGCCCCAATTTATTGGGGTCAAAAGACACAAAAAGCTGAGCAGCTTTACGGTGCTCCCGCGTACGGTCAAGGTAGAAGTTCAATGCCCTTCTACAGTCCAGGGTATGGAGGACCGTTTCAGCTCGGCTGGAGTGTGGTCTGGGAAAGAAGGTTGGAAGTACCACCTCCTGATTGATATGAAAAGGGGAGACCACTTTTGGAAGAAATTTTGGGTGAGTCCGTAGGACTACCCTATTTTTGTAGAACCGAGTGTAAGGGGGATCAGACACGAGGGCCTGCAATTCACTTACGCGTCTAGCGGAAGTGAGGGCTATCAAGAACAATGTTTTCCAAGAAAGAAAACGGAGAGAACAGGTAGCCATAGGTTCAAAAGGCGGACAGGTGATCCGCTGTAAAACCACATTCAGGTCCCAGTCAGAGAGGTAGAGCAAGTACTGCAAGACCACCGACACCGGGCAGGAGAAGGGATCCTGAGACTGTTGGGTACACCAAACGGAGAAACGACGCCATTTAAGGGCGTAGCATTTTCGGGTAGAAGGTCGTCGCGAAGCTAGGATGACCTCCTCCACCTCTGTCGGCAGGAGAAGGGGAGCAAGGACTACCCTCTCAGCAGCCAGGCCATTAGGTTGAGAGACCTGAGGTTGGGGTGTAGCAGAGACCCCTGATCCTGAGTGAGGAGATCCGGTTGAAACCCCAGAGGGAATGGATCCTCCACCGCTAATTGCAGCAGGAGTGGAAACCACGGCTGTCTGGGCCAGCGAGGGGCCACCAGGATCATGAAGGCTTTGTCTCGGAGAACCTTGAAAAGAGTCCGGGAGACTAGCGGGATGGGAGGGAAAGCATACAGAAGGCTCCCCGACCATGAGAGCAGGAAAGCGTCCGCCGCAACCCGAAGGGGTGTGGCTGACGAGAGCAGAAGCGAGGAAGTTGCCGGTTGTGAGGACTGGCAAAGAGATCCAACGTGGGGAGGCCCCACTTTAGAAAGAGCTTCTGAACTACCAAGGGATCCAGACGCCACTCGTGCGTCTGGAGGATCCTGCTGAGTTTGTCCGCCAGGTAATTCTCTTGGCCTGGGAGATAAACTGCCTTGAGGAGAATGCCGTGACTGACGGCCCAAGAGCAGAGCTTCTGTGCCTCCCGACAGAGGAGGAAGGAGCCCGTGCCCCCCTGCTTGTTCACGTAGAACATGGCAACTTGATTGTCCGTCTGGACAAGGACGGACTGGAGAGAAGTCAGGTGGGAGAAGGCCTTGAGAGCCAGGCGGATCGCCCTGAGCTCCAGGAAGTTGATCTGCTGAGCAGACTCCCACGTGGTCCAGAGGCCCTGAGTACGTGCCCCTTGGCAATGCGCTCCCCAGCCCAGGAGGGATGCATCTGTTGTCAGCACTCGGGCCGGCTGAGGTGACTGGAAAGGCATTCCGAATATCAGGTTCGGCTGCTGAAGCCACCACCGGAGAGACGAGATCAGCGGCTCGGAGACGCGCACTAGGTCTGCTAGGCCGCCTGTGGCTTGTCGCCACTTCTGGCGGAGACACCATTGAGCAGGCCGCATATTCAGGCGGGCATTGGGGGTCACATGGACGGTGGAAGCCATATGGCCGAGTAGTCTCAGGAAGCGCCTGGCGGAGACCAGGGGCTGGCTGCGAAAACGGTCGGCTAGGTCCATGAGCCGTTGAGCCCTGTCGAGCGGTAGGTACGCTCGTGCCTGAGGAGTGTGCAGCCTTGCGCCGATGAACTCGAGATCCTGTGAGGGGAGCAAAGTGGACTTTGCGAAGTTTATAACAAAGCCCAAGTACTGCAGAAGAGTCACCGTGCGGCGCGTGGCGTTGGTGACCTCCAGAGCGGACGCTGCTCTGATGAGCCAGTCGTCGAGGTACAGAAAGACATAGAGGCCGTGAAGCCTGAGATGGGCCGCCACCACCGCGAGACATTTTGTGAAGACCCGCGGTGCGGAGGACAGGCCAAAGGGCAGTACATAAGAACATAAGAACATAAGAACATAAGATATGCCATACTGGGTCAGACCAAGGTCCATCAAGCCCAGTATTCTGTTTCCAACAGTGGCCAATCTAGGTCATACGTACCTAGCAGTTTCCCCAAGGGACACAGGTTCCACAATGCTTGTATTGGTTCAAGCATTGATATCCTGGGTCCCTTCTTAATAATGGTTTATGGACCTTTCCTCCAGGAACTTGTCCAAACTTTTTTTAAACCCAGCTACACTAACAGCCTTTACTACATCCTCCGGTAACAAATTCCAGAGTTTGATTACACGTTGAGTGAAAAAATATTTTATTTTTTTAGTCTTAAATAGTTTTACCCTGTAGCTTCATTGCATGTCCCCTAGTCTTTCTATATTCTGATAAGGTAAACAATCGATCTACGTTTACACCCGTTCCACTCCGTTCATTAATTTATAGACTTCTATCATATCTCCCCTCAGCCGTCTCTTTTCCAGGTTAAAGAGCCCCAACCTTTTTAGCCTTTCTTCATAGGAGTAGCCTTCCATCCCCTTTAACCATTTTGGTGGCTCTTCTCTGAACCTTTTCTAAAATTGCTATATCCTTTTTAAGATATGGCGACCAGAATTGCACACAATATTCAAGGTGCGGTCTCACCATGGAACGATATAGAGGCATTATAATATCTTTGTTTTATTTTCCATTCCTTTCCTTATCATACCTAGCATTCTATTTGCTCTCTTGGCCGCCGCTGCACACTGGGCCGAGGGTTTTAACATGGTATCCACAAGGACGCCTAAATCTTTTTCTTGGGTGGTGGTTCCTAATGTGGAACCTTGCATCGTGTAACCATAGTTTGGGTTGTTCTTCCCTAGGTGCATAACCTTGCACTTCTCCACATTAAATTTCATCTGCCATTTTGATGCCCAGTCTTCCAATTTATCAAGATCCTCTTGCAATTTTCCACAATCCTCCTGGGTTTTAACAACTTTAAATAGTTTTGTGTCATCAGCAAATTTGATAACCTCACTCGTTATTCCACTTTCCAGGTCATTTATGAATATGTCAAAAAGCAACGGACCCAGCACAGATCCCTGGGGTACACCACTATTCACCTTTCTCCATTGGGAAAATTGGCCATTTAGTCCTACCCTCTGCTTTCTATCTTTTAACCAGTTCCTGATCCACAGTAGTACACTGCCTCCTATCCCATGACTCTTTAGTTTTGCCAAAAGTCTCTCATGAGGGACCTTGTCAAAGGCTTTCTGAAAGTCCAGATACACAATATCAACCGACTCACCTTTGTCCACCTGTTTATATTCACTCCTTCAAAAAAACATAACAGATTAGTAAGACAAGATCTTCCTTGTCTAAAGCCATGTTGGCTGTCTCCCATTAGGTCATGACTATCTATATGCTGAGTAATTTTATTCTTTATGATGGTTTCTACCATTTTTTCCCGGTACTGATGTCAGGCTCACCGGTCTGTAGTTTCCCGGATCACCCCTCGAACCCTTTTTAAAAATTGGTGTTACATTGGCGATCCTCCAATCCTCAGGTATTAGAGATGATTTTAATGATAGTTCACAGATTACTGATAGCAGGTCTGCAATCTCAAATTTCAGTTCTTTCAACACCCTTGGATGTATACCATCCGGCCCAGGTGATTTGCTACTCTTCAGTTTATCTAATAGTTGTAGGACATCTTCCCGATGTATCGATATTTCCTTCAATTCTTCCACACCTTTAAATACCACTTCAGTCGTGGGTAACATCCCTACATCTTCCTCAGTAAAGACCGAAGCAAAGAATTCATTCAGTCTCTCCGCTATCGCCTTGTCGCCTCTTAGTGCTCCTTTAACCCCTTTATCATCTAATGGACCAACTGACTCTCTCACGGGTTTTTTGCTACGAATGTACTTGAAAAGGTCTTTATTTCGCGTTTTTGCTTCCGCAGCAAGCTTCTTCTCAAATTCTCTCTTTGCCTGCCTTATCAATGCCTTGCATTTGACTTGCCAGTGCTTGTGCTGTTTCCAGGTTTCATCATTTGGCTCTTTTTTTCCATTTCTTGAAAGATGCTTTTTTGGCAACAACAGCCTCTCTGACCTCAGCTTTAAACCATGCTGGCAATTTTTTGGACTTCCTTCCACTTTTCTTAAAGCGTGGAATACAGCTGGTCTGGGCTTCCAAGATAGTATTTTTCAACAACACCCAAGCTTGATGTACGTCTTTAACCTTTGCAACTGCTCCTTTTAGTTTTTTCTTAACTGTTTTCCTCATTCTATCATAGTCTCCCTTTCGAAAGTTAAAGGGTAGTACTGTGGATTTCCTTACTATCCCTCCTCCACTAATTAAATCAAAGGCGATCATGCTATGATCACTATTGCCAAGTGGCCCCAACACCCTTATCTCTTGCACTACATCTGGTGTTCCACTAAGGACTAGGTCTAATATTGCTTCCCCTCTGGTCGGTTCATGAACCAGCTGCTCCAAGAAGCAGTCATTTATTTCATCTAGGAACTTTATCTCCCTAGCATGTCCTGTTGCGACACTGACCCAGTCGATGCCGGGGTTAATTGAAATCACCCATTATTATTACTGCACTGTAACTTTTGCTAGCTTCCTTGATTTCTTTGAGCATTTCATCATCCATTTGTTCATTCTGGCCAGGCGGACGATAGTACACCCCCACTGCCATCGCCTTCCCCTTTTTACATGGAATTTCAATCCATAGAGATTCTACAGCAAATTTTGTTTCTTGCAAAACTTTAATCCTTTCTGACTCAATGCCCTCTCTAACATAGAGCGCAACCCCTCCACCAATTTGATCAGCTCTATCATTTCGATATAGTTTGTACCCAGGTATCACAGTGTCCCACTGGTTGTCCTCCTTCCACCATGTCTCTGATATTCCAATCATATCTAACCTCTCGTTTAGTGCTATATATTCTAACTCTCCCATCTTGTTTTGTAGACTTCTAGCATTTGCATACAAGCATTTTAGAGACTGTATTTTATTCATATTAATTTGGCTATTGGTAGACATGGGTAATTTGGGATCTTTAAGTTCTGTCTGCTCCATACTCGAGGGCATTTGGGCTACTTTACTCTTTTTTGGGAACCTCTCTGCTTTTTGTAGTATCCTTCAAGGATACATTCTTCCGAACCATGCGCTCTTGGACGACTGTCGGCTTTCCCCTATTATCTAGTTTAAAAGCTGCTCTATCTCCTTTTTAAAGGTTAATGCCAGCAGCCTGGTTCCATCCCGGTTAAGGTGAAGCCCATCCCTTCGGAAGAGCCCCTCCTTTCCCCAGAATGTTCCCCAGTTCCTAACAAATCCGAACCCCTCATCTCTGCACCATTGTCTCATCCACGCATTGAGACTCCGGAGCTCTGCCTGCCTATTGGGTCCTGCGCGTGGAACGGGAAGCATTTCGGAGAACGCTACCCTGGAAGTTCTGGATTTCAACTTCCTACCTAAAAGCCTAAATTTAGCTTCCAGAACCTCCCTACCACATTTTCCTATGTCATTGGTACCCAACATGTACCAAGACAGCAGACTCCTCCCCAGCACTATCTAAGACCTTATCTAGGTGGCGTGTGAGGTCCGCTACCTTTGCACCAGGCAGGCATGTTACCAGGCGATCCTCACGTCCACCAGCCACCCAGCTATCTACATGCCTAATGATCGAATCACCAACTATAACTGCTGTCCTAACCCTTCCCGCATGGGCACTTGGCCCTGGAGAAACCTCCTCGGTGCGAGAGGGGTTTACATCACCTGGAGGACAGGTCCTAGTTACAGGATCACTTCCTGCCACACCAGGGTGATGCTCTCCTGTCACGTGACCTCTCTCCTCCATGGCAACAGGGATGCTGCCAGACTGGAGGTGGGACTTCAGGACTATATCCCTGTAGGTCTCGTCTATGTACCTCTCTGTCTGTCTTATGTTTTCCAAGTCTGCTACTCTAGCCTCTAGAGAACGGACTTGTTCCCTGAGAGCAGAGAGCTCCTTGCATCTAGTGCACACGTAAGACCTCTCACCAGCTGGGAGAAAATCATACATGTGACACTCAATGCAAAAGACTGGAAAGCCCACATCCCGCTGCTGGACTGCTGTCTGCATCTTAGTTTTAAGTTTGTGTTTAGATCTTTAAGTTCTATATGTACTAAAGGGTGCAATGGATATTTATACCACTAAAACTGTACCTAAGAAGTTTAATATACCTTGTTCACCTGAAGCTTAATTAATCTCAGGTCCTTGGTGTATGACTGATTTGGGTAATGAGCTTCACCTGAGAGCACCTCCTGTCTTTTAAGTTGTGCAAGTACCTATAAAGCAGCTGTGATTTTCCCAGGGGAGGGTGGGTGTGGGGAGGGAGGGAGGGATATAACACTTATTAAAAAAGGGCTGCTACACAGTACCTTGTCCTGTGCTGCTGAGGAAAACTATATTCTGATTTGATTTAAATTATAGCTCTTTGCTGCTACTAGGCTCTAACCTATTATGAAATTTAAACTACAAGCTCTCTGCTGGATTCTAAATTTAACCAGAAAGCTCTCTTCTGTGTTTTAATTTGAAACTAAAAGTACTTTGCTGATGCTAGGCCCTGAGTGACTATGAAATTTAAACTACAGCTGTCTACTGGGTATGAAAGGTAACCAGAAAGTTCTCTTCTGTGTTTTTAAAATTGAATCTTAAACTGTTGCTACTAGGCCCTGACTGATTTAACAAAAAAAATAGTGGGTTCACAGATTAATTAGCTTTAAAAGAAAAACAATTCCTTTCAGAAAAATTCCCAGAAGTATATACTCACAATTTCAGATTTCTCTCCAGAAGTAACAGCCCCCCTTTCCAGTCCGTCAAGACAGGGTCACAGAGCTCTGGTTGAGCTATTTATGCTTGTGCTGATGATGTAAGCAGTGACCTACTTCCTGGGTAATTAACAGTCCTTGCTTGGATAGAAGGAGTCTTTCAAAATGGCCTTTTGAACTGCCAGCTGGTGTTAACACCTATTGAAAAAGCTTCACAGGTTGCTTGCCCACTAGGTAGAAGGCCTCTTTGTAAAGGTCTCTAGAAGACTTTATATGCTGCTCAAGGAGAATTGACCTTGTTTTGCCTCTTGTGCTAAGCTATATTCTGATTTTATTTAAATTATAGCTCTTTGCTGCTACTAGGCTCTAACCTATTATGAAATTTAAACTACAAGCTCTCTGCTGGATTCTAAATTTAACCAGAAAGCTCTCTTCTGTGTTTTAATTTGAAACTAAAAGTACTTTGCTGATGCTAGGCCCTGAGTGACTATGAAATTTAAACTACAGCTGTCTACTGGGTATGAAAGGTAACCAGAAAGTTCTCTTCTGTGTTTTTAAATTGAATCTTAAACTGTTGCTACTAGGCCCTGACTGATTTAACAAAAAAAATAGTGGGTTCACAGATTAATTAGCTTTAAAAAGAAAAACAATTCCTTTCAGAAAAATTCCCAGAAGTATATACTCACAATTTCAGATTTCTCTCCAGAAGTAACAGCCCCCCTTTCCAGTCTGTCAAGACAGGGTCACAGAGCTCTGGTTGAGCTATTTATGCTTGTGCTGATGATGTAAGCAGTGACCTACTTCCTGGGTAATTAACAGTCCTTGCTTGGATAGAAGGAGTCTTTCAAAATGGCCTTTTGAACTGCCAGCTGGTGTTAACACCTATTGAAAAAGCTTCACAGGTTGCTTGCCCACTAGGTAGAAGGCCTCTTTGTAAAGGTCTCTAGAAGACTTTATATGCTGCTCAAGGAGAATTGACCTTGTTTTGCCTCTTGTGCTAAGCTATATTCTGATTTTATTTAAATTATAGCTCTTTGCTGCTACTAGGCTCTAACCTATTATGAAATTTAAACTACAAGCTCTCTGCTGGATTCTAAATTTAACCAGAAAGCTCTCTTCTGTGTTTTAATTTGAAACTAAAAGTACTTTGCTGATGCTAGGCCCTGAGTGACTATGAAATTTAAACTACAGCTGTCTACTGGGTATGAAAGGTAACCAGAAAGTTCTCTTCTGTGTTTTTAAATTGAATCTTAAACTGTTGCTACTAGGCCCTGACTGATTTAACAAAAAAAATAGTGGGTTCACAGATTAATTAGCTTTAAAAGAAAAACAATTCCTTTCAGAAAAATTCCCAGAAGTATATACTCACAATTTCAGATTTCTCTCCAGAAGTAACAGCCCCCCTTTCCAGTCCGCCCTGTACTGGTAATGATTCCCTGCCACCACAAACCTTAGGTATTGGCGGTGGCTTGGGTGGATGAGGATGTGCGTGTAGGCATCCTTTAGATCCAAGGAGCATAGCCAATCTCCCTGCTGGAGGTAGGGCAGAAGGATTCCAAGGGTAAGCATCTTGAACTTCTCCCGCACGAGGAACTTGTTGAGTTTGCTCAATTCCAGGATGGGTCTGAGGCCTCCTGTTCTCTTTGGAATTAGAAAATCCCTGGAATAAAAGCCTTGACCTTTCTGGAGGTGTGGCACCACCGGTTCCACCGCCTGTTCCTGTAGAAGACCTGCTAACTCCTGAAGGAGTAATTCCCTGTGCAGAGGGGGTCGTGGAGGTTCTCTCCCGGAAAATAGGAGGGAGGGACCTGGTGGAAGTGGAGAAGATAGCCTTCTCGCACGATTTGAAGCACCCAGGCATCTGAGGTGATGCTGGACCACCTGTGGGCGAAGTGAACCAGCCGGCCTCCGGTGCTGGGAGGAACCAGCGGGGGGGGAGAGGCTATGCTTAAGGAGTCAAAAACCCCCACCCTGCTGAGCAGGGGCTGGTGGTGCAGGCTTGGGGGCTTGCTGCCTACGGGACCCGTTACCCCGTCCCTTGGCCTGCTGGCCCTGTTGGGGAGCTGCAGGGGCCTGATAATGGGGGTATTGTTTGTAGGCAGCCGCCTTCCTCGGGTAAAAGGACTTTTTTTCCCAAGCCCTTCTTTTTCTGGGAAGGGGCGGAGGTCTTCCTAGAAAGCCTGGTCCTGGTGAGAGTCTCCGTCTCAATTTGTGCAGCCTTTTCAGCCATGGGCTTGCCAAAGAGGTTTTCGCCTCGGCAGGGGACATCGACCAACTTGTCCTGCACCCAGGGCTCAAGGTCAGATGACTGAAGCCAAGCCTGTCGGCGGGCACCGATGCCGGCTGCGGTCACTCGAGCCGATGCTTCAAAGCCATCATAGGCTGCTCGGGACATGAACTTTGAGCATTCCCGAATGCCAGTGGACAAGGCCAGGAACCTCCGCAAGGGTTCCTCGGACAAACCAGCGGAGAATCCGGCTAGCTCTTTAGCCAGGTCTCAGAGATACATGCCCATGTATAGCTGGTAGGTCTGGACAAGACACGCAAGCATAGAGCCCTGGAAACACTTCTTACCAAGGCCATCCAGGTTACGGGCCTCCCTGCAAGGAGGCACCGAGGAGTGCATCTTCTGGCTCTTAAGACGATGCATGGCCGATTCCACTACCATGGAATGGTGTGGTAGCTGTGCTTTTTGGAAGCCAGGGCTCTTGCGGACTCGATAGATAGAATCGACCCGCTTGCTCAGGACCGGCGAGGTGGCCGGACTCTCCCACATGCGGAAGAGTAGTCGTTCCAGCATAGGAGGAACCGGTACAGTAAAGTGTTCCCTTGCGGGAGAGTCATACTGGAGGGCGTCGAGCTCTTCGGCTCGAGGCTCCTCCTCGGGGTCCGCAGGGAAGGCCAAAGCCTTGGCCATATCCCTGACGAAGTCCGAGAACCGGGCATCCTCCGGGGGGGACTGCTTCCGAGGTTCGGACTCCGGTGAGTCCGAGGGGACACACCGAGTCCGGAAAGAATCAGGCGACTCTTCCTCTTCAGACTCCCAGACCGACTCCGACGAGGACTCGGTGGGGTCGGCCCGGGCAGGGCGCGGCGCCTGCCGCCCCGACGCCGAGGGAGTCAGCATCGGCGACCTCGGTCCCGAACGGGAGGCCGAGGGTGACCTCGACCGAGGATCGACTCGAGTTCGCATCGACTCGAGGATCGCTCGGTCTCCGGGGTCGACTTGGACGTCGACGTCCCGGCGGTCGGGGCAGCGACGCCAGCGAAGCCAGCGAGCAGTGCCCGCTGCTGGTCCATGAAGGCAGACAGTCTGCTCTCCAAGGCCGTCAACCTGAGTCCGAGCTCAGGTGACCCAGCAGCCCCCGACTCGGGCCCCGACGGCATCGAGCCCGACGTCGGCTGTCGCGGAGGCGAGTCCAGGAGGACCACAGGACTTACCCGAGCAGGCAGCTCCGACTCCAGGCGAGGTCGCTTCATGAGGTGCTCCTTCTTCTTCCAGGAACCCGGGGCGGCTCTCGGGGCTATGCGACCTGGCCCTCGCGGAGCCAGGAGCGTCCACCGACGCCGCCCTCGCGGGTTTCACCTTACGTCGATGGTCCCCGGAGGGAGAACCCCTGTCGGAGGAACTCCGGCGACGGTCCGAGCTGGAACCTTTGGACGCGGAGGCCTCCGACGAGGTCCGGGTACGGCTGGGGTCAGCGAAGATCCTATCCCGCTGATGCCGCCGACTTCTCAACGCTTTGGAGGACATTTTGCCGCAGGGCCCACAGATCATTTCTTCATGATCCGGGCCCAGGCAGCGGAGGCAAAAGTCGTGTGTGTCAGTTAGTGACATATTTCGGTCACACTGACCACACCGCTTGAAACCACTGGCAGCCATCGGGGGAAAAAGGGCCCCGGCGAGGTCAAAGGACCGGGCTGCCAGGGAAAAACCGAAAACGAAAACTGACTAAGTCAGAAAAACCGAAAAGAAGAAGAGGACTCGTGACCGGCGTCGCGAGTCCGGCGGGAAAAAGACTGGCGTCGAACCGAAGGAAAAAGAATAAAATTATGAAGAAATATCAACTTTTTCACGGGGACACGACGGGGACGTCTGTAGGGCTCCGCGGAAAAAAGAAGACTGGCTAAGATGGCACCCTTGGGTGGGAAGAGGACCGCGCATGCGCGCTGCAATTCCCAAAGGCTTTCTTTGAAAGCTGGGGAAAATTGCTCCGCGAGGGCTCCGTCGGCACCGACGTCACCCATAAGTGAGGACTGACTTCCTGCTTGGTCCTGGAGAAACTTAGAAACATAGAAACATAGAAATATGACGACAGAAAAAGACCACATGGCCTATCTAGTCTGTCCTTCCATAACAACTACAACAGTCCACTTTTTGCCTTTAGAGATCCTCTGTGTTGGTCCCATGCTTTCTTGAATTCAGTTACTGTCCTCATCTCTACCACCTCCACTGGGAGACTATTCCACGGATCCACTACTCTTTCCGTAAAGAAATATTTCCGCATATCACTCCTGAATCTATCTCCCTTCACCCTCATCCCATGTCCCCTCGTAGCAGAACTTGCTTTCAATTGAAAGAGGCTCTCTCCCTGAACATTTATGCCACGGAGGTATTTAAACATCTCAATCATATCACCTCTATCCCGCCTTTCCTCTAAGGTGTACATATTAAGATCCTTAAGTCTGTCCTCATATGCTTTATAATGAAGTCCATTAATCATTTTGGTAGCAACCCTCTGCACCGACTCCATCCTGTTCACATCCTTTTGAAGGTGCGGTCTCCAGAATTGCACACCATACTCCAAATGAGGTCGCACCAAAGACTTATACAGAGGCATTATCACCTCCTTTTTTCTGCTAGCCATTCCTCTCCGTATGCACCCAAGCATCCTTCTAGCTTTTGCTGTCGCCTTTTCCACCTGTTTAGCTACTTTAAGATCATCAGACACAACCACGCCTAGGTCCCGCTCTTCTTTAGTGGACAAAAGTACTTCACCTCCTATAGTGTGTATTGCTCACTTGGATTGCTGCAGCCCAAATGCATGACCTTACATTTTTTAACATTAAATCCCAGCTGCCAAATTCTAGACCATTCTTCAAGCTTAGCTAGATCCCTCCTCATGTTATCTACCCCTTCCTGGGTGTCTACTCTATTGCAGATTTTGGTATCATCCGCAAAGAGGCAAACCTTACCCGACAGCCCTTCCGCTATATCACTAACAAAGATGTTAAAAAGAATCGGACCAAGGACAGATCCCTGGGGCACACCACTGAGCATTTGTATAGCACTACAAGACGTACGTAGCGCTGCACAGACATGTAAGAGACAGTCCCTGCTCATCAGAGCTTACAATCTAGTCAAGACAGACAACACAGAAGGTGTAGGCAGAGATACATCTAGGGGGAATAATAAAGAAACAAGATGATCAGGTGAGTCAAGATCCAAAAGCAGCAGCGAAGAGGTGAGTTTTCAGCCTGGATTAGAAAAGGGTCAGTGAAGGCGCCTGAAGGCAGCTTAATATAGTGCTTGATAAATATATCATAAATGAAAATAAACATAAAACATATAGTCCTCTGCAAAGAATTATTTGGTCTCTTCTTACAGCTGAACATAGAGCTGTAGATCATCAATAGAAATTAAGAGAGAGCATATTCAGTGGTGGCAGCAGTGCAAGTAAAGCGGCTGTCCATCACCGCCTTAAATTAAACCCAGATATTCAGTGCTGGAGTCATATACGGCCATCAGTTTGCCAGGATTGCAACTTAGCTATGTGGTCAGCGATGATATTCAGCTACTGGCAGGCTAAAGTTAGGCCAGCTTCTTTTTGGTCAGGTAGAGCTAAGAGCCCAGTGTCTCCCCGCTGTGCCCCCAGGACGCCCTGACCCTAGGTTGTTAGCATCTGGATGTTCAGTAGTTTAGGAGGGGATATTCACTGGCACAAACCTGGAATATCCCGCTCACTGGGATGGATGTAGATATTTGTCCCTTTGAAAACGGTCTCCTAAATATTTGATCCCCCATTTCTGGAATATATTATTAATGGTGTTAAGTGAATATCAATAAGGTCTGGGGTCAACAAATCCCCTTGTGAAACTCCACACTCAGAGCTTCCAAAGAATGTTAACAGCCTGATATCTATTTGTCGGGGAGTTCAAACCAGGTCAGTGCTTTGTTCTAAAATTATTTGTTTATTTAGCTCACACCTTTCCAGTAGTAAATCAAGGTGCGTTACATTCAGGTACTATAGGCATTTCCCTGTTCCCAGAAGGTTTTACAATCTAAGTTTGTATCTCAAACAGTGTAGGGTTAAGTGACTTGCCCAAGGCCACAAGGAGTGGGATTTGAACCCTGGTCTTTCTGGTCCCAGGCTGCTGCTCTAACCACTAGGTTAGTCCTCCAGCTGTGGCTAGTCAATCTAACACAGGAAGCCGCCACGACTGAACTATAAACCCTGATATTCAATGCTGGGGTCACATCTGGCCCCGCCCCGGTATTGAATATCCTTCAAGCACATAAACTAAACCCAGGAAATTTGTGTCTACCCCTCTAAAGAGCATCTGGCATATGTTCTGCACAGGTTCTGAGGCCTGTTAAAAACAACCATCTTACTGCCAGCTTTAGCCTGATCTCTGCCAAAGCTGCTTCTATTGCTAGATACGTTCCCTAATTCAGCCTTTACACAAACAGCCCTGCTTTTCTATCCATTCTAAGCATATAGCATTCTGTTTTTTAACTCCATAACTTTCTCTTAATATTATTGTTTCCTGTTGACAAATCACATATTTCTCTTACTGTAATAATTTTACTTGGGATTTCTGTGGTCATTAACTATATTGTATTCTATGCAACATGCAGTTTCTTTAAAGCACTTTGATTTGTACATTAATCTCTAGAAAAACATTCTTTCACAAATTGAATCACACCATGCTAAATGCAAATAGCAAGCACTGTAAATAACAGCCAGATTTGTCTTATAAATTCTTGTAACGTGAAATCTTCCAAGCAGGGCATGTGCTGCCTGCTAATATCCTTCTGCAGCAATGAGCCACCAGTCAGGACATCATCTCTTTGAAACTGCTCTAAAGCCTACAAGTAAAAAGAAGCTGTGGATTTTTTCTCACTGCTGACAATCTAAAAACTGTGATCTGTTTCTATTTCTGACTAATTTGGCTGGTCACCACTGGGACCCTTTCCATTCTCCACCAGGTTATTTCCTGTGAAGCGGCAAGAGTCCAGAAAACCCAGCAAAAAAGGATCCTGCACCATCACACAAAGAATGTTACAATAAACTTCGAAGTGTCTCTTGTTTCTTAGCTAACACTCCATAATCCTACATAATTGAGGCAAACTTAGGGAACAACAACTCAGTTTCTGGCGTGTCCTTGTGTGAGATGGTCTTCAAAAGTCCATCTCAAATCTATAAGACAGTCTCCCCTTGCCCTGCATCTGCTACAGCAGCACAGAAACGTTTATTAGCCATTCCAGACCACACGTTAGGTGGATTACGCACACTATAAAAGTCCCCAGCTGGCAGGAAGCAGGTTGTGAGAAAAAACAGAGATGTTTTGGCTGCTGCGCGGAAAGAAGAGGAGGTGAGAGGAGAAGAATGGGTGCATGAAGGCATTTTCCTAGATTTTCAGGGCAAGGGCAACATCTCTTCCTTGAATGCCAGTCCTGACTGCACCTCGCACTGAGGTGGAAGGAGGAGAGAAAGGAAAGCATGAATAGCAAGTAGCACAGAGCCTAGAATCCAGCGAGTGAGAGGAGAATGGGAAATTAGATTGAAAAGCAGTAGGAAGGAGGGGCCATTTCTCATGCCCATCTCCTCTCTTATCCATCCTCAATCATGTCTTAGAGAAGGTAGACGTGAAAGAAAATTCCCTTCCCCTAGAGCCTGGACCCACTCAATAAAAACACATTATTTTCCAACAGACTTATAGTGAGAAAGTAGAGCAGCAAAAGGCAATCAGGTGAGGTAAAGCTCTTCTCTCATGGAAGCATGCCTAGGACATGCCAATCAAGGACAGGACTGGAACAATGTTTGTGTTTGTTCATTAGAAATTGTGATATACTGCTTTTATAAAATCAAAGTGGTTTACAATAAAAAATCAAATTAAAATAGAAAAAGAAAAGAACACCATCAGAACACAGGAAAGAAAGAAAAATAAAGAAAAGCATACAATAAATAGTCTTAAAAACACATAGAAACATGACAGCAGAAAAAGACCACATGGCCTATCTAGTCTGCCTTTTCATATCAACTACAACAGTCCCCTTTTTACCTTTAGAGATCCTCTGTGTTTGTCCCATGCTTTTTTGAATTCAGATACTGTCCTTGTCTCTATGCTCCCACTGGGAGACTATTCCACACAACTACCACTCTTTCCGTAAAGAAACATTTCCTCATATTACTCCTGAGTCTATCCCTTTCACCCTCATCCTATGTCCCCTCGTAGTAGAGCTTGCCTTCAATTGAAAGAGATCTTCCTGTGCATTTATGCCAAGGAGGTATTTAAATGTCTCTATCATATCACTCATATCCCGCCTTTCCTCTAAAGTATACATATTAAGATCTTAAAGTCTGTCCTCATAGACTTCATAATGAAGACCATTAACCATTTTAGCAGTCACCCTCTGCACTGACTCCAACATGCTTATATTCTTTTAAAGGTGCGGTCTCCAGAATTGCACACAATACTCCAAATCAAGTTGCACCAGAGACTTATACAGAGGCATTATCACCTCCTTTTTTCTGCTAGCCATTCCATTCCCTATACACCCAAGCAGTCAACATTTCTACCTGTTTAGCTACTTTAACATACAATTATGCCCGCTCTTCTTTTGTGGACAGAAGTACCTCACCCCCTACACTGTACCACTCCTTTGAATATTTGAAGCCCAAATGCATAATCCTTCATTTTTTAGCATTAAATTTCATCTGCCATAATTCTAGACCATTCTTCAAGCTTAGCCAGATCCCTCCTCATTTTATCCATGTCTTCCTGGGTGTCTACTCTATTGCAGATTTAGGTATCATCCGCAAACAAGCAAACCTTACATGACAGCTCTTCTGCAATATCACTAAACAAAGACGTTAAAAAGAATCAGACCAAGGACAGATCCCTGCGGCACACCACTGGCAACCTCCTCCTCAGAGTGAGCTCCATTTACCTATATCCTCTGGCACCTCTTACTCAACCAATTTCTAACCCTATCATTAACTTTAGGGTCCCTCCCTAAGGTGCTCAGTTTGCTTATAAGTCGCCTGTGCAGAACGGTGTCAAAGGCTTTACTGAAATCTAAATACACTACATCTAGGGCTCTCTCTCGGTCCACCTCCCTGGTCACCCAGCCAAAGAAATCAAAAAGATTTATCTGACAAGACCTGCCCCTGGTGAATCCATGCTGCCTCGGATCCTGTAATCCATTGGACTCCGGAAACCTCACTATTATCTCTTTTAGTAGCTTTTCCAATAATTTACTAACCACTGAGGTTAGACTAACTGGCCTGTAGTTCTCAATGTCATCCTTACGTCCGCTTTTGTGTAAAGGGACCACATGTGTCTTTCTCCAATCCTCGGTCCACCATTCCCAACTCCAAAGAGGCATTGAAAAGGTCAGACAGTCGAGCCGCTAGAACATTCCCCAAGTTCCCTCAATATTCATGAACGTATCCTATCCAAACTCATGGCTTTGTCTAGCTAGTTTTCTCATGAATACAGTCTTCTGAAAATCGTTCGAGAGCCACGTCACTTTTGTTCCTGTTTGTGGATGCTTTCTGAGATCCTGCTCCCGGCCCTTCATCTGTGAACACAGAACAGAAATATTTGTTAAGCAATTCTGCTTTATCCTCATCAGTTTCTGCATATTCCTCCCCTGCACCCTTGAGTCTGACAATACCACTTTTGCCCTTCCTCCTCTCACTAATGTATCTGAAAAATGTCTTATCCTCACATTTTATTGCATTGGTTATTTCTTCTTCTTTTTGTATATTTGCTTTCCTGACTACTTTGTTAGCTTCTTTAAGTTTTTCCAAATATAGATGCCTGTCTTCCTCTCTCTGTGATCTCTTGCATTGCCTGAAGGCCTCCTTCTTTTCCTTCACCTTTTCAGCTGCTTCTTTTGAGAACCATAGCGGTCTCCTTTTCCTTTATTTACCATTTCAACAAAAAGATTGGTTTGCCCTTCAAAT
Source organism: Ichthyophis bannanicus (assembly GCA_033557465.1). Lineage (NCBI taxonomy): Eukaryota > Metazoa > Chordata > Amphibia > Gymnophiona > Ichthyophiidae > Ichthyophis > Ichthyophis bannanicus. The sequence goes on from CM066044.1 coordinate 108,094,472, forward strand.
ATCCTCTTTCAGTTTTGTCCACTGTTTTTCTACATCCCCCAATTGCTCCCATCCTGCTAATGACTCTCTGAGGTATTGTCCCATCTTTGCAAAGTTAGTTTTCCTAAAGTCAAAGACTCTTGCTTTTGAATGGATTTTATCAGCCCTAGTCCTAATACTGAAGAATACCATCTGGTGATCACTGGTCCGAGATGATGTCCCACTGTAATATCTGAACACTTTCCCCATTGGTAAGCTCTTTCCAATATGGCCTCATCATGTGTGGATTCTGTTACCAGTTGCCTGAATAGCTCTTCCTGTAGAGAATCCAGGATCTCCTTACTTCCAGATGACACCACAGCAGGGGTGTGCTAATCCACATCTGGCATATTGAAGTCACCTATCAGTAGAACTTCTCCTTTGATGGCAATACTGCATATGTCTTCTATTAAATCATTGTCTACTTCTACTCCCTATGAGGAGGATCTGTATATAACTCCAAGAAAATGGATTTTCCTTTCCCTCTTTCTAGTTTAACCCTCAGTGCCTCCTCTCTTTCTTTGAATCCCTGCAATTCTATAGCTTGTCGTGCACCGCCCTGTATGCTAGTGGTCGTAAGGGTAGGTGGGACACAAAAATTATTTTATTATGAGAGGAGGGTCTTTTAAGAGCCAGGTGTAACCTGGTCTTAGCAGTTCAGCTCCTAACTAAGAAAAATTGTGAATGCAGAGTAGAGGGTTAACAAGGCATTTATTTCGCTTTACGCATAAGATTCAGCTGGGTTACAACCTAAAGAAAAAGTCCTTAACTTCAGGAATGAAATCAACTCAGGTTAACGGAAAAACTGTTATGCTTCACAGTTGTAAACAATGCTTAGTTAAGCTTTCGAGAGTAAAGCAAATGTTTCAGCACTCTTCTTCCATTTAGCAAATGAATAACATTCTGAGGATAACATATATCATTCACAGGTTTGACAGTGACTCTGCACTGCCTGAAATACACAAAGAACAGTCCATCTCTTCCTGAGACAAAAGGCTTGGCTCTACAAGTTCCACTTGCATCGGCTCAGAATTATCTCTGTCTGTATCAGTGGTTTCACTGGCTATAATTTCTGGCCAGGCCGTAGTCCTGTTCCCTGGATGTTTAAAGAGTTCCTCTAGTGTTTGCCAATGAGCATGGCCTACCCTCGGGCGTTGGCTACTTGGCTTATGAGAGGTAGCTTTGCTTTCCTTTCTCACAGGTTTAGCATTACTTTCAAAAGGCTTTTTATAAGGTAAGGTTTTCTTCATAGAAACAGAGTCAGCATACCTTGGCTTCCAGCAGCATATAGAACTGGGGTTTCCTCCTTCCCGCAGTTCTTCAGGAACACAATCCCTGTGCCAGTCTCCTCTCTGAAAGCTTCTGTTTACCTTTCAGTTTAGCCCCAGGTTCCTCTGGTACAAGCAGGCTTCTTTCTTTCACTCTGCTTTGCCTCCAAAGGTGATTGTTCCTTTGCCCAGCACTAGTTTCCCAAGTGCTTCTTTCTGCTTGGTCCTTGCTTGTGGTGCTTCTCTCTCTCGTGAACCTTCAGCTTTACCTCCAGCTCCACACCTGCAAGCACTGCTCTGCTCTGCCCTCTCCAGTCTCCAGTCTTCCATTTATAAAGCTCTCCTGTGTTTTGAGCTTTCCGGACTGACTGTCAGGTGCTCTTGATTAGCTAAGTGTGTCCACTCAGGCTCTGTGAGTGCATGCCTCCTCCCTCTAGCTGTTCTGTGCGGATATTGCATCTTGTGCACATCTTTTTCCTCATGAAAAACAGTTTCTTCTCCTGCATTTTTGATTTCATCAGCCCCTGTTGCATGACAAGCTTTAATATTATTTTTTGCATATAGTGCCACACCTCCACCTCCCCTTCTTCCTACCCTGTCCCTTCCTGAATAAAATATAGCCTGGTATAATTACATCCCAGTCATGGTTGTCCATGAACCATGTCTCCCTAACCGCCACTAAATCCAAGTCAGCCTCTTCCATTAAAGCCTCAAGATCTGGGATCTTATTTCCCATGCTATGGGCATTTATACACACCGCTTTCCAGATGTTGCCCCTATTACCCATTTCTACAGAGGTATTTAATGTTTCACTTACCTGGGGGCTTTCTTCACCCATCCCCAACAAATCTAGTTTAAAGCCCTCTTCAGTAGGTTAGCCAGTCTGCTGATGAAGACACTTCAACCCTTCTTGGACAGATGGACACCATCACTGCTTTGCAGCCCTTGGAACATCATTCAATGGTCCAGGAAACCAAAATGCTCTCGATGAACCTATCCATGCAGCCATGCATTGTCATGAGGTAGACAGCACAGACCCTGAAATATTAAGAAATAATATGAAAGAAGAGCTTACCTTACAGCCACATGTGCAGTTACAGCATTCACAACGCAGAGAGGCAGGGAAAAGGAAAACAAACTTTCCACATGGTTTTAGTGATGCAGTAAGAATTGAGGGTTCCAATCAGGCTCACCTGGACCCAGACTCACGTTCTACGTTAGTTGAGCAGAGAGATAAAAACAGGTGGGAAATCCCACAGAGAGAGAAAATGGAAGCAGAAGAAGAAGGAGAAGGAGAAAGGAGAAGGGAAGCTGGAGCCTGGATTAGGGCTGGAGCAGGAGTTTGACTGTGAGGAGGAAAGCAGAGACCAAAGGAAGTCTGACTGCAGTTCCAGGCAGGCTTGGAGAGAAGGTGAGAACAGAACTCCCAAGCAGTTACAGAAAGAGACGTTGCCTTGGAGAACCAGGGCTGAAGAAAGGCAGGCTGGTAAACCCAGGAGAGCTAAGAACGACAGTAGCAAAGTCTTCCCAGCCAGAGGGGTCCTCATACCGAGGCAAACAGCCCAGCCAACAGAAGGCAGAGGTCACGTCCAGAGAAGCTCACTGAAGGCAGGAAGTGAGTTTCCTTCAGCCAAGCACAGTAACCGGTGTTCCCAAAGAAAAGCAGGCTGCATGGCAGAGAGAAAGCCTTGGCTAGAAGCAGAGGAGGTTGAAACCATCTTCTCCACAGGAAAAGATAAGTACCCTATCTTTTGTGAAGGGAGAGAAGGGGGTCTCCGTGGGAAAAGCCAGGCTTTACAACAAGCTAGTGAACTCTTATTGGCCTAAGCCGTGGGAGGAAATCCCCAGCACAGCTCCTGCTATCTGGGACACCCAAAAGCAGCTCCAACTTGCAGCAACTGAGGTTTCCCCAGGGCAAGGCTCGGAGAGCAGCGTCACAGGGGCTCAGTGTCCGTACACAGGACCAGGTCCTGGCCCTATGCAGTGGGAGAGCTATAGCACGGAAAACATCCCTGAGCCCATGGAATGTGCTTTATGTGTGGCTGATAACATAGAGCAGCGATGGCGAACCTATGGCACGCGTGCCAGCTGTGGCACGCGAAGGCCTTGCAGCTGGCACGCGGGAAGGTCCGCATTTAAAAGGTCCCAAATTAAAAAAAAAAAAAAACCAAACAAACCGGCTGCTTCTGCCGCGGCAGCCTCAAGAGCTCTGCCGCGGCAGCCTCAAGAGCTCTGCCGCGGCAGCCTCAAGAGCTCTGCCGCGGCAGCCTCAAGAGCTCTGCCGCGGGCCCCCCCCCCCCCTGCCCGGCAGAGCCTCCCTGCATCATCTACCTTCAAGTCGCAAAACGCGGGCTTCTTTCAGAGCCGCGAGAGTTTCCTTTCTCGCGGCTCTCCCGCGAGAAAGGAAACTCTCGCGGCTCTGAAAGAAGCCCGCGTTTTGCGACTTGAAGGTAGATGATGCAGGGAGGCTCTGCCGGGCAGGGGGGGGCCCGCGGCAGAGCTCTTGAGGCTGCCGCGGCAGAGCTCTTGAGGCTGCCGCGGCAGAGCTCTTGAGGCTGCCGCGGCAGAGCTCTTGAGGCTGCCGCGGCAGAAGCAGCCGCTTTGTTTGGTTTTTTTTTTTTGAATTTGGGATGATAGGGGGGAAGGGGGTTTAGGACTGGTAATGGGGCTATGGTGGGAGGCTAAGACTGGAAATGGGCTGATGGGGGGGGTTAGGACTGGTAATTGGCCATGGGGGGGGGGGCTAAGACTGGAAAGGGGCTGATGGGGGGGGGTTAGGACTGGTAATTGGCCATGGGGGGGGGGGCTAAGACTGGAAAGGGGCTGATGGGGGGGTTAGGACTGGTAATGGGCAGGGGGGGGTAGGACTGGTAATTGGCAGGGGGGGGGGTAGGACTGGTAATTGGCAGGGGGGGGGGGGGTAGGACTGGTAATTGGCCAGGGGGGGGTTAGGACTGGTAATTGGCCATGGGGGGGGGCTAAGACTGGAAAGGGGCTGATGGGGGGGGTTAGGACTGGTAATTGGCCGGGGGGGGGTAGGACTGGTAATTGGCCGGGGGGGGGGGTAGGGGTGGTAGGACTGGTAATTGGCCAGGGGGGGGGTTTAGGGCTGGTAATTGGCCGGGGTTAGGACTGGTAATGGGCTATGGGGGGGCTAAGACTGGAAATGGGCTGATGGGGGGGGGGTTAGGACTAGTAAT